>JAGPOW010001296.1:121615225-121704687 GCA_030014935.1 Caiman crocodilus
GGCACTTCATGTCTTCCCCCAACACATCCTGGCTCCCTCAGCTCCCAGCCAACTTCCCCACCAGCCATAACTCTCAAGCTCCACTTACCTCCAGGAAAAAGAAGGCCGAGCCTCTTCCTGCAACAGCCTCCAGTAAGTGATTGTATCGGGTCCCGTCCTTTCTCCCTTTCCCT
This sequence comes from Caiman crocodilus, assembly GCA_030014935.1. NCBI lineage: Eukaryota > Metazoa > Chordata > Crocodylia > Alligatoridae > Caiman > Caiman crocodilus. The sequence goes on from JAGPOW010001296.1 coordinate 121,615,399, forward strand.
TCCCCTCCAGGCAAGGCTCCTCCTTTCCTGCTGGAACTCATTCAACCTGCAAAGCTCTTTGCAAAAGGGGGAAATCCATGGGTTTCCCTGCTAAAAGGGAAAATCTGCATTTTCTCCAATTAAAATCCATGGTTTTCTCCATTTTTCCATGTGAAACGGAAAACCTGGATCCCTGCTGATTATCATCTATAGAGTGCAGAGACCTTAGCAGGGATAAAGTAGATTATAAATGGTATGAAGTCAATGTCTGCATTAAATCTATGGGTCTTGGTGTCCATTAAGCTAATGATTTTTTGTTCCCCAGCCAGTTGTTCGAAGGCATGCTGTACATTTCCTTTGAGCATGAGGTCAGAAAGAGGGTTTTTTGTCTGTGACAAATGTTCTCCTACCTGTGTGCATAGCCATACCTGTTCTCCATACCTGTGTGGTCTTTTATCTTTTTTTCTGTGATCATTCATTTTTGGCATAGCTTTTGTCTAGTTTCACATACAGTTTCCCTGAGGGCATTTGGTGCACTGGATGAGGTATATTACATTTTAGGATATACACATGGGATCTGTGGATTCTGATTGTTTCATTGTTGTGGATGCTGATTGGTATGGCAGTAAAGATAAATTGACAGGTTTGCCTTCTTTAAGGCAGAACTGGGTTTCATTAGGTGCCTGTTGATCAGCAGGAAGTTTGCTTCTGAAGATGAGTTAAGCGAGGTTGGGAGCTTTCTGGAAACCAGGAGTAAGGGTACTGGAAATATTTTTCTCAAGGTCTGGTCATTTTCAAGTACAGTCTGCAACTGTTTGATGATCATTCTTGTGTGTGGTAGGTGACCATCAGAGATATACAATCATGGAGGCTTCTTTTGGTACTGTAGCAGATTGCTGTAGGGTACTGGGGTGGCTCTCTCAAAGAGATGGTCTATTTCTCTGCGGGATTGCTTTTGCTAGCTAACGGCCGTTTTCAGTTTGGCTAGGAGATGTCCGAAGTATTCTCAGAGCAGATGCAGTGGGATCTAAGGATCTGACTATAGAGTATAGATTTTTGGTGTCTTGAGAATGATTGCTATATCTCCCCAAGGCAATACAAGACATAGTAATTATTATAGTTTTCTAATGTTGATCATTGCTATAGCAAGGGGAGAGGGGGGAGATGAATGGGGCAACCTCCCGCAGTCCCAAAGTGAAGGGGGGCCAATAAACACTGCCCAGCTGGGGTGGGATGTGGGATGGAGCCACAAACAGCTAATTTGGGGAGGCAGGGATGGGGGAGAGGGCTGCTCCCACCTCTGCTTGCATTCCTGGGCGAGCATGGGATGGGTGTGCCCCTCAGATCTGTGCATGGGCTGAGAGTAGGCTGCCGCTTCAGGCTTTGCTCCAGCTGCCAAACTTCCTTGCCACAGTACTGATCTTGATTAATTCTAAACTAAAGAAAATATTCCTTTACTTCTCTATCAAGTATGGGTTTGAGGCAGAGAATCTTGTAAGTAATTTACTCTAATAAGACTAGTTTCTTAAACTCTCCATTGTAATTAATAGCTACTCCATTTGCCAATTTTTCAAGCATCATAGCACAGAACATCCTATAGTGTATTCATATTTATTCACAAAGTTGCCATAGATTTAAAATACAGGGAATATTCCCTGCAGTTACTTGTTTCAACTACATTAAGTCACTCAACATTGTCTCAATTAAAATTTGTATTTTACATTTTAAAAGCATGTTCCAGTTTGGTTATTTTCTCAGGGTAAATAGACTGAAGCAGCTAAACAAGAAGATACACTTTAGCCTAACTTTTATTGACCTTTTTGGCCTATATGTTCATAGTTCATCCAATTGCATTATAACATGATTTTTCCACATAACAGAAATGTGGAAACTTTTCTTTAAATGACCCCCCACCAACCTCAACAGGATTTTTTTTTTTTAAATATTGGACCCAGACTATCAGGCATGCTGTTGTAATCAAAGTCTCATTCTCCCAGCTCAAAACTTAGGTATTCTTACTAGCCTTTCTTCATCAAGTTATTTGGAATACAAATAGAAAAATAAAAAATGTGGACCCGGCATCTGCTCTTGTGGAATATAAAAGAAAATTACTACTACCCAGGATCACTCCATGGAAAGTAATTTGGATTGATCTGCTGAGTGCCTCAAGGAAGTTAAGGAAGTTGACAGCTGTTGTTACCATTTGATAATATTTTTGCAAGCTTGTAAACATTTTTTTTTAAATTCTGGGGAGCCAGACAAAATTTATGAACTCTCTAGCCTGTGGGGAGTATATGGGTTGGGCCAAGATATATGTCAGTACTAGGTTAGGACAAAAAAAGGATTTGCATCAGTAAAAAAACAGAAAGGGTTTCAATAAAAAGGGGAAAGAATAGTTATATTTCCAAAACTCTATCCCAAATACCAAAGGAGCAAATCCCAAGATTTCCTTAAGACAGACTTAGTGAGAATATTTCAACATCTTTTTTACTGCCCCCAAATGTTCAATCACTGATAAAATGACACTTTTGACAATTTTTAGGTGACTTCTTACCACAGATAACATTTTCATAGTCTTGGCACAGAAAGGAAATCTTACTCAATCCCCAGCTTACGGATCAGATCCAGTCTATGAAGTAGCGGCATTAGGCCTGCTGGGTTCCCATGAATCAAAAAATTTGGTGGTGGGGAGTGGTAGCAGTATTAATTACTCATCTCCTACTGCCAGGTTTATGTACCTGTGAGGAACCTGTTGGTCCAGATACCACAGACCTACATGCTAGATCAGGTATGTGGGACTAGGGCAATATGGCACCTGATCCAGATGTGTGGGGCTGAGCCAAGTTTTTGCAGAGTCTGATCTAGGAATGTGGGGCCCAACCTCATGCCCTGACTCCATGAAGGACCCAGCCCACAGACCAGCCCCATGCCACTGTAGAGCCAAAAGTTTGAGCACCACTGTTCAACACTGAATAGAGATTTGCTTTACTTTCCTTCAACAGCAGCAACTATTCTTGTTATGATGTTTGCTTTTTTTCTGATCGCAATGCCTTTGGAGTTACTGTAAGAAAAGAAAAAAGGAAGTTAGATTCAGAAGCAGAGTTTGTTGAGGAGTATACTTCGTAGTGTATGAACACCTTGGCACCTTGACAGTCAAAAAGCCCAAGGCTGAATTGATTGAGTCTTCGCAGGTTAATCTAAGATGCGAAGATTAAACTGAGAAACAACTGGACATGCATTTACCTTTGATTCAGAAAATGCAGCCATATGCCTGCAGTGGCTCAGGCCAGAAGCCAGGCAGTGCTAGAGTGCAGCCTTCTTGCAGATCCTCTCCCTGCTGCCCTGCGGACTCTGGGATTTGTAGTCCAATAGCAGGACCCTGCAGGTTTGCTCATCACTTCTTCTTCCTGCTTCCAGTTGCCTCTGGGACTAGTAGTCTGAAGTCACAGCCAGAAGCAACCTTTTTCAGCTGGGGCAGAAAGCACAGCACAGCACAGGGCTGGAAAGCATATTGGGATGCTGGAGGACTGTGAGTTAACTTGAACCAGGAAGGAGTCTGGGACAGAAGTTTCATAAAACAGTTTGAACCAAATCAGTTAAACCTGATTCAACCAGATTTATCTCAAACCTATTTCAGCCATTTTGAAACTGGTTTATGTGCACTGAGCTACTGTTCTGTTACAGATCTAAACCAGTTTTTGATCACTTAGATCAGTTTATGTGAAACTCCTGTCCCTAGCCCTTAAGTTTTGTGTTTATGCTGTGAACTGTGAGCCATGTTAACAATTAGCTGAAAGCACCAAGTATCATAACTAGCTGTTACATACTACTCTACTTAAAAAATTCCCAGAATTCAGCTATTATGGGCATTTCAACATCTCACATTAATAAACTTTTTCTTTCCCTTGTTATCGGATCAGAGTTTTGGTATATCAGATCCTGTTCGTGAACATTTTTTTTTACAAATGCTGTCATAGCCTAATTGGCTATGTGAAGCAGTCTCAGAAGATTGGAAAGTCAGGCGGATTGGAGATTGGAGGCCTGGGAAATGCTGCTTCGGTAGTACCTGACCAAGACAATCAGTATAATCTTAGTTTTGCTAGAATTTAATTGTGGCAGACTTCTGGTTATCCTGGCATGGATTCTATGGATAATGTTTTTCAGTACAAAGAGAGAAAATTACAGAGCAATGGAGCAATCTCTCTCCAAAGTTTTCCCTAAGGCAACATGTAGTCATACAGTAGCGTACTATAGCTGGAAACAGCATTGCTTTGTTCCTCACAATGATCCCCTGATTAGAACTTGACTTACTACTAGATTAATTTGCTTAATGTGGGTTTTGTTAGAAAAATGTCAACGACTTCCACTTCACAAGGAACTTTCAGGACTGATTCAATTCATGCTGTGCAGCAGTGAACATTTATTACTGCCTGTGCTGTCACAATAAGTTTCTATGTATGTCTTGATGTGCCACATGGCAGGGAGTTTACTCTTCTGGCGACTGCCTTTAGAGACAAGAAACATGAACCTCTGAGTGGAAGTAACTATAATAGTGATCCTTCTTGGCCATGAGCCTGAAACCATATATTGCATCTCTACAGGTTTCAGTCCACCACCACAGACATCAGTATAGACAAGGAAGGAAGAACTAGGCTATAAAAATGCAGACTCTAAGAAAAGAATTTATAAATAAATGACACTGAATTGGTTGAACATGGATGTAGGCCAGTGCTTGACATCTGGGTATAAAGTAAGTGCGAATTTGCTTGGGCTGCCTACTTACCCTTCCTGTACAACTACTCTCTTATCCTGTCAACTCCTTCATTACAAGCAATGATTTTCAAGATGTTAGCCTATATATAGTCAAAAATTTTACTTTATACAATACTTTGGGTCAATTCCTTGCCCTATTCCACTCTCTACATGCCACACCAGTGATGGAAAGAACAGAAAATAGGTAGGCTGTTGGGAATTACTCTTCTGTAAGGGAGTCTAATAAGACTATGTGAAAGACAAGTATTTGTTTGGGTGATATCTTTTATTTAACCATCTACACGGTTGGGATAGATCTAGACAAGCTTCTGAAAATCTGCCTCTTTCCCATAATTCCTGGACCATCACGGCTCTAGTATCACTATGACACTAACAAAGATAGTTAGTCTGGTTGACTCCTAATGTATCCCCATTAATAAAGAAGTTGATTGAATCGTAAAAGAGAAAATTCAACAACTATCATTTGTGGTTATTTACAAGTTGGTTATTTGCTTTTGGTTCCAGCGGGTGTGCCTACACAAGATGCTTACTGCGTGGTAGCCTAATAACACTGTGCAGGAGCGTGCCAGTCAAAACCCATGCTAATAAGCTACTGCGCAGTGTTATTAGGCTACTTTGCAGTAACCATCATAAAAAAAACCACGCACTGGCATAACTGCACAAGAATTGTACTTACTGCACATTTACTTAGTATTTCATTAAGTAAGTACTAAACTAAATGTGCAGTAAGTAATCAAAATGAACATGTAGATGCACCCAATCAGGACCAAAATCTCATGAGCTAAAGCAGTAAATGTGTCCAAACATGATTTTTAAAAAATAATTAATAAGATGGCTGGCATTTTGGGCCACACTAAATTTTAAAAAACTCCTCTTTCCTGTTGGATCCATCTCAAAATAAAAGTCACACCCCAGTTTCTTTTCTAAGATGATTCAGTAGTCCCAAAAGAGACGTCCAAAGACGTTTGCTGAAATCACCAGAACTGAGGAACTTTGGAAAGGTTATTAAAGTACTGTAAGTGTGTTTTGAGTTATTAGCAAAAGTAAGTATTTTGGGTGATGTAGCTCAGCTGGATGTCCATTCCTTAATCTAGAACTTCCCACTAGCAGGCAATACCCCAATGCACCTGCTTGTGTTAGTTAATAGACATAAATTCCCAAAACTTTGCAGACTGAATCAGATCCAGCAATTTGAGTCTAGATTTCATTTTTTTCCCATTCCACCCTTGTATTTAAAAGACATTTAGCCTCTGTCTAACATTAACCCTTCTCAGACTCTTAACCAGAATCACTCTGTGCCTTGCACATGAGGCTCTGCCCAAGAAAAGCAGCAAGCCTGATCTTCCTCTCCCCCACCCCTCTGAGCCTGTCTACCTGCCTGAGCTGCACAGGGACCCAGTGCTTCCCTCCACGGCTGCGGTGCCCTCTGGGACCACCCAAGCCAGGTACCTGCAGGCAGAGGCCGGCTGGAGGTGGCCCACTGCTGCCGCAGAGGGAAGCACCAGCTCACCGCCCCCATCCCACTGCAGCCCAGGGACTGCTCTGCTCGCTAGCAACTTGCTCTCCCCTCCGCACCAGAAAGGCAGGTAAGTCAGCAGGGTGTCTGCACAACACGGGTTTAATCAGCCCTAAATTGAAGCAGTATGTTTTTAAAATCCACTGCTTCAATTTAGGACCCCTGTTTCATCTACACATGCCCTAATAAAAGAGACTGTAGCAACCTCTGGGACAGGGCCTCAAAATTCAGACCCACTGTCCAATTTCTGTGTGCATATTAAATGATAGCCACATTGTAGGTCAAGTTATATAATTTAAATGAATGTCTCTATGTCCTAATGTATATATTAAAACACTGAACAAGGCATTTGGGTGAGTTATGGTTTCTGTTGGAACATTAATTTATATTTCATAATAGTGTTGGAGTGATGGTATAGCCATGTTGATCCAGGAAATGTGAGAAACAAGGGTATTTTGGGGGTTTTCTCTCATCTAAGACGCTCTCTCAACCATGCAGGTTGTCCATTAAGCTATTTAATCACAATAAATTCTTCTTCATGTCTGAGAAAGCAGCAGATATAGTTTGAGTTAAGTAACAACAGAACCTGTGAAAAGCTACATTGATAAATAAAATACAGTCTGCTTAAAGAAAAAGAACAGGACCATAAAATGACCAAAAAGTCATTATCAGGATTAGCTGAAAGACAGGAGAAATAGAAAACCTAATCAGTGGAATAAGATGACCAGTCAGGAGGGAACAAGGTTGTTTTCACCAGTGGAGTGCAGAGATATTGCTAAATAGATTATAATAATCCATAAAGTCAATTTCTGTGTTTAATCCTTGTTGTTTTAGAGTTATGAATTTTTGTTCCTAGGCCAGTCTTTTGAGGGGGGGTTGTAAATTCCCTTAAACATAAGGATTGTGAGGTCAGAAAGTATGTCGTTGTTTGTGAAAAGCATTCTCCTACTCGCATGCAAGCATTTGTCAATCATCCAGAATGAATAAACACAAGAAAAAGATAAATTTCTTTCTCTATTTGATCATAAGTGTCCAACTTGCAGATTCTAATTGGATTTAGTTCTGTAATTAACACTTCTGGAGGAGTAAGGTTGGAATGGGTGGGGAAGGGAGCCAAAGTCTTTTTGCCTTTTTTTGTTTTGTACTTGTTTTAGCTTAAGAAGTCATCTGATGTCCTAAACTGTGCATTTGCTAAGAGATTCAAGCAAGATGTATGTATTACTATTTTATATATGTAACCCTTCTGCCAGGCACCAGTTGGCAATAACAAGGGCCAGTTCAATTTTGGCATGCTAAATATATTTTACCTTCGCTCCAGCCCCCATCCAGACCACCTGGGAAACACTAAATGAATTACTAGGGTGTCCCATATAAACAAACCCCCCTCATCATAAGCAGTATAAAAATAAAAACCCAAATTTATTACAGAGAATAAAACAAAACCACAACAAAAACATTACATATAATTTTAAAACACTATTAACTACAAAGTAAAGTCTACAGGTGGTACCATCCTGGGGGAGGCTTCACCCTTACCCAGGCAGTCTGGGACTTGGGGATCCCCAGTGGGTAGATCCAGGGGCCTGCATCCCTATACCTGCCCTGTAGCAATGGGCTGGAGAGGGTGGCCCACACTGGAGAGTCCTATGAGCTGCTCCATAGTTCACTACACTGTGGGGAGCTGCTCAAGAGCATGGGTCCTTCTGCAGTGCAAAGGGCTCCGTTGTTCCTGGAGAAGTGGTAGAGCATCGACCTCCACCTTCTGCATGGTGGGTTTGAGGGGTTAACTGCTGCTTTCATCAGCACACTGCACCCCAAACTTCCTAGTCCTGATCCCAGCTCTGCTGGGCAGAAAACTGTAAAAGAGTGTGGAGGAAAAGTCAGGACTATCTTGGTTTGGGGCTAAATTACAGCTAGTGCCCAGCTACACTGCTTGGTTGGGACATGAACTGCAACAGACAAAAGGAGGCCCAATGGGCCTGAACTGGTCAACAAAAGCTGGTCTCACCCTGGCCCAAATCTGCCAGCCAAACATAAGGCTGGGGTTCAGCCACACAGCTAGACTGAAATGAAACAGCTATGAAACAGCAAAAAAGGGCCAAGTCCTACGGCTGCAGCCTGGACATCCAGTCTCAGCTATACCACTGTGCTGAGACATTACAAATCCCAAACACAGTGGCCAGTAATTGCCAGGACCCATTCCTGGGCAGTTTTCTCCAGGGATTAATAACCCCATGTCATTAACCCACTTAAGGAAAAGAGGGAGGAAATAGGAGTCTCAAACTCTGAGACAGACTTTCTCTGAGCCTTTCCTGTCCCATAGCTTTTGATGGCCTCTGCAGTGAAGTGGGGTGGAGGACTCCCCCCATCTCCCATAGGGAACAGGTTTACTGGCTCACAACTCAGCTGTGCAGCTCTTGGCAGCCCCAGAAGGAAAAACTAGAAACCTTAGTTGAATTGTTCTTATATACCTGGTGCGACATCACCTAAGCCTCGTTCAATTACAGAATGCTGCAGTCCAGCCTCTCTCTTACTCATCTGCCTGGAGGATCTTCTGCTTTCTCTGGCCAATAAAGCCAGAGTGTTTTACATGCTTTGCCCAGATACAGACCTCAGCTTTCCAAGTGCAGAGCACAGGGCCAGAACAACAGAGGCCATCTTGCCCGTGTAAAACACACACACACACAAAAAGCACAATACACAACCCGGTGTGTGTGTGGATATTACCTATAAAAGGGACATCTTGCAAAGCAACTGGAGAACATCACATTCTGTGCTTTAATTCTCATTCTTGTCTCATCTCTCTCTTACACAGATTCCTTATGTATTATTTGAATAAATGAATAGAATGTTTTTTCAGCAAAATTCACAAATCTGGCAGAGAAAATGACTTTTCCTAGTTTTACTTTAAGTGGGATATTTTTACACCTCATGTTTTCACCAATGGGAAGGGAAATATTAATTTTGGACTGACTCAAATTAAATGAAAGTATTTAAACTTGCCCAAAGCTATGCTATGCAACAGATGTTACAAGGACAGAAACCTAAAACACTGAAACTTACATTCCTCATAAGCAAACTGCTTCTTTTTATTGTTGCAGTTGTGTTGCACAACTGTATACAGATAAGCATAATAAATCTGGAGATAGCAATAATCTGTGTAATAGACACTGCACAGGTGTGCATCATAAATGTCAGACATGGAAAGACTGCTCCTTAGAGAAAGGCATTTTATAATCTAAATGCTCTAGACACATATATCATTGAAACAAGTTGGATGCCATTGCTAAAAGCAATGCCAAAGTTCTCTACTAACCTCCACAAGGCATCTAGTTATCAGCTCTCCTAAAATGGACAGCAGAACATTTGTTTTAAAATCATCATGGGAAGGGGGAAAAATTATATGGATGTTCAAGTTCTTCTGCAGACTTGAGACAAAAATTCTTTCTTTTTCAGGGTAGGGGGAAGGGGGAGGAGGCCCTGCTATATTAAAAAAAGTAATTACATTATTTGATCAAGAAAAAATGCTATGGTTTTCTCAAGGCACAATTTTCAGTGTTCTAGTATACTTTAAAATCATTAGTGGGTATATCTGCATGTAGGTAGCTAGCTATTAAAACTTCTAGGAAAAAATGCTTATACAGTGCCACTGACACAATTTAAGGACTTAAAACACAGCAGCCACTTCTATTTTGGACAGCCTCTTCCTGGCATTACTGAGGAATTACAACTAAGACACATTTCAGAATAACCCTATTTTACTGTAACAGACACTTCATACGCTTCCACCGGGTGGGGTCACACCATGATCTGTTTCAGTTTAAGAAAACAGGACAGGAATGAATAAAATCTTCCATGAGATCTGAACCACAGAGGTAATTAGTGCACATCCACTTATACCTCATTGGAAGAGATGGGAGGGGGAAAAAGAATTTAAAGCAAAGCTTTGGCTTTGCCTTCTGCCATGCTGGCCAATGCTGAGGAACCTGTGCAGACAGCACTGTATGTGGTTTGCAGCTGCTAGACACCTGATTATTACTCCCCTGGTTTGTTGGTTTTTGGTTTGTTTTTTGTTTGTTTGGGGTTTTGTTTTGTTTTGTTTTTTTGGGGGGGGGGAAGGTAGGGAAGTATATCCTTCTGAGCTTTACTAAACTGCCTCTTACTTTGGGACATGATTTTGAAAACAACACAACCGTTAAGAAGACTGAAATTAGATCCATACAGATCCAAAGGCAGAGGACAAAAGACAGTATTTCCCTGCTTCTTGAACTACTCTAGACCAGAATTAGACTAGTTCTGGAGAAGTGTAGGACAGAAGAAAAGGACAATGGGAAGAGATTTTCAGATCCATCACGTTCCCCAAGGTGAGTATATCCCTGTGATAAAATGGTTGGGATAGCCTTGAAGAACTATCTGCCTTTCCCTCCCCACTAGCTGCATCCACACGTGCAAATACTACTAGATGGGTTTATTCCACAGTAATTCACTGCAAAGTAAATCCGCTATGGGCAGGTACCTACATGTGCTGGCATTTAGGAGCAGATTTGCTGCTCCTGGTAGTAGCCTACTCCCACCCCTCTGGCCCTGCACCAGCCTGCTGCAGGGGAAACTGGAGGCTCTGGCCACAGCTGCCTGCAGCTGGTGGGCTTCTTTAAGAGCCAGCCCCATATGCTGCTCACTGGCCACCTGCCTTCCTAGCCTGGAGCAGCCTGCAGAGTGCACAGCCTTCTGTGACTGTCACCAGAGCCATTGCCCTCTGTACAATGGCTGCTCCACACCTAAGCCCCAGCAGTGATGTCCAGCACCCTGGGCTCCTGCTGGACACCCTAATTGCTCTGCTTTGCTGCCATGGTGATCACAGCCTGGTCTAAGTCAGTCTCTGCCCTGGCTGCCCCCTCATGCAGTGCAGCTGCGTGGCCAGGCTCACCACAGCCCCCTGCCACCATGCTGCTGCAGCCTGGACCCTATGCTACTGCCTGGACCTAGGCAGGGATGACAACAACACGTACCTGGACACTACCACCAGTGCCTGGATCATCTGGAATAACTCCAGCCCCACTACTTGTGGGCCCATTCAGCCAGCCAGGACTGGTGGCTGCACATTGCCCAGAGCATCAGTGATGATGAGCAGTGGCTGGAGTCACTCCAGATGACCTGGGCCACCTTCCAGGAACTCACTGAGCAGCTCTACCCACACCTAGAGTAGCAAGTCTCTCCCCATGACCACCCAGCTAGCCATCGCCCTGTTCAAGCTGACAAATTTGTTCAAGCTGACAAATCTTGCGCTACTTCAGCATGGGCAAGGCGACTACCAGGGAGCCCGTCCTGGAAGTCCACAGCACCCTCCAGCACATGCTGGGGCACACCACACTCTGGGTGCATGACTCCCTGGAAAGGTGGTGGGGTTCTGTCCCCTGGGCTGCCCCCCAGTACGTTGGGGCCCTGGACAGGACCCACATTCCCATCACCTGCCCACCCCATGGCAACTAGCCCTACTACAGCCAGTCAGGCTTTCATGCCATTGTGCTCCAGGCTGTTGTTAACCACTGTAGCATCTTCACCAATGTGAGCACTGGCTGGGCGGGTAGCACCTATGATGCCTGCATCTTCTGCAGCATTGCCCTCCCAGTCTTGACGGAGTGCCAGACTTCCAGCTGGTTGGGGTGGTGGCCCTGCCCCTCCTCATCAGGGATCCCACCTACCCATTCCTTCCCTGGCTCATGCATCCCTACACCAGCCAGCTGGACCCCTGTCACACACACATCAATCAGTGCCTGGGCTGGAATGGACCAGTGTGCTGGTGGAGTGCATCTTCAGGTGCCTCTTATTACCTGCCTTGAGGTCATGGAGGCCAACATCCCTCGAGTTACTGTTGCAGCATTTTTGCAACATAACATCTACGAGGCCTGGGGGCAGGTCTCCCGCAAGCCCTGAGAAGAGGAGGCGCAGTGCGCGGAGGATACCTGGCACTGGGAGCGCCAGCTGTGGCAGCAGCGATAGCAACAGGCCCCACACTGAGGCCCCCAGGCCTGCTAGCAGGGGACCAAACACTGGGTGCGAGAGGCAGGGGCTGACCACCTGCTCCTGAACTCCTCAGTGTAGGCCACCTGGACAGCTGGCCCCAGCCCCTCTGTACACCCCCAGCACCATGCTCACTGTGGACAGATCTCAGAAAAGCACTTTTTTCCCCCTACACAAATACAGAGCCCCCTCCCTCCCTAACAAGAGAGCCCTTCCCTGCTCCCTTCCCCACAACAGACCCCGTCCCCCATTCCCTCCCAAACCACAAAGCCCCTTTCTCCTCCCCACGGAGCCCCTACACCACCCACTACACTCACCACCAATAAAGCACCCTCTTCCCTGCACAGACTGTACAGTGTGTGCTGTGGCTGCCATACTGAGGTGGGGGGCAGTGAGGTAGGAGTGCCTAGGGGCAGAGCCCAGGGACAAGTGCCCAGCACCCTGGATTCTGGCTGAACTCCCATGGGTGTGGCTGTCACAGCAAGGCCAGTGGGTGTGGGGCTCACCTGGGGTGATGGTGGGTGCTACTTTGCTCCTGTTCCTGCAGCCAGCAGGCTGGGCCAGCAGGGCTTGCATGTGGTGCTGGCCCTACTGCAGGCAGCTTCTGCTCCAGGGCTACATGGAACAAAAGCAAGGAGTGGGGCACAGCCCAGGTTAGGGGGCTGGCTGGTGTGAGACCCAGGGCAGGGATCTAGGTAGGGGCACCTAACTGATGTAGGTACTGCTGTATCTCAGCCCAAGCCCAATGTGGGGCTTGCTGCTGGGCGTTGGGTGGCTTCCAGGGTGCAGGCAGGGCTGCAGCTGGAGGCTGGGCAGCAGGTGGCAGAAAGGCGACTGCCAGGACCAAGATCCTGTCCCCAAATGCATAGTCCACCTGGTTCCTGTACCACTTGCACGCAAGTTCCTCTGCACACCAGACCCACAAGTCCACCAGCCACTCCTCTGCCACAGTGACCAGGTGGTCCAGCAGTCGTGGGTCCTCCACTGCTGGAGCCAGTACATATGGAGGGCCCCGGCAGAGGCTGGTGTTGACCATGACAGTGCATCTATGCTCTCAGATGGTGCCCTTCCCCTGCGTGCAGCTGCAGAACCTGTATAACCAGGAGAAAGAGGCTGTTTGTGAGAGTTTGCCAATATTTCTGAGCTAACATGCACTATACAAGGGGGCTGCGCACTGCCTGGCCTCAAGTTGGGGATTGTGCATGAATGGCTGCCCAGGGACTATAAGTCATCTGGGCAGGGCCTGGCACAGGCAGCCATCAAGCTAGCCCCCTGTCTCTGCTCATTCAGCAAGGACAGGTGGGCTGTTGGGTGCTGGCCATAAGTGGCCTCCCTTCTCCACCGGCCTGCCTTCTTCACCCCCTTCCCAGGCCAGGATAGGCCTGGCTCCTGTCAGCACCTGCTACCGTGGCTCCAAACCCACTCTCCTCTCTTCTCCTCCTGTAGGGCAGGCCATGTCCTGCACTGCCGTGAGTCCTACAGTGCCCAGGTTCAGGAGGCAAGGAGCTCCTGCCCGATTGGGACACAGAGCTGGTGGTGCCCCTGCCCTACGCCCAGGGAGTCTCTCCAGAGAGACACCCTGGGGCGGCCCTTGCTCAAAGTGTCCTGGGCATGCCATGAGGAGATGTTTGTGTGGACTGATGGGTGTCTGACCCACTATGCCCTGCTGCTGTTGCTCACCATGGTGCTCCAGGCACACCTGAGAATCTGGTGTGAGACCCTGAGGTTCAACAGTGTTGTAGGCAAGTTTGTGCTTCCCTTCAATGTCTGCCACTCTGCCTAGAGAGCTACCCATGCCTCCACTACATATCCCTGCCCCCGGCAGCCAAGGATGACTCCACCGCTGGCATTGACACATTCCTCTACATGTGAGAATCCTGTGTCTGCCTAGTTGAGGGAGGACAGGATTCTCAATAAAGTTTTGCACTGTCTCCCACCTTCCTGCATGCTGTTGGGAGAAGCTTAATGGCTGGGCATGGCAGGCATGCCCAGTGACATGAGTCTGTCCCTGCTGGTGGTGGGGACGTACAGCTCCTGGTGGTGTCCTGGAGCGCAGGGAAAAGGCACCTACCTGCCCAGGCAAAGGCCTCCACCAGAGCCAGAAGGGCAGGCGCTGGCCCACGCTACCAAAGCTGCTCAACAAGGGGGTGGAAACTACAATAGGACAGGTTCCTGGCACCTGGAGGGGCCCTTCCCCACTCATGCCTTGTCATGACTGCCAGGCCACAGGTGAGGCTCAGGCAGGCTGCTTGTGGTGGAGTACAAGGCACAACTCTGGCCAGGGTCCCGGCCAATGAGGACATAATCCAGCTGCCACATAAAGGGCATGGAATTACAAGCAGCCCCCAACTGGAGGCTGTGGTCAGTGATGGTGGCCCACTGTGTCCTCAAGGCCTTGACTTTATGTGGCATTACTGCGCTGACCAGTTGTGCCCGTGTTCCCACATACAGCCTGACAGGCCCTCATACACGTGGGTGTTGGAGTGCCTGCTCCAGGCAAACTGGTTAAGGATCTTGGCCTCACCCCACAGCACCACAAGGTCTGTAGTCTCCTCCTGCCATGCACAATGCATGCCCCAACTTCTGGGGTGGTATGGCGGTACTGGTGGTGGCAGCAGCACAGCAGCAGTAGTGGGAGCACAGCGGCGGTAAGCAGCGAGCTCCCGCAGATGCACTGGCAGTGGGGGAGGTGGGTAGCAAGCACTAACCAGGGGTTGGCAACCTCCCATGGACACACTGTCAGCGGTGGCCGATAGCAATCACTTATTACCTGGAGATGCCACTGGCAGCATCAGCAGCAAGGAAAGGGTGGTGGTGAGCAGCAACCACCTGGAGGTGCCACCAACTGTGTTGTCTGTGCCTTTCCATAGCAGGTGCACTGCCATGCTCAGGGGGCATGTGCAAGCTAACCAATGCTTGTGTATCTCCTACCCATAACCAATGTCTCCTGGGACCAGTTCTGGCCCTGAGAGGTGGTGTGCGGCACTGGGGACAACACCAGGCTGGCTCCCTTGACAGCCTAAGCCTCTGTGTAACAGTTCGCTTGCTGCCTGGGCAAGTAGGCGCCTGCAGTGCCCAGCACAAGGGCATAGCACAGGACAGGCAGGCAGGCAGCAGGACTGTTCCAGGGACCAGCACTGGGGTCTGGGCAGACTGTTGTGGCTGGCCAGGGGCCACTGGAGAGAGACCTGGCTGTAGGTGGCCCAGGATGCTGCTGGGCCTAGGCAGATGCCTGCAGTTTCCAGCGCAGGGACACAATGTGCGACAGGCAGGCAGGTAGGTGGCAGAGCTATGCTAGGGAACAGCACCAGGAGAAGGCTGCTGTGGCTGGCCAGGGCTCACTGGAGTGCAACCTGGTGGCCAGTGGCTACTTGCAGGGGCCCCAGAGTCCCCACAGTTTTTTAAGGGCCTGGGACTCTTTGCCTGCCCCAGCCCTGGGGCTAGAAAATATCCAAGCCCCCTGGCCCTGGGGCTAGCTTGTGGTGGCCCACCTGGTGGTGAGACTGCCTGGAAGCAAATTTGCTCCTGTTTGGCATTTACACGAGTGCTATACTTAGTAACTATTTGGCACTTAATTTGCTACCTGCATTTGCAGGTATCCATCATCTCTTGCTATGAGAACATATTCATTGACAGTACATGCCCCAATTTCCTAACCATATTGTGTCCAACCTCTATTTTTCAGACAACCCCTGCAGATTTTAAAATGAGTAACATCCGTATCAAGTCAAACTTCTGGTTTTAATTCAATACTTTGATTGAGCTTCATGAATAAACTGGAACAATTCCAGCAACATTACCAAGTAAATTACAAGTGAAGTCTAACCACCTCCGTCAAGTAAGAGTTCTTAAATCATACTTGTAAGCCAACATACAGACTCACTAGCCAAGGAATACAGCCCTTCAGCCAAGGAAGGAAAAATTAAGTCCCAGCTGTAGATCCTTTCACATCCCTTTCCTCAGGGCTTGCTTATTTCTGAAAACATGAACTCCAGACCAGAACAAATGAACTTCAACTGCTGGATAATAACTACCTTAGGCCTTTCCAGCTTCAGCCACTAAAGACAGCATGCAATGAAAGCACAATCTTCTTCTTTCCTTTTACAAGACTACTCAGATTAGCCACGTGATAAGCAAAAATCAGGGTGCTTCCCAGAATGCTTTACATTTTGTCTCATTTCTAACAGACAATCTGTGTAGCAACTTAATAACATGCATAACATTTATCTTCTTGGCCTGGAGAACAAAATTACAAACATGAAACAACTTCAGTTCAATTACAGAAACAATAGGAAGGATTGTAATAACTAACAGCATTTAGAGGTGGTATTTGACGGGTCAATTATCGCCAAAAATGGTCAAAAATTTTAAGCATTCATTTATTAGAACAACAAAGAAAGACTAAATGTCAGTAGGTTAAATACTTAGGCTAATTACGAAAAAAGTCAGCTAACTCTTATTGTGGAACAATTAAATTAAAAATATATAATGGATTTTATAGCTATCAATATCAGATAAATGTAAATGGTCTCTAGTGGGTTATGGAATAGAGAAGATCCCACACAACTTACTGATTCATTTGTTGCACTGGTTGGGGAAATTTTTAGCTACTTCCACAATTTCACGATTACACTCTTAATTCATACAACATGATTTTATTTTAAATTTCTTTGCTATGCATATAACACTGCTTAGCTTTAAGAAATACCACAAACATTAATAACACAATAACTACATATATCAGAAACAATGCTCCAAATTCACTTCCTTAAAACAATTACAACTACAACTAAAAGTTAAATTTGAGTCAGTACTATTATTTTCATGATATACTTACAATCCTAGAATTCCAAGAAGCCAAACACCTAAATATGGTTTAATTTCTCAGTAGTACAATTTAATGGGTTGGCCTCAGTAGTATGGTTCAATGGACTGGCCTCAGCAGTACAGTTCAATGGGCTGGCCTCAATACTGATAGGATTAAGTCCCCTTCCTTCAGTCCCTTTCAGGCGCTCCACAGCTTCAGCGTGAACTAAGAGATTCGTGTTCATGGAGAGGGTGGTTCAGGTGATCAGTTTGATCCGGCCTACACTTGCAATTCTTCCTTCAATGTTCTGCAAGTGAGGTTACCTCCAAATTGAGACAGTAGGTTACAGTTTTTATTGAGTGATTTGCCATCTTGGGCCCCTTCTACCCAAACCTGTCACTACTCCCAAATTTGGGCTTGGATCTTACTCAACAGATTTCTGCTAGGTTCAGTTTCTTTTGTTGATCATTTTAATTACTTTGGGGAATTTCCACACCACTGCAGTGACCCTTCTTTCCAATCCTTTTAAAAGGCTCCTAGGGTTTGATTTCTCGGAATGTGCCTCTAAAGATAAAATTCAAGAGTTAAGACTTTGAGCAAAGTCAGGACCTTCCGCACGTAGGCCAAAACAATGGCCTAGATAAGATGAATCTTGTCTTCTTCCTGAACTGGTTAATGGGCAACTATTACAAACATTCAAACTATTATATTCAATATGACATGTAAAAGAACTAAGAAGCAAATTTTAAGCTATAGTACTAAATGAAATCTAAACTTTAGTCCTCAACAGTGTTTAGTGTCAGATATATTGAGAAGCTCTGTTTTAATTTGATGACTATTTTGGTAATGGTTTGGTATTTGTGCAAGACCTTGGGACACTTAAAAACAATGAGAATTAAGTTTATGACCTGTTCAAGAGTTCCTTCCTGAAAGGAAAAAAAAGAGATGCAAGGTATCTGAAATGTGTTGACATGAATTGCCCTATTCTCTGTTATACAGTGATGGATGTATTTTGAATGTTTAAAGCAGTGAACAATGTAAATTATGCTGCTTGCTTTCTAAGGCAGTTTGTCTCTGTATTTCTGTTGACTGAAGGATTTGATTTTTCTTAAGACACAGATACTGACTTCTTAATGTGTTAGAACGGAGTAGATCTTCCACCTAGCACAGGGCATGGAGACTGGCTACATTACTCTCCTGGTTACCTGATGTTTATCTGGCTGCTTCAATAGATTTTGTGTAGTCCCCAGGGCAGTAAGTAGAAATGAGTGAAAATATTTCTCAGCCCCAACTAAAGTATTGACCTCCGTGAGCAGCCTTCTTTCAAGATGGTTATCAGCTACCATTCTCACTGGATTTAGAACAACTGTTGGTAGTCACCTTGAGAAGACTATTTCCTATTGTTCTCAATGTTAAGTGATAGTCTTTCCCTCTTGACAGCACAGGACACTATCATCTTGAAGACATAGAATCATAGAAAAGTAGGGATGAATGAGATCTCATGAGGTTATTTTAGTCCAACCCTCTTGCTCAAGGCAGCACCATCTCTGACTTGACCATCTCTGACAGCTGTTTGTCTAAACTGCTTTTAAACTTCCGAAGATTGAGATTCTGCAACCTATCTGGGTAACCTGTTCCAGTATGTAACCCATCTCATAAATGAGGGGGTTTTCCCTAATGTCCAGTGTAAATTTCCATTGTTGCACTTTGGGACCACTTCTCCTTGTCCTGTCTCCTGTGGCCATAGAGATAGTTTATCTCCATTTTTCATAAAACCATTCTTCAAGTATTTTGAGGACTGTTCTCAAAATACTTTCCTCCTTTTCTAGATAAAATACTTTCCTCCTTCTCTAGATAAAATATTCTGGGTTCTTTCAGTCTTTCCTCATAAGTTGTATTTCCCAGTCCTATAATAATTTTTGTTGCTTTCTGCGGGACTGGTTCCAATCTGCTCATGTCTTGAAGTTCAAAACTAGGCCCAGTACATTGAGTGAAGCCTCAAACCCATGCTTAACAGAGTGGAAAAAATTACCTCCCTTGACTTACAAGTGACACTCTTGTTAATACAGTGTAGTTTGCTTTGGCTTATTTTCCAACAAGAGTGCACTGTTGGTTTATATTTGGCTTATAGTCCACAGTAAGCCTCAAGTCCTTTTCTGTAGTACTTGGAGCCGAGCCAGTCATTCCCCAGTTGTAACTGTGTGCGCAGTTGTTCTATCCTATGTGTACAGCTTTACACTTATCCCTTTTGAATTTTGTTTGATTTCAGACCATTTCTTCAATTTTATCAGTGTTATTCTGAAACCTAATCCTGCCTCCCAAATAACTTGGTGTTATTTACAAATTTGTTCAGTATACACTTGTTCCCATCCTTCAAATTGTTAATGAAGATATTAAACAATATTGGATCCAGGACAGACCCACAAGAGCCCCACTTGATACTGCCTTCCAACTGATCCTCTTGACTTCCTCATTGAGAACAGTGGAGGCAAAATATTAATTTTTTTTCTCAAATATTTTCTAAAGATGCAGCAGCCTCAGATAAGCTTTGTTATGGGGGAAAATGACCATTAATTTTAATTTTTTTTTTAAGAAGTTACCTGCTTCAGTAGTTTTGTTCAAGAGAACAAAGAGAAGCATATGCTAGGAAATACATGGGAAAATTAGGTAACTGTGTGCAGACAGGAAGAAATGTGCACTCCTGCATGCTTGGAGCAGTCTGAGAGGGTTAGGGCAGGCAGAGCATACTGATTAATTTGATAGTAAAAAGTTAGCAAACAAAATCAAAGTTTATTCCTCTTAAGATTATTCATAGTTTCATAGTTGATAGGGTCGGAAAGGACCTGAGCAGATCATCAAGTCCGACCCCCTGCCGTGGTAGGAAAAGTACTGGGGTCAAACGACCCCAGCAAGTTTTTTGTCTAACCTCCTCTTAAAGACCCCCAGGGTAGGAGCCAGCACCACTTCCCTTGCAAGTTGGTTCCAGATCCTATCTTCCCTGACAGCGAAGTAGCGCCTCCTGATGTCTAGTCTGAATCTACCTTTTTCTAGCTTGTGACCGTTATTTCTAGTCACTTCTGGTAGTGCTCTGGGGAACAGGAACTCCTCCTACGCCTGCTGGTCCCCTCTGACTAGTTTGTAACAGGCCAGTAGATCCCCCCTCAGCCTTCTCTTGTGGAAGCTGAACAGGTTCAGGTTCCATAGCCTCTCCTTGTAGGGCCTGTGCTACTGACCCCTGATCATGCAGGTGGCCCTCCTCTGGACCCTCTCCAAGTTGTCCACATCCCTCCTGAAGTGTGATGGCCAGAACTGGATGCAGTAATCCCAACTGTGGCCTGACCAGTGCCACATAGAGGGGGAGGATCACTTCCTTAAACTTGATCAAGATGCATCTGTGGATGCATGACGAAGTGTGGTTGGCCTTCCTTACCATGTCCCCACACTGCCAGCCCATGCTCATTTTGGCATCAGTAATGATTCCAAGATCCTTTTCTGCCTCTGCACTGATGAAAAGGGAGTTCCCCAGCCTGTAGGTATGCTGCTGGTTCTTCCTCCCCATGTGCAGCACCTTGCACTCGTCAGTGTTGAAGCCTGTCCTGTTCTCATCCACCCACCCCTGTAACCTGCCTAGGTCTGATTGCAGCCTTTTCCTCCCTTCTAGTGTGTCCACATCCCTACACATCTTAGTGTCATCAGCAAATTTGAATACAGTGCTTTTTACCCCTTGTCCAAATCACTGATGAAGATGTTGAACAGTGCGGGTCCGGGGACTGAGCCCTGGGAGACCCCAGTGCCCACATCCCTCCAGGTCGAAAATGACCCTCCACCACTCTGTGGGCATGGTCCTTCAGCCAGTTAGCGACCCATTTGACTGTGTAGGTGTCGATACCAAAGTCCCCAAGTTTTTTAATGAGAATAGGAAGGCCTTCAACACAGTCTCTCACACCAAAGTCCAGAAAGACTATGTCCTCCGTGACACATGCATCCAAGTATTTTGTGACCTTGTCATAGAAGGCCCCCAGGTTGGTCTGACAGGACCTGCCTCCAATGAACTCATGTTGGTTGCCCCTAAGCATAATCTCCCCTGCTGGCCCCTCATGGCCATGCGCCAGGATAGTTCTCTCAAAAAGCTTACCCAAGATCGAGGTAAGATTAACTGGCATATAGTTTCCTGGGTCCTCCTTCCTCCCCTTTTTGAAAATGGGGACCACATTGGCCCTTTTCCAGTCATCTGGCACCACACCAGATCACCACGAGTGCTCGTAAAGCCATGCCAGGGGTCCCACAATGACCTCTGCCAATTCCCTCAGCGCTCTGGGGTGAAGATCGTCGGGACCAGCTGATTTAAATACGTCCAGTCCCTCTAGAAGTTCCCTGACTAGATCCTCTCTGACCCTGGGCGCACCTCCCCTGGGTCCTGAGGGGGTCCCAGCAGATGGGCTGATCCAGTCCCTGCTCAGGAAAACGGAGGGAAAAAATTGTTAAATAGGTTGGCTTTGTCGTCTGGTGTGATGACTATATTTCCTAACATGTCTTGCAGAGGCCTCACATGACCTGGTACCTTCTTTTTGCCCCCTATGTATTTAAAAAAGGACTTCTTGTTGTCCTTGATCCAGGTAGCTAGTCCCAGTTTCATCTCTGCCTTGGCCTTCCCGATCACCCCCCTGCAGCCCTGAGCAACCAAGGTATAGTCCTCTCTGGTGATGACCCCTCCCTTCCATTGGGTGCATGCCTCCTTTTTAGCTAGGAGACACTGCATGCAAATATTGTTGGAATTTATTTAATGCCAATATATAAAACATTTAACAAGGAAGCTTCCAAACAAAATAGGCATTTACCTTAAATCTATCGGTTTCTTAAGGTAAAAACACTACAGGGCTATAGTCATTATGCCAGCATCATACATTATATAAATCACATGGATATAAACTTCTGCAAAAAATTAAAGTTAGCATTTTTAAATATTCATCTGAAAATGAACATTCTCAAATAAGAATTAGAATCAGAGTTGGAAGGGGCTTCCAAACCCTAAGATGCAAGAAATTCCTAACTACCAACATTCATCTCCTATTAAAGTTGCCATTTTGACAAAGTCCACAATTTTATAGTTCTAAGTTCTTTAGAATCTTGAACAAAATATTGACTAAAAATATCGAGTGCTGTCTGTTCTAAAACTGTGTTGGAAGAAAAAAAACGTATCTCTAATGCATCATCATACCAATGAACAATGTTGAAGAAAATTCACGAAACTGCCACTTATCTGAAGTACATTTTGAGTTTAAGATTTCTGTTTTTCTTAGACACGTCTTTGCCCATGCCAGTTACACTTGCACAATCTGCTGATTGGAATATACTGCATGATCCACATCACTCTGAACAAACAGTATCTTCAGTAAGTATGGTAACAAACCCATGCTAATTTTTGTTCTAAACCTAGTTTTTTTGAACCTACAACCAAAAAGTAAAATGTAATAACGATCTGTAATTATTGATTGGTTGCAACTGACCAAATAACTTAACCCTTTGCTTAACTTTGCTTAATCTTCTACATTTGAATCTGAACAACTTTTATCCCCTGTTGTGCTGAATTGTTAATTCCAGTGTTCAGTATTTTTGCCACTCATGCTTCAGATGGTGAAAGAGCTGGAGTGCCTAATCTGTGGATGAGATCAGGGAGGGGGACGGGAATTAGAAAGCAGAGCAGAAGACTGGGCAGGGAGTGCTGGGCAGGAAGCAGAAATCAGAGTAGTACATCTGGTGGGGATCATAGGGCAGGAAGCAAAAAACATCAGATCAGGTTCGGGAAGGGGAAGTGTTTCACTTGGGCAGAGTACAGGGCTAATGTCTGGCATACCTGGCAAAAAAGTTGGCCCCCACTGGACTGGAGCCTTTCCAGATGCATCATCTGGAGTGCAAATGAAAGTGAAAGAAATAGAACAGTTTATGCATATAATTAAATGCTGGGCATACATGAACTATTTTTCTCTTGCCTTCCATGCTGCAGTGCTAGAAACAACCACATTTTCCACTGATTAAAAGTAATCTTTTTCATGTAGAAAAATACATGTTAAAGGCAAACTACAAGAGAGAGAAAACTCAGGAGTAGCGACTGTGCTGTATATAAGAAAGAAAATATAAAAATACGATGGTTTTACCATTATATCATTCAAAATGTAAGGTGGGAGCATTCTTGGCCTTTATTAGAATTCAGTCAAATGATTTTAGCCAAAAAGGAATTAACAAAGGCTTATCTGCTTTTTCTGATCCTCAGGCTTGCTGATTTCAACATGAATCTTTCAATGATATACATAGGAAGTAATTTTTTGTTCAAGTTCTTATTAGAGCTTTCCAAAAATATTTGGCTTTTTTTCTTGAACATCTCAAACATACTTCCTATACTTTGTAGCATTATAACAACATATTAAAATACAATATTTCATCTTAACAGGGCTTGAGACCAGCTGGGCATGTAAAACTTGGTAAGTGATACATTTTAAAACATAAAACTTTCAAGTGAAAACTTGTTAATTTGGTGTGTGAGCATGTGCACATTTTAGGAGGTCTGAGGGGCCAAGTATTAGGACTTATCCGTTCAGTAGTTAATAGGAACATAGAACTCTTGGAATATTTGTTTATTAAACTTTCCTAAAAAGCAAAGATGAGAAACTAATAAAGTAGTTAGTTAGCTCTTTTTCAGGTAATTGGGCAGTTAGTTTGAGACTGGATCATAAATTGGTTACTTAACCATAAAGAAACCAACCAGTGGAAAACAGGTTAAAGCTCTCTCTTTGTCTAAAAAATCCTTTATTTAGATCCTTAATTGGTTGCTTAATTTGCTTTTTTGACACAGGATGTTTTAATGTCAAAAACAGGATTTAACAGAGGTGCGACCTAGGAATTTTAGTGCTCAGGGCAGGAGGAGGGAGTACTGAATGTTGGGCAGGGGGTAAGGGGAGAAGATGTTGAGCACTTCAGAGGCTGTTGCAGAGGAGTAGGCTGCTGTTGCCATGGCACAAGCTCCCCAAACATGGGGTGCTGTTGCCATAGCACAGGCACTGGTAGGAATAATGTGGATGTCCTGGGTGCTACTATTGTGGCAATTGGTGCCTGGGCCTGGTAGCCAACATACAGTATATGTTTTCAAAATAGTAATGTATCTGCAAAGATTAGCTTTGAGCTTAATTTTCTAGTGTTCTGTGTGGTGTCAGTAAAGTTTCAGACACTGAATCTGGTCTAGAAATGTCTAATTTTTTTGGTCTGACCCAGTATAATATTTCTTATGTTCTCAGTTTTAAAAGGAATGTAATTTTTTTTGCCTTTTTATCTATTGTGAGCAT
The DNA here is from genome assembly GCA_030014935.1 of Caiman crocodilus. Lineage (NCBI taxonomy): Eukaryota > Metazoa > Chordata > Crocodylia > Alligatoridae > Caiman > Caiman crocodilus. Next base: position 121,639,832 of record JAGPOW010001296.1, read on the forward strand.
AATAAAATGATTAAGGCTGCTGTAGCTTTTGAATTCTAACCAAAATTTTGATATCAAATTAACTGGTTGACACTTTCCATTTTATATCTTTCATGTTATTGTTAGTTTAATCCCTGTAATACAAGTTATAAAAATTGAATAATTCCTTTTTGTTAACTTCATAACAGTTGTCTCAGTAATATCATCAGCAGTTTGACAGAATATATAATGTGTATTTTTTTTATCACATGGACATCTGATTCTTAGTGTTTTTTGAGTCTACCATAATTTGTAGCGTCTTCAGCCTGTGCAGTAATACTTTTGTTTACAAAAAAGCTACAACTGAGTTATATAGTGTACAAGTAAGCTTTCAGGGATTTTTTTAAACCCTATACAGTAACAATGTGAGAATTTTAATGTTTAGATATGTCTCTCTCTTAGTTGGACAGTGAAAACAAGTGCAGCCATCTTCACTTTGCTCCCAGTGCTGCAACATTTGGGTTATGAGTGCTTCTCCAAGTATGTTTAAAAAAAAAATCTAATGGGGTGATGTTTTTGTTAGTCTTGGGGGTTTGCAAAAGCTTCACTTTCTGCAAATGTAAAATTTCTGCCATGTTTGACTTGGAAACAGCAAAACCCACAATTAGTATAATAAATTAAAAAAAATTGTTTTCCAGATCTTCCAGAAATGGGCAACAAAACACCAACAGATATTATACCTCAGATTTCTCTTTCCAGTTCTTCTGATATGAGAGGTCAAATTTCAGAAATTCCTGCAGAGATAACAGATATTGGTAATTGTGCAATTCATGCAAAATTGACCACTTTTTGCTACTTGTTTATTTAATGCAGTTATATGCCAACTACTTCCTTCCTTCTTCACTATACACACATTCCATTTAGTAGCTTAACTGGGAATGTAAGTTTCCAAACTTGCACATTTCTCTACAGGAGTGTGGCAGGCCCCTCATGCCTCTGGCAAAGGGGCCCCTGTGGCCTAACCCCTTGCTGCTGATTGGCTGCAAGAGCTGTCTGTCATATAGCCCTGACCTGTGCTGCTGATTGCTGGAGGCAGGGCCACATGACAGGTAGTCCTTGCAGGCAATCGTTTCCATCAACCCTTTGAGTGGGCAGCCCCCCTCCCCCAGTCTCTGCCCTGATGGGCTGATGCAACACCCTGAAGAAGCTCTGGGAAGCTGGCACTTTTTTCTTTTCCACAAGTTTTCTTCTTTTTTTTTTTCCCTTGCACATTTCGCTGTCAATGCCAGGTTTTGTAAAATCCGCGAAATCACAATTTCAGTAGGTCCCTAGGTATTGCCTGAGCCAGTGAACTGCTAGTATAGATCTGAAAAAAGTATTTTATCAGTTAGTGCTGGAAGCTGTAACTGAGTAGGTAAAGTCCAATTGGAAATGTGAATATTTTGTTAATTTCCAAAAATGGGTATACTTTAATGCATTTTTATTTCATTTTTAATGTTATTTTGACACTACTCACACAAAGGTTTTGATTTTCTCTATTGAGTTATCCTGTGAATCTTTCATGTAGTAGAAATTGTACAATGTATATATTTAATAATTGCATTGTATTTTCATGGTTCAGTTATGAAAACTTGAGTAAGAATACTTAAATTATTTAGGCATGTGCAGGAGAAAACTAAGCAAACGATAAAAGGCTATAAGTCTGCGTTATAGTGTTAGTACCTTTCAAATTTGGGTTTAAATAATGTGGTTAGTAACTGTGGTTTAGCATGGTTGCAAGAGGTGAAAACAAAATGATTGCAGTATTGAGACTTATACCGTTTTACAGAACTCCTAAGGATATCTTAATAGTAAGGATGCTATAATAGCACGAACAGTGTTTTTTGCCCGCCTCCTCCCCGAAGTGCTTACTAGTGTTTTTAGTTGACAGAAATATTGCATGTTTTATCTTTAGGCTTTGGGAACCGTTGCAGAAAACCAAGAGGACCAAGAGAGCCACCTTCAGAATGGACATGATGCAAGAACTATAATCCACATCCTTTAAATTATACTGGAATATTAAAGTGCCACTGAGAACTAGATAAATAGCATTCTACTTCTTATTCTGGGGGACTAACAGAGCAGTGTAGATTTAAATGCAGAGTGGTACACTTTTTACTGTACATCCCACACAAAACCTTAAACATTTCTCAAAACAGTGGATTCCAGTATTACAACCTAACCTTGCTGGGGTCATCTACCTGCCTTATTACACTTAGGAAAAAGTATTACATAGGGTTTATTTTGTAACTTCAAGTATTATTGCCTTAATGTCTTTTAACCCTGTTACACGCTGCTTGTAGACACATGTTAATATAGTGATACTCTTGACAAACTGAGTTTATGGACTACTTTTTGCTAACATTTAATTACCATGTATGCATTATTTTGTATATGTATAGGGCAAGTAGGTAAATAATTTGATAAAGTTGCAATCATAAAATATTAACAGAAGATGTAAGAAATCTCTGCATGATCTAAATTTTTGTGTACCTTATTTGTAAATTATTTACCCTGAAGCTTTAGAAAATAGCTTCTGATTTAAAAAAAAAAAAAAAAAAAAAATTCTGGACATGTAGCCAGAATTGCAGGTTAGCAGAGATAAAGATTGTAATACATTTTGTAAATTGTAAGCAAAAGGTTATTTTTATATTATATACTGTTTAATTGTCAAACCTAATTTGTTCTGGTTTTCATCTAGTCATGGAGATTCAGTAAGTGCCTTGGAACAATATTGAATTCTCTTAGCCTGTGTATGTTACCTTCAGTGTTTTGAGTTCATCGGGGATTAGAAGACTATCAAAATATCTGTATGTTTTTAGCATATTTGACCTACAAGTAAAAGAGAACTCGTTATAAGTAACCAACACTCCTTAGTTTTCATTTTACTATTTCATCACTTACAGTCTTTAGACATGAATTTCCTACAGACTTTCTATCTGATAGTTGGTTTATTGTTACAATATAATATTGGTGTGTATTTCTACTTTTGCAGACCTTTCAAGACACACTGGAAAAGGGACTATTTGAGAGCCTCTGTCTTCTGTTGTACTTGTGAAAATAGTATTTTGATCATTCAGCAAGTGTGTATATATGAAAAACTTATTATATGATGATTCTTACAGAGCCCCTGCAGCTACACTGTATGTTGGCAATATACCATGCCAAGGATGAATCCTTTTAAGGATTCTCCCATTATGAACTTTGCCTCTGTAATAATGATAGAATCTTTAAATTAAAGCAACTTAAAAGTTCATTATGGGTTTAAGGAAACTGTATATTCATAAATAGAATAAACAGACTAGGGTATGGGATTAGGGTCATGTTCAGGTTCTTTGTTTGGTAGATATTCAGTGAGCCTTACTCCAGAAATTAAAATAACCCTTGTGGATACATATTTTTGTTCCTATTAACAACATTGTATGTTCTACCTAGTTATAATGCAAAAAGTAAAGTTCAGCATAGTGATAAGGTAACAGAAAAAAACAGGTTTTTACAGTTTATTTGAAAGTTGGTAACAGTACTTTTTGTTCCTGGACATGTGTGCATGTAGACTCAGATGGAAGGATCAGGTATAATACACAGTGAAGGCACTGTAGGGCTTGTCTACAAAGAGAGGCTGATGCACCTACTATTAACTAAGTGTCTTTGTGCAGGATGGCTGTGGAGTGAACTGCTTTGCACCGGACATGCCTACATGAGATGTTTACTACAAAGCTGATTAATAACTCTGTAGTAAATGTCTTGGTGTCTACATATGCCTATTAGGGCACAGGAAACTAATAAGCTCTGTTGCAGGGTTTTTTCATGTGTGTATGGTGACCTGGCTGGCTGGGACATGAGGGTGCTTCAGTGCCAGGGCTGCCTGCCAGTAAAGCACACCTGTGTCCCAGCCAGCCTCTGCAGCACACTGAGCCCAGTCAGAGCGGCCCTGGGTCCTCTGGCAGCTGGGGCAGCTGCAGCCTGGCTCAACGTGCTATGGTCCAAGCACACATGTAAATGGTCTGCCTGGGAGCTTCCTGGGAGCAAAAAGAACTCTGGAGCAATAAGCTCCAACATTTATTGGTGAGCATTTAATGACACATATAGATGTGCCCACTTAGTACTTATGAATAGTTGCCTTCAGTTTCTTCCTGATAGTCTAAGTCATGGTTTGGCAACCTATGGCCCACAGAACCATTTGATCTGGCCTGGGACTTCAGCGGCAGTCACTTACAAATGCTTGGAGGAAAAGTGCTGACTACAGCCACTCTCCTGATGTTGTCATGGCGGGGGGGAGCACTGATGGTGTCTGGGTCCTTTTGCCCACCAATCTGCTTCTGCTGCAAACTGGGTCAGTCCAGCCCACAGCCTTTATAGATTGCCAATCACTGATCTGTGCATGTTTTTGATCATGCATGTAGAATTTTTGGCATTTACAGGTAGGAATTCTGTTCCTGGTTGCATTCTGTTCTAGCATGTACTTGGCTATGAACATGTGGTAGTGGAGGGCCTTTCTGCCTTCCCCGTGGGAATCTGGAGACCTGGGTTCTAGGCTCGCCTTGACAAGAGGTGTTTGAACTTGGGTCTCCCTGACTTCCCAGCACAATGCTGTCATGTCAAAGGTCAGGTAATATCCAGCCCCTTCTCGGGTACTCCCTCTTGAAGCTGAGTCTGTCTCTTATATTTCATAGGCACTGGAAAGAATGAGTGGAGTGCACTGAAGTTTCCACTTCATTAAGAACAAGGTTCAAGGCTAGAACCTAGTCCCCTACTCTTGGAGTTCAATGGCCACTTCACTGAGCTTCATACCCAGTGACTTGCTTTCTTTCTCCTTTCTTGTATCTCCCTCTTGTGGCTTTCCAGCTTCAAAAGGAGTGCCAAAAGAAGGCATTCCTCCTCACCTCCATACTCGCTAATCATGCACTTCAGCCTACGTTTTTGGGCCTTAAATGCCATTACGCATCCATAAGGGGCAGATGTGTGCACGTAGACATACATACATGTATAGTGCATAGTCTGTCACGTGTGCCCATAGTCATCAATTCACACGGGTGTACACAGCCAGGAATAGAATTCCTACCCACGCATAAGTGCCAAAAATGTCATGTAGGTGAAGATATGGTAACAGAGTTGGGTTAGCTGGTGGTGTCTGAATGCCTGGCCAGCAACTCATTCTGGAATCTGCAGGAAAAAGCGAGCCTGCCCCTAAGTGTGCACCAGTGCAGATTGACTTAAACAGGTCTAAAATGGAGTCAGCCTATGGCTCACTTTGGGCACACACAACAGCAGAGTGGTTTAGCAGCCTGCCCATTACCAGTGGACAGTCCAACTGGTGGCATTTGTTAGAAATTGTTGCTAAAGACGAGAGGTATTCCAAATGAGTAACTTAACTGCATTCAGTTAAAGTACTTTGCAGTTTATAGGTTGTAAATCTTCAAGGGTTTTTTTTTTTTATAGTCTCTAGAGCAACATTTCATTTCACTTAGTACTGGGTGGCAACATTTTTTATCTACTGTCTTCCAAAGTGTCTGATAGTTTAAGTTGTAATACATTCAAGATGCTTCATAATTCTAAAAGAACCAGTGTCTTTTTTTTCTAGATTGGCGTTGGCCATAGGAAAGCTGAAAGCTTTCTACATTTTAGTAGTAATTTGAGATGTTATTAAGATGCTGAACTGTGAAATTGAAAAAGTCTTGTTTGTATTTACCTTTGCACTCTTATTGTCAAAAATTCTATAATTTGCACTCACAATTGTCTGCTGTATTTATTGGAGTTTTTATATTTTTTCATTTTCTGTAATCACTCAAGTAAACTGTCAGTTAAATGCAAGGCAAAACCTGCCAGCGGCATTACTTTCTGTGACCTTGGTCCTCTGTGGTGCAAGATGCCTATGCAGGATTGAGCCCTGCATCCTGTAATAGAAGTTCTGTATTTGTGATATTTTTGAAATATTGTTCTTATGTTGATAACAAACCTAAGAACTCTTTCCTATTACAGCACCAGTAAAACCGGTATTGTTGCTTGTTTAGAAAATGTCATCACTCTAATGCAGAGGAAAAAAAGAGTGAGTAGAGGAATACTATTCCTAGACATTCTAAAAATAAAAAAGTTTAGATCCCTTGAACTTGCTGAAACAGAAGGATTTGTTGCGTTTTTCTTAGATTTGGAAATTCTCTAAGTCACTACAGTCCTGTTCAACTTGATTTAATTCCGTTATTGCATATGACATTAGTAGCAATTGACACTGTCTCCAAAGTAAAATCAATGGTCTTTTCTTATACCATAGCTTTTGTTTGGGACAAAAACATCTTAGTCGTTAACCATCTTCCACAACACTTTGGTCAAGCTGCTTATTTCAGTTAGGTTTTTGCCTTTTGTGTGATGGACTTAGCTTTTAAATTTCTCATCTGCACTACAGGTGGTTCCTTCTATTGATTGTCAAGTCAGAGAATCTACTGAAGCCTGACAAAAATATTTCATTTACAAAAAAAGGAAAAAAAATCAGGTATGCAGTGAGATGGATTATTCCCCCTTCCCCTACCCCCCCAATTTTACATGTTCTTGCTTTGTTTTTAAATCTTCTCCTCCTCCTCCTTGAGAGCAGTAACTGAAAAAAAAAATTGCAGCACAATTTTAGTTTCTGAAGTCCAGTTTCCCTTGCTCATATTTTTTTGGCCTGAATTGCAGTTCCTCTAATTTTGTTGTTCTGTGATCTAATAATGGTGTATTACAATAGATACTCTGAAAATAATCAACATTATACTTTCTTACTATTGGTGTAAGGTTCTTTTGACATACATGGAAGCTAATAGACTCTGCTACTGTATTTTTTGGTATATCTTTGGGCCATAGATTTTTCTACCTTAATGGTGTTTCAATGCAGGGTATTATTATAGGGCTTTAATTTTTTTGCATTTCCTACTTGGGCCACTGTTTTAATCACTAAAACAAAATTTGGTTTCATCCTTGTTTCCACTTGTATTGAATGAAGTTTGGTTTCTATATAGCTAAGCAGATTGCTGCCAGTTGTTATCAATAATAATTCTGTTTCTTGGCATGGACGAAGCTGAAGAGACTATATAGTTCCCCATCCAGTAACAACAGTGTCTGATTTGGATACGCCCATTCTCTTTTTAAATGGCAGAGGGTTGCCTGGAAGGTGAATTTAACATCCATTTTTTGGTTCTGTCAGTCCTCAGTGCAGGGTCTCTTGTTTCTCCTGAGTCAGGGGTGTCAAACATGGCCTGCAGGCCAGATTCTGGTGGCTAGTCAGACTACCAGTGGGTAACTGGAAGCTGGGGTGTGGCCAGCTGGCTGGCTGCAGATTGAGACCCTTGGGATTTGGCAGACATGGTAATTGGTGGCAGGAGGGTGAGTGAGGGCTGATGCAGCACCAGTTGCTCTCTGACCACTTCACCCATTACTACCACCAAGCTCTTTGGCTTCTGGTCCCTCTGCTGAGTGTCTCAGGCTGGACCAGCATGCTCTGTGCCAGAGGCAAAGTTGCCACCCTGGCATGAAACATGTCACTGGAAGCAGCTCTGGTGTGGGACATGCTGCAGAAGCTGCTGCTGCGTAGCTTGGCAGTAGGTCTGGTTTTAATTGTTTTTAAGATTCCAGACAGGTGAAATTTTAGGGGGGGTTTACCTCATAGAGCAGTGGCAGAGGCACTTAATTTAGATAAGTACTCAATCTTCATATTTGCTTTTAGCAATCTATGTTTAAACTATTTGATGCACCTATACAATTGTGAGCCTTTAGGCATCTGTTTAATATGAACTTTATTTAATATTAATTTGTTATGCAGATCTCTTGAGTTCAGCTTCTACTTTATTAACTTCAATCACTCAACTTTTTTAGAGCTGGTGCTCCTATGTTGCATCAAATTGTTCCTTACTGTGCCAAAGAATGTCCTTCTAGGAAACAATGTGACAATGGCATACTTGGCTCTTAAGATTTATTCATCATCCATAGATTCCTGTGAACTTTGGAAATGAAGGGAAGTATTGTTTCAATTTTACAGATGAGGAAATGGAATCCTAAATAGCTGGTGGTGCATGATAGCAGTCTGCTGTGTGCCTGAATCTCTAAACTCCAAGCATTGAAGCAGCAGACTGTGATGGCAAAACACCTTATTGGCTGAGGGCTGTCCAGCTTGAGGCAGGCAGTAGTTTTGTACCTCTCCCAGTAGCAATGACCTCTCCCACCGTTTGAGACACCCCCTCGTGCCTGGATCTGTCAATTGATGTGTGGCTTATAAGCAGTAACTGTTGACTCAGTTTGTGTCAACATGTTGGTGCCAAAGCCTGGGCTAGGTAATCAAGACTTGCCCAAGCATCAGAATCACCCTTTCAACTTTGCCAACTTATTCAGTGGAAAGGTAAAACCAATACAATACAGTGTGGGGCTGGGAAAGTTCTAAGAGCTGTCAGGAAGAAGTTTGAATAATCACCTAACCACTTTAGGGGCTCCACTTCAGATTTTCTTTCACAGTTTACTCCCTTTGCCTCGGAAGACGTGAAGTCTATCTACAGGGCATTGGTTGTGGTTACTGTCATCTTCTACTGCCAGCTTTGTCATTGCAAATATCCTCTTCCACTGCAGCGGCCACTGTGACAACCAGAGGCCCATATGCCTAATCTTAATGATGAGAACTGTTCCCCCACCATTACTAAATAAAGTATAACCTATAAAAAGGACACATGGTTGATCAATGGTATAGTTGCAAGTTATCATCTGGGTTTAAGGCTTTAGGTTTGTTCAGTGCTAGCTCTGTTTAATTCCACTGTTCTCACATCTGATTGATTTATCTTCTGTTTGCTTTTGACTTTTATTTTAAATAATTGATTTAATTAATTTGCCTACTTTAACATTAAGTAGTATATTGTGTTCACTATTGTGGTGATATAAATGTTGTGTTGAAATCTGCTGTGATTAAAATGTGGCAATTTCTGTGAAACTTTTTTTTAGCAATATATAAAACCTAAATTTCTAAGCTACCCCAGGCAATATTCCTTGTATCAATGTGTCAGTCCTTTCACTGAATTTGATACTAACAAAACTAAAAGTATTCTACATTACAGAAATGAGGAAAAAATGTAGTTCTGCTTAATCAGCCCCAGAACTACGTCTTGATTATTGGTCCTTATTAAGTATGATTTGGGGCCTACTCTGTATAACAGCATTGTGAAAAAGTGCTTAACAAGTTCCCTCTCACCTTGTACATGTGTATAATTCTGTCCTATCTTTTTACTGATGGGTTGGAAGGCATCACTGGTGCCATGTGTTTATGATCACAAAGAAAGCATATAATTGCTAAATTGGGAGGAAGGGAGTAGTTTGATGCAATTATTGGAAGTGGGGGAATATGGTAAGTACAGTGCATTATTTTTTCTTAAGATTTGAGTGAAGTCATCCAGTTGCACATGTTCATGTGAATCTAAAAAAGCACCAATAGCATACAGCCTTTCTTGATGACTTTTACTCCTATGGTAAGAGGTAAGAGTGTAACTTCAACCCATCGAAATTTTAGATTTTAGAGGCCTCTGACAGAACCAAGCATCGCTTCGTTTCTGCAGTGTGCTGCGTTGTACTGCCTCCAGAAGGTTACAGTGGAATTTTGAAATGTTTTGTCACTGCTTATAGCTGACTCAAATACTGTCAAACATACATACGTGGAGGAGGGGGCCAACAGATCTGGTGGCTTAAATTGTAGGTATAGTAGGGATATCAGTAATTGGGGTACCTAGGTTAGCAACTAAACCTGTATGTCCTGTGTAAGTGAGAGAGTCTGAAAACCCAAGCAGGCTCAGTCTAGGGTATGACCAAGCTGCTATTAATTTTTTTTCACCCCCAACTTGATTCCTTGAGAGTTCACTAATCTGACTACAGAAACTTTAAAACTTAATTTTAAATTTTCCATGCTTTTGAGTACTTGCTGCTGTTAGGACACAGCTCCAGGACGTGCAGACTTTTTAAACTGAATGTACAGTCATTTAATCATCATGGGATTAAATGCATACATGTATCTACATGCTTATTCAAAGTTGTAATTCCCACAACAAACTAGACGTCACAGCAGTGCCCTTACACAAGAAAGCACAGATGTCAGTGCTGTGTTTAGTAACTCAAATTACATATCTCCTAAGAGGTAAAGTTAGTTGCTGTGGAAACAGGTTATCTAAAGGTTACTTAACATTTTAAGCACATGCGTATGCAAAACATTTGTGGTTTTGGCATGCTTGTTAATATTAACGGATACTTTAAAGAGTGAATGGTTGCTATCACATCAGTTAGGACAAGTAGGAAGAGAGTTGGAAACACCGGGTAAAATCACTGTCCTCAAAACCTACTCTGAATTTTGGAGAGTAGAAGGAAGAGCATCCATCTCAGCATCTGGTTAGGCTGGCAGCTGCTTTGAAATCCCTTAAGACGGGGAGGTAGGGATCCCTTGCTCTCTTTACACTGCTTTTCAGGCATTTTATACAGGATGAAGAATAATAAAAATGTGGTTTTAACATTCAGCTAGCTAGTTACAAGTGCTAAATGTCACTAATGTGGCTGGGATATGAGGGTTGAGGGGCTGCATTGTAGAGATTCAGTCAGGTAGTCAAAGAGAATAGTTCTACTGAGGGGGAGGCTGAAAGTGGTTTAAGGAAGATAAAGAAAAAGTGAGGTCAATAGCAAATCAAGGTGCCAGAGAAGGAAAGTAGATGAAATATTTCTGCATTGGGGACAGCTGTAAGAGAGAAGGTAAGTTAAGCTGTAGGAACAGAGGGAGTGAGGTCACTTTTTTACAATTTTCTCTTGGAAGATATTGGCTAGATCTGTATTGCGTGTATGTGCATATGTGTTTGTGTGTGTGGGGGGGGGGTTGAAGCTGAGGAGAGTTAGAGAAGTGAGTCAACAGGGTCAAAAAGAGGGTAGGGATTGTGGATGTGGGATCTTGGTCTGGCTCCAGTACCCAAGCCAACTGTTCACTCCTGCCATCTTTCCCTCGATGCTGTGAATGTGAGGTTTTAGTTTACAATACTTGAGACTATTTCTATTTCAGGTTTCTACAATGTAACGATACAAAGTAATGCACATGTGTGGTTCATCTGAGATGCATAGGTGGAAGAACGTTAAGTATTTTTCAGCCTATAATACGGTGCTACCATGTCATGATCAGTAATCTCTTACAGATAGGAGTGTTCAATGAGATGTACACCCAAATCTCTTCTTCAAGATTTACTGTAATCTTTAGTGTTACCAAGATACTAAAAGTATACAGTTTGGCATATCTGTCTTTATTCAGTGCTATACCATCTTACTCAGTTCATACAAACTGGAGCATAAATAATGGATTTGCCTGGCTTCAGCAGTAAAGACTGTTAAAATAATGGAAATTAAAATAATTAAACACTAGGTGGAGCTGATGAGCTAGTTAGATGATTCACTCTGAGGATTTTGGCCACTAGTAGGAAATGCAAAATGTAGAGAAGTTTTACAATCGTGCAGCATGAGCTACAGCACTTCCTGCTTCCAAACTGGAGTCGCATCCCATCAGATTGTTTACATTGTAGGACTTTCTGCAGCTGTATCAGTGGCTAAAACCCCACTATGGAGAGGCATGAAATAAGAACAGTAAATTTATTGGAACTCAGCCAGATTCTAGGACCTAGCTTTTGGATCCTCTGATTTGCTGGGCCTTTTCAGGCCTTTTCAACTGCTTTGCTGTCTCATTTAGTCTCAGAGTCCTAACCATCAAGACATACATACTCTTACGGGAATATTCCAGCTGTAGAGCCCTTACTAATGATATAACCTGATGCAACCCAAGAGTTATGACCGGAATAGAATGGGACAGAGGGACACTAGTTATAGTATGCCTAATTTTTGGCTCTCAGCTTATTGGAAGACTGTGTTTTGGGGTAGGGGAAAAGAAGAGGAGAGTGACTGTGGAGATTGTAGTGAGATTTAAACTGAAGACACCACTGGAAAGAAGAAAATATGACTGGGTGAGTAACAGAGAAAGAAGTAGAACTTGAAGGGGAACCAGTTTAGGAAACCGCAGTACTTATGGATATTCTTAAAGAAGGAGAGGGGTGATGTCAAGGAAAGAGATGGGAGCTGTAATGGATGAAAACCTGAAAAGGAAAGGTGGAGGAAAAAATTAGCATAAAAATAAGGAGCCAAAGATATGAATGTAGGAGTTAATGTAATGAGGTGTACCTTGTACATTTGCATACAGCTCCAGTGTGGGGGACTCCCAACCTTAACATATATTTGAGAAGAAAAGAAAGCTTGCAAAAGCATGACACAGCTACCCTCCTAATTAAGGTTAGCAAAGCTTTTCCCTTCACTACTTTCAGGTAGGTTTTATAGAAGCCTCTCCCCCAAATATTCCCCAAAGATTTGGAATGAAAGAACTCCATAGAAGCTAAATTTGTATAAAGAGCAGGTCAAAACAGTGGGAATACACTACAATTATGGGATATAATATACTTGAAATGGGATAGAGAACAACACCAATACTGAACTTCGGTAAACTCAGCATATTTTAAACCTGTACAACATCTACGTGTGTGGATACATTGCTTCGTGGTGCCTTTATACCAGTGGTTCTGAAACTTGTTAGACTTGGGGCATCCCCTGTTAGACTTGAAGAACCCTGAAAATGCTTAGTTTTCAAGCATTTCTTTGACTACAGAAAAATAACAGGAATACTTTTCTTACAAGGAATGCAAAAAGACCACAAGTCAGAATATTTTCAACCTGCCCAAGTGCAGGGGGGCTGGACCCAGTGATCTGTAAGTTCCCTCCCAGCCCCTAACAACTATAAAATCCTATGGGTTTATCTTGTGAACCATGTTCATTCATGCACCTAACAGTGCTAACACTGTGTGGCACCCTTGAAAGTGGTTGATCATCATTGTTTTAGATAGATAATTTATGACGGAGGCTAGGTTATTGTCTTACGGTTTTTCTCCAGCCACCTCATAATTGGGGACCTACCCAAATTGCAGTGAGATGAAGGATTTTTTGCAGCCTGCTCATGGTGTGCAGAGCTAGTTTTTGGCAGGTAATTCACAGTGGCTGAGCCCCTCAGTGCTGATTGGCAAACAGGCCCTGGCACAGGGGAGAAGAGATGAGAGGGGCAGCTGACACCTTGATAGCTGGCTGCCCTTCAGCACTGATTGGTGGAGAGGCCCTGGCAAAGTGGGGAGGGACGAAGGGACAGCCACCATTTGCCTCCTGCCCTTCTGTTGCCCTGCCAGCTGGTGCCTTCCCCTCCCAGCAGTGACGACCGCTAGCTCCCACTGGGGAGCCAACATTTTATTTCTTATTAAGGCTTTTTGTTGTTGATTTTTGTGGACAATCCCGGATTTTGCTACTTCTGTGAAGTCCCTGAAACCTCAAATTAAGTGGGTCAATAATCAAAGCGAGACTCTCTTCTCATTCATTCTGCTTTTGCAGAGCTCCCAACTAAAACTTGCCAGTTCCCCAAGTTAGAAAACATTGCTTCAGGAACAGTGTTTTCATTTTCTACTTTGTCTCTGTGATGTTGCCAATTGTTTCCTCTGACCTTCATAAACTGCCGAAGTGTCAGCTCTGAGGGTAATATTTTATGTATACTTGCATGTATTATTCTTGCAATAGTAAACTTTTAAAGCCTTGAATAAAACTTTTTTATTTTTCCTGTTTGAATTTTCAGATTTTAACAACATCAATAATATTGTGGAGAGGAGAGGAGGGGAGGCATCCAAAAAGTATACCAGCTCAGTTGTCCTTGTAGTAGTAAAGTGCTTCTCAAATAGTTAAAAGGAAATAACAATATCTTTCCTTCCCAGATTGCAGCCAAAAAAACCAAAAACAAAACTTTGATCAGTTCTAGTAAATCCACTTGGAAAAAGTCACTGTGGTGGAGCAAAGTCAGAGACTTCTTTAGCAGGATTGAGGCCAAAATGCAAAACAGTTATATAACCTTATGCATAAGAGGATTCATACAGATTTCAATGGGACTATTCATGTACAGAGCTAAAGTGTGCATTTAAATGTTTTGTGGTGTTGGGACTTCAGTTATGGAAGTGGTTGGATCTCCTGTGGGGCTGATTTCCAAAGTCTAGATCCAGCTTCTGTGAAACTTCAGTCTCTATTCACAAGCCTCTTTTGTTGGTCAGGCATTATGGTTTCAATGGAGCAGGGAAGGCCAGTTATGAAGGGAAAGAACATTTTTTTTTTTTTTTTTTTTTTTTTAAGATAGGCAAGGCCTATTCTACAGAGGGCTTTTGGTTATCAAGTCCGGTCTTGAACAAGACTATATTCAAAGAGGAGCTCACTTTAGGGTACAGAGCACAAAAGGGATGAGTTTATTTGATTTCTGTTGGTAAGCAGGAAAACTGCTACGTTTTTCAATGATGGGAAATCTTTTGTGTATGCTCCTTAAGAGCAAAGAAAAGTATCACAACAATTTTAACCATTTTGCTCTACTTAAATATTTAGCAGTGCTAAATCTCTCTTCTTACCGGTGCTTTTTTTTAGTAATAGAAGCTAAATGGAAATGAAAATAATACTTTTTCAAAAGATGCAATATGGTCCCTGCTCTGAAGTTTGGTGTTGTATAGACAATATAATAAAGGATAAAAAGCACAGGCAAGTCAATCTGGAGAGATCAATAGTGAGGAGAAGGGAAAAGAAAAACATGAGAAGAATGCAGGAACTACAGTGTTTATTGGCAACCATGAGTTCTTGCTAGTCATGCTCTTGAAAAGCTGAGAACTTAAACACATTCATTCTTGTGTGTGCTGTTTGCACCGTCTGAGCCCAGCCCTGTTAAACCCCATCTGCTATGTTGAGTGGTTGTCATGAGAACAATACTACATCCCTGTCTTTTCTAGGGTTGTTTGTCCAGTCCTCAATTTCTGGGTTTTTAAATTTTCTTTTATTTACAAGTAGAAGGAGATTGGATCTTTTTATGTTACATGTAGGTACGAATACCACCTGTTACTGTAGTATTTGAGTACATATGAATTTCTTCACTTTCATAAGGTCTGTTAAAGGGCAGTAGTGTGTGTTTTAACTTTTCATAAAGATACATTATAAGGTGACATCCATTATACATGGACTTCATGGACATAATAGAAGGACCTTAAGTTACTATTATAGGGTCTGTACAGGGACGATGGGTCCTGCACAGCCTACACCATTAACTGTTCAGAAAAAAAAATAGGAGTGTAAGTTTCAGGTTTTATAACTCACCTATATTGGCAAGTGAGCCATCAATTCAAGTCACAAATATTGCAGATAGAAGTGACAAATTTTGCCTGATCTGGCCACAGAAAACAGTTTATAGCGTGACCAACCAGAAGTATACAAATGCAAACAGTTTAAAAAATGGTCGATAGGGTGAAAATCTGACCCCTCATTGCATGAGGTATCAGATAAAGATGTTGAAAATGTAGCGTCTTTTGTAATGTGTCTGCAGAGTTCCCAACCTGTCCCTGTTCTCAGAATGGAAGGAGGGAAAGGGAGCAAAAGGAATTCAGTCTGAGGGGAAGGGGGGGGATTTCAGCGCCCCCTGGAGGGTGGGGCAGATGTATTGCAGCCCTTTCCCAAGCTGGGGGGGGCTCCAATTTGCCCACTCAATCCTTCAACACCAGCTGCAGAGACCCAAGAACAAGCACCCTCCACTGCCTTCCCCCCTCCGGTTCTGAAAACAAGCACTGGCAGAGAGCCCGGCCATTGCTATAAGAACCTGGCTGCAGGCTCCCAGGCACAATCAGATTCCCCCTTCCATGGAACCAGCAATGAACTTCTGTTTGGTCTGGGGTAACCTTGTAACTCAGAACGCTTTACAAAAATTATTCTGAGTTACAGCTGGGAGCTGCACTTCTGTCTGCACCCAAAATGCTTTTCAAAGTCATCTTGTGAGCAGCTCAAAAAATCCAATAACTTTATAAAGTTGCTTCAAAATGTTCTATGTTTTCCTGGATTCATCCTAAATGATGCATATAGTAAGAGATGACTGCATCAAAATCAAGGAAGAATATTACTATATAGCTTAGGAGATGGGGACAGAAGGAGAGAGAGGAGCCGAGTTGCAGTGAACACAAGTAAAGAGAGAGCTTCAGTTTCCTAGTGACAATAACACCGTGTCCTGAACTTGCAGAGCAGGTTTTTAGTTCAACAGCAAGCTTCAAGGTAACAGAGGCGTGGCTAAATAGTGCAACAACAATGCAACATGCAGTCTGTCCAGAAGGAAGAGAGCAGTAGAGGGGTTTTATTGAGGAGAAAATTTTTGATAGGGTTACCATATGCCAGGGTTATCCTGTTCTTTTTTTGTCCCCGTCTTCCTGTCCAGGCAGGTTTTTGAAATCCAAGCAAATGTCCAGGTTTTTGCTTTGTCTTTGCTTTTCCCTGGCACTTGTGGCTTGGCTGCTTGGGGCTGGGAGCAGCAGAGCAAGGTGATTGGCTGTTGAGGGATCACATGCTTTGCATGCAGGGCCCAGCAACTGTTTGCAGGTGAAAGAGAGAGTGCATGCAAATGAGCTGCATGGGCAGCACGGCAGGGGGCTGTGGGTTGGGAGTGAGGGGCATGAGCACAATTGCTGGGGCTGTAGCTTAGAAGTGAAGGGCAGAGACAGGTCATGGGCATATCACTGCTGCCCCCCCCCCAAGCACGCACACACAATCATATACTCCCTCCACTTCTGCTCCTCTTCTCCCCTGTCCCCTCTGTTCCCTTCAAAGGTGTCCTGTTTTTTGATACTGGAAATACGTTAACCCTAAATTTTGGAGAAGGGGCAGTGGAATCACTCTGCCTCAGATCCAAGATTTTCCAGAGATGCAAGAATAAGACCTGTGGACACTGAAAGGAACAAAAGAAACTATAAAAGGCATATCTGTACTTGCTCTAATCAGTTCTTGGCAGGAAAAAAAATGGTTATACTAGAGAGCCAAGTCAGATTTTGAATATCTGTAATCCTTGGAATACCAGTAGATTAATCTAAGTCTGAGGATATAAAGAAACTTGTGACTACAGTCTTGAAACAGAGCCCCACAAATGATCCCGTAAATACAATACATTTTATGAATAAAATTCAGGAGTACAATGAAGGCAGTACTGTATAGTTCTGTCATCTCTGATGGATGTTAAGAGAGTTAAAATTATTGTGGTTATTACATAATTCCTTTATACAGGGACAACGAAGATGGATGTTATTTTGAGTTGGATGAAGAATTGGAATTGGAACCAGAATTATTATAGCCAGTAAATACAAATCTGTGAAGACCTCTTTCTTTTAGATTGGGGCACTCCAACTGGCAGCCCAGGGACCACATTAATCCTTCACAGGCTGCATGTGCAGCTCCCAAGCTCCTCCCCAGCTGCTGCCCAGCTGCTGCAGCTTTCTCTGGCTGCTGATGTAGCTAGTCTCAAAGTTTCCCTTCCTTTCCATCTCTCCCCCCTTTCCTACTCATCAGCTTTTTCTTCCTGCACCTGCCCCAAGGGGCAAGGTGATGCAACCCATGGTACAAGGGAAGCATGGGGTGCATTGCAGTGGTGCGTGGGTGTCAGGGGCTGCCCACGTGCATAGATGTGGCTGACAGGGCCCTAACTCACACTAGTGTGGCCCCCCCCATTGATGTGGCCCCTGGCCACTTAGAAGTTGAACCACCCTATTTTAGACACCAATTGAATCTATAGCTCTCTGGTTCAAGCTTTTGGAACAGGACTTGTGTTTCCAAACTGTTAACCCATTCAAATGATGTCTTGGATTCAACTGACCCGATTTGCTCTGCTTTCTACAGTAATTCTTTGTATAACTCAGCAGCTATCCCGATATTCCAAGCCTTGCACTGGCTACACAAGAGATTACTTTTCACTCTGTTACCACAACCTCCCACAACAATTCTGCTCCATTAAATGAGTCTAGGGAAAACACCAGGAATACAGGTAACAAGAGCTTTCACAGTTTATTCTCGCAGGAAGTAAGAATTAATAAAGAAATGTAATTCTTCCACTCTACCTGCCCTCAATTTCTTAAATCAAGCTATTCCTCTTGCAAGTAGAGACAGGGGATGTAGACTATCCCTCCTTAAATTGGGATGAAATCCTAGCCCTATTGAAGTCTATAGGAGTTTACTACTGGTTTCAGTGGGAATAGGGTTTTACCCTTAACATCTAGGGAGGCAGTTAGATGTTTTGAGAATGGAAACTGATCGGACTGACCAGTAAAGGGGAACTGCACCAAGATAAAACATCTGAAATGTGATAGAATCGTTGCATTTTTTGTACTGGTGTAATGCATTAAATAAGTATAGGAACCAATTGGATAGTAATGATCACAGAAGAAACCAATAATTAATTACTATGTAGATATCCACACAGATGTATCCTATTTCACTATTTTGGTTTTATTATTGAACTTCCTTATCTTCCTGGAAGATTTGTCACTTGATTTATTTTCCAGGTGGAGTCTGCAAGGGCCTTGAAACTCCCTAGTCATTATATATTTTTGTCAGCTCAGACCTTGTCACTTTGCAGGAAGGAAGTGAGAATGGAGGAACCTGTTAGAAGCTGAGACTTTTTTAAACTAAGGAGAAAGGGTTGGGTGTGCAGGGAGGAGTGGGGCAGGGGGAAGGAAAGCCTATTGGAAACCTGAGGCTTCATTGAGCCAAGGCTTTGCTGAGGCGGGGTAGAGAGCCCCTTGTTTATTTGACAACTGTCATACATAAGCACTCTATTCCCCATTTCTTATATTGTGAGACTGGGTCTTAGTGTCAGGTGAGAAACAGGCTGGAGAATATGGTAGATGTCTCCTGCTGATAACTGAGAAGAGGATAATTAATATTGCTCTTTTGTAGAGATCTAATAAAAGCCCCCCTTCATATCTGTGCATAGTTTTCTAAGAATAAATGATGAAGTTCCCGGTACTAATGCAGTAATCCTAATATTGAGCCAATTATGAAGGCTTTGTGAAGTTGCAAGACCACAGGACTTGGGTCTTGCATATAACGTGTTCCTGATATACATGATGCCAAAGGCCTCCACTCACAAGCCTTTGGTGCCAAACAATGCAGTAGTAAGACTACTGGTACTGATATGATCAGTGCTGGGGCATACTCTATAGAAAGCAGTACTGCAGTTTGGTTAAAGTTTTTAGAAGGAATCTGCATTTTCAGGCTTCCTAAGGCATGTGTGTGCTTCAGGTGTTCATGGGTGGACTCCTCTCCACTCTGAAAACTCCACCTCTGTCCTGGAATGCTCCCGTGAACTTGGTGCCCTGCAGCTACTAAAACCAATCTTTCAAGACAAGAGCTTGGGGCTCAGGGAGATCAGGCAAATAGAAAACTAGACAAATTCATGGATGATAGATTTATTAATAGCTGCTGAACAGAATGGAGATGTTTCCTCTGGCATCTCTAAATCAATAATGGTAGATTCTGAGGAGGGTAATGAATAGGGGATAGATCACTAGAGTGATGCAGTTCAGTGCTCGCCCTTTGTGACTGTTGGAGACAAGATGATGGGCTAGATGGACCATTGGTCTGACCCAGTATGACAGTTCTTATGAAGGGAAAGGAGCCTTGTTCCTCAAGGTGAGCGAGACCTCTTTTCTTTTTCTTTCTTTTTTTTTTAAACATACTAAGGAAAGATTTAGGTCCTCACCTTGGTCCTATTCCAAGGACATTACAGCTTAAATTGGCTACCGTAGGAGTGCTGAGGGAACATGGTATGAAAGGTCTAGAATTGCATCAATGTGTGAAATTAGCTGCTCCTTTTGCATAGCATCCTTTCCTTAACTTCTGTCATAATAGCATTACCAGCATCAGTGATGATGCCTTTTTGCTACTGAGAATCTTAATATAGTTACAACAGTACCATTAACAATTATGTCTTCCACTCCTGCTTGAAAGTCTGCAGAACCAGCTGCTGCTTAATTCAAGATTCACAGTTTCTCTGGGATTGACTTTGGGGGCTGAGCCCCCAACCTAGTGTTCCAACTTCGGTAACACCATCAAACATAAAGGATAGTAAGGAGCACTGTTTGACTCTGTGTGCAGCCTATAATAAATGATCCATCCAACTTAGTGGAGGTGTGAAACCTGAAAGGCTATGTTCATTTCAAAAGTCTGCATTAATAATTTGACAGCTGATTTTTTTTAAGTTGCTTATAGCAGCAACTTCCTGTACTTGTACTACTTTTTGAGTGTTAAAACCCATATTTCTCACCTCCTGACCAGTCCAGTTTGTTCTGTTTTGGTTGCTAACTGCACCTATACATGAATACAGAAGTCTGCGGTTGGCCATGGCATGCTCAGTCCGACTGTCTTCTGATTCATTTCCAGTGAACAGGGATATTTTACCTGCTCCCCAAATGCCCCTTCCTGTGAATGTTGTAAGTCTGGAAAATAATCCAGAAATTTGTTTGGATGAAGATCATGCAAGGATCTTTGGCCCTCATGCCTTTATCCTTACGATATCCCAGTGTAGTTTTTCTTGAACCCAAGCACTCCACATTGCCCAAGCCCACCGACTCTGTGTCATTTTCTAAATTGGCAATGTTCTATTAATTCACAATCTGTTCTTTTCAATTGCTGACATAACCCTGAACATTCAATAGAAAGTCTTGAGGATGAGCTGCCTCAGGTGATAGGATTAGCTGGATTCAAAACCAGGATACTTTTGTTACGGCAATGGTACCCTTTATCGTCCCTCACTCAGGAGACATTAACTGTTATAGAAGCCTGCTCAAGATAGTGATGTATTTTCTACAGCTTTATCTAAACAAAGTTTTAAAATATTCTCAGAAACATGTTCTGTACTTCTCTGGTAAAATGTATGGTACTTCCTATTTGGTGCCTTGATAGATTTTGCTAAATAGATCTCTGCTACAGCCCCTTCCACATAAAAAATATGAATAAAAATAGTGGGTGCTATTATGGGGGTCAAGGTATTTTGTGTGCACCAGACTTGTTTGGATACAGTTCCTCTGAAAATGCAAGAAGATGAATGACAAAAGAGTGACTCTGAAAGATCTAAAACATTTTAAATTATTTGGTTACAAAGACTGTTCCTCACTGAGTCTGCTGTTATGGACTTATAATTAAAGGGCTTTAATGGTCTGGAATTATTATTTGTTTGAGTTCACTGAGAAACAGACTAAAAAATTAGAGTTCAAAGCTCTTATTTACAGAGAAAAGATTAATAGGAATATCTCTTCAGGTCATTCTGGATGTGACTTGCCCTGTACTAGGAACTTTGGCTACTTCTGGGGACAATAACGAGCACTGTTTGGCTGTGTGTGCAGCCTATAACAAATGATCCACCCATCTCAGTAGAAGTGTGAAGGCTGGAAGCTAATAATTATGCTAATTTCTAAAGTCTGCATTAATAATTTGTTGGCTGATTTATTTATTTTTAATTGCTTATAGCAGCAACTTCCTGTACTTCCATTTTGGGTGTCAACACCAGTATTTCTCACCTACTGACCTGCCAAAGTGTCCAGTTTGTTTCCTTATGGTTGCTAACTGCAGCTATACATGACTGCAACAGTCGGTGGTTGACTATGACTAAAGACGTATAGAATAGAACACAGTGGATCTAACAATAAAAAATGGCACAAGAGACCACTCTGGTATTATTATTTAACTCAGTTAAAATGTTCATTTAAAAATTTGATGTGAAACTGCTGCAGAATTTCTGGATGCTTATAGAGTGCTTTAGAAACCAGGGAACTGACTATCTTAGGTCCAAGTTGCTGTAGAACGTGCAGGATCTTCATTGTATTTTACGAAAACATACGGTATTGCACTTTTGAGTATTCTTAGGACACTGAAAATTCAGTTTCCCTGACTATCTGATCAAGCATTCTGTTCAATTTTAGTTGGGGAAGACATGCTAATAATTTTCTGCCTTGGGATTGTTCAGAGGTCACCTAGAGACTATTGCAAAAGTTAAAAAAAAAATAGTGCGCAGAATTTGGAGGGAATTTCTCAGGGCTCCTAGCAACCACTGGAGTAGGGGTGGTCGAGAGCCTTCTTGGCGTCCAGGAGGCCTATGCTTTTGTTCTACGGGCCATAGGTACCAACTTTTACTTTTGCCTGGGTTGCGGGGGGGGGGGGGGCAGTGCTAAGATTGAATAAATTTCATAGATTTTTAGGGTGAGAAGGAACCTTGGTAGATTGAGTCTGCCCCCTTGCCCTGGGCAGGAAAGAGTGCTGGTGTTAGATGACCTCAGCCAGGTGCTTGTCTAGTCTTCTCTTAAAGACCTCCAGAGTAAGGCAGAGCACCACTTCCCTTGGAAGCCCATTCCAGATTCTTGTAATCCTTATCATAAAGAAGTTCTTTCTGATGTCCAATCTAAATCTGCTCTGTCAGTCGTGGCTGTTGTTTCTAGTTATGCCAAGGGGCGCCCTGGTAAACGAGGTATCTCCTATTCTTGCTGCCCCCCCTTTGAATTTGTACACGGGCAGATCACCTCTCAGCCTTCTCTTGCGGAGGCTAAAGAGATCCACGTCTTTCAATTTCTCCTCATAGGACCTCACCTGCAGGCCCCTAACGATATGAGTAGCCCTCTTTTGGACCCTCTCAAGGTTTATCCACATCCTTCCTGAAGTGTGGCACCCAGTACTCCAGCTGCGGCCTTACCAAGGCTGCATAGAGGGGAAATATCACCTCCTTAGACCTGTTCATGATGCACCTGCTAATGCATGGTAAGAGTGCAGTCAACTTTACTGATCACTTTGTCCCATTGATGACAAACATTCATCTTGGAGTCTACTATGAGATCCCTTTCTGCCCCTGTGCTATTTAGAAGGTCATCTCTCAATCTGTATGTGTGTTGATGATTTTTTCTCCCCAGGTGCAGCACTTTGGACTTACCTTTGTTGAACTGCAGCCTATTCTGTTTTGCTCACTTTTCCAATTTGTCCAAATCCGCCTGAATCCGTTCCCCGCCCACCAATGTGTTTACTTTGCTCCATAATTTGGTGTTGTCTGCAAATTTGGACAGAGTGCTCTCCATGCCCTCATCCAAGTTGCTGATGAAGATACTGAATAGCACTGGTCCAAGGACTGAACCTTGGGGGACCCCACTGCCCACATCTTTCCAGGTTGATACCAACCCATCCACCACCACTCTCTGGGCGTGTCCCATACCCAATTTGCCACCCACCTGACTGTAATTGTCTACATCACAGCCACTTAGTTTATTTGTAAGAATGGGATGAGACACCATATCAAAGGCTTTTTTTTTAATCCAAGTAAATGACATCTCTCTTGACTCCTGCATCTAAGCATTTTATGATCTGATCATGAAAAGAAACAAGATTAGTTGGGTAGGATCTACTGGCTATGAATCCATGCTGGTTGCCCATCAGCATTATTTTTCCTGCTGGACTCCCACAAATGTGATCCTTAATTTTTTTCAAAGGTTTTCCCAAGGACAGAGGTGAGACTAACTGGCTTATAGTTACCTGGATCCTCCTTCCTCCCCTTCTTGAAAATAGGGACCACACTGGCCCTTTTCCAGTCCTCTGGGACCTGAGTGCCACAAGTGCTCAAACAGTCTTGTCAGTGGTTCTGCTATGACACTGGCTAATTCCCTTAGCACATTTGGATGAAGATTGTCTGGGCCTGCTGACTTAAACACATCAAACCCCTCCAAGTGCCCCTTCACTAGGTCAGCACTAACTGTTGGTGGGCTAGTGTCCCTCTTGTGCCTGTCTATAATCCAGTCGGGAGATATGTCTTTATCTATGTTCAGGAATACAGATACGAAAAACTCATTGAAGAGCTCAGCTTTGTCCCTCCTATCTGTTACCAATTGCTCTAGTCTGTCCCGTAGGGGTCCTGTGTTGCCATGTGCCTTTGTTTTGCTCCCTATATACCGGAAGAAGGACGTTTTGTTGCTTTTAATTTTTGTTGCCAGCCTGAGTTCCATTGCTGGTTTGGCCTTTTTAAATGACTCCCCGCAAGCGCAAGCTAAGTAGGTATACTCCTCCTTGGTGGCTATCCCCTTCTTCCACAGTCTGTATGCCTCTTTTTTCACCCCTAGACTTTCCTGCCATAGGCACCAACTTTAACTTTTACTTTTGCTGGGGGAGTGTGGGGGAGGGAGGGAGGCAGACACTAAGATGATGGACATGTGGAAAGTTTTACACATTTCAGGTGACAGTCTTCTTCCCAAGGGGGTGGGGCAGGGCCCTTGGGTCCCCACATATTTGGCACCTCTGCTATAGGCACAAGAAATCAAACAACTTGCAAAAATGTTCCTGGCTTGTGGAAAAAGACATTGAATGACCCAATGAAAATCTTGGGTGTCCTGGGATTTGAGGAATTAGAAGAGATTCATTTCAGTTCCCGAAAAGGCACCATTTTTACATGCGTCATCCATTCCTTCTATAATGTCAAGTAGTCCTGAGGGCCTAAGTAACCTGCTAAATTCTTATCTCTTGAACTTCTGTTCTGTTATAGCAGTGGGAATGTGAATGATGTAATGGAATTACAATGCTGTTGCACTTTGCAACAGTAGAATTGGTCTCTCAGCTATAAATGGAAAGCAGTGAATGTGGGTAGTGGCAATTGCAGGTAAGAAAATGTATGTAACGAATGCAAAACTGATAATACTGTGCAAAGAAATATGGGAAAGATAATAGATGAAGATTGTACAAGTAAAGGCAATTGTCTAATTTTTCATCTTTTCAGGGATCTGATTAAAATCTTTAAAATTAAAGTGTTCACACAAAGATGGATGAAATAAGCATGTAGACCTAGTCTGTAGAAGAATTAAATTCTGAAGGAACTTTTAAAGTAGAAAATAAAGCAAATTTAAAATAGAAATTATCAAGGTTAGAGAATGCACTAGAACTAAATTTACATCAGTCAAAATCCTGAAGCAAAGAATTAAGACAGCTCTTCAAATGCCCGTTCTCGACACTACTTCTATTTTGAAAAAAAAGCTTCCTACGATTCCTCAAAATATCACGTTCTTTTCCTTTACCTCTTTACCTACAAATTATAGAGCTTGGTATGGATCTTCCTGTTTAACTTATTTGGTTTTAACCCACTATGCCACACCAGAACTATCCTAACCTAGGTGGCAAATTTCTTTCTAAATCTTAATCAGAGTAGCTGATCTATCGGGCTTCAACACAGCTGATCACTTCCTCCTTGATTCTGTACCCAATTCCTTTCCTTCCATCTTTGCTAATGCAACTTGCTGGGTGGTCTCTCACTTTCTCCAATATTATTCCTGTTTCCCAAGTATCCAAAATCAGTGTCATCTTTGTACCAGACCCTGTGGTTGAGCTCTTGGAACAGGTTACCTAGGAATGTTGGGCAATCCTTGTCATTTGAAGTTAGGTGCAGATAAGACATGAATTTCTCTGAGACACTTTAGACAAATGATCCTGCCTTGAGCAGGGGGCTGACACGAGATGCCTCCTAAGGTTCTTTTCAGCCCTTTTTTCCCTATTGTTCTACAAAGAGAGGGATTGGCACCTCTTGATCAGAAAAGACCAGTCAGTCTGCCTGAAAGTAGCACATAAACATAAACAAGTAGGTAGGATACTGTGATAGCATCCAGGAATTCTCTGGCTTGTATAAAGACCTCTACTTGAACCCTTTGCCCTTAGTTCAGGGGTGGGCAATTATTTCAGCTGGAGGGCTGCTTACTGAGTTTTGGTAAGCAGTTGAGGGCTCGATGGGTAGCCCTGCCCCTTGACAGGTGCCCTGCCCCCTGGTCACCATCTTGAGACTGGAAGTCCCACCCCCTAACCCTTGACCTTTGCCACCAGAAGTCCACTCCTTGCCCCTTGGAAGTACTCCTTTCAGCAAGGGGGTTTGCAATCTCACAACCAGAAAAATACCAAATTCCATTCTAAAAATCAAACATCTACTACAACATTCATTAATTTGATTTAAAAAAAAATATTTTTGTCCTGATTTACTTGTGTTGGTTTAGTGTACATAGAGGTGATTGTATAATAGATTAAAATGTAGTCTTGCTCTTGTATATTGCGGGGGGTGAGATTGGGTATAGGTTTATGGGGGGTTGTGGGGGAGTGGGCAGGCCTGGGGGTTGTGGCTGTATGTGACATGGGGGAGCATGTAGGGGGGTGTAGATGTGTGGGTATGAGGTTTGTGAGAGGCTGTGAGTGTATGGGGAGAGGGTGGCTGGACAGGGTTTGTGGCATATGTGGAGGGGAAGGGTTTGCCCACAGCCCTGCCAGTGCTCTTCCAAGCCCAGGCTCCATGCTCCTGGCACCATGGCACTAGCGCAGGCCCTTCTCATGCTGCTTCTCCACTCGCGCCCTCCCCACAACACACACACAAAGAAACACATCGCTCAGGCAGGACGCAGCAGGAGCGGGGCCGGCCTAGTCCAGCTCCACGCAGGGCCAGTCAATCGCAGGGGCCAGGCTGGTTCTGCTGAGTCCTGTGGCTTGGTGCTGCAGCCAGGAACCATGTGGTGCCAGAGCAGTAGACAAGGGGTTAGAGAGGAGCAGTGGGCAAGGAAGCGGAGAAATGGCTGCGGCAGGTGGTGGGGAAGGTAACAAGCGGGCGGGCAGAGCACAGCGAGAGCTGAGCGGAAATTCGGGGCCCACACTGGTGACCAGGGCCAGCGTTGGCAGGGCCCAGAGAGGAGTGGCAGGACCATGAAACATGGGCCAGTAGAGGCTCTGTGAAGCCAAGGTGGCCTGTTCCAGCAGGGAGAAGGGGGAGCCAGCCTGAGCCTGTGTTCTTGCCATTCCTCCCTGGGTCCCCCCACTAGCCCTGGCCCCAGGGCACCAGTGCTGGCCCAGTACTCCCTGCCCCTTGCCTGTCACCTGCTGCAGCCATTTCCCAGCTTTCCTAGCTGCTGCTGCTCCTCTCCACCTCGCTGCCCACTGTTCCAGCACCCTTTGGTTCCCAGCTGCAGCTTGGGGACAGCAGGAACCAGCTTAGTCCAGCCCTGAGGGCTGGGGTGATCACCTATGGTCCTTCCTTCCCTCCCTCCCTCCCCTTTTATCTGAATTTCCCTCTCCAGCTGAGGGAGGCAGGAACAGCCCCATGGTCCTAGACACAGGCTTCTGGGTGACGGAGTAGGGAGAAGTGGGGCTGGATGGGCCTTGCTGCTGCAGCTGCTTGGTTTTGCTGCCAGCTTCCCCTGGGTCCCTACTACCGTCCTCGACAGCCAGCCAGCCAGGGGCAGATTAATATTAATTTTCTAAATTATTTTAGAGGCTCTGTGGGCTGGAGAGCATGGCCTGGCAGGCCAAATCTGGCCTGTAGGTTGTATTTTACCTACCCCTGCCTTAGCTATTCCTCTACTGCTGGTTGCTATATGCCCCTATGCTCTTGTAATTCCATGCTGTCTAAATTCCTCTATGCAGAGTTAAATTTCTGTGGATGGATCTGCCAAGCTGAACAATATGACACAGTTGGAATACAGGATTTAAACTCTTCTTTCTCCTCTCCTCCGCAATGTACAGTATTTCTCAAAAATAATATTTCCTTAATTGAATTGAAGCTTAAGGCCAGAAGGGGAACAGTTTGATCTTATAATACAAGCCAAAGAACAGCACTAGCAATTTCTGCATTTTTAATTCGATTTATTAAGTTCATAGCTTCTGAACGCTGGCTCTCTCTCAAAGCCATCCAGTCTAGATTTAAAAGTTTCAAATGATGGAAAATCCACCATATCTCTAGTTAAGTTATCTTCATGGTTAGCTTTGCTTTTTAAAAATAAGGTGTTTGTTTAAGTCTGAATTGATCTAGCTTCAGATCTGAATCTTTGCCCATTGATGTGCCTTTTTCTGTTATATTACATCATCATCAGAAATCTCTTCCCCATGTATGTGCTTGAACATTGTGATGCTCACTTTAACCCTTTTTTGAAGTTACTAAATAGACGGAGATTCTTTAAGCCACTTGCTAAGCACAAAAGTGTACTACATGGGACGAACTATAGGATTTTTCATTTTAGGTTATTCTAATTTGCTAAATTCTGTCTCAACAAGTTGTAATCTTAATATTCGTGAACTTCTCCCTGCCCAGTTTTACTGAACCTCAGTTCCTCTTCCATTTCTTTAATATTCCTAAACATAAACAAATCATGTTTATCTTCTGTAAGACCAATTATTATATCCTTATGAATATAGTTGATCCTATCACTAACTTTGTGTCTTATCACACTTAAGTCAAGCCCCAGTCCTGACTTTATAGCCTAGGGACAGACATTCAAAAAGCCAGAGCTGGAATTGATTGAGTCTTTGCAGGTTAGACTAACCTGCAAAGATTTAATCGGTTTGCAAGTGAGTAGACATTCACTTTTGATTCTGGAAATACAGGTGCATGCCTGCAGTGGCTCAGGCTAGAAGCCAGGGGGCGCTACAGCACCCCTCCCTTCCCTTTGCAGCAGCCACAAAGCTGGAGGAAAACTGATCTGGGGAGTGAGACCAGGCCTGTGCAGACTGCTAAGTATGACTGTGTAGGTGTTTAAACCCCCACCCTGGCCTGTAGGTACTCCCACCAGGGTATGTGGAGGTGGGAAGCAACCCTTGCCAGGTGTATCCCCGAGGCTGGGACAGAGCCTCAGGTGAAGGGGAATGGGGGTGAGATTAAAGTCCCCTGTCTCTGGTGGGCATGGGACCCCAGCCAGGGTCTATCCAGATTTTCCCCCCCTGCTCCTGCTTGGGCAGTGGGGGGCCTGGCCAGAGCTGGCTGGCATGGCCCTGCTATCTGCCCAAGGCTGGGGCTGTGGGGCTGAGCAGAGCCAGCCCTCAGATGTTGCTGAGGGCAGGTGCATAGGGGTCAGCTTGGACTAAGCCCTTCCCAGAGTGTTTTGGCTTGGGCTGGAGCTGCGGGGGCTGTGTGGCCAGATGCATGGGCGGGGGCTGGCTGGCCAGCGGGTTGCCTAGGCAAGGTTGGAGGTGCTGGCAGGTCCCAAGCCTGGCAGCTGCCCATCGCAGCTATGCCTCTTTTCCTGTGCAGCAACCAGTGCCTGAAGCCACACCACAAGCTGGAGGATGGTGGGGGCCAGGTGGAGTTTTCTGCCCCCCTCATCTCCAGCTGCTGCAACTGCTGCTGCCATTGCCCCTCCATACCACACTGCTGGGGTGGGTGGACAGGAAGCTTCAGCCCCACAGCTTCTGCTCCAGCTGCCAGATGCTTTCCATTCACTTCACCCATAGGGGCTGCCATTCGTGCCAGGTGGGCAGAGCAGGTGGAAGGCAGTCAGAGCTGGAACCAGAGTCTTTGTGCTGGGCTGAAGCCCCCTTTGCCCCAAGTGGTGCTGCATGGTGTGGCAGGAGCAGGACCCGTAGCTGAAGATGAGGGAGAAGAACAGCCTTGGCAGGCCAAACCAGCTTTCCCTCACCTCCAGCGGCTACTCCCCCTCTCACTCCTGCCCCTGCTATGCCACTCTGGGTGGGGGAGCTTCAGCCCAGCAGCATCTACCCAGTTCATGGAGCTCATCTTCCAGTTGCCTTCCGCCTGCTCTGCCCACCCGGGGCAGAAAGCCTAGTCCAGCCCAGGGCTGCAAAGTATGCTGGGATGCTGGGGGACTCTGATTTAACTTAAACCAGAAAGGGGTCTGGGACAGAAGTGCATTAACTGGTTTGACCCAAATCAGTTAAGTCTGATGCATTCAACCAGGTTTATCTTAAACCAGTTTTTGCCATTTTGAAACTGGCTGATGTGAATTCATAGATTGTTAGGGGCTGGAAGGGACCTTGCAGATCATTGGGTCCCTCCCGCCCTCCCCCACACACACTCTAGGCAAGAATATAACTGGGATTAGATGACCCCAGCAAGGTGACTGTCTAGTTTCCTCTTGAAAACCTCCAGGGTAGGTGACTGCACCACTCTAACTGAACTGATATTCTGTTACAGGTTTAAACCAGTTTCTGATGACTTTAACAGGTTTATGTGTAACTTGGCCATATAATCAAGCCCAAGGCAAGACCTTATAAAACCCCATCCCATGAGCTTCCTCATTCCCTTCCCTATCATGTTCTCTCTCTTACCTTTTAATAATACTTTTGTTCCTACTGCTGCTTTGATCTAAGGGCTTGTGATATACAGTCTAGATTATTTTTAATGGTCCCTTCTGGCTTTAAACCCTAATAGAACTCCAGTCTTGCCCGTTTTTCTCTGTCCTGTTTTGCTGAAAAGGTTAAATCTTTGGGACAGGTAATATGTGTTAACCTACACATGGTATGGTTACTATTTGAGTGACTTCTAAGATAAATCTGACTGGATGGACTGGAAGATAATCCAGAAGACAGAGTAAGAGATGAGTAATCAGAGAACTGGGTTCTGTTTCCAGTGCTGTGCCTCACTTTCACTATTTGAAGCTTATCTCATTTGTTAAAGGCCTTAAGATCTGCATCTGACAAGTGATTTATAACTTTTTAAACTTTTAGTTTGAAAAAAGAAAGATTGAGAAAGTTCTGAATATTACAAACCTTGACAGTTGGGTACTGGTTGTAATTTTTAAAACTGATTATTGCCTGAACAGGGAACACTATTAAAGCTCAGTTTTGTAGAAGCTTCACTAGGGTATCAAAAACTTCCAATAAACTTTAATAAAAACTAGGTATTTTTGAGTGATCTGAGTAGATAAAACACCTTAATTTGTTGGGGGACATGACTAATAAATAAAACTTTTACAGAACCAGAGTTCTGCAAATAGTAGTCCAGCTAGCATTAAAAAGGGGGATTAAAAGTCCATTATGAAAACTTCCATGCAGTCCATTAATTACTTTAATACAATGCCACACAAACTCCTGGATGGCATTGTATGAAAGGACAGGTACTTGACTATCAATGTGACAATAGTTTCTCCTCAGGCAGAGAATTCTCCTTGAAGTTCCAGGAAGCAGGATCACTGTGCCAGCATGGTAAGGTGTAGCAGATATTATCTTCTGGGTCTTGGCTGTCTCACATGCCCTGCTTTCTCCTTTCTCCTAGGAGTACTAGCCTTATATAGGCATTGTAGTTTTTAGCCAAATTGTTACAGGCCCTTGGATAACACTGAAAAGAAAGGAGAGCCTCTTCTATCTCCTTTCTCATTTTGCATCTGCACAGAGCCATTTGCCATTTCTGGTGAGAACTTTCAAATGGTTCTGGACTATTAAATCTAATCTAATCTATAATAAACCAAATAAAAACTCTGGGCAGGAATAATTCCCGAAGGAGTTGGACTGTGCGTGGAGTGTCATGGTAGTGATCTAGAAAGAAATTAGAAAATGAGCAGTACATAGATATAGATCCCTGGAGGTGTGATTAGAAGAAAAATATAGGCTACCATTTTGACAATAGCAGGCGTTAGAGCGAGATCTGCATTATGCCTCACCATAAAACGAAGTACACAAATTTTAACAAATTGAATGAACTATTGAAAGTGTTAACAATGACATGGGTTAAAAAGATTAAATATTTAATATTTGTATTTGGAAAATACCAAGAGGTCCCAATCAGGTTTTGCATCCCATTTTGGCAGGCAATGTATTAACAAGAAACGCAGTCCCTGCTTAAAGTTCACAACTTAAATTAACTGTGATACAACTTTTATAGATTCTGTTATAAGCTAGGAGTTGTATTTTCTCCTGTAGTTGAACAATGCTTAGTTTGGTGTGTATGCTTAGAGGTACAGGCATCTCCTAGGGGATCGATGAGAGCATGTAGTGATCCCTGGTAATGTCTCTGGCCACCAGGAACTTCCGAATCAACAAAAATGCCAAAGCGCACAAAGATAAAGATATGGATGCCATTTCTGTCACGTGAAAGAAGGCATTTCCTAGGGTCCTGAGGAAAAGCTGATATTTAAATGAAGGCTTTGCTAATTGTTATAATTATTCCTCAAAAGGGTGGGTGATATTGTGGCCAGCTTCATATGTATCAGTGCATTTGATTTGCTGCTAATTCTTAGAGGTGTTGGGTACACATGTGCTTGGTATGGTGTAGGGGTGTAGGTTGTAGCCGTGTTGGCTTACGGACATAGGCAGACAAGGTTTCTTGGGTGAATCTGATATCTTTTATTAGGCCAACCCAAATGGTTGGAGAATAGTTATTAAGCAGGCTTTCGGGTTCAAAAACCCTTTGTCAGGCTAAG
The DNA here is from genome assembly GCA_030014935.1 of Caiman crocodilus. Lineage (NCBI taxonomy): Eukaryota > Metazoa > Chordata > Crocodylia > Alligatoridae > Caiman > Caiman crocodilus. Next base: position 121,671,895 of record JAGPOW010001296.1, read on the forward strand.
GAAGTTTCAGCGGTTGGTGTGTGCTCAAAGTATGGTGTATGCATTACTTGTAGGAACTGTATCTTTTAGGTTCATATCATCTCAAATATTCACACTTCCTTAACTGTGTTTATTTTGTAGACAACTAGAATGGATTTCTCTTTTGCCATTTATATGTTCAGTATCAACTATGAGTGAGTGCTGCAAGTTGGTTGGTTAGCCTGTTGCCTTACAAGCTGGTTTGTTATCTAAGGAGCTCCCTCACTAGTTCTTTAAAAACAAAATAGTCCTGGCACTGAACTAACAAACCAGCAAAAAAGAGCATTCAGCCCTTCTATAGGCAATAGGAGGGGCCCTTTGGCTCTGGCCCAGTACAGTAGCTTAGTCCCCTTCCTGGTAGCAAATGTATTTGGGTTCCAACTTGCCTCCTGCTTGCATACTGTTCCTTTACCCAGTCTGCCTCCCTCTGCTCTCTTCTCAGAGGTTTTAAGCTACTAATGGGATATTCCCTCTTAACTTAGACATGCACTGCTGGGCTTCTTCAACAGAGCTGCCTGCTACTTAAAAGGCCAGATGGCCCTGTTACAAGTTATTTCTAATTGAAGACAATAAGTCATCGCTCCATCACTATTTCTTGCAAATATGGATTTAAAGATCTGAGCAGTCATTGCAGGAATCTGGAGGTTATAAGAAGGGATCACTGGTAATTTTCTCTTTGGGAGGAGAGGGGTGGTTAGCTGGGTTTGTTTGAAGCTAGAGAAAGTAGGGTAGGGTGGCACCTTACAGACTAATTGGTTCAGAGAGGCATGAGTCTTTGTAAGACCTACTTTGTCAGGTGCTAATATCTGATGTTTTGTAGCATCTGACAGGTTATTGCCTGTGAAAGCTCATGCCTCCATAAACTCATTAGGAGGAGTTCAATTTTTGAGGCAACAGTGTTGCACATATTTCTTTATATTACATCAGATTCTATTGTATGCATTTTTTGTCTTGCAGTGCCAGCACATATTTATGTTTTAATTCTGCACAATCTTGGAGATTTAGACTAACTTCTTATTGCCCTGTATTAATATTGCCAAAATTCAGTTCCCAGGTTTTCTGAATGCAGTGAAATAGGTGAAAATAATCCTTAAACATGTCACTGATGTGCATTCACTAGTACTCTCTTCTAGAAAAGTGATTTGTATAATCCTCCATTTTTTCTAAAGGTCACCTTTTTTTTAACCTGATACCATGGCATGTTAACTGAGTTAATCTTTTCTTTTCAACTGAGAGCTGGTTGGTTCTCGTACATTGGAGTATAGAGGCATAAAGAATGCAGAAGTGCAAAGCCAAGGAACCTTAGTGATAGACATCCTAGAATGCTGACTACACTATAAATTCTGCTTAGCAAGGTAATAGAGCCACGCAACAAATGGCAGAATTAGTGAGAGAGGAAACTTTTCTAAGGCTTTTGTGTAAATGTAGCGTTTGCAAGAGTACTAGTCAGTCAACAGTAGTAATGCCTAGAACTCAAACCCAGGACTAGTATTAACATTTCAAATTGTCGTCTAATTTCTTTCTCATTAAGGAATGGGTATAAGACAGGAGGGGAAAAGTCAGTCTAACAACATAAGGTACTCTAGGTCTCCCATGAACAATTAAACACCATGCAAATCTTTGTCATGAGATGACTGACCACCACCATTCACTGCTAGACTGAATACTCAGCTAATCAAAACTTAGCTCACTCCTAAGTATGCAAACACAGTATACTTTTTTGAAAGTGAGGGGGGGAATATTTAAGTTTGTGTTCTGAATAGCTGGAACACAAGAATCCATTCTTTCAGTCACTGGCTATACCCAATACATCTACACACATCATTTATAGATAAAACAGTTTACAAGCATTTTCTACACACAAACTTGTATCAGTTTAAAGATGTTAACTAAGTTGGTTTGAATGGCAAGTTTGTGTTTTATATATATTGTGGTTTCAAAGTAGCTATTTTGATTTAACCCAACAAGTAATATGTTAATATAAAGTGCTTACCTGTTAAAGCTAAAGATTCCAGAATCTGGAGGTTCAGGACAAGTAACCACTATATATGGATATATATATATTAGGGTTGTGCAAAATGGGCCCTATTTGATTTAGATTTGGCCCAAGTCAGGGCAGTGATGTGATTTGATTTGTTGATTTGGATTGCTGTCCCCAATTTGATATGGTCAAATCCGAATCTGAAGACTTGATGCTGATGCAGAGAATCAGCAATTCAGCCATAGACACAGCTTTAAATGATTTTTCCTACATACCTCAGGGTATGAAGCGCAGCTCATGAACACTGCAGTGCTGGGGCGTCTCACGAGTGCAGAGGGGACCTGGTCCATTTCTGGTTCACTGGGGAGTGCACAGTGGGGTAGTGCCAGGGAGGGATCGCCTGGCTTGGCAATCAGGCAGGGGGGGGGGACCCCAGGTGCCCCCCAGACCCAGGAAGCACCAGTCACCAAGCAGGGGAGAGAGCCTTCAGTGTGCTCTCTGGCAGACCTGGAAGTGGATTGGAAGTGCTTCTGGTCCACTTTTGGGTCTGCTGCCAAGTGTACTGGGCAGCCCCCAGCACTCCTGTGGGACACTCCATGCACCCCAGCATCACAGCATTCATGAGCCCCCTGCTACCTAGAGGTACATAGAAAAAACATTTAAAGCTGTCTATGTCCAAATAGCCAAACCTTTCCAAATCTCTCCAAATTGATTCTGAGGGTTCTGATTCAATTTGGAGAAATTAAAGGGTCCTCTGATTCTATTTGGATTCAGAGATTTGGCCACTGAATCGAATTAGAGACAGAAGTTTTGCACAGTCCTAATATATATATATATATATTAGTTACTTGTAAAAAGCAATTTAATTACCAGAGGATAATCCAGATGTGGTTACAGCCTGCAGTAAATTTTATGGATAACTGTAATAGCAGAACCAGTTCAAAGCATATCTCATCTGAGCCAGTGTTGGCAACTTTTGTCCATCACTCCATTTTTCCTCTGCTCAGATTATTTGTATCTGCTTTTATGTTGGCAGTTGCTTGTGTTGGTCTGGAAGGAGGGATCTGGCTATGACTAAATCCCCTTGGCTGGGGTTTGCTGCGGCCAACCTGCTAAACCTTTGCTGCATGCTAGACTACTCCTCCACTAGCTGCTGCTCCCAATTTAGGCTAAGGACAGAAATTGCACATAAACCGGTATAAATTGTTGAAAACTGGTTCAGATCTGTAACAGAACAGAAGTTCAGTGCATATAAACCACTTTCAAAATGGCCAAAACTGATTTAAGATAAACCTGGATGCAGTATCAGACTTAACTAATTTAGATTAAATCAGCTCATTGAACTTTTGTCCCAGATCCCCTCCAGTTTCACGTTAACTCAGTCTCCCAGCATCCTAGAATGCTTTGCAACTCTCCTGCAAACTGCCTCACAGTGTGGACAGACTAGCCTCAGCCTGAACTGTCTGCTCCAGCCAAGAAGGGAGGTGTGCTTTGGTGCCCATCCAGCTGCTGACCTTGGCCACTGCAGGCATGTGGCTGCATTTCTGGACTCAAAACTGAATGTCTGTTCACTTGCTTATTGGTTCAGTCTATGTAGCTTTGACTAAGCTGTAAAAATTCAATCAATTCAGCCTCAGACTTTCTGTCAGCCTCAGTGATCAAAGCTGCCTAATATTACTCAAGTATTTGGCTAGGAGGGGCCAGAAACTATGCTGTACACCTCTGTAGTTAAAATTTCCCAAGGTAAGTCTCTAATTACAATAGTAAACATAATCATAAGGATTGTGTTGGAGCAACTTGACCATCATTATCCTGCTCCTGCTTCCTCTGAGGGCTTTTTTTCTTTTGCAGGGGATAATATCACAGGATGCAAGAATCTCTTTGATTTTTGAAGGGATCAGATAGTGGATTAAAAAGGGACTGACAAGGAAGAGAAGTGGGTTTTGTCCCATTCTGTGTGTTTTTTTGCAGCTAGTGCTGTGTACCACTATTTGGATCCCAGCTGCATTCCTGGTATGGTGACTGTCACAAGACCAAAGAGGGTGGAGTATGTGGGAGTACAAAAGCCAGAGCTATGGCCTGGTGCTGTCAGACAGGCTTGGGCTCCTTGATTCATGTGGTAATTGATGAGAAGACAACGCAAATAAGATGCACGTTTCTTTCATTTTTTCTTTACAGGAGACAAGGGTCCTGCTCTGCAGGGTCTACTTGCAATTAATGCCAGGTTTATGAGAGAAAAAAAATCAGCACTCTGTAATTTTAATATTGAAAGAACTCCCTATTTTTTTGTCTACTACTGAAACCTGTGTGTATGACTGTACTGGGACTGTTTTTGCATGGTTTCCTGCATCCACTACAAGCTAAAGGGGAGATCTCCGCAGTGCCAGTACTGCCTGTAACCAGGGTGAAGTCAGGCTAGATTTGAGTTACTGTACATTAAGTATGTGAATTGCAGGATGGAAGTAGGACGAGTCTGGTTTTAGTATCTGCTTGCACTGCTATGCTGCCAAACCACCTACTGAGACGGCCAAATGCCTCAGTAGGGGCAGCACTGGCGCGACCTCTGCGGTGCGGCCCCGCGGCCTCCAACGAATCTGCTAAATCCCTTGTCGTCAACGCTCGGCCGTGAACAACTCGGGGGCGACATCGCGTTTACGACAAGGACACGATGGGAGGAAGCGGCGTCGCTTGCTAAATCTTCAGGATTTCTTGCCCGAGGCCTAGGGACCCGAGGAAGTTACCACTTCAGTTTTTACAGCTGAGATACAGCTCGCATCTGTCTTCCGAGGGCTCAAGCCTTTGCCCTCTAAAACCTGACACGCAGCGACCGCTGTCTCCTGGCCTGGGTCGGTACAGCTGGCGCTGGAGGGGGGGGCGAGGGGTGATCTGACGGCCACTTCCTCTCCAAAGTCGTGGAACCAGGAACAGCGGGAAGCGGCAAAGCGTCCGCGCGGCGGGACAGGGAGAGGAGCCACCTCAGGCAGCCTCGCCTTAGGGTCCGGCTTTGCTGGGGTAACTGCCACCGCCCGAGTCCCGCCGGCCACGCGCATGCGTCTGCAAACCGCTGTCGCCCCGCCCCCTCCCATCCCCCTGCCGACCAATCCTTCCCCTTACCCCCGCCCACCAATTTCCCTCCCCTCCACAACCCCAGTCAGGGTCCGCCCCTCCGCGCTGCCATTCGTAGGCCACGCTGTCGCTCCAGCGCCTGCTCCCGCCCCCCTCAGAACTCGCCTCTCCGCTCTACCATTGGCCGACTGCGCCGCCTCTTCGGCGCCTGCTCCTCACCCCCCCCCAGAGCCCGCCCCTCCGCGCTGTTATTGGTCGGCTGCACCGTCTGTTCGGCGCCTACCCCTCCCATTGGGCGCGGCAGTGGCGCCGCGGCCCCACCCCCGCCCCGCCCCTCCCGGTCCTGTCGGTTGAGGCGAGCGGGGAGTAAATAGAAGCAGGAGCCCAAAATGGCGGCGCCGCCGAGTCCTGGCCGCGGCGCGGCGGCGGCGTCGTCGCCGGAGCAGGAGCCGCCGGGCGCCAGGCCCGGGCTGGACACTAGAGCGTCCCGCGGGCCGCAGCCAGTCGCCAAGAGGTTGAAGGGTGGCGACGAGCGCGGCCTGAAGGGCCCGAAGCGCGTCAACGGCGAGGGGGGCGGCAAGCAGCCACCGCCTCCGCCTCCGCCTCCGGCGGTGCCGGCCTACGGCGGCCCCGCGGCCTGGGGCTTCGTGGCGCTGCCGCCCGGCTCGGCGGGGCCCGGCGCGGGCTTCGCCTTCACCCCAGCGCTGCCGCGCAAGCTGCTGCCTCCCGCCCCGCACCAGCACCAGCACCGCCACCACCGGCACCGCCCGGCCGCGGCCGGCGAGGAGGGCGGCGGCCGGCCCAAGCGGCCCAAGGAGAAGCGGGACAAGGAGAAGCGGAAGCACGGCGCTCTGCCCGCGGCGGCGGGGGACGGTGGCGGCCTGGGCGCGGGCGGCCGCGAGGAGAACGGCGACGTGAAGCTGCTGCTGCAGAGGGGTGAGCGCGGGCGGGAAATGGCTGGGCGGGCGGCATGGCGGCCCCCGGAGCACGCCGCCCGCGGCGGGGGGAGCGGCCGCACGTCGCAAGTTGGCGGGGAAGCGGCGGCGGCCTGTGGATCCTGTCAAAAAAGGGGGTGTGGAGTTGAGTCCCGCTGGCGTCAGCTGTGAGCTGCCACAAGCCCCGGGTTTGATGCCTATTAGGGACATGCGGATCCGCTGCCCAGAGCGGGCTGGGCTCGGTGGCGGGAAGGAGTGGTCCCCCCCTTGCAGGTCCCGAGGCACAGACCTGCCTCCCTAGCACGGGGGGCTCTGAGCCCGAGCGTCTGACGCATTCAAAAATGGGTCACCAGCCGACTGCATGGAGGAAACTGCCCTGCTAAAGCCCCGGGGTACAAAATATCCTCCCCCCAGCTTCTAGGTTCAGAAGGAAGCTTTCTTGCAGGAGGAAGATTCCTTGGCTTTTTGCCCCAAGCTCGTCTTGTTGCGTAGATCAGGAAGTAGAGGTCGTTTACCTTTTCACTGGCGGGATGAGCTGAGGTTTTGAGGAGCGGTGGCGGACGTAACTGTCGTCTTTCAGCACTTGGCCATTTTTTTCCTTACCTTTTATAGGTGTCTTAATAATTGGGTCACTTCCATTTATTTTTCGCTCCTGGCTCTACAAAGATGGGAGTGCTGACATCTGTGGCGATGCCTGTGAGCTGCTCATGTGCTTAAAATGAAGTATGGACACAGGCAGACAAGGTTCTTTGGGTGAACCTGATATCTTTTATTAGACTTGGTATAGTAAAAGGTATCAGATTAACCCGAATAACCTTGTCTGCCTGTGTCCTTAGACCAACATGGCTACAACCTTCACTCCTGTAAGTATGTACATAGATTTCATAGACATTAGGGCTGGAAGGGACCATTGGATCCAGCCCCCTGCCCACAAAGCAGGAAGTCAGCTGGAGTCAGATCACCCCAGCATAATAATGTTTCCATGAAAACTGGGACACTAGAAATTTCTTGCAGGCAGGTGGATAATTCCAGTTCAACAGTCAAATACATTTGAACTAAAATTGGTTATAAGAATGTTTCTCTTGTCCTTTTCCCACTGAAAATACTTTTCAGCATCTTCCGTTCCATCAGTTCAAAATGGATGAAGCCCTCTTGGCAGCAGTAAGTTCCAGTACTTGTCATGCTGGAGTTTATCGCTCCCAGGCGCGTGGTTTGAATATGCGCACAGGACTGCAGTACACTAAGCCGGGTCAGAGCAGCCCCAGCTGTCAGGGGACCTGGGGGTCAGTCTACCAGCCAGGGGCTGCTCCAGCCTGGCTCAGCATGCTGTGGAGAGGGGCTGGCTGCAGCATGAGGGTGCTCCAGTGTTGAGCTAGCTAGCAGACAGCCCCCTCACTGAAGCACCCTTTTGCCCTAGCCAGCTGTATAAGCGTCTACATGTGTTTTGCTGCAGATAAAAAAAATCTGCACCAGGATAGTACTTGTATTTACAGGGCCTGTGGCAGCTTGCAGCTGACACCACTGTGGACTCCACATCCCCTTTTTTTGACAGGATCCACAGGTCACTGCCACTTCCCTGCCAACTTGCGACGTACGGCTGCACCCCCCTGCTGCGGGCAGCGTGGTTGTATTTACAGGTACTATCCTGCTGCAGAATTTATTAGTTTCTTGTGGCCTTATTAAGGCTGCATGTATAGATGCCAAGACATTTACTGTGGAGCTAATTGGGCAACTCTGCAGTTAAAGTCTTGTGTAGATGCACCCACTAAAAGGTATTTTGTACAAAGCAGTAAAAGTATTTGTACCTGTACCTATATTTTGGCAGTAGTGCTCTGCAAATGCATGTTTGGGAATTGCATTAGCAATGAGTAAAACTTTTTAAGTGAAGTAAGGGTCTCAATGCATTCATTTCTTCAGAATGCTTTTTAAAATAAGACTTGCCATTTAAAGAGAGAGCTCTCAAGATTACAAAAATGCCAAAAAGCTATACATAAATGTTGTGCAGTGGATTTGGAATGTTGCAAGCAGTCAACTCAATAATTTAATAAAATGTTATAGGAATCAAAGGGGGAGCTCTTAGTGATGTTTGATGAAGAGGAGGATACATGGGATTCCTTCTCTCTGTTCAGAATAGCCATCTCTATAATTGTGTAGAGATAAAGAACTGGTTGATAAAACTTGGTGACAGTTTCCAGTGCAACAGTTCCATTTCCTTTCTCCCCATCCTCTCAAAAATATCAGTTTGTTTCAAATGAACAAAGTTCTCTTTGCTGCTAGAGACAAATGGTGGTAAGAATTACCTGTGGGATCTTCACCACAAAGTTATGGTAGTCCTTCTGTAGTAGTTGGGATCCTTGCAGTGTAATAACAGTACTCAAGAGTTCAACTTGATGATCCTACTGAAGGAAATAAAACTAATAATAATTGTATGGGGGAGACCCTGGTGAGGGAAGTAAGGGGAGTTTTCTGAATGGTAGCATGAGGCCACAGACACAGCTCAGGACCTGGGTAGAGCACATGGAAGGATTTTAGCAGAGCCCTTGGCACAGTGTAATTGCCAAATTCTCTCATACATAGGAAGAGAGCAGGTTATTGGAGGCAGAGAGGACCTTTGGCTTGGAGACAGTAATATAGGACATGACTATGGAGTCAGGGTTCCCCCTGGGGAAGGGAGGGTGGCAAATGAAGGTGGACAATGATGAAACCTATAGTATAGAGGGAGAAACTTTAGAGCAGGAGGGTATTGAGATGTATGGGAAGTAGTCAGGGAAAGAGGGGACAAAAAAAAAAAGGACCTAGGCATGGGGATGCTGTTGGGGACAGACGTCCATAGTATGGAGAAGGGAATGTCAGGCAACAACGTAGAAAAAGATGGATATGGAATGCATAAAGCCTCTGCTTTGTGGGGGTGGGAAGGAATGGGGGATACAGATGTGGTGGGGAGGGTTACAAAGTACCATTGAAGTAGAGAGGATGCATAGGGAAATTTCTGGGGGGTTGGGGGGAAGGTGAATGAGAGAATGCAGCAGTGTCTCTGCGTATGTGGTGAGAGAAGCTTGTAAGAACCAGGAAGTGGGTGACCCCTTTTTCCTTTCATTGAAGATACTTTATAAAGGTGATCTTAATGTAAATGGATGTAGTGCCTTATCCCCCACTCTGAAGCCAGACGTGCGTGATGCTACAGCTCATTTTCCCAGTAGCCATAGCATTATGTAATTGACAAGATTGGTCTTGGTATACAGTGTGATAGGCAAGAACGTGGCAAACATGCTTGCCTGCAGAAAGCTGTGGATGCTTGCGGAGACAGGCATGGGTGTTCCTCAAGGGAGAAAAATTCTGAAAGAGGATGAGAGGAATGGTGTAGTTGAGAGGGTGTGGAAATGATGGTGTAGAAGCTGCTTTTTTCTTCTGGCAGCCAGAGTAGGAACACTTCAAATTTGAGGCTTATACTGGGGAGGTATGAAAGATCTTAAGCACACTAACTTGATAAACCACTCTGCATTTCGGAGCTTATGTAAGGGTGCCTAGGTTTCTCATCAGGGTGGTCTGTATACTCACTCTTTTAATAATGATTTAAAACTAAGTGTCCAATAACTCTTCTCTTTTGTGTTTTTTTTTTTTTTTTTTTTTCAAGCTTGGGTTGCAGTGTTTTAGGGATGGGGTTAAACACTGCCTGACAAGATCATGTTTCTTCTGCCTGTGGTTTCCAAGTTGTGTGGTGTGGCAAACTGCTAGTAAAACGAGCAATAATGGAATTAAATAAACAGTGCTAACTTAAGTGGTATACAAGAAGTTCTTAATGTACATAGCAGCAGAAATAGTCTTCTCAGAAGCACAAATTTTGTTTAGATGCTTAAAATTTGAATGGAGAAGGCATTGACCAGCACATTAAGGAATAATTTTGTACTGGCAGGAAAACAGACCGGATCAAGTACTTTTCCACTTCCAGGATTTTTTGTATGCTTATGTCCATACATAAGTAGTCTTCAGGGTGGCTGAAAATAAAATAAATCACATTTTTTATTTAAATCAGATTTTTTAACTTACTTGTATGTTTTTATTTTTGGTTAAGATGTTTTAAAAAAATAAACCTATATAAAGGTAGTTTTAAATTAAGATATGTAAATGCTCAAAGGTAACCCCTATTCCATGATGATCTAACTTCTAATTATGTAATATTTGAGACAACATATAACCTTTTTTAGAAAAGTTTTATAAATTGATCACAAAAGGTCATGGACTATATTAGGGGGCCCAATCATGGGCTTCCCACAGGCTCCCCTCCAGATTAGTAAAGATTAAAGAAAACCACTCTACCCAATGGGACTCAGTGCTCAGTCTACAAGATTCCATGAAGCATCTTTGTGAGGCTTGGTTTCAGTTCTCAGAGTATGGATTTGTGTCACCAGAGATAACATCCTTGTTAACAGCAGTATATGGAGATGAAAGATAACAGACTTGATTACCTACCTGTCAGCCCTGTGGTCTGTCTGCAAGTTTGTGTATACGGAGTCAAGCCCTTACCTCTCTCTAAAAGTGCAAAGTTTTAAGAATTTGTGTGAATAGAGGATTGTTGGGGGAAGAGTAGATCTGGGCGAGGAGGAGGAGTCTGGAGAAAAATGCAAGGAGGGAGGGGCAGTAGAAACAAAAAAGGAACATTTTGAGCAGAACGTTTCAGACGTCTTGAGGGATAAATTTTGGAGTATAGCTTCTCCATTGATTTGAGATCTAGTGAGGGAATGGAATGGTAGAAGGGAAAACTACCATGGCAGCAGGCTTGGAAGGCTGTAAAAGAGAGAAGAAATCAAAGAGTAGAAGAAAGTCAAGAAAGCCTCAAGCTAATAACGTATGACTGCTGTGCTCATTTGATGTCCCAATACAGAATGGCAAAAATATCCCCCAAGTATCCATGAGTTATCTAGTGAATTGGAGATAGTCATTGGAAGATGAACTTCACAAGTATCTGCTTCAGTTAGCTTTGGTAAATAAGATAACTGAATCATAATTCAGTTTTCTGATGTAGCTGCAAGATTAATCTGAAAAGTATCAAAATATTTTACTGATTTAAAATGTAGGTTCCATTTTAGAAGGTACACACTATACATCTGTCTCCAAATTGTGAATAATATATATTAAGATTATATCAAGGGACAAGAATGCACTTTTTGCAGAAAACAACAATTAAATCAAGGCTTCCTGACCAGTGATTTAAATCATGATTTAAATTGATTTGATTTAAATCAAATCTACCCTGGTAGTCTTCAGTATTGAATTACCTTAACTATTTTGTTGCTACATCAGTAATGGTGCTGTAGTTTGCTGAGCAGTTGAGAAGTGGACAGATAGAATATTGGGGTTTTCCTGTGAAAGGGAAGTCATTCAGTCTTCATAACTGGCATAATCTTAGGAGTGTGTAAAGAGTCTTTTCACCTTGTCATACCTGTCAAGAAAGTGTCATTCCTGTATTTATCTGTAAATCATCCTTGCTATCTCTTAGCAATGGCATCTGCATACTGCTGATTTGTTGTGCACAGCCAAAGGAGTAACTGTTTTGAAAGGGAAAGGAAGTGAGAATTTTTGTACCTACCTCCTTGAATGATATTTAGTCCTTTACTTCACTTACAAGGTGGCTTCTCTTTTTTTCCAGGTGAGCTCTGTTCTGAAATGCTTTTGTTGTTTTTGAGTACTGAGAAATGAAACCTGGTAGGCCAGGGATGTCTGAGAAAGTGGGAGGAGAGAAAAAGATCCTATGTTTAATTATGGACTTTGAGGTTTTTATACGTTCGGAATGGCAGTAATTCTCTTCATCACCAGTAGTGCTGATGTCTGCCTGCATACTTTATGTAGCAACAAAACTTTATTTCTATTTTCCTTTTTCCATGTTAGCTTCCAGTTTCCACCCTACCCTATCTCCTATTGTATTCTGCCTGCCAGAACTTTTCAGTGTAAATGTCATTTTATTGAGATTAGTAGAGGTGAGTTTACCTCTCTTGATGTCCAAGTCTGCTGAGAACCTGAATTATGGGTTTAGTTAATGCTTGATGTTCCTTTTTGGAAAGTTACTTCTGCAGTGAAGAGGCCTAGAAACTTAGGATTCTTGTTTTAAAATTGGATTTAGAGTTTGCTAGCTGCCTAGTCTTCAAGCTATAAATTTCATGTGACTATTGTTGACTAACACCATCAGGGAGCAAATATTTGCTTCAGTTTGGACAAGTGGACCGACTTTCCCAACCATACATAATTCTGAAAATCAGTTGTTCAAAACCCTTGAATGACCATCACCACTTTCTTCCAAATTCAACTGAAAACTTGTTCCTCGAAAAAGAATACAGTGCAGGTACTGGGATGAAATTAGGGAACAAAATTGCATAGCCATGTATGAAATTATCCTTTTTTGGAGAATCTCATTGGGTTCAGGATACATTGTGAAATGCCACAATACCTAACGGTAAGAAAATTAACCAGGCATTGAAGATGCAGCTGCTGAAGATTCTGAAAGTCGAACTTAATACCTCCAAAAGGCAAAAACAAAACCACAGAATTTATTTCGTTTACATATGGGGTGGGGGGGGGAGCACTTGACAGAAAAGATTATCCCCAGGAGGCAGTTTTTAGCTTTTCAGATTTACCATGGACTTTCTTCTGAAGTTAAGAAAATTGGGATACCTTTTCATTTGAACTGTCTGTTTTGGAAGGTCCACAACTTGTTCTTTCCTTCTAGTCAGTTTTAGTGGATGTTTGTTATCTAGTATTTGCATAACACCTGGACAGTACCTATGCAATTCATTAGTTATAACTGGGACTTCCTTTCACTCTGTGCTTCATTTTTAGAAGACAGTATAAGCAAACCAGACAAACTAAGGAACTGTGTAATATATATTTTTAGTTTAGAAGTTTTGCGTTTTATGACAGCTGGACTCCTGGGATATGCTAACAAGAACAGAGGTTATAGCTGTTAAACATATTAATTAATTGGCACATTTTAAGATGTAGTTTAGGACCAGTATAGAAAGGGTTATTGCACTACTTGAAGATTCTTGATTTTGAAACACAAAGGTTAATATAAAAAAGATTGAGGTGGATATATAACACACAAAATGTTTTGAGTGGCTTGGGAGATTTAGATTCTGTTTCCAGATATGTGACAGACTTTGTTGTTTTTGGCAAATCTTTTATCCTCTGACAGTTTCCTCATTGCTGAAATAGGAATAATATCTTGCCTGACAGGTGTTAGGAGACTTCAGGTTGGTGAAGCCTTTTGAGCGATTCTTATTGATCACACTTGAATTGCGCGATATTTTTTAGTTTTGCCAGGTCTATTGTACAAACCTGAAAATAACAGTGTGGGGGAGGGGGCCTAACAACCATACAATGAAGAAATTACAGTAAATGCTAGTTGTCTTGTTCTAGCAGTACTATTGGTATTAAGTTAAACTAAACTTATTAAATGTCTTAATTTCAGAGTTGTTGGGATCTTAATGGTGGGGGGGGAATAATTGAGGCTATCTTTTACCTTTTTTCCTCCTTTCAGTTCTACAATAGAAAATAGTATGCAAGCTCTTCAGAAATAGCAGGTGGAATGCACAGAATACAATTTTTTCCTCTTTCTGGGTATTCTTCTCTTGCTTGGTGGTGATAGAAAACACCTGTTATGCTACTGTACTTGCATCCATGTGTCTTTTTTAGTTTATTGAAAAATGTAACAGGTAGGTCAAAGTGATAGTGTAATAACTTCAGAAGTTGTCTTAAGATGATTGACAAAATAGTGTAATATCAAACATGCTTTTAAATTAACTTAAATGTGAACTACAAATGATAATTTGGAAAATTTGGAAAAATATTTTTATCAGTCTTAATACTAAAAATCTGTTGCATCTATTCCTGCATGAAAGGTTTTTTATTTTTATTTTTAAATACTTGAAATAGTGATACTTTGGTCAAAATATTAACTTTAAACCTAATTTAAGTCATGAAAATTCAGCCAAAAAAACCCACCTTAAACTTTGAGGCTCTCTGGGGAGTCTAGCTGATGACTTTAGTAAGGGAAGAAACCTTTCTTTTGTCATTAATTTCCCAAGAAAGAGACATGATTACCCTCTTCTCCTGTCTTTTGCCAGGCCTACAGCTCTAATGTAAGAGGAAGGGGGCACACTTCTCCAGCATAGCTCAGGAGGGAGACTGAGGAAAAGGTCTAGGGAATAGTTCCTTTTGGAGCATTGTTTACTCTTTAGGAAACAACATCTGTATATGCTGCGACTTTCCATTTCCAGCAGAGGGGTCCTTGTGTTCATTTAACATGTTACATATGTGTATCAACATCTCCCAGTTGTCTGACAGGATTAGTCTGGTTTCACTCGAATAAGTCCTAGATGTCAATTTTGCATCATTGGAACAAAACCAGAGAGAGTTCAGTCAGTCCTGAAGTGATTTAATTATTTCAGTTTATATGGTAAGATGATCCGTTAGAAATTAATAGGCACCACAGTTGTATGCACCAATGTGGTTTTTAAAGATCCAGGATGTGTTGAGCCTCGAACTGGGGTTCTCTATCCTGAGCTCTGTACACTGACAAGTGGAAAAGAATGCACATGCAGTTTGGTATCAAGAAACCATTCCACAGTGCCAGGTTCCTTGAGCCCTGGCAGCTATGTGATGGGATCTGAGGACTTCTATCCAGGTTTTGAACATCTGGTGTGGCAGCATGCTCCACAGAATTTCTCAGATCCCATTGTGCAATTAAACTTAACACCTTCCAGGGCTGTCCTCTGCTGCAGCAAGTTCCTGCTGAAGTAATCTGTTTTATTTGTGCACGCCGCTGGGTTCCAAAGTTCAAGGTCCCATTTATCTTTCCTTCCTTTTGCTAGCAGCTTTACTGATGTACCCTTTTGCCTACAACCCCAAATTATTATAAATATTGAGATACTTGCAACAACCATCTTCTGCTCTGTGTGGTCTTTTAAAAAGATCTGAGACTTTTTATTTCTTTTTCCTTCATTTTTTCTTTTCAACAATCACTAAGATTTCTATGGTGGTTGGAGTAAATAAATGGAAATGTGTTCTGGCAGCAAGGCTTACCCTAGAATTACCAAAGCTCAGGAGCTGTGGAAGACCTGTAAAATAGAAGAAACAAGAACAAGACACCTGGCTACTTGTGTAATATGTGTTAATGCTATGAAGAACTGGATTTTTGTTGAAAAGCTGTAAGCCCATCGGAGGAATGAATTAATCGGAGGAATGAATCAATCGCTTGCAATTAATAGAAGATGCTTGGCTTCTTAGCATTAAGACAGCGGTCTCCAAACTAGGGGTAACAGCATTTACAAGTATTTCCTTACTGTGTGCAGTGGCTACAAAGTGAAACTTATGTGATTTCTTTTAGGCTTTATCTTGCCGTTGGTCTTTCTCCATGTTGTTTCTCTTATAGTGGAAAGGGACTTAAGGTGCGTCTACTGCTGCTCCTTCCTTACAGTGGTTGATCCACCGTTTCTGTTGCTTCGTTTTTTGTTAAATTTAACTGCATTAATAGACTTCCTCATTGGAAGTGGAAAAATAAAACTTTCAGAATGTCATTAGTGTGCTTTTCCTGATATCCCTGTTTGACATTCTCACTGCATGAAGTAAGCAAGATATTATACTAACGTGTCTTTTCATACTTATCAGGATTGGAAGCATGCATCTCAGCAGGTAGATGTTGGTTTCTTCCAGCAAGTTCCCTTTGTTTAGTTTGCTTTCGCTTCCTTTTCTGTCTGCGTACTTTGTATGCTGCTTCCTGTGAACATTTCCCTGCTGCTCTTTTCTTTTCTTTTTTTTATTGCACCAAGAGTTGGTAGTCTAACTCTGCTTCTAAATTCAAACTTCTCAAATCCAAATGTGTAATTTTTAGCCCTAATTGAACCCTTTGACCCACTATTACAAATTGTTCAGTTGATACAGCTCCTCCAAGAGTTGGCAGCACTTGAAGAACATACAAGTTTTTGGGGCTAGTTCAAACATGACAGTTTAATTTGGATGGATAAAGCAAACCCTGACGGCGAACACCTCCTCTTGAAAATAAATTGAGAGACTTAAGTTTATATTTCATGTTGAGGGTACTACCTGCCTCAATTTTGTTCTCACAGGTCTTTTGGGAGCAAAAGGTTGGGGAACAGATTTGGGTCTGTGTCCAGAAATGTACACTGTGAACACCGGATCCATCTTTGCATGTTGCTGTGCAGCAGAAACTTGTTGTTATTCCAGATGTTGCTCCTGTACAGCATAATCATTCTCCCTAGCTAAGGTATAAGTGGCACCAGTTCCACAAGAACTGGAAATTGTCCTAGTGGCCCTGTTTGCAGCTTCCATGTCTTGTTCTCCACTAAATTTCACGTGGAACTCCCCTGTATTTAGACTGAGACTTTTTTTCTTTCTTCAGTCTGTTGCATGCAGATTCAAAAGCTGAAACCAAATCTGTGTGTATGTAATTTTACACTTAGAAAATTGCCTTTGGAACCACAAAGATCAAATTCTTATTTTGGTTAAAAAATTGTATTTTTTCAGAAGTTCATGGAACCTTAATATGGAGCTTCATTCCTGTTTATCAAGGAAACATTTCCTTCTGTTCACTGACAAGGGAATGTCTCAAGTCATGTTTTTGATTCCAAAATTCTGTTCTTCAAAAGCACTATTCTTCTTTGCTTAGAGGGACATCAGCCAAATATTTCTGGCTGTTGGAATAAGAAAGTTGCATGTTCTGTATAACAAAGATGCTGTATGTTTTGTTCACAAGGTCAGGAGGCCCAATCTTATGTGTTTGCTTGAACTTCAAACACCTGCAGATGAGTAAGAAATGCTAAAGTAAGGTTCTTAAACTGTTAAAAGTTTTCTTGAACACCTGGCTAGAAAGCTAAGTGGATTTTTGACATTTCCCTTTTTATAATCATTAGTATTAAAATGAGGAAGAACAAGGCCAAGATAGAACATGTTCATTTAGTCTTATACTTATTTTTCTCCCCCAGGTATGTCATGATTGGTATTAATAACACTGACAGTATCCTTTAACAGTATTTGTAAATATTTTGCCTAATGTGCAATGATATATATATAGATATCTGTAAGTCAAAGGGAGGAGAGAGTGGCAAAGCACTTGAAAGTAATCTGTGATGGACTGTTAATGTAGGAATACCATCTGGGAAACTGATGTAAAACAGCTGCAGTTTCTGGCATCTAACAAGGTCCTGAATTGTGCAGCTTCCAGTACTAAAACAGACTTGTTTCTTGTTAGGCTTAGAGATGCTATATTCATGAAGTGGGAATTAGCATTTATTCTGCATATACCATGGCGGTAAGACTAGAACCTGATGACTTGTTCTGTAAGCAGCTGTTTTATAACACTAGCAGAAAGTCAGAGGTGTGGACCTTAGGTTAAGATATCTAATTGTGAATAGGGTGGTCTCTTTTACAGCATTTGTGTTGCTGCAAGAGC
Source organism: Caiman crocodilus (assembly GCA_030014935.1). Taxonomy (NCBI): domain Eukaryota; kingdom Metazoa; phylum Chordata; order Crocodylia; family Alligatoridae; genus Caiman; species Caiman crocodilus. The sequence goes on from JAGPOW010001296.1 coordinate 121,689,356, forward strand.
AATTTAGAAAATTGGGCTGTCAGCAAGATGCCTCATTAGTGGATAGATAATATAATTTTCCAGTCTTGTTCAGTTTATAAAAGCTGTCTATTACGTAAGTGAATAATCCACTTTGTTTAAAAACAAAAATCCCTATACATACTTGTTTCCTCTGCCTATCAACAACAAAGCTTTTGGAGTTTGAAAAGGGATGGTACCTGTTCTGTTTAGCTCAGTTTCTTTTAGGGAATTTTTGTCACCTGAAAATACTTCTTAGATTGCTACTTGGGGAGGGTGTATGTGAGAGGAGACTTTCTTGTAGTAGAATTTTTATAGTCTCTAGCTTTGTTATATACTATTAAACAGTTGTTTTGTCTGAATTGACGTGCACTTCAGTTGTGTGTGTATAGTGCTAATATATTACATAAGGTAGATGAGAATACAAAATATAAAATGAAACTTGTATCTATATGAATTTGAAATCATGGCATTCTTTCCAAGTCTCTTGTGCAGCTGTTTCTAACTTAAATATTTATACCGTGTACGTTCTGCATTTTATGTGCCATACCTTTTACATAAGATTTTAGACTTACAGAAAAAAAATGGACCTCAGCGCTCTCCCTCTCTTCTCTGGGAAGAATTGTTTCGGTCTGCTCTGATTACAGACTTGCATTTGACTCATAGCAAGTGAATTAGGCTCCGTTGTGGATCTTGGCCTAGGTATTGAACTCCTGTTGAAATCAAGGTGTTTTTGTGTTCATATATCATAAGATAAAGGGTAAAGGAAAAAAACAGTAAGTATTGAGAGTTTCAAGTTATTCATAACTGATGTTATTCATAACTGGACCTAGATGGGTTTTTTCTGTATGTTTTTAAAGCTTCACACTTGTCTGAGGAATGCCCTTTTGTTTATTTTCTATCTTCTAAGCTGGTATTCTGTTGGAAAGCTTGGAATCTCCTCATCTTTCTAACTGAAAGGTATTGAGGGTGGGGTGATCTTAGACTATGAGTATTGCTTATGCCATGCGAAGGCGGTGTAATTTTGGCAGAGAGATTCTGATTTTGAGCCCCTGATTCTGTGCGGGGGTGGCTGTGATGTCCCTGGAACCTCCTCTGCCCTTGTCAACCTGGCTGTCTCTTGGGCAATCTCTGCTTCTCACCCGCCATGTCTTGATAAAAAAAGATCCTTTCAGAATAGGGAGTCTGCCCCAGGCCTTCCCAAGTGAGATCACCTCATAAGCACCACTGTTGCTACTCATCACCTTAAGGGCTAATTGTATGGTCTCCCTCCTCTCCACTAGCCATGTCCATGCATCAGATTTTACTCATCTCTGTCTCTGTCAGTCTGTAGGCCCCCTAGCCCTGCTGACATGCAACTGTCTTGGGCTACAGGTCCCTTAGCCCCCTTGATCTCTGACTGTGACCCCTGGTCTTTGACATTTTTCTCTGGCTTTGCTACTAGGGCAGTTAGAATCAGAAAATTAGGGTTTGCAGGGACCTCAGGAGGTCATCTAGTCCAACCCCCTGCTCAAAACAAGGACCATCCCCAACTATGTTGGCTTGTGGGCTTCTGTGGTCCCAGAAGTCTTCAGCTGTGGCTTCTGTCTCTGTATCTGGGCCCTGGCCCTGCTTCTGGGCCCGTGGGCTCCCTAGCCCTATTTATACTTGACCCTCCTTAACTACAGACCTCTGGGTTTTCTAGCTCTGCTTACATTTGCCCCTGCAGGGCTCCAGCCTCAGTTCCAGTGTCTGGGCCCCCTAGCTTAAACCTGCATTATGGACCCCACCTGGGAGCTTGGGTCCTTTCACTGTCAGCACTTCCAGCTCTGCTCCTACTGAACTACAGACCCCTGGCCCTGCCTATTTGGCTTCTCCTGGGCTCAAGCTCTCGTCCTTTGGGCCCCAGGCCCTCTAGTCTATGTTCCTAGGACTCTTTACTCCCAGGCCTTTTGGGACCTCCTCCTCTTAGTCCCTTTCTCAAATCTCCTGTGTTTCTTACCCCAGCTCAGATGTTAACCAGGAGCTTGCTGCCTGGGACCTTCTCTGCCTGTGGCTCTCAGAGCTGGACTGCCTTACCAGCTCAAGCTCTGCATTTATATCATTCAAGCCTGGTCCCCTTCTGATGAGGCGACTATTTCAGTGATTCTCAAAATTTTTAGTAGCAGGACCCATTTGTTATCATCAATGGCCAGTTCCAACTCAGTAAATAGTTTAAGTAGAAAACAGCCCCTGGCCCCTTACTCCTGACCCACTGCTCCCTGCCCCTAGGTTCCAGCCTCTCAGTGTGGGGCTGGGGGTGGGTGCTTGTGGCAGGGATGGGTGGGGTCTAGGGGGCTTGTTCTCTCCCTCTCCCCTCTTTCCAGATTTGTGCACCCACAGTGGGCATGGGGCTGTGGCCTGGCTGTACTGGCACATGCAGGAGCTGCCTCTGGTCCAGTGGGCGGGACTCAGTGTGGGAGGGTGGAGCAGGGCAGCCAGACTTATTGCTGCCACTGCTGCTGGGAAAGCCACGCCGCCAGCGACATGAGGAGTAACAGATTGGGGTAGGAGGCGGGGGCTGCGCTGCCCTGACCCTCATCATCCTCTTGCAAACTGGGCTGCAGCTCTGTCTTGCTGCCATGACCTGGCTGCTGCTCCCCTCAGGCCACAACTCTACACCAGAGATCAAGGGACTTCTGTGAATGAACTTGTTTGAAATAGAGCGTATCTTCGAGAAAATTGTCCAGTACTTATTCTCCAGCCATGGAGAATCAACCACAGCTCCCCAGTAAATCTTTTCAGTGGATAATTACCTTCCCTAATAAAAAGGAAATTTACAGCATATTTCTAATCTGGGTCTGTTATGCTTCAGCTACCAGCAGTAGGTTCTTATTATGCATAAACTACTAGATTAAAGATTTTAATCACATTTTGTTCCCCATGCAAGTACTTAAGTGTGATCAAGTTTTTCCCCTTCATTTTCACTTTGATTAACCCCATAGATTGAGCTTCTTGTCTTTCATTATAGTGCATTTCCCCAAAAAACCTCTAATAATTTTTGTGGGTCTTTTGAGCCCTCAATTTTTCAGTCTTCTCTTTGAATTGTGGAAGTTGGAACTGAACACACTACCCCCGATAGCGGTTGCACTGATGGAAGATAGATGACCTCTCCAAGTCCCTTCCAATGCTATTTTCTAGTATTCTATTTCATCCCCCTGCCCAGAGGAGGATCAACTGTGTGTAAACCATTCCTTACAAATAGTTGTCTAACCTTTGCTTAAAATCTCCAGTAATTCAGATTTCAGTCTTCTAGTTAATATTTTTTCAGTGATTTAACTTTCCTTACATTTTAGAAAGCTTTTTCTCATGTCTGTCTTAAATCTTTCATGTTGTAATTTAGGCCTGTTACTTTTTGCCCTATCCCTAGAGAGCATGGAGAAGAGTTTATAACCTTTTTCTTTTCAGTAACCGTTTACGTGTTGAGAGACTTAGCACATTCCTTTTGTCTCCTCTTTTCTGAGCCAATTATTATGGTCTTTCCTCATGGGATATGTTTTATTAGATGTCTGATAACCTTTATTGCTCTCCTCCTGTTGGACTTTCTCCAGTTGGTTCACATTTTTACAGCGGCAAACTGGAATGCAATATTCCAGGTGAGGTTATAAAAGTGTGAGGTAGAGAGGAATGATTATTTCATCTGTTGTACATACACGCTCCATTTCTACATCTCAGCATGACGTTTAATTTTTTCCACTGAATGATGCGACTGTCTTATTTGTAGTTTGTTTCACTATAAATCCAGATCCTTTCCTGCAGAACTCCTCCATGCGTAACCTGCCATCCCTAATTTTAGGATTGTGAGAAAGTAGGACTGGAAGGGACTTCATGACATCTAGTCCAGCCCCCTGCTCAGGGGAGGATTATCCCTGATTAAGCCACCCTAGCCAAGTGCTTGCCTGGCAAGCTCTTGCAGGGGAGGTTCTACAACTTCTTTAGGTAACTTATGCTTAACCACCTTCATAGTGAGAAAGTTCATCTCCAACCTAAGCTTCCTCTGCTGCAGTTTGAGACCATTGTTCCTAGTTTTTCTCCGTGGCCATAGAGAATTGTCTGTTTCTATATATAACCACCCTTTAGGTGATCAGGTATTTGAAGCCTCTTAACAGTCTTCTCTTCTCCAAATTTAAATGATCCTATTTCTTTCATAGATTGTTAGGGACTGGAAGGGACCTTGCAGATCATTGAGTTCAGCCCCACCCTGCCCTAGGTAGGAAGACAACTGGAGTCAAGTGACCCCAGTGAGGAGACTGTCCAGTCTTCTTTTGAAAACCTCCAGGGTAGGTGACTGCACCACCTCTAGAGGGAGTTTATTCCACAGTCTAGACACCCTGACTATGAAAGAGTTTTTCCTGGTATTAAGCCTGAAGTGGCTTTCCAGGAGTTTGTATCCATTGGCCCTGGTCTTCCCCAGGGGTGTCCTAATGAACAGTTGTTCGCCGAGCTCCTGATGCACTCCTTTGATATAGTGGTAAGCCTCTATCAAATCCCCTCTCAACCTTCTGTTCTTTAGGCTAAAGAAACCCAGGTCTCTCAGCTTTTTCTCGTATGGCTTGTCTTGCAAGTCCCTGATCATAGAGGTGGCTCTTCTGTGGACCCTCTCAAGTATTTCCACATCCTTATTGAAGTGCAGTGCCCAGAACTGGATGCCGTACTCCAGCTGCGGTCTCGCCGGCGCTGAGTACAATGGGAATATCACTTCTTTAATTTCACAAGGAGTGCACTGGTTGATGTATGCCAGTGTGGCGTTTGCCCTGCTGGCCACCGCATCGCGTTGACGGCTCATGTTCATGCAGTAGTCAGTCATTACTCGGTCCCTTTCAGCTGTGGTGCAGGTCAGGCTGTCACCTCCGAGCCTGTATGTATGTTGAGGGTTGTTTGCACCCTGTTTGAAGTACCTTAAACTTGGAAGTGTTAAATTTCATCTGGCTCCGGTCTGCCCAAATCTTGAGCTTGTCCAGGTCCACTTGCATCAGCAACCTATCTTCTGGCATGGCCACACTGCCCCATAACTTGGTGTCATCCATAAATTTGGCCAGCAAACTTTATCAATGATTTGGATGGAGGAGTAAAAAAGATGTTGAAAAGCACCGATCCAAGCATGGACTCCTGAGATGCACCGCTGGTCACTTAACGCCAAGGCAGCACAGACTTGTTCATGGGAACTCTCTGGGTCCTACCCTGTAGCCAGTTTCCTACCCACTGAACCATTAAGCAGCTGAGCCCACAATTTTCCAGTTTTCCCATAAGGATATTGTGGAATACTAGATCAAAAACCCTTTGGAAGTGTATGCATATAACATTTACCTTGTCTCCCATGTCCAGGTGGTGAGAGACCTGGCCCTAGAAGGAGATGAGATTGGTAAGACAGACTTTCCTCACATTTTCCAGCCCTCGATTTAATTTTTGTCACTCTTCATTGGACTCTTACCAGTTCACAACTTAAAGTATGGGACCCAAAACTGGACTGAGTACTCCAGGTGAGGCCTCACACATTGCTGAATAGAGTGGAAGATTTACCTTCCTAGGTTTGTAAGAAACATTTTCCTGTTTGTTTGTTTTTTTTTGTGGGGGGGAGCAGCCAGTGAGGAAGCGCAGAAATATTTCTTAATAAATGTAGTACTTTGCACTTGTCCTCATTGAACTTCATTCAGTATAATTTGGACCTTTTTTTCCAATTTGTGAATAGAATTCAAACTCTTCCTGAAAAGTTGTTGCATTTTTCTTCTGCAAATGTCTTCCAATTCAATACATTTGTTTTACCCTATCACCTAAGTCACTAATGAAAATATTAAATGTACTGTACCTAAGATAGACCACTGCAGTGCCCCACTTGATGTATACTTCCAATGTGAGAGTGAGCCATTGATGACTACCCCTTTGAGCTGAGGGGTGTTTTTTGTATTAGTTGTTTACCATACAACTAATTTGTTTGCTGTAGTTTCCTTTAGACCAGGGGATAGCAGCCTGTGGGCCAGATCCGGTCCATGGAACCATTAGATCTAGCTTGCAGACCTCGGGCTTTGCCTGTGCTGTGCCACAGCTGGGCTGTTGGGGGCTTGACTTGTGCTGTGACTGGAAGGTGGGGAGAACTGGTGGTGGCAACCGAAGCAGCTGGTGTCTAGCGCTGGCCCATTTCAGACCCAAGGTGGGTGGTTCTGACCTGTTCTAGCAAAAACAAAACTTGCCCATTGGTGCTTTAGACTATAGTTTGGTCAATAAGGTATCATGAGAGACTTGGAGAAACATTACTAAAGACTTTGGGGACTTTTTACCACCTTTAATTTTCCTTGAGCCTGAGGAATGGCGCATGTGCCCAGAAGTTTGCAGAACAAGATAATTTTTTTGCGATTTCTGAGTTGGGCTAATAAAAGGTATGGTCTCTGAACCAAGAGTGCTAGAGTTTTACATTACTTTTTCCCCTGTATGAGTTCTCAAAGAACACATACTTCTGAGGTTTCTTCACCCACTTCCCCGCATGCTCCAAGATGAAGTTCACAGGGCCCAGCTGATGTGAAAACAACTTTCATTTCCATAGTCACTACCTTGCCTATCTAGTTTGAGTTCTTAGACCATTTTGCTAAGTGTGAACTTTCTCTCTCTTAATTTTACAAGCCTAATAACGTGCTTTTATGTTACCTCATGTTTTCTTAGTTGTCTTCCATCTTGTGCTTTGGCCTTTTGATTTTGTCCCTGCATACCTATGCTGTTTCCATTATAGTCAGCCTTAACAATTTGACCTACTTTCCACTTGTACCGTTCCTTCTTGAGTTTCAGGTCACTGAATAGCTCATGATTTAGCCAAGTTGATCTCTCTCCCTCCCTCATAGTGACTATCATTTCATGATCGCTGTCATCCCAGTTGTCTTCTTCCTTTTCTCTTTCAGCTACTTTCTCCCTGGTGGCCAGAATCGAGTCTAGAAATATCTCCTTTCCTAGCTTCCTTTTTCACTCTCTGTATGGCATAGTTGTCCATAACTCACATATTCCAAGAAGTGTTTTGGACAGTCCTGCTGTATGCTTTTTCCGGCAGATGCGAGGGTAAAGTCCTCCAGAGGAAATGTATCTTTTCCCAGTTGATATTCAAGGATCATGTTAGCCTTTTTGGGGTACAGCTTCACTCTGGGAGTTAAGTGAATTATCTGTCTTCACTTTCAAGTCCCTCTTTCAGAAACCTTCTTGGTGAAAGCTAACTGTGGAATCCATTAGTTACTGATTAACATTGAACCAAGTTTATCTCATAAGAGTTCTTTGACTTCAGAGTCATCCTGAGATACCAATGACCTGCAACATATGAATTATGAAGTAGAGTTTATTAGCATAACTAGTTTAGCATAGCTTTTAAAAGCTCTATGTATTAATAGAAACTAAAACTGTTTCTTCATCACCATCACTGGAGGTAAATGAGAAATTTTACCCCATGGCAAAACAGGTACAGACTGGGTTTTTTGTCCTCATGGCTGCTGTGGCCCAGTTTCACAGCCCACTGGGGAGGGTGGGGGCAGAGGAGGCTGCTAGCATGACAGGGAGGAGCCAAGAAGGCAGCTGCTTTCCCATCCCATCTTTCCCTTTAACCTTCTCCACTGATTGGCTGCCCATCATGTGGCCCCACCCTTCTCCAGTTAGCAGTGAGGAGAGGGCCATGGTGGCCCTCTGGCCAGAGGCATGGGGGGCCCCTGCCATGATACGCCCACAAAAATGGCTGCCAGCTCTACAACTGGCCTGTAAAATCTGCCGCCTGCCTCCTGGATTTCTGTTGGTCCCTAATTGTCAGTGTTGTTTGAGCACCAATCAGCCTTTTTCTCCCTATGCAAGTTTATTCACTTCTGCTATCATGCTTATTACTGCAGACCATTATTGAAAAGGGTACTGCCCAAGTCGAAGTGACTCCATCCTGACTCTCAGGTAAAAAGATTAGTTTATTGGCTTTCTGAGAAGGAAAAAGAAATGTGAATGCTGAATATATTTGAACTAAAAATTACTAATAGGAAACTGTGGTGAATGTTTGAGAGTCTCTGTTTACAGTAAAACTCTCCAAATTGTGTTCAGCGTGATTAGAATAATCTCCACAACGACAGTCTCAGCAAACTGTTGTTTTACATCTAATCTATATTTTTTGGGTTGGGAGCCATGAAAAAACTTTCTTACAGTGTTTGGAGACCTTGTATATCTTTGGTTTCCTTCAGTTTTGATCTGGATGTAGCACTAAGATTTAAACATGTAGCTTACCAAGTTTTGGCAAGCTGTTGGGGGCCATGTGGGTAGCCCTGCTCCTTGACGGGTGCTTTGCCCCCTGGTTGCCATCTTGGGATGGGAAGTCCCACCCCCTAACCCCTGACCTTCGCAACCAGAAGTCCCTTCCCTTGCCCCCAGAGGTATTTCTTTCAGCAAGGCATTTTGCCATCTCAGAACCAGAAAAACACCAAATTATATTCTAAAAATCAAACATCTACTGTGGGGGCTGAGAAACGCTGGTAGAATGGGGCCGCGAATGGAGTGGAATTAGGTGTGGGAGGCGTAGTGGTTGTAACAAAAAAAACCCTTTACTTGCAGGCTGCGATACAGTGAGGTATGCAGTGTAGGCACACTCTGTAGACAAACCAACAAAACGAAAATTGTAGACAAGCACATGGACGTTCACACTCACGCAGGGTATGGGGTACATCGTGGTAACCGTGACGGGGAGTCGTTGGTGGTTGATCAGGCCCCTCCGTGGCTCCGAGGTAAACGTGGGGAATCTCTCCCTACGCACATCCTAGCTCTCCTCCAATTTGGGTGGAAACCACCCAAGCCTTTTGTATGGCCAGTGAGCCAATTGCTGACCGCCATGTGTGCATAATTTATGCAGAGCCAATCAAAAGCATGCACTCTGGTGCAGCTGTAAGCTTTTGGCGGGACCCGATTTTGCACCAAGGACTCTTTCCTGCCTTACAGGGGAAATCCCTGCACCGGGGACTCTTAATGTGCTAACACGCAGCTGTGCTGAGCCACCTCTTAACCATTTAGCTCTGACATCTAAAACATTCTTTAATTTGATTTAAAAAAATCTTGTTCTATTCCAGTGCCCAGCTGCAGAGTGTGGCATTGTGTGTAGCCAGCTCCACCCTGCCCCATAGCACACAGCTCTCGTGTTCCTGCTCCAGTCCCCAACCACACATGGTAGCAGTGTGCAGGGCTAGCCTGACCCAGCCCTGCAGCATGCAGGGCTAGCCTAGCCTGGCCCCATAATGCATGGCTCTTTATGTTCCCATCCCCTTTCCCCCAGTGGGAGTCCCTAGTCCCAGCCTGGTGGGGCTCATACCTGAATTCCCACTCATGCAGGGAGGGAGGGGTAGGAACAGCCACGAGGTTGCTAGGAAGAGGCTTCTAGTCCCTAGCACCCCTTGGTTGGGGGTGGGTTAGGTCAGTCTGGTGTGGGGGAGTGGTTGCTTAGCAACTAGAGCCACACCTTCTGTATGGAGGCAGGGCTTGCAGAGGGCCAGCCCAGGTCCAATGAAAGCCAGCAGCTGTTGGATGCCAGCCAACCAATTTGAAATGCATGACTGGTTGCCAGGTAGACTGGCAGAGTCTCTAGCACCTTCCCAGTCATATTGGCATTGCTTAGAACAGTAGGGAGTTTAAGCCCCCACCCAGTCATGAGGCCAGTCATGTAGGCAGAGGGAGCAGGTTTCTTTCTCCCTCAAAAATGTATCCAGCTCATGTTATAACTTGGGGTTACCTGAAGCTAATGGGGTCAGGGGTATCTGCCCTCTGCAGTGACTGTGGTAACCAAATTGTCATATTGATCACCCACCTGATAGAGTTTGGGGAGAGACAGAGATGGCAATCTGCCACAAGGTGCATGCTTGTGGCAAGATGCATAATTTTTTCCTTGCTCTTTCATATACAGGACCAAAAAGATGATGGTTGCATCCAGGACCAAAAAGAAGTATTAGAATTGCCTCTAGGCTATGCTATTCAAAATCATTACTGTTTTTGAAATACAAGAACAATAAAATCTGTGAGATTAACCGCTTTTGATGAGATTAAAAGTCTCCTACAATTCCAGCATATGTTTCTAGTGCTACTGGAGCTAAACATAAAGTGCTGGTACTTTTGAATCCACAAGCATTAGATTCCACTGAACATAAATGCTTGACTTGTACTGAAAGAGTCTTGAAAACATATTCCTATGAATTTGATACTTCCTCATCTTGCACCAAAGGCATAGCCTAATAAGGAGCTTTGTCCTTTCAAGTTACAAGCGCTGGACAGAAACAGAAAATTCTATGCTTGGAACAGGTTTTAGACTGACTTGTCTTTTCATACAAATTTCTACTAGAGTAAAAGGAAGTTGGTGTACATGGATTTACATTTATCTTTCATTTCTGTCTTTGAGCTATAAAGTAGATCTTATGGCTGTTTATACTGAATTTTAAGATTCTAGTAGCGTATAAAATATTTTGCAGCTGCTAGGCCTGTTGGGAATGTTAGTTTCCAGTAACTCAACAGTAGTGACAAACGTAGCACCTGAACTTTCAAGATCCTTCAAGTTTAACATATGAACCTGGTGAAATTTAAAGGATTTTTATGGCACAGCTTTTGTTATGGGCATGTATGAAGGTGAAATCTGCCTTTTCCTATTTGTTTTTTTGGGTTTTATTGGTCCATTTTTATTGTCAAATGCATTACTTGAACTGTGAACTAGAGAGGTTATGGAATCTTCATCCCTGGAAATCTTCAAGAGGAAGTTAGACTGACATTTAGTTGGGAAGTTTTAGTTGGAGATGATTGTGGCTTGAGCAGAGGGTCAGACTTAAGATGACTTCATGAGGTCCCTTCTGGCCCTACTTCCCTGTGATTCTGTGAAATTAAATCTATTTACAAATGAAGTATAAGCATAGCAGAAAGTATTGGCTTCTGATGACAGGAATAGAGCCATACTGAATTCAAAGTTTTGTTGTTTTTTTTTTGTTTGTTTTTTTTACAGTTCTAGAATAATAGTTAGAAAATGTAGGTCTGTCAGTTATGTTTATAGTTATCTGACTCGGTGTTTTAGAGGGTTAGATGTCGTCAGGCTCCCTCAGGTTGTATAGTTTGTGCACATACTGTCAGGATCATAGGCAACACGGGGCAGGGTCGGGGGCGGAACATGGTTGTCCATCCTGTCCTCTGTGTCGTGTCCTTCCCACTTCCCCTCCCCTCCCCCCTGAGACTGGCAGCCACCCTGGCTTCTGTGGGTGGTTGCTGCTCACCCCTTTGTCCCTTCCTCCACTGCTGCAAGCTTCTGCAGGTGGTTGCTGTTTGCCACCCCGCTGCTGATGCCACTGACGCTGCTGCCCACCAACTGTGCCTCCCCCAGTCTCAGGAGGCACCAGTCACCCATGGTCAGGGTACTGTTGTGATGCCATGCCCTTAACAAGTTTGTTTATTGCAGGAAAGAGACCCCAGGCTTGGTTCTTAGTCAGGAAACAGGCATGAACATAACTCTCAAGCACAGTACAAAGTATTACAGGTTCCAAGGTGCCTTTTTTGTAAACCAGTCAGTTTTTAAATCAAATTAAACTTGGTGTTCACAGCATATACATCCTAGCTCTCACCACTTACTTAAAACATTTAGGTGACACTATCCACCTTCTACTTCTCACCAACTAGTACAGTCTTCCCACCAGATATGGACACTTGTGGCTGGGTCACTCTAATCTTTGTTTTGGTGTTGTGTACTGGTCTGATCAATTCATTCTCCATTGGCTTTGGAGGCTCCTCTAAAATCTAATAAGCTATTTTCTGGTATTTTCTACACTTGTCATATGTGGTATGCCTAGTTTTGTTCTGGTAAGGCCTATGTCAGTTCATGCTCCTAGCAGGGCCTCTGTGATTTGTGTATGCAATGATCAATGGTTGTAATAATCTATACTCCAGTGAGTTCTGCAGAAAGCGGACATCTGTTCAGCAGTTTAAAAAAAATCATTGTTATTCAACAGATATGCAAATACTTGTGATTTTTAGGATCTTTTTATTTGCACCACATCCTTTCTTGCCAATGAAGGGTCTGCATTTTAGTAATATAGAATAGACCATATAACAGTTACATTTGCAAACTTTTTTTCTGTTCTGCTCAGTCTTAAATTTTTCCCTTTCAGCTCAAATCAAAGACAAAATTAAAGAGAGGGACAAGAAGCAGAAAGAGAAGAAGAAACATAAAATAATGAATGAGATTAAGAAAGAGAATGGAGAGGTCAAATTATTGCAGAAAGGTAGGTTCAAACTAAGTAGCAGCTTTTAGTTACAATGTCAATACCTAACAAAATTCAATCTTGTATTGAATTCTGGGTTTTTAATGGCACAGTTCTTTCAATTAAAGGTTCCTCTTGCAGGGAATTGTAAGTGTTGGAGGTTGAAATTTTAACATTAAAAGACTTGTTTTGTCACATGCATTCATTATAGACAGAAAATACTTTCTCTATCATAATTTATAGTTGGTGGTGGTCCTGCTATATTCCCAGTGATGTAGTTGTGGATGCCTCTGCTTTGAACAGGGAGTTGGACTGTTATTTAAACGTTCCATACAGCATACTGAGGTCTGATGTTACAAGTTGTATATATTTCCAAATGCAGATTTGGAATGGTTGGCTTGTAGTTTTCTATAAAAGCTACCTATCAACAAATGTTTTTGGTATCCTGTTTGACCTTCATAGGAGTATAATGGTAGAAATGGGGAACACATGGCTTAGGGCATAGCCATGCCCCACGCTGCCCTGCCCAATCCAGTTGTGTGGGGTTAGGAGGCGTGGTTTGGCTCTTATCTGGCTGCTCAGGGCAAGGGGGGCCTGGCTGTGGGGGAAAAGTGGCAGTATTAATTGTTCCAGCTCCTTCATCACCAAATTTCCTGACCTGTGGGGAGTCCTATGGGTTAGATTTGGCCCATGGGCCAGGGGTTGAGCACTTTTGGCCAAGTTCTGCATTTCCAGGCAGTTGTTGTCTAAGAAGATTCACAAAAAACATTCCTTCTGGCCTCTTGCACATCACTGCCATAGACATCCTGGTTTAAAACAAATAAGAAAACCCTAATGTTAAAAAGTATAGTGCGCTATAGAAAGAGCGGTAGAGACCAGGGCACCACAATGACTAAGGACACTTCACTGTCAGAGAACCCTTAGATAAAATATGCTCTTCTTGATTTTTTTTTCGAAGTAGACCATGCCCTATGCTGTATGCCTTGCGTGATCTTTGCTGATCTGACTTGAGGAAATCAGTTTCACGACATCTGACTTGTTATGCTTTGTATATAAACATTACATGCAAGCTGTGAAAGCTAAAGAACATTATTAATATAGCAACTCCAGGCACACACAATTAATGAGGTGCCAGTCCTAGGTGTCTGGTTTGACCTTTGTTTGGCCTCCTTGTTGGCATACGTTATGATATGGGTTTTAGTTGTATTTAGATCCTATTTTTCCTGCTATAGTCAATCCACTGAGTAGATTAAGTATTTTGTTTTCTTCCTAATAAATATTTTTCTCCACCTTATATCCTACCCACAATTCTGCATTCAGAACAGGATTTGAATAACTATCCTCATGGCCTCTTCTGTGCTTCTAATCACTATATTTTCAAACATTAAGTGTTTTATCTTCACAATATCTGTGTGAAGTGAGGGAGTATTATTTTTATTTTATATGTAGGAAGCTGAGATTCCCAGGGTTTAAATCATAACATTTCCACCAGTTTTAGACACCTAAATTTGGAGATGCGTAGGATCTGATTTTTTTTCTAAGAATTTACCATTGTATAGTATTTCTGACATTAGAAGTCAGTGGAATTGTACTTTCAAGCGCTCACAGCTGCAACTCAGTTCCGACAAATAAAACCTGAGGATCTCAAGGTACTGCCAAAATTATTAACCATCTGTGAAAAGTATTGATGCAATTTGCCCAGCAACACAATAGTAACTCTCTAGCACAGGCAGGGTTAGAATCCAGTTGTCTTGGATGGCGTTCACCTGCCTTAGCCGTGAGACTGTCCTTTTTAATGTGCAGACCTCGGCCTCTGTGTGTAGTACCCTGCAGCTTCAGTAGCAAATAAGATACCTGTGTTAAAGACAACAGCTTCATTTATGGTACTCCCTGATTTTGTTTTGAGTACATTCATCCTTTCCAAGGAGTCAACAATCTTGTAGAAAAAATTCTGTGATTTAGTCCATATCATAAGGCATGCATATGTACAAGGGGCCTGAATTAAGGTCTGACAGGCAGTTCTTTTTCTGCCATATTCTCTACCTCTTTAGTGTTAAAGCTTTACAAAATTAAATTTAAAAAAAAAATCATAGGCCTTTCAGGAAGGAAACTGAAGTACAGGAATTCCATTCTGTGGCATCAGCTTGACATGTACACAATTCATTGCTTGGGTTGGGGCCTTCATAGTCCACCAGATGTGTGCCACTTGAGATGGATCAACTGATCGTAACTGTAGGAGAGCCATAGAGGGGAAAAGAAACCATGCTTTCCCAGTAACTTTCACAGACTAGAGTCTTGGATTGCATTTTAGAGTTTGAAATCGAATTTACTATGTTGTGCGTGTACTTGTTTGCTTGACCCCGTCTCTCTGACTTTTCCCAATCCTGTGGTTCTTATTCATCCCAATTTCTCATAGACTGCCCAGCCTCAGTCTCCACTCCTCAGGTCATATGTTTATAGGGACAGCAGAACTTTACCCAGAAGCCACTCTCTAATAAACTTCATGTTTGTGGTCCAAAGTATAGTTTCATAGTAGTATGGGGTCAGAAGGGACCTAAACAGATCATCTAGTCTAACCATCCGCCACTAGCCAGAGCACAAGCTGGGATCACATGACCCCAGACAGGTGTTCATCCAACCTCCTTCTTTTTTTAATTTACCCAAGGTAGGAGCGAGGACCACTTCCTTAGCAAGTTGGTTCCAGATCCTAGCTACCCTAACAGTGAAATAGTTTCTCCTAATCTCTAACCTGAACCTATTCAGTTGATCTAAACATTTTTAGAAAGTCTCAGGAATTTTTTAGCATGGGTAAAACAGTTTTTCTTTCCCTAGTCCCATTTTCAGAAATGGCTGAAGTTTAAACAATAATAACAAAACCAAACAGACTTAACAAAAACCCCAACCAAACAAAAAACAATCCAAGGCAGATGCATGGCATAGAAAAATTCAGCCCCATTGATTATAAAACTTGCCAGAAAATTAGGGTATTTGGGAAATGGTGGTAGTACTGGCTGGGGGGGGGGGGGGGGGGGGGGGGGGGGGGGGGGGGGGGGGGGGGGGGGGGGGGGGGGGGGGGGGGGGGGGGGGCGGGGGGGGGGGGGG
>JAGPOW010001296.1:121732327-121745874 GCA_030014935.1 Caiman crocodilus
TTTTGTGATGCTACTGCACAGTAGTCTGCTACTGTTGCATAGCAGTTACATCATGGTTTTTGCCATGCGATGCTACTGCACAGTAGTGTCAGGCTATTGTGCAGTCAGCATCTCATGTAGACTGCCACTGTGAAAAATGAGGAGGGAAGAAATAAAGATTATCTTTGAAATGTTTGAGAATATCATTTTCAACTTCAGTTCAAGTATGGCTAGGATATTTGTCTTAAGTTTCTATGACACTTCATAATTATTTGGTAAAGAAAACACTGCTGTTTGTTAACTAACAAAAGCTTAGCTAGTTAAGTAAAGTATAGGTATTTTGGCATTTTTTTAAATAGATGACACAATTTTTCATTTAATCTTTTTAGAATTCACTAGTCATACATTAGAATTATTTCACTTCATTCTTTTGTTTTTCCCTGTCCATGCTTTGGTAGGTGCTCCCAGGTTGGGGTGTACATTCACCTTTCTTAAGCAGGAATGTTAAAGTTGTAGAGTACTTGCTGAATACTAAGTGTCTGGCCTTTTAAAGATCTTTGGGCAGGGGTTGGCAACCATTTGCAGACAGGGGTTGCTCTTTGTGATCTGCCCCTCTAGAGGAGCCAGTGCTGTGCACCTACTTTTGCTGCTGATTCCCATTCTCTGGGATGGGAGTAGGTTGCCAAACCCTGTATTTGGGCATCGGACTGTTGTTGAGCTGCATATGCAATGAGCTTTCAGTATTGGCTCATAAATACGTGAAAAAATTTGCTTGCAAATGCATTCCCTACCTTATTAAAGAATTCCCACAAGTTTAGTACAAGAAACAAGTTTTGAGGTTTGTTTTTTTGTGGGGGGGGGTGTGTGATATATTTTACTCGGGAGAGATGTTAGACAAACTTTTGGGCACAAAGTGCCCTTCCTCAGGCCCTGAGGAAGGGCACTTTGTACCCAAAGCTTGTCTGACTTCTCTTCCAACTATACAGATGGCCTAATATAAGATATTGACAAAAATCCCTTGCTGCTTGCATGTTTTCTGGGCCATCACAGCTGCAACCATACTCCAACTGTGCAGTTGTTTTTTTAGTAAAATTTGTGGTGTGGTGGTGTAGTTTACATTAGGAGAAGAGGAGAAGGTGTAGAATGACTGATAAAATTTGAATAAATTGGGCATAAAAATATACTTAAACTGGTGCTGCACAGTTCATCAGGTAGCATTTATTTTTGTGAGCGTATTTAAACTGTCTTTATTTAAACAGCGTAGACTGTAAATGATGACTGACTGCATTTTTATTTTGGGCACATAAACAGAGGGTTTGATTTTGACTTAAACCCTGAAAGTCCTAGGATTTTATCTATCTGATATGTCACCTTGCTTTTGTCATTAAATGGCAATGGAGTGGTGCTTGAATTGACACATTCTCAAAATGAGTACTTCCTATTAGAACTTCAGTTTTGGAACTTGGTTGGTCAAAACAGCTTAGGTTTAACCTTTAGAGTATGCCACAAGGTTCAGTTTTTCTCTCATTTGGCTGAGGTGGGGAATGAGGACTGAGTAATGGTGCTGCAATGGAAGACTTCAAGATTGGCTGTGGGGTTTATTTTGGTTTTTCTGTTGAGTATGTGCAGTGAGTTGATTTGAAGGAATTGATTCTGGGCTTAGGGTATTTTTAAATGCATCTAAGACTCTGTCACTTGTATAAATCAAAAATGTATTTTAATGATGCTGGACACTTGAGGATTGTGGAAGTTGTAGCAGGCCTCAAGGGTTGAGTACCTGCTGGCTCTTTCCTGACTCGCCTCACCTCCAGTCTCTTGCCTACCACAACTTCGATGTTATCATTTGAGTTGGGGAGGCAGTCCCTGGCAGAATGCTCGCTGGTTTCCTTGACATTCAGCTTTGCCTTGTGGCTAGCTTTGCCCCACCTGGATTATTTGCTCCCACCTCCTCCCCCAAACACTTCCCCTTTTAAGGGAGTGCTCCCTTAGGCTTCCCAGCATCTGTTGGGCTTCAGCCATCCAAGCCTTGGACCTCTTTTATTTTGCCCACACCATCAGCCTTGTTGATGGAGCTTGTTTTGTTTAGCTTGGCAAAATAAAGGTTTGGAGCATGTGTGATTAAAAACAGTGTGAATATTAGGGAAGAAGATGGGCTGTTTTAAATGAAATGGCCAGATGTTGTACAAATTTGAATAGTTACAAATGGGACAAAGAAATTTAGACTCGAAATCAGAAGGTTTCTAGCTAGTAGAGCAGTGAGTCCTGGAATGGTCTTCCAAACGCAGTAGTGGAGAACAAAGAATTTGTATTTCTTTAAGATGGAGCTTTGATTACACGCACAATAAATAGCGTGTTTAGACAGGGGTGTCCTGGAGTAGTAGTGATCAGAACACTATGCTGTTTTTAAATCTCCACTGGAGGGGCTGACAGGAAACTTTGAGCACTCTCTGTAATGTTGCTTGCCTACATGGGGATGTTTAATACTCCCATGCTTCCTGGCTTCTACTGATTTACTTTTCTGGGGCCAGGAAGAAATTCTGAAGCCCTGGACTTTGGTTGCAGCTACAAATGAGTAATGGGCTTGGGTTCGTTGGTACTCCTGATGTTACTGAGAAGCCTCTCGTGTTCCTGGCTGGCTGGATCTTGTTCCTGAGCCCCGAGTCAAACCAAAAGCTAGAATTTCCCTATGACAGACTGGCAAGCAGTATGGGGTGGTTTTTTGCACCCCTCTATAGCAGTGATTGACAGCCGGGGTGCTATGGCAAGCTGGGGTGCTATGAGATCCCTTTAAGGGGTTTGCATAATTTTAGCATTGTTAGGTATACAAACATCTACACGTGCTTTTCAAGATTAAACCCAGAGATTTCAAAGAGGAATCCATAGTGACCAAATATTCTGACCTGTCGTGGTCTTTCTGGCTTTGTAATAGAAAAATTTTGCATTATGTTTTTATAGTTTAAAAAAAAAAAGTGAAAGCTAAGCACTGGCATTTTCTAAGGGGTGCCGGGAGTTTGACAAGAATGAGATCTGTTGCTCTATAGCTGGTGGGCCAGGTTGTGTCTCTACTTTTTTAGGATTATCATAAATGCCAAACAGATTCCCATCTATTGCTAAATCTTGGATGTTGGTGGTGCCCTTGTCTCCCTTTTTTATTTACCTTATGTTTAAATTGCATTCTGTGCTGCTATGATATGCAAGAGGAACTAGAGTAGATAGTCTTGTTGCGTTGTGGAAAAGTAGTTACCTGTGACTAAGGGACTAGATTTGATCATCTATGCAAGATCTATTCCTAAATTCCAAGTAGGAAATTACAAATAAAATTCCCATTGCAATATCAGTTCTCCTCTACTTTGTATCTACACTTGTTGTTTTAACTGGTGTCATTACAAATTTGACTTGCTACAAATGTAAGGGAAGGATAACCGAAAGCACAAATAGAAAGCAGGAGATACGTGACTTGACAGTTCTGTTGCTGACTCAAGTTGTCTTTGATTCACTAGTCTTAACAGGTCCTTGTGAACAGTTTGACACGGGTGCAAAAAAATCCTTATATAATTTTTGGGCTGCATCAACAAAGTTGTGTTGTGTGCAAGACAGCAGTACTCTATTAATTGCTAGTTAGGCTTCAGCTAGAGTACTACATGCACATGGGCTTCACATTTTTAAGGATGTAGAGAAGCTGGACAGGGTCCAGAGGCAGGTGACAAAAATAAAGGGATTGGAAGGTAAGTCATACTAAGAAGTTGAGAGTGCTAGGTGTGTTCAGTTGGGAGAAAAGGAGGTTAAAGGGGGACATAGCAGTTTTCAAATACTTGAAAAGGCTCCAGAAAGAGGGAAAATCAGTGTTGTTCTTTATTGCAGAGGGTAGGATATGAAGCAGTGGTTTTAAATTGTAGCAAAAAAGATTTAATTGGAGCTCAGGAAAAACTTCCTTATTGTTAGACTAGTAGGGCAGTGGAATAGTGTGCCCAAGGAAACTGAAGAATTTATTTTTATTGGAGGTTTTTAAGAGGAAGATTAGATGAACATTTGATAGGGATGGTTTAGAACAGGGGTGTCCAACGTGGGACCATATGCCCCATGAACCCAACCAGTGGGAGTCATGAGCCCCTGGACTGCATGCCGTATGGATGCCCTTCCCTGCCGCCCCCCCACAACTGCTGCAGCACATGCCCATGTGAGCACCCCTACCACTTCAAGATGTGCTCCTGTGCAGGCCTGGCTCCACCTTGGTGTTTGTGGAGGTGCAGAATGAAGAAGCTGGGGGAGGTACAGGGGAGCAGTGACTGGGTGGGAGCCCAAGGGCTGCAGCGTGCAGCCTGCAGGCCACCACTTGTATAACCCTGGTTCAGAAATAGCATTTCTACATTTATGGAAGGGTTTGGACCAGATGATCCTTAAGGTCCCTCTCAAATTTGATTCTATAATCGCAAAACATGCTTAGTATAATAGAGACTGCTACATCAATTTATGTAAAGATTTAGCACAAAGGACAGTTTGTATTTTGAATTGTTGATTGTCCAGTTTGAGAGGTTGTATGATGAGATAACAACATAATGTGTAAAACAACTAGACAGATAAAAGGTAGAATGGGAACTTTAGTTTTGCATTTTGAGGTTAAGTATTGTGAAAATCATATAAATGCTTTTATTGATTATTATTTCTCAAGGTTATTGAAAATGGGTTATGAAGCTTGGAGTTAGTGATATAAGCATAATTTTCACCTGGATCTAAAAATAGAGATAATGTATCTTCCTTTTGATGAAATGGTAAAGGATGTTTCAAAAAAATGTAGCTTAGTTCTAAATGTTAGTGTGTTGTGTCAGTAGGTGTTGTTCAGCTGTTGCCCTATGAGCATTTATAAAATTTTTCACTTTCATATATTCAAAACTTGTCAGGAATGTCCAGTGCCAGAGATTATTCTATGTATCCAATTTATATAATCACTCTTATTTTTAGGGGCTATATGTACATTGAAAGAAATAATATCATGTTTGTGGATCTGGCAGTTATCTCATTATTAATGAGAATACTTTCATTAGTTAAAATTCAGTAGAAAAACACTTTAGTATAGAACATAGTGTGGGGATTTATTGTAATTATAGTTACACACTTGGTTAAAATAAAAATTAAAAATAAATATGAATATATACAAGACATTAGTTGTTGGCTTCATAGCTGAAATCACAAATATTTGAAGAAAAGCAGCTCTTGACCTGAATATAAGTATGCATTATTTCAGTTTTAAATTGGTTGTCAATTTGATCCTGTGAGGCTTTTACAATTTGAGTAGTCCTTTATTAGAAATAGGGCAAGATTTGAATTCAGGAGTCACTGTTAGCTTGTTTTTAAAAGTAATTGACTTTAAAAGTCCAGTTGGTTTGGGCACTCTTTAAATATGTCATGAATTGGAAACCCAACTTCTGTCAGGATTTTGGACTCACTTCTTCATTCACAGGAATCTTTATAGCATGAAGAGATACTGAAAACCTGTTAGTTTCCCCGATCTTTAAAACTGAACCTTTTTTCAGGGTATTGAAAATCACCTGTTGTCAACTCTGCCATGGTAGTAGCTCAGCAAGGAGGAAACATGCACTGATGCCTGGTCCATGTGTTCCATCCCTTCTTTCCTGTAGTCCTTTGTGCATACACACAAACCTCACAGCTTTACAAGGGCTTGAGCTCCACGCAGTATTTCACAGTACTTACTTTGACATTTCCCAGAATACATGGATGATGTTTTTGTTAACTTAGAAAAATTCTGTTAACTTTAACTTGACAGTGTTGATGCACTTCTTTTAAGCAATGAGTCACTTTATTGTTAAAATAGAGCAAAAATTCACTTAATATTAGGTGTTTCTTCAGGAAGTATTTGTAGAACTCTACTAAACCTTTGGCTGTCATCATATTCTAGTATCTGATTGTTACCCAGTTTCTCTTATTTTCAAACTGGTTGGAAAAGGTGGCTTGATTACTTTGTAGGCACTGCATATGTATGTTGACAAAGTGGAATTTTGCCATTCAGGCCTGTTGTGGAAACTGAATTGTTTTATGACCCCTGCAATTTCTTTCCAGTGCTCATGCACCTTTTCCTGGTGCTTGTTTAGTGTTACTGGTGCCATAATATAGC
The DNA here is from genome assembly GCA_030014935.1 of Caiman crocodilus. Lineage (NCBI taxonomy): Eukaryota > Metazoa > Chordata > Crocodylia > Alligatoridae > Caiman > Caiman crocodilus. Next base: position 121,738,437 of record JAGPOW010001296.1, read on the forward strand.
TATTGTGCGACAAGACAGCCTGGAAAACTGAGTGGTCTTTTTCTGTTTTCTGGCTCTGTATTAATGGGGTGTTGTGATGGATGTTGTAGTTGCTGACAGTGTAGGTTGCTGCATTTTGTACCAGTTGGAGCTTTTTCAGTATGTCTTTACTCTGTATAAGTTACCATTAACAAACACTGAATGTCACAAATGTAAGACTGCTGTGGTCAGGTCCGTCTGCTGCATAATCTGATGTTGCAGGTTGAAATTGGTGGGTTTTTGTGATGTGATTTTTTTATGCGTGCGCTTTGACAATGTCCAAATGATCTTACAGTTACAGGCTGGTTTAATGGGAGAGGGAGGAATGGGGAGGCAAAGAGGAGGGAGTAGATGTATGCATTGGAAGAAGATGCAGAAGAAGTCAGATCTTCAGAATAGAGTACTTTACTTAACTAACGAGAAGGGCTGTGCAAAATGGCTGTTTCATTTCAGTTTCGGATTCAGAAGTTTCAGAGGACAGCGATTCATTTTGGTGTTTCGGATCACTGTTCTGTTCTGTTTCGTTTCAGCTGAATCTGTTTCAGAGATTCTGCTCCATCGAATCTCCTTCAAATCTGCTTCGAAGCCCAGCCAGGTGGGGCTTGGGGCCACAGCAGAGAAAGAATAGGGCCATGGGTAGCTCCTTTGGGAGAGGGCGAGGGATGCTGCCCTTCATGCAGGCAAGGAGACTCCCAGCATGGATCTCTGCTCCCTGCGGAGCCGAGTCGTGAGCCAGGGCAGCAGTGTACAGCTGTTTCCCTGCAGGCCCAGCTCCATAACTCTGACATTTTCTGAAACATCTACAAAACATTTCCAAAACATTTCAGATGCCTCGTTTTGTTTCCAAGATGTTTCTGAGCCTTCCGTTTCAATTCGGATTTGGTGTTTCAGGTGCCAAAGTGGTCTGAAATGAAACAGCTGCTGAAATTTCACACACCCTAGTAATTTGTACCACTTTTCCTGCCTTGGTTTAATTTCATTCCTTATCCAGAAAGACCCTAAGCTGGGATGGGCAAAATATAGCCCACAGGACAGATCCGACCTGCAAAGGGACTTTATCTGGCCTGGGGCAGGTGCCTTGGTCCTGCCTGACCACCGCTTGGACGCAGTCAGGCTGGGGCAGCTCTGCGGCTAGACCACCTTTCTAGGCAGCAGCTGTTCCTTCCAGCTGCCACCGCCTCTGGCCCCAGCTGCGCGGTACTGGCAGGGACCCATGTTCATAGCCCCAGCCTGGTGAGTCCCGTGTCTGCTCCAGGCTTGCCATCCAGGTTCAGCAGCGGTGGCAGTGCTGGGCAGAAACTGCTGCTCAGCACAGGGGAAGAGCAGCAGTGAGTGAGCCCCACTCATTGCTGTGCTACACACTCTCACGCCTCACCATGCACACATGCCTACGCATGTATCCCCAGCCACCGTCTCCTTCTACAAACCCCACAGGCCCCCCACAAGCCCCATACTCACCCGTGTATACAACCACACATCCCCAAAACCCCCCCATACCCACACACCCACATCCACACATACCCCCACACCATCCCTCACACCCCACATACACACACACCCATGACAATATACAAGCATAAGACTTCATTTTGAGCTCTTATACGTCACCTCTATATATACTAGACAAATGCACACAGTTCAGGACAAAAATATTTTTAAAAACAAAATTAAAATATTACTGTGGATGTTTGATTTTTTTTTTTTTTTTTTTTAGTATATAATTTATTTTTTTCTGGTTCCAAGATGACAAACCCCCTTTCCAAAATGAGTACTTGTAGGGGCAATGTGAAAGACTTCCAGTGGCAAAGGTCAGGGGTTAGTGGGCGGGACTTTCAGTCCCTAGATGGCGATTGGGGGTAGCAGTTGTCAAGGGGTGGGGCCACCCTTGTAGCCCTCGACAGCTCACCAAAACTTGTTAAGTGGTCCTTCCAACCGAAATAATTGCCTGCCCGTGCCCTAAGCACTAATATGAGAAACTGTTGAGCAGAGAAAAGATTTATTTGGACTTTTGCATAATCTGAAGTGGATGATAGGCTTACTGTTTCAAAGATGATGGGATGCTAATGGGACACACTTGAAGCATTCATCTTTCATGGGTGGAAAATAGTTCTGTAGTGTTGTAGCAGTGATGGTCCAAGGAATATGAAGCGAGATTCGTTTAGTATTATCTTTTATTGGACCAGCTAAATAGTTGGGAGAGATGTTAGGCAAGCTTTTGGGCACAAACTACCTTTCCACAAGTCCAGGAACGAATCAGATGCAGGTAAAAGTATTGCTTTTAAGTAACTATTTATATACTGACGTTAAAGGAAGAGGGCAAGAAACTTGTGAAGCAAACAGGTTATCAAACCAAGTACAGAGCAGCTGAATTGGATATACCAAATTATGGAAGAGAACTAGACAATTTAAATGTTACCTGTGGAATGCAGGGAGGAGCAGGTAAATTGTAACATGCCTAGAAACTATTACCTGTAGGTCTTTCCAAATTTTTTATATCCAGTAATGTTATGAATCTTTGTCCCCAGGCCCGTCTCCTAATGGTATTTTGTAGATTTCTCTTGAGTGAATACAAGGACTGTGAAGTCAGAGGTAGCCTGGTGGTTCTGTGAAGTGTTAAGGTTTTCCCCCCACCATTATCACTTCTTTGTGAGTTTATTATAGAGTAATGGTTGTTTAGTTTCAGTCACATAGGTTCCAGGAGGGGATTTGGTGCATTAGATGAGACATCACCTTCTGTGACCGACACGGTTTAAAATTCATGGCTTCTGATGTTTTGGTGCATATTGATTGAAGTGATGGTGGAAGTGAGTTGGCAGGGTCAGCTGTATGGTGATCCAGCAGGAAAATTGTTTCTGGAGTATCACTTAAGGTTCAGAGGTTTGCAAGTTACAAGCTGTGGAAGGAAGGGTTAGGCATATTTCTCTTAAGTGTAATCCTCTTTGATCTTTCTGATAAATTCCAGCATGAGGTAACGTGTGAGCCAGGGGTGTGGATTGCTGAGGGAGGTTTCTTTTTTTTTTTTTTATGTTGTAGTAGGTTTTGTGCAGGGTATGTGGGTGGCTCGGAGCTTCTAGAAAGGCAGAGGCTGGTCACAGGTGGTTGATCTCACTAGCTACCCGTTCTTCTGTTACTGCTTAGAAAGATATTAGAGCTAATTAACAAATACAGATGCTGGCATATTCCACTTAATTAGGTAGTTATTTTAACAAGCTTGTTCAAGAATATTTTAAAGCTGAAATGGTAGAATTTCTGTTTTTATATTGCTTGGTTTATTCGTGTTGCAGAGGACAGAAAAACAAAGTAGTAACGAGAACTGGAACAACTGTAAATTGTGGCCCTAACTGTACCATGTTGGTGTTTTTTGTAGGTCTAAGCAGCCTCGTATAACCAAAGATGTAATTTGTTTCCATGCTGAAGACTTCTTAGAGGTAGTTCAGCGAATGCAGTTAGATTTGCATGAGCCTCCACTCTCACAGGCAAGTATCTTGTTGAACTGTCAATAAAGTTTATTTCTTATGCTTCAAAGTACATTTTTTTCATCTTAGTTCTTGTCTTGTTTCCCTCCCTTCCAGTGTGTCCAGTGGGTTGACGATGCAAAGCTTAACCAACTGCGAAGGGAAGGAATTCGGTATGCCAGGATTCAGTTATATGATAATGACATCTATTTTATTCCAAGGAATGTTGTACACCAATTCAAGACAGTTTCAGCTGTATGCAGTTTGGCTTGGCATATCAGGCTCAAGCTATATCACTCGGAGGGAGATGGTTCTCAAAATTCAAGCACCCATGAAGCAGACACACCTGCAGGCCCCATGTCTTCAGTCACAGGACTTCAGACTGGCAACCGAATTTGTACGATAGGCAGAAATACCTCCGAAGACACCAAATTTTCAGATGCATTGCAAACTAAATACGTACAGCAGGAATTCACACAGATAAAACATGAACTTATTTCATCTCACCGAATTAAAGAGGAATCCATGAATGTTGATCTTCCTGAAAAGACAGTGGCACCTAATGATATGGAACGTCAGAATGTTAAAACAAAATTGGATCATGTTGAATTGACAGAACTTAAGTTTGAAGCGGACTCTAAATTTGAATCTGGCAACAAAGACTTACAGGACAAGTTGTGCCCTGGAAGTCGCTTGAGTTTGGATGATACAAGACAACATGGTTCAACATATCCAAATCTGCATGGACAAAGAGAGGATGACTTTTTGTGCTAAATTTGTACATACGGTTTTAAATTACTTTTTAAACTTAATGATGTAATAATGTAAAGATTCATAAGATCTGTGAGGCAAGCATGTGACTTGCCTTTGCGTCTGTTACAAGAAATAGTTTATGTAGCTTTGTAACATTCCTCAGTGCCTGTCCATAACTGTGAAGTATCAAAGCACTTAGGGCCAGATGCACTGTAAACACTGCAGGTTTAACATAACGAAGTCTTTAAATAATTTGAGTTGTAGGTTTTAGAGTAGAGCTGACATCTAACATATATTTTTTGTAAGATGAGCCAGAATTCTTTTTGACAATTCCAGGCTTTTCCATAGAGCTTATTTATACCAATTTTTTCATTTTAAATGTGTCAGCACTGTAGTGTAAATAGCTTTTTTAAACAAATCTTTTTAGTGTGATTTATACTGAAATGTGAGCCACTTAATAAAGGTTCATAATAACAAATTGGTTTTATTTTTGGGTCTGCAAAAATGAAATGATACTTCAGTTGAGCTGCCTCTTAAATTATGTTTCTATCTGCACTGTACTTGTTGTAGGACCCAATTATGCCCTTGCTCCTTTCTGGAGCGAGGGGTTGGAGCAGACAGAGGTAGCATGTATGGCATTCTGGATATGTAAGGCAAAATCAATCGGAATGCCTGAATACCCTGCACAGGGCTTCTTATGGTTGCTGGTAAAATGCTTTTCCCAAGCCTGTTTTCAGATGCTAGCAGTTGAACAGGAGAGGCAAAGCCTTATCCACGGGCCTTCTGTGTTGTGGAGCAAATGGGCTTCCTTTGCACACTAGCAGTAGCAGTCCGCATCTTTGTGGGTATGTCTTTATACATGCATTTGAATGTGCATTAGCGTCTTTTAACGCGCATTAAAGCATCACCAAAATTGCTCTTTACCTAATGCACATTAAAATAGGCTAATGTGCATTTTTCTAGTACCTCACAATGGAAGGCTCTTTTACACATGCTTGGGGAAAGGAGTGGCGTTTTAATTAGAGCGGCTTTCTAGAGCAGCTCTGAGAGCGTCACTGCATCTCATGTATAAAGATCCCTGAACTTAAAAATGGCAGAAGGGGTATGAGAACTAAAATTGATTCAATGAACTGTAGTTTAAGTGCTCCTGCTGCCATTTTTAAGCATGGGGATGCAGGTACACGAGATACAGGAGGCTGGTTTGGACCAAGGAGGCTTGATGCACTGGAATTCTAGCATGTTGAACCAGCCTCAGTGCTTGTATATAGGCACTTGGAGGTACTAGATTTAATGCACATTACCTAAAGAATATGCGCCCAGTATGTGTACTGGGAACTGGTGAGTTGCAACTCCTCCTCTCACTTCTCTCCCTGTAGACTCTAGAAGGACTAGCCAACACTTGGCTCTTAAATGAAAATGTGAAATGGAACTCTTCTTAACCGTCAGTTTCTGAGTAAATTAGAGCAGGGTTTCTTTAAAAGATAAGTTTATATAAGGGTTTCCATCATTTAAAATGGATAGATACAGAGACCTAGGAGTCTCTTAAATTGATGCATGATGTAATTCGCTAAGGAGTTAGTTTGGACTTGTGTTTCATAAACTGATAGTAGATAATGCTGTAGGATAATAGGGGAGAAAGGTACTTGCCAATAAGCCTCAAGGGGAATTCCCTGCCCATATTATCTCGAGTGTAAGACAGAATCATTCTCATTAACAGGAAAGATAACAAGGGTGTCTGTGTTAATTTTCACAGCTTCTTAACTCCAGCCCTTCTAAGTTCCTCAATACTATTTATGTGCATTCTGTCAAAATGGCTAAGGAAAGATCATTCCAACTGCTAGTCATCTGATAGGGTAATGGTCAACTCTCTGTAATTTTAAATTATTCGTTTAATTTTTTGTGTGGGCATGTTACAGTTTTAGCTTTAAACATATCCAAACTCTGCATTTTTTCAGGTAGTTGCATATATCAGTAAATTCCACTGCAGCTTTCATTTTCAATTAAATGTAAAAGACTTAAGATCCTAAGTCTGTCATCCTAAAACTTTCCATATTTATGAGCCATTTTTTTGCTATTTTCCTTAAAACTTTCAGAAGTCTTTGCATCCTTAAAGCTATCAATGGTATCATTTCATGCCAAATTTCTAAATTTCTAATGGTCACATTTGTTGCAAAAGAATAATGTACTACTTTTTATGTGACTGCTAATTCTATTTTGTTAAGGCCCTTTGTTATTTTAATTTAATTTACTTACTCAAAAACACACAAGGTTGCTCTGATAAAATCCAAAATGTATTGTTTTATACTTGCACGCAGTGAAATCCATTAGCCTTCCATTTACTAGCACCTTAATCAGTTAAAAATGTATTAAATAATTTGCCAAGGTATTAATAATTCAAATGCTGGTATCATTAGTAGACTGCCATAATTCTCTGTTTGTAAACAAACAACCACATGAATCTCTCAGATATGACTGTTGGTGATTCCTTTAGTGCCCATATAGAAATTACGTCAGGTCTAGCTCAGACAAAGCTACCAAACTTGCATCCTCACTTCCCCTGTCCTCTTCCCTAACCCAAAAACAGATTCAGTTTGTAGTGTTAGCCATTGATAATCCAGCATAATTAGATTTGGACTTTAAATGGCATATGTGACCATAGGAAACCTGACACATACAACTCAAGTTCCTCTCTTTGCTTTCATGTTTACCAGTAAACTTCTGCCCACAGTTCCTTTAGGTTTTGTGAACATGCACACACGGCTTGTGCACGTGCTTCCGCATTCTGTTCTTCTATTCTGCACTAACTGTCTAATGATATAATTTTAGAGCAGATGGGGAAGTTACGCTTGGTATTCTGCACAAAGTTGGCAGTAGGAGTGTTCCAGATGGCTTAGCAGGAGACACGAGGCTGATTTAAACCAGCTTTAACTACTTCTGCCCTTTTTTTTCTAACCAGGTTTCTAAATGATTTCTATGCCTGCGATCCATATGTGGATCATCTATGGGTCAAGTATTTTTGGTCTTTGTTAAACTTCTTAATGTTAAACTGTCTTAATCTTGATCTAAGTCTAGAGTAGGAAAATAGGCTTCATTTTTGAGAGCAGCTTAACAAATACAATTATAAACATGACTTGCACATAGCATAGGGACACTTTAACAACTTAAACTTTTTTGTGGACCACAATAGATGCATACAATCTTTAGTTTTTTTT
>JAGPOW010001296.1:121746749-121771225 GCA_030014935.1 Caiman crocodilus
TTTTTCCTGATCCCACAATATAACCTTTCACTCCTGCCACCAACAACTTCATATTCAGACTTTTGCTTCAGCAATAAACCTTTCATGCCTTCTTAAGTCTCTGAAACTAATCCTGCTTGGTACTTCAATCCCCACCCCTGCTTTGCACCCTTCCTGGCTTTTCAATTTTGTATAATGCTACTTTTTGTGCTAACTTCTATCTTGCGGGAAACTCAAACATTGCGTTATTTTCCTCTTGGCCCCTCCTTGCTCTCCAGAAAATTGCATACATCTCTTATTAAGGCCACCTATAATGTACTCAAACAGAGGCAGTAGTTGCAGCAATGCCTTTGCAATCAGTGGTGTCCCAGTTAATTATTTGGCATGCAAAGTTTTAGAAATGTGTTTCTTCTAGACCAGGATATTGTTTCTGATGCGGTGTCATCACCTTGATTTCCAGTTTCTCAGAGTCATTAATACTGTGTACCTCTTTCTTTATTGGCAATCTCAATTACATGCAATGGAAACACATAAGAGTCACTGCCTGAACTTATCAACTTTTGCTGGGTAATTTCATTCCTGGTTTAATAAGGCCTCTTCATCATTTACTTGGGTTTTTAATAATTCTCCATGCAGGATACTAATTCTGTTCAGTTTTACAAGTAAAATGTCATTTCAGAAGATGTTCATAGAAGTGAACAGCTCTGAAAGCAATTGCTGGAGACAAATCAGTTGATCCACAATGAAGGTACTTAGGCCCAAGGATAAGTTATTCAGATGATTGGTTTTCCAAATAATAAAGGCTGATAACAATATGTAAAATAAAAGCACAATGCGTCACAAGGTTCATCAGTGCAAAACATTTTCAAATGAGTGAATGAATCTTACAAAAAGTAAGATTTAATAAAAGACCATTCCCTAATATTTACATGACAGGATGTTAAATCAATCCAAAATTAGGGTGATTAGAAAATACAGGCTTGTAATCATAAATAAATTTGGCATATAATGTGTGACAGCCTGTTGTAAAAGAGTGGTATTGCTTGACTCGTATTAAATGGTAGAACATCCACAAACTTCATGATGTTTCTGAATTGTCATGCTCTTACTAGTTTATACATGGTCAAACTATTTACAACAGCCTTGAGTGCAGACAGATCTATGCCGTTGCCTCATGTAGATATATGCTTATGTCCAGTTCTACTGATTTTTGCCAGAAGTTGAAATGGTAAATTTGGCTCCTGTCTTTCATGAACTCAACTGCTAAAATGCTGTTTGTTGGAAACAATTCTAGTGTCAGTGTGGATTACTGTAAGTAAATACAGGTATTTGATTAATATTTTTATTTTAGTAAAAAATGGGGGAAATACACCATGACAGAGCAAATAAAGCTGACATGGTGTGCAGGTTCCACTGGATATACAACATGCTGTACAGGAAAGGAAGGGAAGTTCTGGAAACAACCTTACTTTGATGTCCTGACATGCATGTTGTTTACATGGAGACACCAAATTCCTGCTTTTATTCACTCAGCATTTGGTGATTTAGAAATGGTGGTTGCCTTGATCAGAAATAAGTATTTATAGTGTAGTAATTATTGTCAGAAATGTGACACTTACTCATGGCTGCATGAAGCCTGGCCTGTGGCCCACAATACTAATCCGTGGCCAGTGCTAATGCAGGTTTGCGTATTGTACCCAGACCAATGGGCATGTTATATTCATAGATGTTAGGGTCAGAAGGGACCTCAGTAGGTTATCAAGTCTGACCCCCCTGCTTTGGGCAGGAAAGAGTGCTAGGGTCAGATGACCCCAGCTAGGTGCTTGTCGAGTCTCCTCTGGAAGACCCCCAGGGTAGAGGAGAACACCGCCTCCCTTGGGAGCCTGTTCCAGATTCTGGCACCCCTTACTGTGAAATTCTTTCTAATGTCCAACCTAAATCTGGTCTCTGTCAATTTGTGGCCATTGTTCCTAGTTGGTGCTCTAGTAAATAGAGCATCTCCTATTCCTTGCTGCCCTCCCTGATGAATTAATAGGCAGCCACAAGATCACCTCTCAGCCTTCTCTTATGAAGGCTAAAGAGATCTAGGTCCCTTAGTCTCTCCTTGTAGGGCCTTGCCTGCAGGCCTCTGACCATATGAGTAGCCTCCCTTGAACCCTCTCAAGATTCTCTGCATCCCTCTTGAAGTGCAGCGCCCAAAACTGGACACTATACTTCAACTGCGGCTTGACCAATGCCACATGTTCCTCATGCATCTGCTAATGCATGATAAAGTGCGGTTAGCCTTGTTGATTACTTTGTCACGTTGACGACTCAAGTTCATCTTGGAGTCAGCTATGACTCCCAAGATCCCTTTCAGCTGCTCTGCTGCTGAGGTCATCCCCCAGCCTGTAACTGTGGTGGTGGTTCTTGTTGCCCAGGTGCAGCATTTTGCATTTGTCTTTGTTGAACTGCGTCTTATTTTGTTCTGTCCATTTTTTCCAACCCGTCCAGATCTGCCTGGATCCATTTCCTACCCTCTGGTGTGTTAACTTTGCCCCATAATTTGGTATCATCTGCAAACTTGGACAGGGCGCTGTCTATTGCGCACTCCTCACTATAGAGGCAGCCTCAACCAGGATGACACAGCCAGCATTGGTGCGTGCACCCTAAGATGGCTACAGAACTGCTTCAGAAGACTACTTGGCATATGCTACCTCCCACATAGGAAGTGGTCTAGTCAGCTTAGTACAGCCCTGTCACGTGCCAGCTACCCTCAGTACATCACCTTGCTTTTACCCCGGCCCCTTAGCTCTGACAGTTTGCAGGCTCTGAGCTATGCTGGTGATAAAAACAACTTTTGCTAGTTGTTTTGGTAGGGGTTCCATGGAAACTGCAGAATCCAAAATTCTTGTATACAACTCTGTACCCAATTAATTTCTCTTTCACTTAAATCAGCTGATTAATTAAAACCAAATGCTAGTACAGGAATCGGAATAATTAAGCCATCTTGTCTAATATTACACGACATTTTAATTGCAAGTATCCTAAATCTACATAGCCTGAAGTAGAAATGCACACAGATCTTTCTGTAAATCAGTGTAAATGCAAATGAATGTATTTGTGTTACTGTTTTAGGGATGTTTGAAGGAAATGATTGCAGTATTTTATTATTTGGAATGCAGTCCACCTGGATGAACTTGTCAGTGTTTGGAGTTGTGCAGACACTTGCATTTGAAGGCAATTGCTACTTTTCTCAGGTGCATTAAGACAGTGACTAGCTGTGAAAGCTGTCTTGGTATCATGTAGGGAGTAATGAGCACAGCATACATTTAGTGATTAGAACTGGGCATTGGACACTAACATGGGATGGGTCAAGATAGTTAAAACCATTTTCTAAGTAAGCAATAACACAAGCTTTGTGTCTGTCACCACAACATGCAGCTGAGTTCTTCTGGCACCTGAGAAATGCATTTGTTAGACTAAAATGCGTACACATCTTGTTGTATTGGTTTATAACATGCACTGTGTACTTTTACTTTCAGTTGTGCTGTAGCACTTGTTTCCTGCTTAGTTTTGAAATCTTTTCTTAGTCCTATGAAAGGCTGTTGCACTGTCCGTCCGCTCTACACACACTTTTTTTTTTTTTTATTGAAGACTATCTCATTCTGACCTGGACAATAATGAAGCTGAAGCTTTACCAGCCCTCTTCCACCTGCCATTGGGGGAAGGGGGCTGGAATATATCCTCAATTGCTCTCATTTTTTTTTAATGGTCACATGATGATGGCAGCTTTGATTGCCTGACTCTAGGAGAACCATAGCTCAGGTTTCTATTATGTGGTCATTGTTCTCCACAAAATTAGAAGCTCAAGCCTGGACAGCCCTAATGTAATGAAATGTAAGATGAACTTGGTTCTTAAAATGTCTTACAACACAAGGGGGGTAATAAAAGATTGCAGTGATTTTCCTCAAGAGAACATGGGATAGCTATTATGGGATAAGATAATTCCTCCTTTGCTGTTCTGTGCTAGCAAGCTATTTTCATATGCACATTTTAACTTAAAAGAAAAGATCTTTTTTGGTTTTTATTCCCACTTTTTTTTTTTTCAAACTTGGGTATTTTTTTAAGAGCTGAAAGAAATGATGATGTTTAACTTATTCCCACGGTGTTATCAAAGGTTTGGGCAGCACCTGGAGTTGAAAATTCTTGTTTTTAAATATGGTTTTCTTCCAACTTGACTTTATTTCTGTTGAGGAAAAAGGGTGCCTTTTAAAAACTTGCATCCCCCCTCTATATGATAGAGTGAAAAGAACAGAAATAATTGAGTTTTAAGTTATTACAGTTCTACAATTGTAACAGAAGCTGGAGAGATATGCAAAGCTTGTGAACCTGACCATTTTACAATGATTTTAACAGAAATAATTTCTTTCAATGCATGGCAATACGAAAGCTTGTGTTACCAGTTTGATTACAAATATGCGTTATATATGACAATACTTTCAGTCGCAATTTAAATTTTCATGCTGATGGCTATTTAAATGTGGCCACAGAAACTTTTCTGGGACTAGCTAGCCATTAGGCAACTAAGCACAATTCTTGTAAGCTCTGACTTCCACAGACGGATTTATTGCATTCTCTCTGCCAGACAGAGCGATTTCAAAACCAACCTTTCCCATCTGTCTGATAAAGTTAGTAAATAAAGTTGCTGATGGGTTTAAATAAAGTTGCTGCTGGGAGAGTGCCCAAGTGCTCAACTATTTTCAGGTTATCTTCATTGTCTGTCTGCAAGTGTAGCTAGATCTGGTTGGGTAGCTTTCATTCTGCATCTTCGTTCAAAAGAATTCATTCTGCAGGTGGGTAGTTCCCCCCCCCTCCCCCCAGTAACTTGCTCCTCACTCACATCCATCCTTCTGAGCAGAATTAAAAGTCAATCTTGTTTTTAAAACATTTATAAAAATCCACCCTAGATTCTACATGAACTCTGGCTTGCCTGTCTCAGTACATGTTCTGTGTCCACATGTATGTGACAGTAGACCCAGTGAAGGTCTACAGTTGACAGTTCAGTGAGATTTTAATCTGTCCTTGGAATGAGCTGATTTGCGTACAAACTCAACACATGCACTGGGTACCATAGTTCTCCTCTTGGCAGGTAAGGCTATCATGAGGGGGGTGGTATTCATCAATGGCTTAAAAGGACATACTTTTCTCCCTGCCTGCTCCCTAGCTAATAACAGCTAAAGATGTCTATAATATGAACTGGGAATTGCGTTGAGTATTTTCGATCTGAGGGTTGACAGAAGCCTTAAATAAAACCTAGGTTGGGGGTGGTGGCTGAGGGTTAGCTAGCTGGATTTCAGTTTTTCAAACACAGACAAAGTGGTGCAGATTGCAAACTTATTAATGTGCCAGTGTTTATCTGACTAGCTGGGGTTTCATAGATTTCATAGACATTAGGGCTGGAAGGGACCTTGAAGATCGAGTCCAGCCCCTTGCCCCAGGGCAGAAAGTCAGCTAGGGTCAAAGGATCCCAGCAAGATAAGTGTCCAAGCAGCCTGCACTTCTGGTTTGTTTCTTTTGCTTAGAAATGAATGCCTGTTCTGCATCTGGGCATGTATTTAAACATAAAAGAATAAGCTAGTTAGTGAAATAGGGGGAGGGGGAATCATAGTAGGATTTGTACTTCCTCCTCCCCTCCCCCTCCAGGCTCTGGTGCCAGCTCTGACTTGGCCATGTCTGAAATGGCTGCTACTGACCCTTCATGGCCAGCCTGGGCTGGGGCCACTACTGACTGCCCTGGAGCCACAGCTGCTGCCCAGAAGATAGGCAGCAGGAGGGAGGAGAGCACAGGCATGGTGGGGAGGTGCATGTGGCAGCAGGAACAGGCATTGGGAGGTCAGGCTGGGGGGGGTAGGGCAAGGGATAGGGCTCCAGCCCCTTCTCCCTTGTCAGTGCTTCAGGTGAGGAGGAGTGGTTAATTTAGGGCAACTCTGCAAAATTTAACTTTTTACATGGACAGTTATAACACTTAAAATCTTCCATGTCTAAAATCTAAATATTGGGCAGGTAGTCTTGATTTCAGTGTAGTCTTGGATTTGGGTAGATATGCTAATTTAGGATTGCCAGGTACAAATTAAGACTCATCTGATTTCCCCCCCCCCCTTCTGCTGTTGATAGGGAGCTCTAAAATGCATAATAGAAACTTTGGTTACCCTGAGTGAGGGCTGGGAAGATTTTTTTAAATCATTTTTTCTTTCCATTGTGCCCAGGCTATCAAAGAAGATATTTAGGGTGCAGACAGAAAGGTCTTAGTTGCATCTGCTAGTGTGGTAATCCTCATTAGAACATCTGTACCTTTCTAACTATCATCCATTCAGCCTTTCCCTCACTCCAGCAGAACAGTGGATAGTTCACTCAAACAAATTGCTTCAGCTACATTTAGGGGTCAGGCTGCTTGTGCTTGTGTAAGGGCAAGGCAATACTGAAGAATCCAGGAAAGCCATCCTTAGAGAAGGGGGTGGGGAGCGTAAGTCACTTTACTGTGCCTTTGTTCTTATTTGTCTTCAGTTATTGGAGAATCTCAAAGCAAATTCTGTACACCTAAGAAATTAATGTTACACTTTGTGAGTAGCTTCCTGGGACTGACTAGAGGATATAGAGTGGGAAGACGGCCCTTCCTTCTAGGGCTTAAGCAACATGCTGCACCATTTAGAGTAGATGTCTGTTTTAGACCCCTTTTCATAGAACTCATGCATTTCTATTTCAAATCCAGTCAATCATATTTAGAAACCAAGGTGAAGTCAAGTGTAACTTTATTTACATGAACATGGCTGTGATAGAAAAAATGGAGCAAATCCACTTCATGTCCCCCGACTGGTCCAGATAAACTCTACAATTTATGACCATTATCTTAGCTGCAGTTTTTTGTATGGAACTTGAGGTTGACGCAAGCTATGATGGTCCAGTAATTTTGGTGGCATTCACTGACAGACTTGAAAAAAACAGTTGTAACAACTTAGTCTCTTCGTACGTAGAAGATGTTATATCCAAGCTCAATCATGCCCCCGATGAGTAAGGCCCATAAGGGAATAAATACGTAAGCTAGTTTCATGGAGGTGAATTGTTGCAGTTTAGCACAGAGGGCAAGGCAGAAGGCTAATTTAAGCAGCATTGCAATGACATACCAGGCTTTTTTCTTAATGTTCTGGGAGCCATTGCGTGGGTCGTAGCCAGACTTGCAACGTCCAGCCATTTTTACAATTAACATAACTAGAAGTATAGTATCAAAAATCCAGACTGGAATAAATATAAGAAACCAGTTCCATGGTGCTTTCTCATCCAGTTTTAACACTAACATGATCAAGAAGAGTAACGTGAAAAGCCATGTCAGCAGCACTCTCTGAGCCAGGGACATTCTCATTTACACAGCTTTAAGAGGGAATTTCTGATTGTCAGCAACAACCTAAGAAAGGGGGGGAAAAAACAGTCAAGAGATGGTGCAGACAGAATAGTGAATATCTTAAAACTTCAAAGGCAACAGACTACTTTCTTGGCCTTGCTGTCCAAATCCTTTGCAACGTCGCCTTAGTTATTACAGTAGACTCTAATTATAGTATTTCTTTGAGACATCTGTTATTTCAATGATACTGGTCTTATCCCTGTTTTGGTCCTGCTGGCCCCCCAACCCTAATCAATTCATAATTCTTAACCCCCTAATGTGTGTTGCATGCTAGCTGTCCAAACTACCATGTTCTTTATTCATATTCCACTTCAATGAGAGAACATTTTATTCCATGACAAAATGCCTTAATTCTAAATTACCCATGTTTGGATTTTTTTGTGCAGTTTGTCTTAATGAATATATTTCAAAATTATGATTACTTTGCTTTAGGGTTTGTAAAGGACTGAACTCATTCTTTAGGGTTGTTAGTTGTTCTTAGCACTTATTCCAGGACTATGATGCAAGAATGTTATACTGATCACTCACAGTGAAACCTATGATGAATGCTTTTCTCCAAAACACTTTCTATAAGAGCAATCTCTTTTATAATCAGTGGAATAAAGTGGAAAACAATTAACAAGCACACTGAAGTGTCTTGAAAGCTAAACAGAAGCAGACTGAAGGATCTAATAAGTAACATCAAAATAGTTAAAGACCATTTTTATGATTACTTGGCTAACTGACATCTAGCCCTTATCTACCGTTAGAGGCAGCCTATTATCTTGGAGCCTAGAGGGCCCCACTTAGTGATTAGGAACCCCAGTGAGTAGGAGCATATGGACAATATGTAGTTCTTGCAAGTAGTGCCATGTGTGCCACTAATGTTAAAGTTTATCTGGTCACAGTGCCAAAGCAGGGAAGAGAACAGGTCATTTAAGAAATTCACCACTTTTTCTTATCATTCTAAATGTGTATGTGAGAGGTGGATTAGGTCCAGCGTCATACGGATGTCAGCATCATTCCTCTGCTTACACAGCTTATCTACTTCCTCTGTGTCGGGTACCAGTCTCAAAGTGACAAAAGTGATAGTTGATGCCAGAGAGAGAGCAGGATTTTCACAACTCCTTTCTGATTTTAGCCCTAAAAGACAGGGAACTCTAACCAGGAGACAGGAAATCTCCTATTCTCTCTGCAGGGCAGAGACACCATTTCTCCAGATGCTCTAGTTCTACGTTCTCTCAGGAAGGGATACAGAACAGTTTTACAGGAGATTCTCACCACCACTCTACGCTGTCAAGCCAATGGACCTGTATTGATTTGAACTTGCTGTTCTGTTTGCAGCTTGCTTATATTTCCAGGAAAAGTTAGCCTCGTTGCTACATACACTGTGCATTTGGTAGTTCTCTGCTTCCTACCTGATTGCACAGTATTCCTACCACTAATCGTACTACTATGAAAAATTTCTACATTCACTCTAAGGCAATGTTAAATAGACACCCATATTTCATATAAGTGGGAATTATGTACACATTGGAAGTTAAAAGCCTATGAGGAGATAGATAGGTCTGTAGATGCATACCAAGGAAGAAAGAAATACCAGATTTGTACTATAACTGGTCTCTGAGAGAATGCAATTTAACCTTCTGCCCAAGCACATGTACAGAAAACCATTCTACAGAAGACTGGAATATCCTCCATCTCTTTTGAACACCTTTGAGAGACTTGTCTATTTACTGTTTTTAAAATCTATTTCCTTAACTGTTTCCAGTCTTTATACCCTGGGCAGATTCAAGTCCAACAACTTGAAACTAGAAGGGTTTTGGGATGCTCATGTCATTTTGGCTCAGAAAACCCTCAGACTAGGAAGTAAAGGTGTAATGTCCTCAGGCACATTCACTTATCCTATTGGAAACATTCTTCAAATGCTCAGTGCACAGTTTGTAGGAGTGGGCTGATGTATCAGTTGGCTATAAGACTGGCACCAATAAAAGGAGGAATGACGTTACTGGCTTTTGTTATGGCAGCTGATAATTATGACCACATGCCTGGAGCACTCTGGCAAGCATAGCCCAGTCCCTGCACCCTGCTGCTGGCCCAAGCCCATGCTGGACTATGTGTCCCAGCAAGCAGCAGGAGGAAGAGGGGGCTCTGGGGAGTGACCACAGGGTGCCCGTACTCCACAATAAAGGACCATTACCAGCTCCTGCTGCCACTGCGTGACAATGCTGCATGTGTAGCAGGGGCCTGAGCAACAGGGCTGCGATGGAGATAGGCCGCATCCAGGCAGGGTAAGATGCTGTGTGGACATTCTGCTCCACTGGGCACCGGGCGCCTTTGCAAAAGCAGCTTCTCCCCAGTGGCCACAGGAGCTCAGCTGCACAGGACTGACCAGCATGGAAGCAGCAGCATGCTCTAGGGCTCCAAACACACCTGGCTCCACTGTCTGCAAGAGGGTCTACCCCACCCAGGATGGTAGCATGGGCTGAGTGGGGCTGTGGGCAAGGGGGAGATGTGCACAGGACTAAGGTGGTCACCCCTTTCCTCGTTGAGGGCTGGAGCAGGCAAGAGGCACACTTGTGTATTAAATATAAAACAAACCAAAAAAGGTTTATTTATGTCAGTAATTTAAAATGCCTTGCACTGTTACTAAATATCACTTATTAGACTGTCATTGGCTGATATGGCTGGTTAATCATCAGCTATTGGTATCGGCCAAGAAAATCTTTACAGCCGTAACAGTTTGTAATTCAAATGTTACAGCATTTTTTAAGAAACTGGATGAATGTCTATGGTTCCTGGCCCTGGAGACTTGCTACACTCAAATATGAGGAAACTGCAAAATGAAAATAGATTTCTTCTTATAACTTACACTACATTAAAAACAAACATAAAATTGTGTACCTTTATGACTAGGATAAACATAGGAAAATTCTGTCGTGATGTTATGCAAGTAGAACAAATCACATAACAAATCACTCTTAGTCAAATCCTTGACAAGCATAGTAGTAGTGCATTTAAATATGTCATCTATTAATGCACATAGCTAAGAGCAGTATAATGACAAAAACATCTATCGAGAACCTAATTGTCATTCTAACAATGAAAGGAAATACACCACTTGGAACACGTGCTGAAACACTTCCTTGGCCAGTGTATTTTAAAATGTAAATAATAACAACAGAAAATGGGATGGGAAGGCTAATCACTCTTAATGATTCATGCTGAAAACGATTGAGAAATACCCTTCAGAATGAACTATATGCTAATGAACCAATAAGGCAGAGGTTTGCTCCATATTCATCAACATGACTTGACATTTAAGCAAAATGTGACTGATTTTTAGGAAAATTTATGTTAGCAATTACTCATCAATTATCCATCTTTGACTTCCTGTGACAATATGCTCCATGTATCACCTCAAATTACATATCCCTATGGCCATCAGTCAGAAGAAGCTGGAATATATCACACCCCAAACAAGCATTATTCCTGAGTGATATGCTGACAGGTCATACCTCCACCCTATGTTTATATTGCAAAACTTCTTCGAGCATGGGGTTAGAGCCCAAATTGATTTTTCTTTGCAGAAAGTATCATCCTGTGGCACCTCCCACCCCCAAAACATAAGCACCCACCCTGGAGTAAGTGAACTCCAAATGCAGATTTTGAGGGTAAAACTAAGGATCTGATGTCTGGAGGCAGATGGACATGGCAAGTGGTACGTTTGCTTCATGTTTCTTTGTAAGGGCCATATGAGTTTTGAATGCAAACAGTGCTTGAAGTCTGTATGTATTCACCCCTTGTTCGTGAGGAGGAACAGCTAGGTGGGAACCTTGGGATATAAATGTGTTGCCCAAAAAGTAGGATTTATGGAGAATGTTTAGAAAGAAAGAGTTGTTTTTTTGTTTTAGGTGCAATTATCCATATATATAGCAGGGCTGAGGAATTATTTAGGGTGGAGGGGCAGTGATGACACTACTCGGTAAAGCATGCTCAGCAGGGTGGGGAGCGGTGTCCACAAGCAGGATGGGTGGCCAGGGCCAGGATTGCGGGGTGGTGACTGTGCAGGGGCAGGGCCCAGGGGCAGGGCAGAGCTGCAATCTATTTCCCTCATGTCCCTGTGATGGATGGGCCCTGGCCCTGCACAGAACTCATGATCCTGTCCTGGCCACACATCCCACTTCCAGCTGCTGTGCCCTACCTGCCCATGACCCAACCCCATCCCATCTGCCTGGCTGAGCACGTCCTGCCTGCAGGGGTCGTAGGCCAGTTCACCGTAGTGCTTCCTTTGGCACTACTAGTGGTAGGTGAGGCAGACTGGCAGAAAGCCCAGTCCAGCAGCTGTGCTGTGCCCCCCCACCTGGGTTAGGGTGGGCCTTAGGGACCTGCTGGAGGCTGGATAAAATCCTTTGGCATAAGCTGTATTTTGCCCACCCCTGAGTTATAGACTATGATGAAACTACTGCTGTGACCTTCCTTGACTTGTCCTTCGTGAGAGGTTCTTCCACCAGTCCAAGAACACAATCATCAATGACAGCTCCGTTTTAAGAGGAGTAGATAAGGAATTCAGGAAGAAACGCAAGGACAACAGGATGTCATGCTGTCTCCCCTGAATAAAAATACGAGACATAACTACAAGTTTGGACAGGATTACGAAGTCATCTGGCAAGCCTCCATCAATGACAATACACATTGGAACCACGGGTTCCAGTGGTGACTCAGCATCACGTGAAACGAGATAGCTTAAAAGATTTATGATTTTAGAAGAGAGACTATCCAACGATATGTCTGTAAATCCTTCTGGTCTCATGACCAAGAGAAGATGGAACGTACTAGAAGTCAATGCTGGGCTGTGCAGTCTCCAGCTGCATCCAACTGAAAGCTTTGGTGGTATGAATCGTTGGCCAAATACCTGCGAGAAGAGAGCCACGGTACTAGGGCAGCTTTCATCTGTCAGGTGGGGGGAGGAGGGAAAGGGGGCTAACTTTCTCAGTAAGAGATTAGGAGAGACCAATCCCCCTCCTCCAACGTAAGGTGAGGATGTGAAAAAAGAAAATGTGAGGAAATTTCTAGCTTCTTGTGTTTTAAGCTGAATCAAAGTGACGAAGAATACAGGAGAAAATAAATTAATAGTTTATATACTAATTATGAAGACTTAAAAACCTCATTGATAACCAAAAAAAATCTGGAAAAATCTCTGAAAAAAATGGCATTCCTGATTCCTGGTGGTATCAGTGTAAGTCATTTGATGTCAAAATTAATTTTAAAAAAAATTTGTTTTGCAAAGATCTTGATCTAATAAAAGATAGCATGTCTACTACGAGTCCCGATTGTTGAGACCTGCTGGCACAGAGGACATTATACCTGGTGCTTCAGTCTACTTCTAAAGGACTTGGTAGAGGAGAAGCAACACCTGGCAAGCAACACGGAAACAAACCGATCACCAGTTTGAGATGCCTGGGTCCCCCCTACACGTGCAGGTCAAGGTGCAATGGGCTCTAACGTGTGATCCACACAATGGCACACCGTACTGCTGGTGCAAGGGGCGCAGCAGCGAGCTCCTGCGGCTGCAAGCCCGGAGCCCAGCTGCGGGGGCGCCCGGCGATGCAGCTGCTGCGACCTGCCAGCGGCGGGGGTTTCACACATCGCTGGGCTCTTGGGGCCGGGGTGTCGCCAGGCCCGAGCTGGCAGCGAGTGGGGCGGAGAGTGAGAAGCGGCCCCGGCCCCGCGACCCCCGCGCTCGCGGCAGTGGGCGGGGCGGGCGCTGCACGCACCTACCAGGCAGGCCCGGACCCCCGCGCTGCGCAGCGGCCGGAGCTGCTCGGGACGGCCCCGCCGCGGGTCGTGTCAGGTCGGTTCTTCGCGTCGCGTCGCGTCGCGTCCCAACCTCGCCGCGACCCGTCCCCTGCTCTCGTGCCGCGTCCCACCTTAGCGCGGCTTCCATTGGCTAAACGAGGCCCCCGCGCAGCTGCCATTGGCTAAGCGAGACTCCCACCAGGCCCCTCCACGCGGCTCCCATTGGGCAGCTTTTCGCATTTTGCTTTTCTCGAGCCAAAGAGGGGTGGGGAGCTGCGTTCATTGTGCCGGAGGTCCGCCCATCAAGCAGAAACCCCGCCTTCCCTCCTCTCTCATTGGCCAAGACTGTCATTCATCAAATGTAACCGCCGATGGAGGAGAAGGGCATTCCCCCCCCCCCGCTTCAGCGGGAGAGGTGGAGCTTCGGTGCGCTGTTGCGGCTGCCCCGCCCTCTCCCCCTCCTGGCGCGGGCGCGCGCTGTTGCTGTTGCTGCCGCCGCTTCCCTCGCGCGCCCGCGCGTCCCCAGCTGTTGCCTGGCGGAGCGTCCCCCCGTCCCCTCTCGCCCTGCGCTCGCGCCGCCGCCGCCGCGGCTCGGGCTGGCGGGTAAGCTCCGGGCGCTAACGGCCGGCGCGGGCGGTTGGGCGGGCGAGCCCACGCGCCCCAGGAGGAGGGGGCGGCGGGACACGGGGCTTCCCCACGCTCGCGCACGCACGGACGGACGGACGGCGGGGCGGGAAGGGAAGGGGGGCCATGCTGCAGCCGCGCCATGTGGCCGGGCGCGAGGTCACATTGAGGTTCCCCGGAGCCGGCCCCGCATCCTCCCCGGGGGTCTGCGGGGCGCTGCGGCCTCGGGGCTCCTCCGAGCCGGCTGTGGGCACTTGTGTACCCGGCTCCCGCCGCTCCTCGAGGGATTTTGGAGCCGCTCGTGGCTCGGGGGGTGGCGGCAGCGGCCCGGGGGAGGTGTCCTCCCTTACCCCGCGGTTGGGGAGGCCACCACTGGTGGGTTTTAGCCCTGCCTGGTCCATTCCCAAGGGTAGGGTGGTGGATACGGGCCGTCTTGCAGCGCGGTAGGACTGATGTCTGATTTTCTCTACTTTCCTCTTTATGAGGAGCTATATATAGCATTTGCTTTCTGCAGCGCTGGAGGATTCTGGTGATCTGCCTCTATTCGCTGCTAAATTTGTGGCTTCCTGCAAAGGGTGTCTTGTTTCTGTGCCCTAATGTATATGCACTTTCCATGGTGTTTCGGTTTTAAACGTCTTTTGTGGGGGGTGGGTGTGTTTTGGGGCCTCCCCCATCTCTTTCTTCCCCACCACCCCCTTTAGAGCTGCTCCACCGGGTTTGGAAACCGCCTTCAGGGCTCACAGGGAAGTTGGGAATAAGATATTGCAGATTTCCATCCAAGTTTGTAGTGGGCTTTTTGTGTCCTTGGGTTTCCTGTTTCTATGTGTTCCTTGGTGTCCACACAGTCATGTTTATGTCTAAAGTAACTAAGGATAAAACGACTTTTGAGTCATCGAGTAAGAGCTTTGAATTAGCCTCTTTGTTTGCTGGTTTGTAGCAGGAATGGATTCTTATATTGCTGGTCATATTGCATTCCTGCAGTCACTTCTTACAGTTATGAGCTAGCTCTTGCTTGGGGATGGACATGGCAGTGGGATAGTCAGCGTTTTGGTGAGTTCACAAATACAATGACAGGCCGTTTGGGGTTGTTGTTGTGTGGTTGTTACCTGCATTCCAGGAAGATTTAGACTGGGCAAACGTTAAAATGGGAAGCAAAGAGATGCTACTGACGTGCTGGGCATGAGTGCGGAGCAGAGCTATATTAAGAGAATTTGCTGTGCATTTTAATGAAATGAGAGCGCTCTTTTCCACACATCAAGGGGTGTAGGGTGGAGTAAGTTTTGGACCCAAACAGTGCTGTTCCTGAAAGAGCTGGTAGGGGTCACTGGAAACCAATGGACAAAATGACTTTCTCTGTTCTCTGAAGTTGAATGTATTGGCTCCCAAGGCAGTCCCAGCTCCACCCTTTCTTGGGCCTGTATATTCTCTCTCTCTTTCTCTTTTCCCCCTTTAAACATCTGTATGCCGTAGCTTATATTAGAGCATGGATTATTGAGACAGAAAACTGATATTCACAAGGAAAATTTGGAAATAAACCCGGATGCCTGTCTTCATAACAGGTTCTGTGTATATATGAAGGCATGGTCCTGAGATTAGTGTTTTTGCCTTCCAGACTTCAGTTAAAAAAACAAAATGGTGTTCACAGTGAACCTCATCTACCCTTTAGCCAACAAAAGCTAGGTGACAGAACCTCTGAAATTATACTGAAGGGGGAGAGGATGGTAATATTTTAATGCAAGCTGCTTTCTCTTTTGCGTTCTGTGTGCTGTTCTAGTTCTTCAGCTTCGTAATGGTCTAGAACCGAGCTTCAGAGGTCAGACAGACTTTGAAACTCTGAAGGAATTGTCTTTGAATTAATATGTAAATAAGTATGAATACAACAAGTTTTACTTAACTGAATATTGCCTGTAATGGAAGCATGTTAAATGCAGTATGGAATATGATGTTATATGTAAATTCTGGCTTTGCATTGTTTAGGTGACACAATTTTTTTTTAATATCATTTCAAATCTTCCATGTATGCCTTATTGTGTATACTGAGAGAGTCTTTAAGTTTTAAATGGATCTAGGAAAAGAGGTTTGTGAGAGATGATGTTTGCTCCACCTCTGCACAATCGGTTTTTTATAGGGATATTTTTATATGCAGGTACTCATGAGAGGACTCCTGTCAGTTTGACTTTTATTGGGGAACTATCTTTTAAACATGGTGTGTGCAGTACCAGAGTACTTAACCTTGGATCGCTGGAGGCATCCTTGGTGGAATGTTCCAAAAGGACTCACAGAAGCATAGAAAATGGGGGTTGGAAGGGACCTCGGGGTCATCTAGTTCAGGGGTTTTCAGCCTTTTTTGGTTGGTGTATTGTTTGGTGGCTGGTCAACCAGGAGACAAGTCCCCCTGTGCCTGGTTGACCTGGGGAGAAGTCTTTTGGCAACAAGCATCGCAAAGTGCTGGTGGTCTCACTCGCCTTGTCGCCTTACTACTGTCACATACCCCCGGTTGACACCCCTGATGTGTCCAACCCCCTGCTGAAACCAGGACCAGTCTCAACTATGTCATCCCAGCAAAAGCTTTGTTGAGCCAGGTCTTGAAAACCGTCAAGGGTGGAGAGTGCATAACTTGTCTGAGTAACCTGTTCCAGTGTTTTACTGTCCTCCTAGTGAGACAATTCTTCCTAATATGTAACCTAAACTTCCCTTGCTGCAAGTTGACACCGTTGCTCCTTGTTCTGTCATCTGCCACCACTGAGAACAGTTTACCTCCATCTTCTAACCCCGCCTTCAGGAGGCCTCAAATGCCTCTACACTAATGCTTATAGTATGGGAAACAAGCAGGAGGAACTTACCCTCCTGCTAGCTAACACCAGCCCAGACCTGGTGGGGCTCACTAAAACGTGGTGGGACCCAATGCATGACTGGACAGTGGATATCAAGGGCTGTAGGCTGTACAGAAGGGATAGGAGAGGGAAGAAAGGTGGGGGTGTGGCAATCTACATCAAGGAGAGATACACATCCTCAGCGAGTAGCACTGGGTTAGAGAAGAGACAAGCTGAAGTGCTCTGATTTAGAATACAAGGAGGTTGAGGGGAAAGGGACTTAATGGTCGGGATCTACTACAGACCACCCAACCAAGGGGAAGAGCTAGACCGGAAATTCTTAAGTCGGCTCACGGAGGCAGTTATGTCAAAGGACGTGGTCATCGTGGGTGACCTAGACTTTCCAGACATCTGCTGGGAAGAGCAGTCAGAACTGCTCACATAGGTTCCTAGCTGAGATACAGGACCTCCATCTAACCCAGGAGGTGCACAGCCCCACCGGGGGAGATGTTTGTTGGATCTGGTCCTGGCCATGGATGATGACCTGGTGAGGAGTCTGCAGGTGCTCAACTACCTGGGTGACAGTGATCATTGCCTGCTGGAATTTACCATCCAGTGCAAGGTGGCAGAGGCCTGCAGCAAGGCAACAGCCCTGGACTTCAGGAGGGCGGATTTCAATGAGGTAAGGAGAATAGTTGAGACACTGAGGTCCCGAAGGGGAGTTGGATATCCAAGAAGAGTGGTTGTTCCTTAAGGACATGATCCTCCAAGCCCAAAGGGAGGTAATCCCAACATGGATCAGGGGCAAGGGGCTCACTCACCAAAAGCATCCGGGAATGTCATCTAGATAAAATAGCACCTAGCATACACCTGATGGAATGGAGGGGCCATCACTAGGAAGGACTATACCTCCGTTGCTTGGGATTGTAGGGGAGCTGTTAGGAAGGCCAAGGCAGAGATGAAACTGGGACTAGCTACCTGGATCAAGGACAACAGGAAGCCCTTTTTAAACACATAGGGGATAAAAAGAATGTACTAGGTAATGTGGGGCCTCTGCAGGACATGCTAGGAAATCTGGTCATCACACCAGACAGCGAAGCTAACCTATTTAAAAATTTCTTTGCCTCCATTTTTCTGAGCAGGGACCAGGTCATCCTCCCCACTGGGACCCCTGTAGGCCCCAGAGGAGGCGCACCCAGGCCTAGGGTCAGAGACGACCTAGTCAGGGAACTTCTGGAGGGACTGGACATACTGAAATCAGCAGGTCCTGATGATCTTCACCCCAGAGTGCTGAGGGAATTAACAGAGGTCATTGCGGGACCCCTGGGGACATAGCTTTATGAGCACTCATGGTTCCTTGGTGAGGTGCCGGAGTACTGGAAAAGGGCAAATGTGGTCCCCATTTTCAAAAAAGGGAGGAAGGAGAACCCAGGAAACTATAGGCCTGTTAGTCTTACTTAGGTCCTGGGTAAGCTTTTTGAGAGAAATATTCTGGCGCATGGGCCAGCAGGGGAGATTATGCATAGGGGCAACCAACATGAGTTCATTAGAGGCAGGTCCTGTCAGACCAACCTGGTGGCTTTCTGTGACCAGGTCACAAAATCCTTGGATGTAGGTGTTGTGGTAGACATAGTCTTTCTGGACCTTAGGAAGGCCTTCAACACTCTCTCTCACCCCAGTCTCATTAAAAAGCTAGGAGACTGGCATCGATACCTACCCAGTCAGATGGGTCACTAAGTGGCTGGAGGCCACATCCAGAGAGTGGTGGTGGATGGGTCTTTTTCAACCTGGAGGGATGTGGGCAGTGGGGTTCTGCAGGGCTTGGTCCTTGGGCCTGTACTTTTTCATCTTCATCAGTGACTTGGATGGGGGTGTAAAAAGTACCCTGTTTAAACTCGCAGATGACACCTAAGATGTGGGGAGAAGTGGGCATGCTAGAAGGGAGGAATAAGCTGCAATCAGACCCGGACAGGTTGCAAGGGTGGGTGGATGAAATTAGGATGGGTTTCAACACTGACAAATGCAGGGTACTGCTCCTGTGGAGGAAGAACCAGCAGCATACCTACAGGCTAGGGAACTCCCTTCTCATCAGTGCAGAGGCAGAAAAGGATCTTGGAGTCATTGATTCCAAAATGAACATGAGCTGACAGCATGGGGACGTGGTCAGGAAGGCCAGCTGTACCTTGTCATGCATCCATAGATGCATCTCAAGCAGGTCCAGGGAGGTTATCCTCCCCCTCTGTGCGACACTGGTCAGGCCACAATTGGAGTATTGCCTCCAGTTTTGGGCACCGCGCTTCAGGAGATATGTGGACAACATGGAGAGGGTCCAGAGGAGGGCCCACCTGCATGATCAGGGGTTAGCAGGGCAGGCCCTATGAGGAGAGGCTAAGGGACCTGAATCTGTTCAGCCTCCACAAGAGAAGACTGAGGGGGGGATCTAGTGGCTGTTTACAAACTAGCCAGAGGGGGACCAGCAGGCATTGGGAGAGTCCCTGTTCCCCCAAGCACTACCAGGGGTGACAAGAAATAACGGTTACAAGCTGTCAAAGGGTAGATTCAGGCTAGATATCAGGAGGTGTTACTTCCGTGTCAGAGTGGCTAGGATTTGGAGCCAACTTCCAAAAGAAGTGGTGCTGGCTTCTACCCTAGGAGTCTTTAAAAGGAAGCTGGATGAACACATTGCCAGGGTCATTTGACCCCAGTACGCTTTCCTGCCACGGCAAGGGGTTGGACTTAATGATCTACTCAGGTCGCTTCCAACCCTACCAACCATGAAAGCTGCTATTAAATCCCCTCTGTCTCCTCTTCTTCAAACTAAATAAGCCCACTTCTCTCAGTGTCTCATCATATGTCATGTGCCCCAGCCCCCTCACCATTTTTTTTTTTGTCCTCTGCTGGACTCTCTCCAGTTTGTCCATGTCCTTTCTGTAGTGTGGGGGGCCTAAAACTGAACACAGTACTCCAGATGTGGCCTCACCAACCAGTGCTGAAGAGAGGGGCATAATCACTTTCCTTGACCTGCTGACACCATACCTACCAGTGCAACCCAGTATGCTATTAGCCTACTTGGCAACAAGGGCAAGGTCCTTGTCTGCAGAGCCCAGCCAGTCAGCCCCCAGCCTGTCTTGGTGCTTGGGATTGTTCCGTCCTAAGTGTAGGACTTTGCACTTGTCCTTGTTGAACTTCATTAGATTTCTTTTGGTCCAATCCTCCAATTAGTCTAGGTCACTCTGAATCCTAGCCCTACCCTCCAGTGTACTTGCTATTCTGCCCAGCCTGGCATCATCTGCAAACTTGCTGAGGGTGCACTCTGTGTCATCTTCAAGGTCACTGATGAAAATATTGAACAAAACTGGTCCTAGGACCAACCCCACGGGCACTCCCCTTAATGGCTTGAGGTTTAATCTGCTCCCAGTGTTTGGGAGGTATCATCCTGCTCCATAGTAACTGAATGTTTGCTTACCCCGTAAGGCATAAATTTTAATATTCCTGTCCAATTTTTGTTAGTGTTACTGTTATGACTGCTATCATTATTAGTATAAATATAATATATTAATATAAATATCCAGTTCTCTTTTGTATCTCACTCAAAAATCATCATGGCCAATTATAGTAATTTGTTCCCACTGTAATGAGCCTCTGAATTCTGGAAGCCATAGTGTGGGAGGACAGTACCTAGATCAGCTTGAGTCACTGCCCCTTGGATGCATCTAAGGAGCCATTGGACACCAGTGAAAGCCTTCCTGGAGACATGCATGGATAATGGAAAGAAAACTCCACAGTTGGTTGAGTTCCCCCTGGCCCACACTCCCTTTGTAGTTTGATACACATGGACAAATTGGCCTGATCAGGAGGAGATTGATCAGAAGCTCTCAGGCCACTGTGGGCCTTGGGATGGGGTATATGTAAGATGAAAGGTCTGGGGGAAAAGTGCAACTATAAATTCAATAAGAGCTTCTCAAGGAGGCAGAAGAGGGGCTACAGCCTGGCACATTCAAGGATACTGAGTTGGATGTTCTGCTCTTCTGAGTTTCACAGCTGGTTGGGCATAAAAAAACAAACAACCAACCCCCCAAATCAAAACAACAACAACAAAAGACAACCCACCCCCCAAAACCCTGAAACAAAACATCCCCCCCCAAACTCTCTTAATCAGTTTTGAAATTGCTGCCTTTTTAATATATTGTGTTCTGTCTTCTTGTCCTTGAATTTTGGGAACAGAAACTCCCAATATACTTTTATTACTCAATATTATGTACTTTTATCACAGCCTCTGTTTATTGCCTTTGGAAGGGAACTTTTGTTTTTGTTAAGTAGTTGGTATTTCCCTCTTTCTGTGTGTTGCTGTGCATTTGTTGATATTGAACTCTCTTTGCCTGTGTTGCTTATTCATTGAGTTTATTAGTTCTTCCTGAAGTTGATCTCAGTCTTCTCAAGTTTTTACTAACACTGTCATCTGCAGATTTTGCTACCTCATTATTCACTTCCCTTTCCAGATCATTAATTAATACATCAAACAACACTAGGCCTGCCACAGAAACTTGAGCCCCCTTGCTCTTAGTGTAGTGTGATGAATATTCCTTACAATATTCATTCTTGCTTACAATATCTTAGCCAGTTTTTGAGCCATGAGAATACTTAAACATGGTCTTCACAGTACTTCAACCATGTCTACTCGAGACATGGTTTTACTTTGCAGAAACAATGCTGGGTAGGCAGCATAAGACAGTCTTCCAGAAATGTCATTGAAATGTTAATTAAAAACAGGCGGAGTAGTTTGCAGGTACTCATACAAGACTTGTTATACTGCAGTTCCTTGAATTATCCCTACAAGTCGTGTGGGACAGTAGCTGTCATAGGAAACTTCAAATCTTGTTGCAGCTTTAGATCTAAGCTGCTTCAAAATCTTGGTAACTATTTTTAGAATGCAAAATTAATCACTTAAAGGGTCTTTTTCAGCTTCCTGCTTGTGCTCATCAGCAGACTGCAGCTTTGCTCTGTCACTGGCTAATCACAAATAAACTTTTCAGAATTTAATGCATTTGCTTTAGATAGCTTTCCTCGGCCAACCATCTCTGAAGTGATGATGGAGAACTTGTTGCATTCATCATCAATCACTCGGAGGTGGGGCGGCACGGACCAAGTAAGCATACTTAAAGCCAACCAGTAGTTTTGGCTTTTGTTTGCAAGTCATACAGTTTCTTGACTGGCATGCATGCTTTTGGTCTGTCTTTCAGCTGGAGAAAAATATTTGACTACTAGATTTGGCAAGGTATATATTTAATTATAGCTGTGTGGTTTCCATGCAACAGGTATGTTTAATATTTCAGGTTTTTTAAAAATTATTTGAGGGTTGAATGTTCTTGAGAAAGTGTTGATTTATGTTCTTGAGGTTTATTTGAGCAGTCTTTCTAGACTGTTAACCTATTTTAAAAACAAACATACTAAGCTGAAAAGTGGTGAGAGGACAGACCTGGAAATGAAGCAGGTATAACCATGTGGTCACACATGGCGTGCTTACGAGGTAATGCTGAGCGGTTAGGTTTAGCTTGTCAGTAGAACCCCCTGAAGTTGGGGGTAACAGGAGTTATGTAATTAATATGTTTAACATAACTGATAAACTCCACTAAATGGATTGCAAAGGCAACTTCAAGGACCTGCTATCTCCCACCTGAATTAGCTGGGCATTCTGCCATTGTTTGTAATAATAGAATATTGCTAAATATGCAAACATGTAGAGATCCTTGTTTCTCGCATATAATGCACAGCCCAATTTTTACCAGGTAGTTTTGGGGTGGGGGAAGGGAAGATATGAGTAACTGGGCACTGTTAACCTTGAAGTGACCCTGGGCAACCTGTTACTTTATTTATAAGCTATGGGCAATTATAATTGCCTGTCTTGAAGGCTAGGGCAATAAAGGTTGTGGACTTAACTGAGCATTGCCACATTTTTCTTGAAAGTCTGAGACCAGAGCACCCTGTTTCTGCTCCCAGTATAGCATAGAATCTACTAGGCTAAAGGGTTTACCTCTCCTTTTTCTAACACAAGATATTTTACCTTGAGTGCAAGCATGTGTGGTAGTACTGCCAAATATGACTGTGTCACAAGATGTGTCACTTATTAGGTCTGTGTTTATATTTAGTAGGGGTTGTCACCAAATAAAGGAGGGGTCTGGCTCATGCTTTGCTTTGATATTATTAATTCACGATTTAAAAAAAATCTTCAGGCAGGAGAGTTCTGCTTCATCTTGCAGTTCAAGATGAAAATCATTCGGCATATATTTACATAGAATTGCATGGTAAGTCATTTTATTAAAGTTTTGTTGATAGCATGACACAGTTTTACTTTCTTTTCCTGAGCTTGTGGTTTTACTATGTTAAACTTGGTATACTCCTGGACTGAGCCCAATGTATGCCTAGAAGAGGTACTGTGTTAGTTGCACTCAGCTTCCCCAGTATCTGTAGAGACTAGCAACTTTAGTGGGGGTTTTTGGTGCTTTTATCTAATAGCTGATTGAATTGGCTGTAGCTAAAAGCACCAAAAGGTCCTGCTGAAACACCTGATCTATGTGGACACTGTGGAGCCAGGTTGAATAGCGCACTACTGCTTCCAGTAGAGTGCTTTTTTGTGCCCCCCCCAATCTGACAGTGCCTGTTGTGTCTGTAGTATGTGATATAATTTTATGACCAGTTGCAAATGGGACTGTATGGTACTTTGAACCTTGTCTGTTTGAGCGTTCTGTTGTATAGAAGACTTTAAAGACACCCCCCCAATCCTGCATTAAGAATTTTAATGTGCGTCTTCAAAAAGATGAATAATGGGAAGGACGCAAATTCTTTGAAATCCTCTACTTTTCTTCATCAGGTCTGTGCTACCACTTACAGATAGCAAAAGAATATCAATTGTTAATGACTAGGAGAACTATTTTCAATTTTTTCTTTCCATGATGTTTCATTGCTAGTTGGTATTGCTTACTCTGGTATTATCCTAGAGATGAATGGACTTCCAAAATTAGTGAAGTCACTACAGACAGCAAAATAAACCCTGTGAATAATGAAAGCAGTACTCACTCAATTTAGAGGTAGGACTCTTAATTTTTATAGACGGTATAAAAACATTCTGGAGCTCCTAAAACAATTAAATGCTTTGGATAATTTACCCCTCTAAATAACTAAAGATACTTGTCCTGGATTGTTTGCTTTGTTTGGATTAATCACATTGTGCTTCTGAGCACTGAAATCCTTTGAGGAAGATTGCTACAGATCATGTGCATGTTAGTTTTTGGAAACTTTTTGCTGATTGCCCAGCAAGTTTTTACAATTTAAACTGGACTACATTTTGTTGCTTTAGAAAGCACTACTTCTGAAAACTGACCTGCAGGAGCTGATGGTCATCCATTTTTGGCATTAGCATAAAGGAAGCCATGATGAGTGTTTTGAGGAGAGCTGTGGTTTGTTTATAGAAAAAGTTTGCTTGGCACTTTAACATGGCTGGTTATATGAAATACACAGTGGAATTATGACCACGTATTTTCTTCTCTGTGAAAGACAAGGAATTTTAATATTGCCTAAAGTTAGGCATCTATAAGCACACTTTTTTTTTTGTAACCCTTGCCTGTTGTTTGTATTTGTATTGCTTAACTTCTAGGAGCTGCGGTTATGGACCAAGACCCTATAGGGGATGTACAAATATGCACTAACGGGTAGTTATCTGCCCAAATGCTCCTAGTGAAATATAAGAAGCGGGACCAGTGGCGCGGCTCTATGAGCACTCGTGGTGCTCTGGTGAGGTGCCGGAGGATTGGAAGAGGGCCAGTGTGGTCCCTATCTTCAAAAAGGGA
>JAGPOW010001296.1:121786866-121818249 GCA_030014935.1 Caiman crocodilus
AACTGGCCTCAGGCACTACTACAAGGGGTTTGGTTTCACTACGGGGGTTTGGCTTGTTAGGTGGTGTCATGGATCACCGCCCACAATGCAGTCTGCACAGACACCAAGTTGTGGGGCAAGGTGGGCATGCTGGAGGGGAGGGACAGAATCCAGCTATATCTAGAAAGATTAAAGAGGTGGGTAGATGAGAATAGGATGAAATTCAACACAGGCAGGTGCAAGGTGTTACATCTAGGGAAAAGGAACCAGCAACACACCTATAGGCTGGGGAACACCCTTCTTGTCAACGTGGTGGCAGAAAAGGATCTTGGAGTCACTGTTGACTCCAAGATGAACATGAGCCACCAATGTGAGGATGTGGTCAGTAAGGCTAACCGCGCCTTGTCATGCATCTGCAGATGCATCGCAAGCAGGTCCAGGGAGGTGATCCTTCTCCTCTACACGGCATTAGTCAGGCCACAATTGGAGTCCTGTGTCCAGTTCTGGGCACTGCACTTCAAGAATGCTATGGTTAGCATTGAGAGGGTCCTGAGGAGGGCCGCTTGCATGGTCAAGGGGCAGCAGGGCAGGCCCTACAAAGAGATGCTAAAGGGCCTGAAGCTATTCAGCCTTCACAAGAAAAGGCTGAGAGGGGACCTGGTGGCCACTTACAAACTCACCAGAGGGGGGACCAGTGACAATTGGGGGAAGCTCTGTTCCCCTGGGTACCACCCAGGGTTACTAGGAATAACAGCCACAAATTGTTAGAGAGAGGGTTCAGGCTGGACATGTGGAGGCATTACTTTAGAGTTAGGGCTGCAAGGCTCTGGAATGGACTCCCAAGTGAGGTGGTACTCTCTCCTATCTTGGGGGTCTTCAAGAAGAAGCTGGACAGATATTTGGCTGGGGTGATATGACACCAGCACCCGTTCCTTCCTGGGCCAGGGGATCAGACCTGATGGTCTGTTTAGGTTCCTTCCGGTCCTAAGCACTATGATACAGCTGGGGAAGCTCCAGGGGCATGAAAAAACCCCTAGTGGGTACTTTCCTCCCCCCCCACTGGGCAGACTCCAGCTGAGGGGCTGGTGCCAGGCCTGGGGCGTGCATTCCCACCCTGTGCCCCCTCTGCTTCTTGGAGGGGGAGAGCTGGGGAAGGCTAGCCTGGCTCTGAGCTGCAGGAGGGGCACAAAAAGCTCCTAGGTAGTTGCTTCCCCCCTCTCGCCAACCAGGCAAACTCTGGCTGGGTAGGCCTGTGCAGGGGCATATGTTTTCACTAATCTGCTGCCGCCAGGCCACCCGCCCGCGCCCCCCCCTGGAGTGGGATAACTGAGAGCTAAGTAAGGATTTGGAGGGCTGGGACTGTCCTAGCCCAGCTCAAGCTGTGGGGGGGTGAAACCCCACCCTCCCAGTGGTTGCTTATACCCATGCTGGGCAGACTCCCTCTGTGGGGGCTGATGCCAGATGAGTGAGGGGGTGTATTTCACCCCTCCCCCATGGGGATGGATGGCTGGGCAGGGACATGCCTGAGCTGATCCTAGCTTAGCTTTCTGGGCTGCAGAGGGGGGAAGCAAAAAGCCCCTCTGCCAGTGCTTTTCCTCCCCTTGCTGTACTGACTAGAGCTAGGCAGTTTTGCAAGGGGGGGTCTATCAGTCTGACAGGTAGAAGCAGGCTAGGAAGTAGAGGCCTTAGCGTCTCCGCTCTGTGACAGCTGTGGGCAGGACCAGCCCTGTGCCGGTGGAGCAGATGGCACAGCCCAGGGCTGCAGAGCATCCTGCAATGCTGACTGAGTTACCTTGAATCGGCAGGGCATCTGGGACGTAAGCCAGTTTAAACATCAGTTAAGTCTGAGACTACATCCAGTCAGGCTTATTTTAAGCTGGTTTTGGTCATTTATGTGTGCTGAACTTGTGTTCTGTTACAGGTTTAAACCAGTTTCCAGTTACTTAAACTGGTTTATGTGCAACTTCTGTCCCTAGTCTAAGTGGCTTGAATAAACTCAGTGGTCAGTTTTGTTTAACTATCAGCTAAACAGGGTATGGCAGTCTATCTGGCTGGATATGTACAAGGCCATGAGAAGGCCCCTATCTGTATTACATGATGTGTGCAACCTTGTGAAACCCTGAACTAGATTTGATGACTTATAAATTTTACAAGCTTATTTGGAAGTGTTGCAAACACAATTAAAATTGAATATGCTGAAATAATTCAATGTGTAAATTTAAGAATGCAGCTTTTCTTAATCTGTGACTTCTAAAGCTAAACTGTGCAACACTTGTGAAATCTTTCGACATTTCTTGAGAAGGGTTTTTTTGTTCCTTTGACCATATGGTTATAATTAAAAGAATATTGGGTATTATTTCAAATAATTTTCTTTAAAAAATCCTTAATTCTCTTAAATAATTCATATCTCTTTTCTTGTTATCTGTTCAGCTATATACCAAATGTAGTATAAGAAGAAAACAGATTTATGTATATTTCATTATTTTGCTTTTTTTAGTGCTAGGGAAACATTATTTTAACTACATTTTATGCTGTAAAATTATGGTTTGATTCCTAATAATGTAAGATTGTTATACTATACAAAGGTTTTCATAATCTAACAGAATATTTTCATCTATCTTCTAAAATATGGTGTTCTGTTACAGAAAAATATTTTTCTTTGTGCTGAATATTTTCAAAACACATTCACAACATGGTTAATTAGTTCAGTGAAGCAAGGACTTCTAAAATTTGTTATAGGGAAACACCATGCAGGTTAAAAGTTAAATTTAAGTTCATAAAAATGTGTTTAAAAAAAAATCCAAAATGCTGTCTAATTTTCTTAAAGAAGTTTAAATGCATATAATTAATAGTCCCATTCTGTACTTTTAAAATATGTTTTGCGTATCTTCCTGTATGGTATCAGTTTCTTTTCTTAGCAAGAACAGATATTTTACATTAGCAGTTAATGTGTCCAACAGTAATTAGTCAGAACATATGATTTGCTAGTGTGAAATTTCTCCTTTTTTCTGACTTTTATAGTATGCTTACTTTCTTTAATATATGATTGACTTAAGTGAAATCTAATCTTTCTAGAGACCCACTTAACATATTGCTATGCTAAAATTTGCTGTTTAACTTAATTAGATGTGTGTGTGTGTATATATATATATATATATATATATATATATATATATATATATACATACACACACATTAAAAAAAAAAAAAAAAAAAGGTCATCCACTGTGAATCCCTGGAACTGTTTAAATACTAAGAAATACTTTGTCTACATGGTGATAAA
Source organism: Caiman crocodilus (assembly GCA_030014935.1). NCBI lineage: Eukaryota > Metazoa > Chordata > Crocodylia > Alligatoridae > Caiman > Caiman crocodilus. Next base: position 121,790,129 of record JAGPOW010001296.1, read on the forward strand.
GTTTGTTTTCCAGTTGCACATTACTGAAAGGGTGGAAAAAGGTCTTGTAATTCTGTCTCCTTTTTATCGTAGCAGATTTCTATTTACTTGGGGAAAACCTATTACTAAAATAGTAATGAGGAAGAGTGTAATGTAAGTGTAGCTGTTCACCACATTCCTTTGCAGGTTACTGGAGTATTTTTACATATGTTTTGTTCAGCCTTCTCTTGGAAAGTGAAGTAAAGTTGTCTTTTTCTATTAACAGCCTAAAATGATTACTGCATGAATGCAGTGGAATAAATGGCGTCCAAAGTAACAGATGCTATAGTCTGGTACCAGAAGAAGGTAAGCTTTTCAGTTGTTATCTGTGTTGCTTATATATGAAAGGGGAGACAGAAAAAAGTGTGGCAAGTTGGTGGATGATGATAGTGATTACTTCAGTATGTTGGGCTTTTTGCTTTTAAAGGGTCCTCCTATTTTTGAAGTGTTGAAGTGTACAAATGAACAGCTCAAACTATTTCTCCAGAAGAGGTTGATTTTAAATGTGTAAAACGTATTTACAATGATTAATATCCTTGTGTTGTTATCCCTTTGGGCTGTTTGTCCTTTCATAAGTTTACAGGGGAAGTTTTTAATGGCTTTAGTTGGTTGTAGACTAAAGCATTAGTGTACAGGTGCATATACACATTGTGTTTCTAATACTTTGCAAAGTATTGAAATGACAATTAAAAAAAAAATCAAGCTTCAAGGATAAAAGCAGGATTTTTTTATTCATCTCTTTGCTAGAAGCTTTGTAATCCAGAATTTATTTTCTTTCTTTTAATTCTATTTATAGATGTTGACCTGATTGACCAGTGTTGTTTTTCAGCTTAAAAGACCTGCCATTTCAACATTCACCCTCCATACTTGTAACGAGTGATTGTACATTCTTTCAGTCTCTTTCAGTATTCCTGTGCTGGGGTTTAAACCTGAAAGTTCTGTTCATAAACCAGTAAAGATGGGAATACATGTAACAACTGAACTGTTCCTAAATGTTACTGATTGGTAACTGGTTCACAGCTTTCATGGGTCAGAGGTGTACATGTGTACAGTACTTCAGCATTCCAGCTAAAAAAAATTATATGTAGAAGTGTTTTGGCTCTAAAATCATATGTTGGGCTGGATGCTTATCCCCACCCTACCTCAACCAGAGGTGAGGGCTGCTTGCAACCTACACTTCGGGAGTTCCAGTGGTGGATGACCTATGGCTGGTCGGGGGGGTGACATTTCTACTTTTCCTTTTCTCTTAAACATAAGTAAAGTGAAGTGCAGTAGCCTGCCCTTGTCTGAAGTTCCCTGTGTGCGAGCCTGACTTGAGGTGGTTGTGGAAGAGAAGTGCTTGAGGGGTTCTGGACCCACAATTTTAGGTTCTCAGGGGCTGGGCGGCATGATGAGAGTCCAGGATCCAGTGCTGTGTAAGGACACAGTTAGTATTGGAAAGATAACTTTTATTAAACAAGCAGTGCAGGGACACTCCTTGATTTTAAAAAGTGCCAAAAAAGGGGGAGGTAACTGTGAAGGGGGGAGGGGGAGGGAGCAGTACAGCATACAGTTAAAGATGTGGGGGTTGAGGGGCAATGCTATATGGGATGTCTGGAGGACAGACCAGACCCATGTCATGGAGTGCTCTGTGTCCATATTAACAGTGAACTGGTACACTATGAACCAGCTCAAAAGTGTACCTAGAAATTCCAGGTAGTCTTTTGAACCATTTCTATTTGGCTTTAAATTAATTTTAAAGGCTTGTATGTCTGTCAGTTTCAGGTTTAAACCACATTTAAAGGCTAAGTGTTATATGTGTCCATACCCTAAAATACGGATCAGAATTAAGACTTTAAAGTATAGATTAAATAAGTCCTCCTCATGTTTGTAAATTAGCAACTTTTGTTGGTATCTTTTTATTCCCTTCAAGAACCTGATGAGAAAATATTCCTTGTTTTCAGGACCCAGGCACTGTTTGCCTGTAGCGCATTCTGCCGCACCCTGGGTATGAAGCAGGGCTTGGGCAGCTCTGTGGCTGGACTGCCTTTCTAGGCAGACCAGGCAGTAGCAACTTCTTCCATCTGCTACCGCTCCTGGCCCTGGGCCCATGGTACAGATGGGCACCGGCACCCCAGCCCTGACCTGCTATGGCCCGCACCTGCTCCGGACTTGTCTGCTCATGCTAAATAGCAATAGCAATAGTGCTGGCTGGGCTGAAACTTGCTCAGATTGGTGGGGAAAAGCAGCCCCTCCTCTTTGCCACTGTCTAGTACCCTCTGCTGCAACCACCTGGAGCCCGCAACTGCACTGCCCTGCAGCTCCACTGTTGTCACTGCTGCTTCTGGGCTGCCCCACATGGCAGCGCTGGCAGCCCAGAGGAGCTGCAGGGCAACCCAGTGAGAGCTTCAGGCAGCTGTAGCAGGAAGCTTTAGGCAGCCTTGAGGGGGAGGGTCCACTTTTCCCTCACTCTGAGCAACAGTTTCTGCCCAGCCAGTGCTGCTGCTGCTTAGTGAAAGCAGGTAAGTCTGGAGCAGGCGTGGAGCTGTGGTGCAGGTTCTGACTGATCTGCTTTGGCGGGGGTGAGTTTGGAGTATGCATGGCACGGGGCAGGGCTAGGATCATGTGCTGTTTTTGGTGGTGAGGAGGCGCTGCAGGTTGTGCGGGCCATAGGCTGTTGGGGGGCAGGTGCTGACTGGCTCATACCCACACATCCTCCACAAACATCCCCAGCAAACTCTCCATACCGACATCCACACATACCTACAGCCTCCCCCCCACAATATATAAGAGTAAGACTTCATTTTGAGCTATTATGTAATTGCCTCTATATACACAACACACAAACACGCACACACATCAGGCCAAAAATATATTTTTTTAAAATAAAATTCAAATACGTTAATGTGGATGTTTGATTTTTAATATATAATTGTTTTTTCCCGTTCCAAGATGGAAAACCCCTTTCTCAAATAGAGTACTTCTGGGGCCAGGGGGGGACTTCCAGTGGCAAAGGTCAGGGGGTGGGACTTCCAGCCCTAAGATGGTGACCAGGCAATCTGTCAAGGGGCTGGGCTACCTTGGTGGCCCTTGGCAGCTCACCAAAACTTTTTAAGCAGTCCTCCAGCCAAATAATTGCCTGCCCCGGTCTACAATTTTAGAGCAACAGATTTTATTAACTATTGCTAATATTTTTTTTATACGGTAATCTTTTTTTAATGTAATACTGCAGTGCTGTGCCAAACCTTTTATAATGGAATAATTGGTACAGTTGAAAAAGCACAAACACACATTATGGTAGTGCACAATCATGGTGCTTAAAATGAGCTTTTCCATAAACCGGATAGATTTATTCTCAAAGAATGATTTGGGGTTCTCATTTAGATCTCTGAACTGTATGAAAATGTAAAATGAGAAGAATAATATTTTACTGTAATAGGGGAGATATGTAGCTGAATTCAGTAATATGAGTGTCTTAAGGAACACCATGAGAAACTGAATCACTGCATGCTTTTCAAATCTTGGACTAAATACAATAAATAAGGTTGCTTGGTAGTAGTCATTGGTAACTGCTGAAACATAGGGCTATATCTGAACTCCTATCCTTCATGGAAATGTAGGCATTTGTTGATGTATGGTTTACAATGCCTAGATCTACTTTGACTATGGGATCTAAGTGGCTTTTTGAAGATTCAGAATCTTCTTCGATGTCTCATGAGTTTGCCACCAGTCTAGTGGCTAGAGAATTTTGGCCAGGGTATGGACAACCTAGATTTTAGACTTTCATCATCTTGAGGAGGCTTGAACCTATATCTCCTATTTCCTAAACTATAGGATAGGTGAGGTCAGACCACTCTGCTTCTCTACTGAGCTGATGAGAATTTATGAATAAGAGGCCCAGAGAGAAAACAAGCAAAAGGCAACCTGTTTTTTAGGCTTGTCCCTGGGAAGTTGAGTCTTGGGTTCAGATTTCTGCTGCAAGCATTCCCTTGTTTTGCAGCTAATGACTGTGTAATATACAGTGCATAAACAGTGGTGGGAGCAAGCAAAAGTGAGTCTACCTCCCTGTCCAAGAAATGCAGGAAACTGCTTTCCCAAGGAAAGTGCCCTAATCACAAAAACTTTGTATTTGACTCTTCAAGTTGATGACCTTCTAGAGGAGTGATTTGAATTGGTGCAGAAAAAAGTAATTCACAAGATGCACTTTGGTTGATATTTTGGTGAGACAGCAAAGAAAGACAGCAGATTTTGAATGCTAGGTACTTTGTTTCAATTATTTAGTAAGAGGCATTTAACATTTTCGGTAAAAAAATATGTAAGCAGTGGTGGAATTAGGACGGAGTTTATTTTGTTTGAAAATCTGCAATATCTGTATCATTACTAAATTAATTCAGTAATTAGCAGGAAAAGCATTAAAAAAAAAAAATCTCCTGTAAAGCTTCCCAGTTGTCCAACCAATGTAATTCATAGGTGACCCTGTCACTTCAAATGTTTGTAGCTTATAGATTGGGTCTGTCAAAATTTATGGTGGATGCTCAAAATACTTCAACTTGAAGCAGTGTTTCAGGTGCCAGAACATCAGGTCTGAGGCTGATTTTTGACGCATAAGGAATTTCCCACACTGTGATGAAATTGAGTAGTTTGGACATTCTGTTCTGTTGACGCTTTCTTCAGTATCAAGGAGCTTTGCACCTGCTTGTTCCAGCAGACCAAGTAATCTTGTTGCTGGGATTTTGATTGGCTTCAAAGAATGCTGCTGAAGCAAGAGGAAGCGGCCTCCATACTGAAATATTCTGATGATTCTTTGGGACTCTTCTCTATTATTCTTACTCCATAATCTTGAAATCTCTGTTTAGGGCAGGGCTGTCCAACTTCAAAGTGGCAGGGGGGCGACCACAACACTGGTTGTGGGCCCCAGGCTACACACTATAGAGACTACACACTGTGGGCTCCCAGGATGCTTGCTACACAGGCAGCATGAGTGGCACTTGCCTCCCCCACTTCTCCCTCCCCTGAGCACCCCATAGATGTGGGCAGCACAAGCTTGCATCCCCTGCCCAACCAGACCTGCTCCAGCCCACTGCTGCTGGGCTGGCAAGTTCCCCCTGTCCTCTGTGTGTGTTGGGTGGGGGGCAAGGAGAGCAGAGATCTCTGTGGAATGCTGGAGGACTGCTGGAGCATACAGCTGTTTTGGGAGGCACTTCAGAAGGAAGCACTTCAAAGTTTTTCATTTTTTAAAAGAACTTTGGCTGAGTAAGTTTGTACCATCACTGTTTTGAGAGCTTCAAAGGCACTTTAAATGGCATCTGTCCAGGGCCATGGAAACTCCAAAAATTCAGGATTTGTCAGTAGATGAGGAATTGGTGTTAGTGTGAAGAGATAGTTTTAGTTTCATGATTTGTTCAGTAAAGACTTTCTAGAAAAGAGTAAACTGTCATTCAGTGTAATTAATAAGGTTGACTCAAGTTAATATTTTTCTTTTGATGTCTTTCATCATTGATATTTCTGAATATGAACAGTAAATGCTTTAAATAACATTAATTAGTTTACCCTGAATTATGAGGCTGTGCCTTCAAATGATTGTTGTGGGTATCTCATTAGTCACAATGCTAATTGTCTGTAGCAGATTTCTTCTCTTTGAAGTAAACTTCAGAAATACTGGGTTTTTTTCCAATCTGTCAATGTTTTGCACTGATTTTTTTTTTCTTGTTTTTGGTGAAAACAATAGGAATTGAGTAGTTAGTAACTCAAAAATTTGGAACAAACTTGTACATTTTTTAAATTGTCATAAATTTGCTTTTTGTTGAAAGTGTAGTTGGTTTCACTTTTTCTGTATGGGAAATTAGTGCTGGGTAACTCTTAAGGTGCTTGGAGTCTGTTTTCACACCAGATAGTTAAAAGGTCAGAGTCCAGATGGATATAGTGTGCAACTTGCATTAACCACTTGTTTCTTCCTGCCCCTCTTGAGTAGTCTCCTCCCAAAAATTTGAGAGACCTGTAGTAGTATTCTAACCTCTACTTGTGGCAACTAATACTAGTGCTTGGTCATTTTGCCAGCCTCTACCCACTTGCCCTTCCAATATTGTCCAAACCATCAACAAATCATTCCTGTCTCCAAAGAGACTGACATCTTGTACCAAAAGTGAATTCCAGCAGACTGATCTGTACTGGAACTGGACTATTGCCTCTCTTGCCCTGTGTTTAACTTTGTGTGACAGCAAGAGGGTGCTGATTAAAGTACCTTGAATGTAGTCTTGCTTTGTGTTTTTACAGAGACTCTACTGCCTTATATCTTTAAAACCTGGATTCTTCAGGATAAAGTAGATGTGAAGTATTTTTACACAAATAGCTATAGATGATACTTACAAGTACACAGTGTTTCTACTATGTATGGTTTAATATTAATATACACTGCTTGGTGTATAATTTAGAAGCAGTTACATACTTTTTCTCTTGATAACTGAATAATGTTGTTTAATGTGGTTATATTAAGGTTTCTTAATAAACTTAATTCTGAACTTAATTCTCCAGCAGAATATCCATCATAGTGAATTTCCTTTACTTGGAATTTTGTTTATCTTTTAGATTTAGCTATTCTTTCATTTATTTCCTGCATTGTGCTATTTAGAAATTCTAAATATGTTTTACATTATGAACAAGCATTGCTACGTATGCCAAGATATTAAAACATTATGATAAAACAATAGGTATGTATTCTCAGGATTATAATCTTGGAGGATAGTAGTCTACTTGTTCATAAATTATAAATGTCTCCTGAAATATTGATTGATTCCATTAGAATCACACGACTGTGAGTATTGGACTACATGTTGATAGCATCACTACATTGGCTTAAAGTGACTATCAGTGTCATTCACAAAGCTCAAATTCAATCTTGATACACATACAGCTTATTGTTTTTTGTTTATTTTTGGCTGTTCCTGAACAAGACACTGGGAGGTATCATATACAATTAAAGCAATTAGTATGAATCTTTTTGTAAACCCAAGGAACTAGCTGGGGGTTTTCAATGTTAGCTTATTTCATAAAAACTGTTTATAGGCATAATTATTTAACAAGTGGTAACATTTCTTTAAAGATGTATAAGAAGTACCAGTCATTTCAATCATAAGCGAGCAAAGCTGTATAATACAGTTGAACCCTAATAATGTAATGTCACAAGCGCAGGACCAACAAAAAGCCTGTAGTGATAATCAGAGTTGACAATTACAGGAGCTACATACCAGCTGATGCTTACAAATATTTCAGTTGCTTCACAAGGGCAGCACTACAGCTCTTATTTTGAATAGCCTAGAATTTAGACTCTTCTCTCTTGTGTATTGTTGTGAGCTTATGTAATGCCTAACGCTGACATTTATTTAATATGTAACTTGAGTAAAAACCATAGAAAATAGGCTACATTAAATAATATGCTGATAAACTGAAAAGAAGAAAGGGTATACCACAGCAGAAAAAATACTTGTTAATTATTTTTTGCTAACTCATTTGATCTTGGATCATCATTAGATAAGTGTGACTTAAGTGGTAAGTTTACCCAACTGAGATTGCTTACAATGTTGATATTAAGTGGTTTGACAGTATGTAGGGTAACAATAACTGAATTTTTTTTTTTGCGTTATTCTTTTTGGAAGTTGACTGTTGATGATGAAATTATGAAAATAGGCAGCGTGCCATATAAAGAAGTGTGCTTATCTGGGCTTGGGAAAAATGAACACAGCAGCTTTTAAGTACTCATTTCAAGCTGGTTATGTGATCTGTTAAAAACACACATTTTAAAGATGTGGCTAGTTTTTGAAGGCTTCAAACTATTTTCATTATTTCAGGAAAAAACACAGTTGGTTTTAAGTATGCTAAGACATTTAAAAAAGTTATACTCTTGAGGATTAGAGGGAAATATATCTACAGTAACTAATCAGTTGCTCACATGGGTTAGTGTTTTGTCAAATTTTAATAGAAGCCAAGTTTTTACCTTTTAAGCTTTGCAAAGGTCTGCCAAGCCATATATTCTGCTACTATAGAAGTGTACTTCTAGACTTAAAATTTGGCTTTAGAGTATCCACATAGAAAAAACTTAAGTTTGTTTCAAAATTATACTTGTTCAGAGTTTTCACTAGTCCAGTTATATGCTTGGTGAACAGAATAACAAAAACATTATAGTGATTGAGCCCCATCAACATGATTATATATTACCAAATCTAGCAGTGAAGGCAAGATGAAGAAAATGTTAGTTTATCCACGCATCCTTCCGTCTCTGGATTTTGAGAAGCTGAAAAAATTAGAATGGATGAGACACTGAACCAGAACTAGGTTGGGGGATTTGTGAATCAGCAGAAGATGTGGCAGCCAAAATTTTTGATACCAGATGAAATTGCATTTTCTCCAAACATAAGAAATAATAGAAGGAAATGTCAAACCTCAAACAGACTTACTTTTTATTTTGGTATGTAAGATTGAGCTCATTCCCAATTCTCCAGAGCAGGCCTATCCAGCTTCTAAGACAGGGCTCAGCAACCCCTGGCACGTGTGCCAAGCACAGCATGCAAGGCCATTTTGCTTGGCAAGCCACCACCAGCCTGGGTTCTAGGCAGCTGCTGCCAGCCACAAAGTCTGGGCTGTTCCCAGCGGGTGGCTGCAAGTAGACCGGGCTCTGTGGTTGGCAGCAGCTACCCAGAGCCTGGGTCGGCTGCAGCCAGGAGGCTGCAAACATCGGCTCTGGGCTCTGGCATTAACTCTGTACTGGCAGGTGCACACGTGCCTTGGAGTGGATGGTGGGGGAGGGGCCTGAGAAACTCAACCTTGGCCTCTCCCTTGCTGCTGGCACAGAGCTTGAAGACTGGGTTCCAAAGCCTGGCGCAGCTTTTTGTAGCCAGCCTGGGCTCTGGGCAGCTGCAGCTGGCAGGCTGCAAACAGCTGTGCTGGACTCCACAGCCCTGGCATTAGCTCCATGATGGTGGCGACTGTATGTGCACCTCGGAGCAGATAGTGGGAGGACTGTGCTGCCTTGGGGCCCTATCCCCACTTTCTGCTCTGAGGCCCTTATTTTGTTTTTCTGGCATGCCAGCACTCTGGCACTTTGAAAGGTAGACATAATGGTTTTTTTGGCACTGCGGCCAAAAAACATTGTTTTGCCCCTGTTCTAAGAGGATATAGGGAGGGGGTAGAGGGTAAGCACTTGCAGGGAGGACTGCTGCTACCCTGCCCTCCTGTGGGGGCCTTGCCCTAATATACTGCATAGTGTGGGGGGTGCTGTGCAGTCCCCTGCAAAGGCTGGCATGTCACCCCATATAACAGTGTAGTTGGTTTCACTTTTTCTCTAAGGGAAAAAATCCTAGCACTATTTAATGATGAGTAAATCTTAGTGTGCTATTCTGGACTTCATCAAGGTTTTTAACAAGGGCACACATGACCTTCTCAAACAAAATGGAAAATGTGGGGTGGACAAAGGTATTATAAGATGGAAAATTGACTGACTCAATAGCCACAAGCGGAGGTAATTTATATATGGATCCAAGACAGAATGGGAAAAGGTTTTGAGTGGAATACCACAGGGTCCTGGGCCCTGTGCTGTTCAGTGTGCTTATAATGATTTGGTTGCTGGAATAGAAAGCTTTTGAGCAAGTTTTCAGATGACACAAAACTGGGCAGAATTGCAAATATGTTGGAGGATGGGACTGCAATCACAATCTCAACAGACTGGAAATCTGGGTTGGAGCAAACAGGATGAAATTCCATACTGACAAATTCAAGGTGCTACACCTCAGGAAGAATGATCATAAATACAAATACGAAAAGCTCATGTCTAGTTGCATGGCAGCACTACAGAGAAGGCTTTGGGAGTCTTGGTAGATTACAGACTCAATATGAGCCTGTAGCACGATGCCACAGAACAAAAGGCTAATGTGATTTTTGGGATGTATCAATCGAAGCATTAGGTACAAACACAGGAGATGATGGTGCCTCTCTGCTCGGCACTAGTTAGGTCATGTCACACAGAATATTGTGCAGTTTTTTGATCCACATTTTAAAAGGGACATGGAGAAATTGAGAGGGTCCAGAAGCACGGGTGACAAAAATGATAAAGGCCTTGGAAGGCAAGTCATATGAGGAGAGGCTGAAGAACATAGGTTTTTTTTCCACAAGCTGGACATGCCGAAGAGGGGACATGATAGCAGTACTTAAATACCTGAAGGGCTGCTTTAAAGAAGAAAGAGACCACCTTTCCTCTCTTGCTGCAGAAAGTAGGATATGTATCAATGGCTTGAAGGTGCAGCAAAGTTGATTTAGATTGGATATCAGGAAAAACTTAATTCACTGTTAGAACAGTGAGGTGTTGATAGACTGCCTAGGGAAGTTGTGGACTGTACATCATGAAAGTGTTCAAGAAGGGGTTGGGCAGTCATTGATCAGGGATCATATGGGCAAAGTTATGTCTGTGTTCTACCTTGGATATTTCCCATGTTTCTGGCCTTTGCTGGTTGCTACATGGGGCTGGGAAGAAATTTTTCCCCTCTATGTCAGGTTGTTTTTTAAAGCCTTCCTCAGAGACATTGGGTGTTGGCTATAACCAGGTCTAGGGATTTCACTGGGGCATGCCAGTGCTCCTGCTGGGACTTAGGCCTGGAGTTTCCTGGCTAGAGTGTCTTGCCCCTCCCCTCAGGATCAGACTGACTGCCATATTTGGGGTGAAGAAACAATTTTGACCCATGGTCAGATTCTTATGGACTGGGGATTTTTGCCTTCCTGTGTAGCTGGGGGTGTGGCCCTCTTTGCAGGATTGCTCCAGCATATTTTAATAACCTCTGCAGCAGCAGAACGGTGGCTACCATGGTCCCCTTGCTTTACGTGTGACAGGTTTGGGTGTTATATCTTGTAGTTCTGTCAGGGTTGACAGTATTTTGCTAATACACTAACATTATATGTGTATAGCATAGTTTGGATAAGGATGATCCTGCTTCAGGCAGAAGTTTGGATTAGATGATCTCTCAAAGCTCCCTTCCAGCCCTACTTATTTGATTTTACAAGTCTGTGTGTTCTTATGGATAGTGTCTGCCTGAACTCTGACACTTTGGCTAATTTTGTATTACAAGTTATAATGCATAAGTAACTTAACTTGGGGAAGACTGTGTGGAATGTTGTGCCTTTAATAAGGGAAGGTGCACAGGGAAGGAGACCTTTCTGTTGTATGGAAAGGGGGTGTGTGGAATGAAGTAAAGATTTCTTCTTAATTGAATGTATGTACAGTACCATGTAGTACAGAGCATTGTATGCAAGTTATATGGCCCCATGAACATAATATCTCATTGTCCAAGGCTGTGTAGCAGAGATATGAATCTAATGGGTTATTTTCATCTGAAACATAGGAAGCTTATTATTAAAAAAAAAAAAAAAAAAAAAAAAAAGTTGTACTAAGCTGTTATAATTTCAAATTAAAATTCACCCAAGTTGAGAAATAGTAAATTAAGGTTGTCTATGCAATCCTGGCTACTGCTGTCATGTAACTATGTTATGTTAGTTTTATTATACAGTATTTAGTCTGCAGGGCTCTTTATTTGTTTAGAATTCATTTGCACTGTAACTTGGATTTAACTTTTCTTTTAAGGTTCAAGTAGATCTTTCAGATTTCGTTTGATCAATGTTTGGAAAACGCAATGTTTTGTGTTGTGCACCAGGAGAAAGGGAGGACATTTTTCCTATTCTGCTCATTGCTCTGTCTTCGAAGAGTTTTATACCTCTTTAGAAAATCCCTAATATAAATGAAAACCAAACATTTGGTTTGAATTTTTTTAACATCTTTTTAAAACTTTCAGAACTTTGGCTTAGTTAATGTTTTTTTACAGTAACATCTCAAGAGCGACTACCTTTTACCAGCAGCTTTTTCTTTGGGAATATTTTCTGTAGTGTGTAATCCAGTGGTGCTCAGGCCTTCCAGCCCTGAGGCCTAATGAGTGGCACGTGACTGGTTTTCTGGGATCAGTATGCAGGATTGATCCATGGATGAGATCTGGGTGCACACACTGGCCAGACTCAATGCATTGGATTCAGCCACAGAACGATACCATGTGCCAGTGGGATCTAATAGGGCAGGGTCATGTCATCTAGAAATTTTGCAGCTGGGGAGCTACAATTAATACTGCCCTTGCTTCCCCACAAGCAAATTTCCAGACACAGGGAGACCCACAGGTTGGATGACATGGCCTCATGGGCTGGATCTGGCTCACAGGCTGGAGGCTGATATGTTGATATGCTGCTGCTGTGCCAGAAATTCAACAAAATGTGATAAATAGCTTTCTTGTTGGTAGATATATGAATTAGACATCAGTGGAGGTTAATGGTTCAGACCTGCTTTTGGCTGACCAAGTACAATGCCCCCTGTGCCAGGGGTAGTCTAACACCAGGACACCTGTTGCTGTGAACAGGTGTTATCTGAGTATTGCTATGGATTTTTGATTTACACCTGTTTTTGAAACTAAGTGAGGTTTGAGATTCACTAATTATTTTAACTCACTAGGGGGGACCAGAAGGGTTTGGGGGAGACCTTGTTTCCCCTAGCGCCCCTAGGGATAACAAGGAATAATGGCCACAAGTTGTTGGAGAGTAGGTTTAGATTTAGACATCCATAAGAACTACTTCACAGTTAGGGCGGCTAGGACCTGGAACCAGCTTCCAAGGGAAGTTGTGCTGGCTCATACCCCGGGGTCTTTAAGAAGCAGCTCAATGCCTACCTGGCTGGGGTCATCTGAGCCCAGTTTTCCTTGTGCCCGGGCAGGGGGTCGGACTTGAAGATCTACAAGGTCCCTTCCGACCCTACTTCTATGATTCTGCGATCAACAGTGAAGATATGCCATCAAAAGGTGTTAAGTATGTTTTCTGTCTTAACTGATTGGAAATAGTTTATTAGGGCAGATATAAAAGTTGGATAAATTAACAGGGATAATAATAAAGTTTAAATACATGTGTGTATGTATCTATCAAAACCCTGTTCTTTTATATGTTCTGTTAGAAAAAATGGAGCTGGAAGGGACCTCAAGATGTCATTTAGTCCAGCCCTTCATTGAGGCAGGATCTAAGTATACCGAGTCTATTCCTGAATTAGTTTTTAACTACTTGCGTTTCTATGAAGGCTTCTACCAATATGATCACTCTTCTCACTTAGATGATTCAAAAACTTTCTTTGACTTTTGTGAGCACTGAAATCTTATCTGTTTTAATACAATCTGTTTAAAAACTAATTTAGCTGAGTGAGTCCTTATGTGGACTCTTAAGTGGCTAAATCTTGTATCAGTTTAGCTCACTTGTAAATATATCAGGATTAAGCAGGTTTGCCATCAGTCTGGTTTAAATCTCATACACAGTTGTCACAGGTATACTGAATTGGTAGAGTGCATTCCAATTTATAGAATTGCTGGTTATTTGAATTAGTATGGAAAAAACAAAGCCATTTGTGTATTATTGCATGTAAAAATCTCTCATATTAGAATCACAGTTTTAGGTTTTTTGGAATCATTTTACAGGACAAGTCTGAGGATTTTGCAGTTTTGTGAGGAGCCCCCTGCAGACTGGCAGATATCCAGCCTGCCCTGGGGCTGGGAGGGAGCAGGAGGAGGGAGGTCAGGCAGGGGGCATCCTGTGGCCACCAGGCAGCCTGGAGAGCAGCCCCTACAGGTAAGTTGTGGGGTGGGAATTAAGCCCCCATAGGGAAGGAAGGAATTGGGCAGTGCTTGGGTAAGGGGGGCTGTTGTGGGTAGGGGCAAGGGCACCAGCAGGACAGGGGAGCTTGTTTTGGATCTTGCCAGGGGAAGTGATAGGCACAATCGGGGTTAGGGGGCTGTGGAGGAGGAGTCAGTATCCATGTTCTTAAAAGGAAACCCTTCTTTGGGAAATTATGATTTGATTCTATTAAACCAGCTGATTCCTTTAAAGTGATTTCAATGAGAAGAATCAGCTATATAAAGTAACATCTTGTAGTTTAACAAGTGAAACTGCAGAACACTGTTTTAAATGGGTGAGCTATTAACACAGGGGCAGGCAGTTATTTTAGGCAGGGGGCCGTTTACTGAGTTTTGGCAAGCCATCGAGGGCCACACGACAGGCAGCCCAAGGCAGATTTAATATTGTTTTTCTAAATTTTTTAGGGGCCCTGTGGGCTGGATAGAATGGCCTGATGGACTGCATCTGGCCCTTGGGCTGCATTTTGCCCACCCCTGTATTAACAGAAGACTCAAAGAAGGTGAAACTGCTCAACGGCTACTTTTTTCCTTATTCTTTACAAACAAAATACATTGCAGGCAGATGGCTAGCAAAAATTATATAGACAAAGAAGGAAAAATGTTGAAGATCATGATAACAAAAGAATGCCAGACAGTGTTTAACTGATTTGAATGAATTTAAGTGAGCCAACCTAGATGAACTTCATCGCAGGGTGCTGAAAGGATATTTATAATCATGGAGATAGCTGGGAAAAGACCAGTCATCCTGGCATGGCCAAACTGCTGTTTGGGCCGGGCAAATCTCTGTTCAGAGATGTCCAGGGGAGTTCCCTGGTGGCACAGGTATTCTGATGGGCAGCCCAAGCAGAATTTCTGGCCGTGATCCCAGCCCAAAAGCCAAATCCTTATTCAAGCAATTATACTTAGTATAGTGGGCATGGGGGCTACTAGCTGGCAGCCTAGCATGGCCAAACTGTGATTTGGGCTGGATGGGACTGTGATCAGGGTTCATTGCCACAGTTCGCCAGTGGCATCGCCATGAAATTTGGCATGGCCCAAGAAGTATTTTGCCCCATAATCCCATCCTAATCTGACCTTCATTTAGGGCTCTGTACTTGATGTGGGACATTATTTTACATATTAATTAGTACATGTACTTGGCTAATAAAATTCTCTCTCTAGGATGTGGAATTCATTAAGAACAAGTTTTTATTGAGTCTAGATTAGCTTTGAAAAAGGAAACGAGAACTGGGAATAAAGAATAGGGAACCGGGAATAAGGAGCCTACTTCAACCTCATCTTGATCTCTTGTTGTGTCAAGTTGACTAGTTTGATGGTTGAAAGGAATACGGTAGACATACGAAGCCCAAATAAAAAGTTTCCTGATCAGTTTTGCAGGTGACACAAAACTGGGAAGGACTGCAGATGCTTTGAAAGATGGGGATAGAGCAGGGTTTGGCAGTGCTTTTTGGGCCAAGTGCCAAAAACACTCACAACCTCAACTTGTAAGATGTTGGTGTGCCAGTGGTAGACAGTGGGAGAGCTACAAAGGACCTGATTCTTTTTGTGGCAGCTCATCCCCAACCCCTTCCCTGCTGTCCACTCCAAGGCATGTGTGTACTCCCTGCTTCCAGTGAGCTGGCCCAGGGCTCCATGGACCCTGATGCAGCTTCTTGCAGCCTCCCTGCCACCTGCTATGAGCCGCCTGTCCTCCAAGGCGGGCAACATGGGGCCTACCTAGTGTCTGGGCCTGCTGTGGCAAGTGGCTGTACCAGGATCCAGGGAGGCCTGATTTGTTCCCAACAGCGGGTGCATGTGTTGCTCAGGGAGGACCTCAGAGTGTGAGCTTATGAAGAGCTTTGTGAGGGAGGGGTTTACAATATCTAGTGTTAATATTTCATGTTCAGGCCCTGGTGGAGCCATACACTTTTTAAAAACAAAAAAGGTGAAAATATACATGTTTATAATAAAGGTTTGGTTTGTCTGTCTGCCTGTGTTTTTCTCCCAGGGAGAATTAATACATCTAAACTTTTCCTTTTTTTGGAGATGAATGGAGTTGGCTGTCACTATTAATAATTTAACACTAGGATCGTTTGATGGCGTTAAGAAATTGAATACAAGAACTTAAGTTAATTCATACCTAGGCTGTTTCTTTTGATTGCTTAACATTTGTTTACTGTTTCCTTTGGTAATAATTTAATGACACAGCCCAGCCTGTACAAAAAACATAATTGCTGCTGGTTCTTATCAGTGGATTCTATTAAACAAGTAGCTGAACAAACAAAACATGCTTTTTTCTGGCAGCAGGATGAGGTCAAAATTAAACCCTTGCCTATTATACACACCTCTTCTCTTCCCTCAACATCAGGCCTGTTGTGTTTTGGTCTTGTGTGGGAAGGGAGACATGCCAGTTATGCTACTTCATAGAACTTCCTATTGTCTCTTTTGTCTGTGTGTTTGATTTGCAACATGAGTGTAATAAAGCGATTTACATTAGGGTGGAAGAGGAGGATTAAGTGTAAACTATAAACTTGTTTATCTACATTTGTTACCTTAGAAACACTTTTTCAGATCCCCAAGGAATTAAATTAACAAATCATGAGTATTGAAGTGTGAGATTGGGATGAGAATGAAAAGTGAAGGCATATACTCTACAGAGTAGAGAGCTGCACAACCACATTGTCAATGTCAAAGCTTTAATTATTTGAGCTAGCTATATATGCCTGCGCTGACCTTCCATTCCAGAAGCTAAGTATGTAAAAAATCCTCTCCCATCAATTTTGTTTAATTTCCTTTCTCTTTTTTTTTTTTCCCTTGAGAGTAATAATGTTACAAAAATATGTATCTCTGTCTGCAAAGACACATGGGGTATGGACAGATGTATCTTTGTAACAGCTTGAAAAGAGGAGGGGGAGCTGCTGTTAGGGAGGGTGTAGCAGCTGTTACATTGTAACTGTTACCTCTGCATGAGCCTGTAACAATACAAGTGAACTAAATTGCCCTACTGTTGACCTTGGATGTTGGAGCAGTTTTGCAAGGCTGGTATCGCAACAGGCTAGTGCCTGTAACAATTGCAGGCTAGGAATAGACCCTGCATTTATCCCTGGTGAAGCTGTGACATTCGTTACAGAGAAGCCCCAGGATCAGCAGGTACGCATGTCACCCTACCAGTTGAGATTTAGGAAAGGGGATGAATGCACTTCTACTTTCATGCCTTTGCTTCAGTGTTGCCATCCTGGGACAACTGTTCAAGTGTACTTTATGATGTCCCAAGCCGTGAACCTTTTTAGGCTTTGCTTCATGATGTCGGACGTGGATGTTTGAATGATTGTGCTTTGTCCTGGGAATAAGTGGTTTCTTCTGGGACAAATACAACATCTGTTTGTAGCCACAGCTTAGCAGTTGCTCTTAACTCACAAACAGTAGCTCTCTCCCTCCTGAAGCTGCTGCAAACATACTGTATTTACTCAAACTCAACAAGATATATTCCCCCCCCCCCCCAATTCAACAAGGGAAGGAAGGGTACGCTTGTCTTCAATTTGAGTACCAGCTTAGGGCAGATGGCTGCTGTGGTCCTGGCCCCAGCCTCAACTTGGGGCCTAGGCTAGGGCTGCAGACAGCCACCACCTGCCCTGGGCCAGGGTCAGAGCTGTTATGGCAACTGCTGCCTGGAGTCAGCAGCTGAAGTCAGGAGCAGCTGCAATGGGTCTGCAAACTGGGCAGCGGTGCAGGTCTGGAGCCACCATGTTCTCCATGCCCTGGGCTGGAGCCAGCGTCAGAACTGTTGCATAGAGTAAGTGGTGGTTGGGGGGGCAGGGGGCGGCAAGTCTCAGGGTGCATACAGACAGGGTGGGAGTGGCAAGAGGGGCAGGCAGGGATGCATCAGAAAGATTTTCTCGGCTGATGCTGAGAGTTGATAATTAACCAACCACATCGGCCAATGCTGATATGTTAACTTGATACTTAGTAAATATTGCAAGGCATTTTAAATTACTGACATAAATAAACCCTTTTGTTCATTTGTTTGTTTTGCATTTATAACACGCACACCTCCTGCCTGCTCTGGCTTTCCATGTGGAAGGTGATGACCAACTAGTTCCCACGCATTGTAGAGACTCTAGAGCCATAGTTCAGGCTGTCTCCAGTCTTCCCATGTTAAACTGTACGCCCCTTCCCCATCCCTAACTCTTTGCTTCTAACGTTAGAATATGTCTTTGCTTCCTCACTTTCATAATTATTTCTGTTCCTAACATTGCTGTTTTTACCTCCTTCTCTCCGTGATAGTACCTTTTCTGTTTTGTTTTTTTCTTTTCATTTCCCTCATGCCGTTGTTTAGTCCCATGCAACTCCTCTTGAATGCCCTTAGTTTTGTAACTTCTCTCTCATTCTTCTTGGATCTTTTTTACTACTGGGTTCAAGAGTACCCCTCAGTGTTATGGTGTTGCTTCCTGCTGTCTGTGCCAGTTTCGGGCTGAGATTCCAGGCTGCTTTCTACTGAGTTTAGTTTCTTTTCTCCTCTATAAGGTACAGGAAAATCCCATCTGAATCTTTATATTTGCATCTCTTCTCTGAGAGATGCTTCAGTTTCACTCAGTTCCTTCCTTCTTATTGTTGCCCATGACAAGTCTTGAAGCACTTGTATTTTATAACCTTGCAGGGTTAGTTCAGAAATCTCTCTAACCATCTTCGGAATCTGCTGTTTTTGTTTAAAATGGAGCAAGCATAGTAGCATATCTCTTGGCTTTGTTTAAACTGTGAGGAGGGTAGAAATTCCTGTGCTGTATGTGGGCGGTTGCCCATGGAGGTCTAGCTTCCGGCAGCTATCTGGTTTGGTGATGTCACGTAACCTCCATACTTGGAGGTGCTGACAGGCTCTATAGTCTACATTCAGCGTAGGCCAACTGCAGTTTCTCCCCAGAGGCTTCTAAGTCGGCCAGATTTTCTTAGACAGCAGAAAGCATCTTTCTTTTCAGTTTTCAAACCCTGCTCCAATGCATGGGGGTGCCTACGGCTTTCTAAAGAAAAGTTCATCATTGTTTTTTCCACATTGCAAAACATGTTTCTTCTTACCTTCATTTTTCCAAATGATTGATCTGTGTTGGCTTTAATAGTCTAAAAGATTTAGATGGAGGCAGACATCCAGCATCAAAAGACTTCAACCCAAAGCAGTTGAAGTTTGGCAAGCTTATAAGTTACTGAAAATGGATCTTGCAATGGGATTTATCAGTGTCTATCAACTCCATGTATAATACTTGAATATATTGTATTCTAGCATCGTACCTCAAACAGTGGCATCTTCTGTTCACTTTTTTTATTGATTTTATTTTTATGGAAATCATTTATTTTTTTTCCTAGCCTGACTTACGTATATAATTCTTTGGTGTTGAATTTGTGACGGCTGGCTCCTGTTGGGGATGCACACCAGGCTCTTCCCAGCGAGGGAGGTGTTGAGCTGGGGATGTGCTTGGGGCAGGCAGTGGCACTGGCAGGAGGCTACAGGGGGACCCACCCTGTAGCCCCAGTCCCAAGTGCCACTGCTGCCCTTCCCAAGCACAGCCCCTGGCCTCAGCCTGCAGCAGCCACCTACCCTTGCCCCATGCACAAGTCCGGGAGACTCATGCTCCCTATGCCTGCCCTGGATATGTGTGCTGCAACAGGAGCCTCCCCCAGGATAAGCCGCTTATGGCTCCACCCCCTGCCCTGGTTGGGCAGCGCTCACCCCAGCCCACCCCCCCCGTTCACTGTGGGGACTTTGATCTGGCCCCCATACCCCTTCCCTCCCCCCCCACAGGGGGAAGAAATGGTGCAGGGACAGGCGCTCTCCAGTCAGGGTGGTGACTGTGACCCTGGGACCAGGTGTGGGACAAAGCCATGGATAGCTCATCCAAGGGGTGTTGAGAGGGTGGCGCCCTGCCATTGTGTGCATCCCTGGGGGAGATGTGGAGGGGCATGTGCCCCTGGATTTCTGTACACTAGGCTGCCTGCTATGGGCTTGGGGCCAGGGTCTATGCCAACCTCTTCATAGTGTGGGGGCTGGGCTCAGAGCTGGTGGGAGCAGGGCCAGCTCAGCTATGTGGGTGGCAATGGTACTTGGAACAGTAGCTATGTGGGTGGGGGAGGACTATGGGGAATTTTGGGGTGGTTGTAGTCCCCTTTTCCCAGCACCACCCCTATTCGAAGCACTTTGCTATGCTGCCTTTCCCTCTGGAGCCACGCACTGGCCATGTGTCCCCTGCCCACCACAAGGATGCATAGCCAGCACAGGACTCCTGGGGGAAAGGTGCATACTGGAGTGCCCTGAGTGGGGGTGGTGCTTGGGGGAGCTTGAAGGGTTATAGCCATCTCAACATTCGCTGTAGCCCCACCTGTAGCCTCCCCTCCCTATGTTGCCTCTGCTGCCTGCCCTGCACAGCTGAACCTGCCCTGCTTCCACCAGCTCTGAGCCCAGTGAACCCTGGCCTAGCCCTCCACCAGGGAGAGGCTGGTACAGCCCCTGGCCCTGAGCCTGCAGCAGGCAGCCTGCCCTCACCCTGCACACACATCTGGTGGGGGGACTGCCCCCCATGCATCCCCTGGGTGTGTGCTCAGTGGTGGTGACCTGCCCCCCTTTCCTGTCATCTGCACTCCACCGGGACGAGCTGCCTGCAGCTCCTGGTCCTAGGGTGACATTCACTGTCCTGGCTGGGCAGCTGCCCTTTCTGCACTTTCTCCATCACTGGGGGGGTCTCGATGTGCCCCCTGACAGCCCTTCCCACCCTCACACCCTTTTGCCCCCCACAGATTTACCCACAGGATGCTGCTCTCCAAGCTGTCTGCCTACATTCCTGTAAATCAGCTATTGGATCAGTATTGGCTGATATGGCTGGCTAATAATTGGCTATCAGTATTGGCCAAGAAAATCTTTAGCAGTGTACCCCTAGCTGAAGAGATTATATATATTTACTGAGTTTATAGCATTGTCATTTATAGAAAATGGAATGCAAGAGAGTATGGGAAGATGCAGGCTTCTCGATATCTCCAAGGAATTTTTGGTTTATTCTTTTCTTTTGATGCAGCACCTCAGTAAAGAGATACATTTTTGCTTGCTCCCTTATTCCTCTTAAAACATAATCTAATTCAGATTTTTATGTTCTGTTTTTAGATTGGGGCATATGATCAACAAATATGGGAAAAATCTGTCGAACAAAGAGAAATAAAGGTAATAATTTGGTATTTGTTTATTTGTTTGTTTATAGTGTAGATCATGAATAATGTAATCTGTTTTAATTTATCTCAACATATATAAACTAGTATATATATTTTGCTATAAACAAAGTTCTGGTTTGTAGTGTGTACCAGCATATACTTTTATATATTATTTTACATTCTTACCTTGTAATACTTAAAATAACTAGTAAATGTCAATGTTAATAACAAAAGTATCATATCTTTCTATGTTTTATTAGAGCTTTTTCTTTTTAGTTTCCTTTAAACCTGTCTGGGTTTTCCAGCAACTACTTTATCTGAATTTTAATGTAAATTATTTAAGCTTTTCTTTTCCACATTTGTTTAGTAACTTTATACTTCCAGTTCACTTTTCCTCCTTTTTGATGCTGTCATTATTTTGTACAGTTTATTAGACTGGTAAGTACTTCAGGATGGTGGTTTGTTATCCTGCATAAACTGCTTAATGGTGTCCTGGCTGGGCGTACCCTCGTCCTTGCATTGTGCTGTGACTAACAGAATGTCATCAGTATTTTATGGATTGTTAAATTCTTATGTAACCAACGTATTTTCATTGTAAATAAGCTTTAACAGATGATGATGTGCATATGCATTATGCATAAGTCATTTCATGATTCGGAGTTGAAGTAATTCCTTTAACTTTCCTTGAAAATTAAATTAATTTTCAGCATTTTTATTTTTTTTTGCTAAAATACTGCATACGCTAAAAGTGGTGTTATTGCATGGGTTGAAAGTTGCTGCTAATTTTAACACTATTCTGACAGCATGTAAATTGCTTAATATCTCCTTGGTTTTCTTAGGATTTAAATAGTCAGATGAATAGAATGCATTATGAAGGACATGCTTTGAGAGTGTAAAAAGGAAATTCAGCCATGTTAGAGCACTTTGGACTGTGCAGTTAGATGGGTTTTTTATACTAGAGTTAATTTTTTTGTCATTGTACATATTATTTTGAGAGTTGACAATTATTCCCATCTTTACATTTAAGTGAAAAGAGTGCTTGCAAATCTCAGGGTTTAAAAATGTATATATATTACTGTACACTAATAGGATCAAAAGACTTCATCTAAAATTGCAGCATCATATATATTTTCTTAAAGTATCCTCTAAATATTCTAGCCATTGAGAGTAAGAGGACTATATATTCCCATGTGAAAGGTATTTTAATATTCTTTGTATCTGGCAAAGAAGTGTGCTCTTAATTCTTCAGCAGTCATGGATGCTCCTTAATTAAAACTTATATGTCCAAAATCTCTTCTTCAACCAGAATTTAATGCTTTGTATCAGTAATTGCCTCAGCAAAGTTCCAAAATAATAGGAACATGTCCAGAAACAGTTTTCTTTTTAAACATCGTTTTTTTTTCCAGAAATGCAGCCACCTGCATACTCTGGCCCATGCCAGAAGCCGGAGGGCATTAGAGCAGTGCTTCTCAAAGTGGTGGTCCATGGATCAGTGCCGGGTCGTGAGCCACTGGCCGCCGGTCCACAGCAAGTTGCCAAGAAAGAAATATATTTTCAGAAGCATAACATTGATATGTCATAGCGCCACAGTTCATACGTGTAGCCGCCTGGCCTCGTACATCTTGCCTCGGGCTTCCTTGCTCCGAGTGCTCACCGGTACTCGGCTTGCCATCGCAGGTGGCCTTCTGGGAGGTCTTTCCATGCGCTGCAGTCTGCCCGTTCTTTCCTGCCACGACTTGGATCTTTCAGTGGGTGGGACTTTGTGTAGCGTAGTTACCCTCGTCAGGCACCCACGTCGTAGATGTCTTCTGCAAGGCTCCTCCTTCCCTGCACCTCGCCCTTACCCAGCCTGGCAGATCTTGGCTGTTTCTGTGGGTACTCGAATAATTCCCCAGATACTCAAATAACAAGCTCACCCCTCATTCCTACTCCCTGCTGTCATGCACTTAGCCCCCTCTGCTTAACAACTGGGTCACACGCTCGTGACTTGGTAACCCCGCCCCTATTAGGCTTCCTAGGGGAGCCAGTAGCCTCTCTGCTTAACAACCGGGTCACACACTCGTGGCTTGGTTCAGTAACCCTCTCTTTCTATGTCTGACTCCCGCCACTCCTTGCCAGGTACCTCCCAGGGCGACCCTCTCTCTGGGTCTTCCCCGGACCACAGCCCTCTCTCCGAGTTCTCCTCGTAGCGCAGCCCACTCCCCGGGTCTTCCCCGGATCGCCGACCCCTCTGCACTGCCGAGGCTCTTACTGCTCTCTTCTGTCTCGCCCGCCGCTTCCACACTGTCTTCAGGCATTGGCTCATCTCCGAGCTTCTTTAATTCCCCTTGGGGAGCGCCAGCAGTCAGCTCCGGTGTTCCGTGCCTGCAGCTGACTCCACCAGCCAGGCTTCCTCCCGGCAGTCCCGTGCGCGCCTTGCTCTTCTCTGCCTCCGGCCCTTTTATTGCTGGCGATTTAGGAGTGACATCACCCGCCAACTGCAGGTGATTTAAGGCATTGTGCAGGCCGCGTGCGAGCTTCTCCAGCCATCTCTGCTCTTCCTCGTGTCCTGTGGTGAGTAAGTAATTTTTTATATATATATATATATATTTTTTTTTTTTTCTCTGTTCTGCCCCCTGCCTCTGGCTCTGGGGCTGCCTCCATGGGCTCAGGAGTCTCCTTGATCTTTCTCTGCCTGTGACTGTATGTTCCAATATTCCAGGTGATGTCAAGTTGTTTGAGATGAGGAAAGAGAAAGAAACAGCCAGTCGCGCATTTGTGTACCGCTGTTACACGCAGTTGCTGTCACCAGCTGAACTGGGCATCGGTCCCTGGCCCACTGGAAAAAAAATTGTCAGTCCACCACATCAGATAGTTTGAGAAGCACTGCATAAGAGCATACCTCCCTGTTGGCTGGAGCAGGCAGCTTGGGTCAAAGCTAGCCCCCCGCCCACTTTGTGAAGTGGGAGTGAGTTTGTGGGGGAGATACAAAGCATCCTGGGATGCTGAGGGACTGCGAGTTAGCTCTGAATCATGAGTGGAACAGAACTGTTTACTGGTTTGACCTAAATCAGTTAAGTCTGATTTAACTCCGTGATCAGGAAGTCTCCGCTTAACCATTATTTTCTACAATAAGTACATTCTTATTGTTTGATATAAGTACCTTAATACATATTATTCACAATTCAGAGATAGGTGTAGGCTTCATTTTTAGAAGGTACACACTATATATTGTAAAGCAGTGATTTTTTTTTTTTGGTACTGTTTCAGTGAAGTCACTGGGAGGTGAACCATCTCCAATTCACTAGATTAATAATGGATATTTGGGGGGATATTTTTGCCATGCTGTATTAGAAGGATGTCCACAATGGCTTTAATGGTGTTGGGTGGTTGCATTCAGGCTGTTAGCTAAATGCCTGGGCCTTCGCCTCGGCAGGTGGGTGTTTAAAGATAGAGTGGAATTAACTAGGCATTGACATGTATTGGTTGCAGGAAGATTTTACTTACGCCGCTCAGAAGTACAAGCATGACGCAGGCAGGAGGCTTGCTTTAGTTACAGATAAGAATGGGGTTCGATTACAGTTGACAGTGTGTGATGAACAAAGCGCCGACGGAAATGAGCTAGCAGGTTCGTAGATACGCCAGGGCAGTCGGTGGCGGGGAGTTGTTGGTGGGTGATCAGTCTGCCAAGTTACTCTGTCCTTTTGTTCAGAGTTCTCCGACTTGGGTGGAAGCTGCATAACTATCTATACGTGCAGGATGGCTTTGTTTGTGTTATGACCAATCGTTTTAGGCTACGTCATCAGGTTTGACTTTGAATCACCAATTATTTAACGTTTTCACTAGGGTTTTATGTCAGGGATTTATTGCAGGGATTTTCTTTTACTTTTGGCCAACGATAAACTTCCAAGTGGAATGCTGATTATCAGTAAGACAGCAGCCTTTCTACTTCCAAACTTAGCAGAGTTAAATTTCGCTTCCTGGCTGTGACGTAGGAGAGGTTTTAGGCCTTGTTTCTTGCTAGTGACATGGACACTGTTTTACTGGGTTGTGACGGAGGGCATCAAATGAGTGCTGCATCCATATGTTATTAGCTTGGGGCTTTCTTCACTTTCTTCTTGATTTCTTTTCCTCTTTGATTTCTTCTCTTACAGCCTGTCAAAGTTTTCACTTCTACCATTCCATTCCCTCACTAGGTCTTAAATCAATGGAGAGACTATACTCAGAAACCTCTCTCTCAAGGTTTCTGGACCATTCTACTCAAAATGTTTCTCTTTTGTCTCTACTGCTCCTCCCTCCTTGCATTTTTCCAGACTCTTCCTCCTTGCCCAGATCTACTCAGCCCCCAACAGTCTTCTATTCATTTAACTTCTTGAAATTTTGCACTTTTAGGCAGAGGTAAGGGCTTGACCCTATGTATGCAGACTTGTAGAGGGACAGCAGGGCTGATGGGTAGGTAATCAAGTCTCTTATCTCTCATCTCCATATACTGCTGTTAACAAGGATGTTATTTCTGGAGACACAAACTAAGCCTCACAGAGATGTTTCATGAGATCTTCTAGACTGAGGACTGAATCCTATTGGGTAGAGTAGTTTTCCTTAATCTTTACTAATCTGTAGAGGAGCCTCTGGGAACCTCATAAGATTGGGCCCCTAATATAGTCTATGGCTTCTTTTGACCTGTTTATAAAACTTTTCTAAAAATGTTACATGATTATATTCTCATAGTAGAGAATTAGAAGTTAATCTCTATTCCATGATGATATCTTTGAGCTTTACTATAACTTAAATTTATATAACTTTTTTTAAAAAGCATCTTAACAAAAAAAACCAACCCAAAATAAAATTAAATAAAACCCCCTGATTTAAATAAAAACAATATGAGCTATTAATGTAAAAAAAAAAAAAAAAAAAAGCTGACTTTTGTTCATCCTGGTCAGTGGGATCTCAGGTGCATGGGTTGCATGCAGGTGGAATCCCAAGTGGAGGGCCATGTCATTTGGCCCATGGGGCTTGGAAAAGGTGGCAGTGGATGAGCGGTCACAGCATTAAAAGCCTCTGCTCCCCTTGCCAAAATTGTGGTCCTTTGTGGAGCCCTGTGGGCAGGATTACAGCTCTACAGGCTAGAGGTTGAGCACCCCTGGGTTAGAAAATGGATTTGTATAGGATGACTTGGACAGGGATGCGTCAGGCAGGGGGTTGGACTAGATGACTTCCAGGTCCCTTCCAGCTCTACTTTTCTATAATTCTGTAAACAGACACTGAGGGTATACCTCTCCAAATGTGGAAAACCTTGGGCTTCCTCAGTAGCAGAGATGCTCTTAGAAACCTCTTGGCACACCTCTCTAATTAGGGAAACCCAACTCTAATTAGGGATTTTCATTTTGCAGAAACATGTCCCCCAAGTCATATCCCCTGGGCTTCGTAAAGATTTACTCCAAAGGTTTCTTTATTTGTAGAGATGTGTGTATGAGTTGAGGAGAGGCACAGCAGTATGGGACTAGGGAACCCTGTCAAGGGAATCTCAGGGTGTGCCTCCAAAAATGGGATAACTGGGCAGGTGCTCCCAGGACTTCAGTGGCCTCCCACCTTCCCCACCACACAGAAGCCTCTGGTCCTTTCTCCCTGCTGCTTATTGTTAGGCTTGACTCCACTCTGGCTTCATTTCTTTCTGTGCATAGAGCCAGAAGCAAACTCTGGCTTCTGTCCAGGCATGCAACAGCCACAGCTTGGCTTCAGCTTGCGTGTGCTCTGTGCCCAGGAGAGAATGGTGCCAGAGCTGTGTCTGACAAAATAGGCATTGGTGGGAAGGGGTGGGGGAGTGGTGGGGGCAGTGGCTGTGGAGAGCACATATGGTGTTTTGAGGCTGCAGGGAGGATAGAGACTCTGGGGGAAAAGCGGGGGGGTCAGAGGCTGCAGGGGAACAAGTGGGGGAGCACTCGTCCCCCTTCACTGCCTGCTGCTGCTGCTTTCTGTGTTGCAACGGTGGATGGGACAGTTCTTAAGATGACCCTCTAACAGTTAGATTCTAGACATGAAAATTATAAATGTCTCTAAAAATGTCTAATAAGTTTGGGGCCCCCAAGCTGATATACCTTAAAAGTCCTGGTTTTCACAGGGATATGCTGTGAAGCACTTTAAAAAACTCTGCCTCTTTTTATAGGGTCACTTTTGAGTATCCAAAATCACTACTAATTTTTTGTTTTTGTTTTTGAAGCATTGAAGTGAATTCATGCACAGACGTAGTATGTTCCTTCATTTGGAGTTTTTCCTAGAGTTTGACTGCAACATGGATAATGTTCTCTAAATCAATAACTCAGCTGGGCTGTGGCAGCACCCTAGGATGCCATGGTGTGAGCACAACCCTGGCTGCAGCTGTGTGAAACTGGCCTTTTTACCTCATGTGCAGCCATACTGGAAAGGTTGGCACAGGAGCACGTGTTCCAGTCTGCGTTAGCGTTGTCTGATAAAGCAGGCAGGAATGCTTGCTATGGCCTCAGCCCTGGTATGGAATATGGCAAGCTAAACTGAATAGCATAATGTGGTAAACAAGAATTCAAAAAGTATGCACCTTTTTTATTAATGCTAATTTTAAATGCTATTTTCCAGAGTGAGATGGAGCTTTTTCAAGTTAGTTGGAAAGCAGAAAATGCTAATTGATTGGTGATCAGCATCCTGCTGCTGTAAGCATTATTAAAATGTATCTGCGAGATGGAAGAGGGCAGTGCCTCCCACTGCAGAGGAAGGCAGAAACCATACAGTCCATACCAATATGATCATAGGTGGGGAAAAGATTATTTTTGGTCTGTGTGGCAAACAGCAAAGCCCAGAAGTATGAGAGAAACCAAACACCATTCGCTCTGCTCTTCAACCTGGGGGTATGTGCGATGTCACACATACTCTCTAATTGGAGAGCCAGAACTCCCCTTCTTGTATCCATAAATGTACCTTATCTGCTTTAATTTTGTTTCATAACTAAGCTGCCTGTGGATCTCTGCTTCATTCTTCTTCTGATCATGGTTCTCTCCAATATCCACCTGCTCTGGGCTGCAGAGCTCTTCTCATAACTGCATCATAGTCCCCTTGTTTTCAGTTGCTTATACCTTTATTAAGCTTTAAATGTGTGCTCTGAAGTTTCCATGTTAGGTGTGCCTTAGACCAAAATTTTGTTGAAAAGATTTGGCAAAAATAGTTCAGCTGTAACCAAATGTAAGCTTGCAGGGTGACAGGTGG
>JAGPOW010001296.1:121818349-121830854 GCA_030014935.1 Caiman crocodilus
GGTGGGCTTTTTTCACGTGTCAACAAATTGATTATGAGAGTGCTTTTGATGAGTACTAATCATAGAAAATTAGGGTTAGAAGGGACCACAGAAGGTAATGTAGTCCAACCCACTGCTTAAAGCAGGACCATCCTCAAATAGATCATGCCAGCCAGGGCTTTGTTGAGCCAGACCTTAAAAGCCTCCAAGGATGGAGATTCTACAGCCTCTCTAAGTAACCTGTTCCAGTGCTTCACCACCCTCCTAGTGAGAGAGTTTTTCCTAATATCCAACCTAAACCTCCCTTGCGGCAACTTAAACTATTGCTCCTTATCCTTTCATTTCTCACCACTGAGAATCATCAAACTCCATCTTTGTAACCTCCCTTCAGGTAGTTGAAGGCTGCTATCAAATCCCCCCCATAGTCTTCTGTTCTGCGGATTAAATAAGCCCAGTTCCTTCAGCCTCTCACCATAAATCATGTCCCCCAACTCCCTAACCATTTTTGTTGCCCTCTGTTGGACTCTTCCAACTTGTCCACAACCTTTTTGTTGGGGGGGGTGTGCAAAACTGGACACAGCATTCCAGATGTGGCCTAACCAGTGCCATATAGAGGGGAGTGATCACTTCCCTTGATCTGCTGGCAGCGGTCCCACTAATGCAAGCCAATAATGTTAGCCTTCTTGGCAACAACAGCACACTGTTGGCTCGTATATTCAGTTTATTGTTCACTGTAACCCATAGGTCTTTGCTGCTTAGCTAGTTAGTCCCAAGCCTGTAGCAGTGAATAGAATTCTTGTGTCCTAAGTGCAGGATATTGTATCTGTCCTTGTTGAACCTCATGCAGTATCTTTTGGCCCAGTCCAATTTGTCTAAGTCACTCTGAACCCTATCCGTACCCTGCATTGTTTCTGCTACTTCCCCCAGCTTGGTGTCATCTGTAAGCTTGCTTAGGGTGCAATCTATCCCAGCTTCCAGGTCATTAATGAAGATACTTTTGAAGTGCAAAACTGGCCCCAGAACCGACCCCTGGGGCACTTCACTTGATACCAACTGCCAACTAGACCTCAAGCCATTGATCACTACCCATTGACCCTGATGATGCTTAAGCCAGCTTTCTATCTAACTTACAGTCCAACTCATACTTCCTTATTGTTCTTGCAAGACTATTGTGGGAGACCATATCAAAAGCCTTGCTAAAGTCAAAGTATGTTATGTCCACTGCATTCCCATCTGTAGAGCCAGTCATCATAGAAGGCAAACAGTTTGGCCAGGCATGAATCCATGCTGATGGTTCTTTATCACTTTTTTCTCCTTTAAATGCTTAGAAATGGATTCCTTGAGGACTTGTTCCATGATTTTTACAGGGACTGAGATTAGGCTGACTGGTCTGTAGTTCCTTGGATCTTCTTTCTTTTATTTCTTAAAGGTGGGCACTATATATGCTTTTCCAGTCATCCTGGACCTCCCCCGATTTGTTATGAGTTTTTGGAGATAATGGCCAGTGGCTCTGCAGTCATATCAGCCAACTCTCTCAGCATCTTGGGATGCATTGCATCCAGCCCTGTAGATTTGTACACGTCCAGCTTTTCTAAATAGTCCCTAGCCTGTTCTTTCACCACCTGAAGGCTGCTCACTTTCTCCCAAAATTATACTGCTAGTTGCAGTAGTCTGGGGCCTGACCTTGCCTGTGAAGACTGAGGTAAGAAAGGCATTGAGTACTTCAATCTTTTCATCCTCATCTGTCACTAGGTTGTCTCCTCCACTTAATAAGGGACCCAAGCTTCTCCTGACCTTCCTCTAGTTACTGACATATACTTGTAGAAACCCTTTTTGTTGCGCTTCATGTCCCTTTCTAGCTGCACCTCCAGTTGCGCTTTGGCCTTCCTGATTTCATCTCTGTATTCCCAAGCAGTATTCTTATACTCCTCCCAAGTTGTTTTTCCAAGCTTCCATTTCTTGTAAGCTTTTTTCTTGTGTTTAAGCCACTGCAGAGTAGGAGTGCACCAGTAGAGGATTTTGGAGCTGATACTGATAGCCGATTTTTATGGAGGCATATTGACCAATACTGATCTAATTTCCTATACGTAGCTTTTCAGCTTAAAGTGGAGGGAAGGAGTATCTGAGGGGGCAGATCAAGGCCTCTGTGGCAAGGGAGGGAATGGGGCTGGGGTAGGAGCAGGTGCCAAGTAGCTGGGGTTGGGAGGACAGAGCCGCAAGCAGCTTGTCCGGGGGGGGGGGCGTGTGCTCCCCAGATCTGCATACTGTGGACTGCAGCTGTAGACCAGGTCCAAGGTGGGTATGGGATGGATGCATGGCTTGGGAGGGTGCAGGAAGGTAGGGGGAGCTGGCTCACTGTTACACATGGCTTGTCCAGTGCTAGTGTGGTGGCTCCCACCGTTTGTCCGGGAGGGTGAGAGGTGGAGCTTGTCACCAGATCTGCCTGGCAGGGAGGAGCCCAGTCCTAGCCTGCCCCATGCAGATCTGGGAGCATAATCCTCCCCCGTGCCTTTCCTGGACAAGAGGTGGGAGCCACCAGACGAGCACCAGATGAGATGTGTGCAGTGGCGGGAGCCAGTCCCCCTTTCCTGCATCCCCTCCAACGAGCTGCACCTCCATCCTGTGTCTACCTTGGCCTCAGCTGGGCAGCCCTAGCCCCAACCCCACACCCTTCCTCACCACTGTGGCCTTGATCTGCCCCCTTCCCCCTCCCTGCTCCACCACACCAGACTTACCAGCTGCATGCAGCATGCCATGCTGCCGGCTCTGCTCCCCAATGCTGTGCTGCTGCTGTGCGCATGCATTAGCATTTATCGGACAAATTATCTTCTGCATCGGCCTGATTTCCAATACAGAAAATGTTCTTTACATTGGTGCCAATCCAATATCAGACCAATGTATTGGTGCACCTCTGCTGAAGAGCTCTCTGCTAAGCCAGGCTAGTCACCTGCCACTTTTGCTACACTTCCTGCACATTGGGATGGTTTGTTTTTTGCACCTTCAGTAAGATTTCTTTAAAACAGCTTTTCCCAACCATTGTGTTGTGGCACACTGGTGTGCTGTCGGACATGTCCAAGTGTGCTGTGGGATCTTGGGGTAGGGGAGGGAGGAGGTCTGGCTCCCGGCGTGGCATGGCTACAGCCAGTGCCGTCCCACACTGTCATCTCCCACGCTGATGCTGCCCCCGCTCTGTGTTCGGCTGGTGTGCCTGGGGATGGAAAATGTTGGGAAATGCTGCTTTAAAAGACAGCCACCTCTTCTGGACTCTTTTACCCCTCAGACTGGCATCCTAGGGGATCCTGCCCATCTAGTTTCCTGAGGGAGTCAAAGTCTGCTTTTCTGAAGTCCAGGGTCATTACTCTGCTGCTCTCCTTTCTAGAGTTGCACTAATATATGAGTTGCCTATGGGATTGCCACTGATTTTTAAAAGGAAAATTTACCTTATTGGCGCTCAGCTTTTTTTTCACTATTGTAGCTGATAACATTCTCAGATACTTATGCCTTCTGGCTGGGGCCCCTGGACAGCTGGGTTCCCTCTTGCCTGCAGGGCCAAGGCCCTTGGATGCCTGGGTTCCCTCCTACAAGCCAGGGTAACCCCGGATACACTCCTAAGCCTCACTAGGGGGGCCAGGCTGGGCTGAGAAGGTGAAACAGCACTTACTACATGCTGCAAAGCCTTTTGGAGCAGAACTGTGTACTTGGAGTGTATGCAGCTGACTATGAAATCCCTGCAACTCTTGCTGTACATCAGTGGGGGCTAATGGGAAAAGTTATGATAGTTCTTTTGAAGAACTAACACGTGAATTGAATTCATCCTTGGCCTCCGCTTCTGATCAATCCATTGTGGCTTTAAAAAGGCTTTTGAGAAAAGTTACAGATTCTGGCCATGGAATTAGAACTATGAAAGTTACTTTGCTGGAAGCCATGGAAATGCATTTGCTGAAATTGGATTGGAACCTCTCTACAGCATTGAAATACTGCTGAGTCCAAGATGCAAGGCAGGGTACTGTACCAATAATAGCAAAAAGCTGCTGGGTACACAAATGTTGGTGACATACCTGGAAAAAATGCATGTCAATGGGATTGACACAACAAACAGAACCTGCCACAGAGAAATCAAAGGAAGCAGATGACAGCACTACAAAACCGAGCTTCGTGTGTTCAATGCATGATGAGATACTGAAGCAAAGTACCTTGGGGTAGAAACTGATGGGGTAAACAGCAGCTTAACACTTCAGACGCAAAGTTACATAAGTGAGCCCACACTTCCAAGAAGTGCAGAAAAACTAAAATACGAGAGCAACAAAAGCCAATTTTCCATTTTGGCTGAAGCTGCATGGAAGTTTCTCTCTTCCCCCTGCAGTAGTTTCATAGTTGGTGGGGTCGGAAGGGACCTGAGCAGATCATCACGTCTGACCCCCTGCCACGGGCAGGAAAGAATGCTGGGGTCAAACGACCCTGGCGAGGTGCCTGTCTATCCTCATTTGAAGACCCCCAGGGTAGGAGCGAGCACTATTTCCCTTGGAAGTTGGTTCCAGATCCTAGCTGTCCTGACTGTGAAGTAGTGTCTCCTGATATCTAGCCTGAATCTACTGTCCCTCAACTTACTGTTGTTATTCCTTGTTACTCCCAGTAGTGCTCAGGGGAACAGGGACTCCCATTGCCTGCTGATTCCCCCTTGGCCAGTTCATAGATCGCCAGCAGGTCCCCTCTCAGCCTTCTCTTGTGGAGGCTGAACAGGTTCAGGTCTTGTAGCCTTTTCTTGTAGGGCCTCCCCTTCTGTCCCTTGATCATGCTAGTGGCCCTCCTCTGGACCCTCTCCATGTTGTCCACGTCTCTTTTGAAGTGCGGTGCCCAGAACTGGGCGCAGTACTCCACCTGCAGCCTGATTAATGTCATACAGAAGGGGAGGATCACCTTCTTGGACCTGCTCGTGATCAATCTGTGGATGCATGACAACATGTGGTTAGCCTTCCCGACCACATCCCCATATTGGCGGCCCATGTTCATCTTGGAGTCTATAATGACTCCAAGATCGTTCTCTGCCTCTGCGCTGATGAGAAGGGAGTTCCCCAGCCTGTAGGTATGCTGCTGGTTCTTTCTCCCTTGGTGCAGTACCTTGCGCTTGTCAGTTTTGAAACCCATCCTATTCTCATCCTCCTACCCATGTAACCTGTCCAGATCCAATTGCAGCTTGTTTTTCCCTTCTAGCATGCCCACTTCTCCCCACATCTTTGTGTCATCTGCGAATTTGAACAAGGTGCTTTTCATCCCCTCATCCTAATTGCTGATGAAGATGTTGAACATTGCGGGCCCAAGGACTGAGCCTTGGGGAACCCCACTGCCCACATCCCTTCAGGTCAAAAATGACCCATTCACCACCACTCTCTGGGTGTGGCCCTCCAGCCAATTGGCGACCCATCTGACTGTGTAGGCATTGACACCATAATCTCCTTTTTTTTTTTTAATGAGAATGAGGTGAGAGATGGTGTCAAAGGCCTTCCTAAAGTCCAGAAAGACTATATCTACTGCAGCACCTGCTTCCAAGGATCTTATGACCTGGTCATAGAAATCTACCAGGTTGGTCTGTCAGGACCTGCCTTGAATGAACCCATGTTTGTTGCCCCTAAGCATGATCTCCCCTGCTTGCCCCTCGCAGATGTGTTCCTGGATAATTTTCTCAAAGATCTTCCCCAGGACCAAGGTAAGACTAATAGGCTATAGTTTCCTGGGTCCTCCTTTCTCCCTTTTATGAAAATGGGGACATCATTGGTCCTTTTCCAGTCCTCTGGCACCTTGCCAGAGCACCACGAGTGCTCATAAAGCTGTGACCCCAGGGGTCCCACAATGACCTCTGCTAATTCCCTCAGTACTCTGGGGTGGAGATCATCAGGACCTGTTGATTTGAACACATCCAGTCCCACCAGAAGTTCCCTGACTAGGTCCTCTCTAACCCTGGGCCTGGCTGTGCCTCCCCTGGGACCATCGGGGATCCCGGGGGGGTGGGATGACCCGGTCCCTGCTCAGAAAAATGGAGGCAAAGAAATTGTTAAATAGATTAGCTTTGTCGTCTGGTGAGACCATTAGATTTCCTAGCATGTCCTGCAGAGGCCCCACGTTACCCAGAACTTTCTTTTTACCCCCTGTGTATTTAAAAAAGAATTACTTGTTATCTTTGATCCGGGTTGCTAGTCCCAGTTCCATCTCCGACTTGGCCTCCCTAACAGCCCCCCTACAATTCTCTTGTGAAGGCTGAAGAGATTCAGGTCCTTCAGTCTGTCTTCATAGGATCTTACCTGTGGTCCCTCAACCATACAAATAGCCCTCCTCTGAACCCTTTCCAGGTTATCCACATCCCTCTTGAAGTGCAGCGCCCAAAACTGGATGCAGTACTCCAGCTGTGGCCTGACCAATGCCTCATAGAGGGGAAGTATCACCTCCCTAGACCTGCTTGTGATGCACCTACCAATATAAGAAAGAGTGTGGTTAGCCTTACTTATGACCTCATCACATTGGCAACTCATGTTCATTTTTGCATTAACTGTGACTCTGAGATCCCTTTCCACTGCTGTGCTATTTAGCATGGTACTTCCCAGTCTATAGGTATATTGGTGATTCTTTCTTCCCAGGTGCAGCACTTATATTTGTTAAATTGCATCCTATTCTGTCTGCCCACTTCCCCAGTCTGTCCAAATCTGCTGGAGTTCTCTCTCTCCCCTTGTCTGTGTTTACTATACCCCATAGTTTGGTGTTGTCTGTGAATTTGGACAGAGTGCTTTCTACACCCTCATCCAAATCACTGATGAAGATATTGAATAGTACTGATTCAGGGACAGAGCCTTGGGGGACACCACTGCTCACATCTCTGCAGGTAGAAACTGACCCATCCACTACCACTCTGAGTCCCCATAAGCCAATTTTTCACCCATCTGTCTGAAAAAGATCCACATCACAGCTACTTAGTTTATTTGTAAGAATTGGGTGCGACACTGTATTGAAAGTTTTTAAAGGAAAAAACAGAAATTCCATCATATGGAACCATGTTGACTCTCACTTTGGGATCTGCACTACTACTGATCTGCTGTTATAACTGAGCAGTCGTGGTTCTCAGGACGGGTCCCAGGGGACTGGAAAAGGCCAATGTGGTCCCTATTTTTAAAAAGGGGTGGATGGGAGGGTAATTATAGTCCAGTTAGCCTCACCACTATTCTTGGACCTTAGAAACTTTTCTTGCTTGCTCCTTTTTGTCTATGCTTAACTTTACATAATTTTGTATTATTTTTTTTCCTCTAGGACTCTCTCCTCATCTAGTGCATAGGATTAAAATTACTCTGGGAATGAATCAAATTTGTTTCTTGTATGAACCTGTTGTCTGTAGGATACTACCTCAGTTGTTATTCAAGCTGGTAAGGGATTGTAAACTATGTTCAAATCTAACAGATTCTTTCTGTATATCAGTGGTCACTGTGACAGGGTGGGCTCCTCAGGGCCACACGCTACTGCCCGCCTATCTGTCTCTGTGGGCTAACCGCCCGCCTGTTCTCATCTGCCACGACTTGATCTTACTGGTTCATTACTGGATGTTAATAAGCAGGAGGCTGCCCAGTTGTTCCCCGATGCCAGGGGCGCTATCTGCGGGTCCTTCCACCCCAATACCGCAAGCCCAAGCCTCGCTGATGTATTAGATGTTGGTATGTCAAGTGCCGCCTGCCTCTCGGGCTTCTCCAAGCGCCACCTGCCTCTCTTGGGCTTGTTACGCCCCCGCTGGGGCTCTCAAGCGCCGCCCGCTCTCCCAAGCTTGTTGCGCCCCTGCTGGGGCTCTCAAGCATTGCCCGCCCTCTTGGGCTTCTCTAAGCGCTGCCCGCATATCTGGGGCTTGCTGCACCCTCACTGGGGCCCTCAAGTGCTGCCCGTCTCGCTCTCGGGCTTCTCAATAATCCTGCCCCCTTTCGAGGGCTTCTCAAGCGCTGCCCTTCTCTCGGGCTCCTCAATAATCCTGCCCCCTTTCGAGGGCTTCTCAAGCGCTGCCCTTCTCTTGGGCTCCTCAATAATGCTGCCCTTCTCTCTCAGGCTTCTCAAAGGTTGCCCTCTCTCTGGGGCTTGCTGTGCCCCTACTGGAGTTCTTCCTACGCCCCTCTCCGGGGCTGGAGTCCACACACCCTGCTAGCTGCCCTCTCCCTGGCACCAGGATCCTCACGCTACAGTGGGTCTCCTATGAGGCCTCCTCTGTCCCCTCACAGCCTCACTCAAACCACCGGTTTAATACAAACACAAGGTCAAGCCTCTGGCTGTAACTAAAACACAAGGCACCTGGCCATGACAACCCAAACCGCCTGCCCACCGGCCCCAGCCATGTTCATTCCTACCAGGGGCCCTTCCATTCTCTGCTGCAGCCTCTGCCTCTGGTTCCCTCTCTCCCCAGGCAGAGAGCTCTTTTTTTCTTTGGTGGCTGGCAGGGAACTGCTAGCCTAGCCTCAGCTCTAGGCTTTATAAGAGACAGCTGACTGCTGGCAAGTGTGGTCGTTTGCCTCCTACAGTCACTCTGGCAACTTGCAGCTGGGTTCTTTATCCAACTGCTGGGGCTTTTCCTAGCATTTTCCCCTCACTAGGAGCAGGGCAGCGAGATGCCCTGCGACAGTCACCAACCGGTCGATTGATGACCACTGATTTACAGTGGTGCTGTTGCCCCAGCCCGAGCGCCCCCCGCCCTCACCCCCCTAAGACACGGGGGCTGGGGGCTGGCTGGTGCAGGAGAGGGTGGGTTTCAGCTGTAGGCTGGAAGGCTGTGCGTGGGCTGTTCCTGTCGGGCCTGGTGCATGCTGCACTCGTCGGTGGCACTGGGACCTGGGGTTGTGGAGGCTATGACGCCCCGGGGCCCTGCTCCCAGTGCCGCCGCTACAGCTGCCTGGCCTGAGCCTGAGCTACGTTTCCTGCCCTGGCTGTGCTGGGCTTGCCCCTCCTCACCACTGTTGCGGGGGCGTGGGGGGTGCAGATCCAAGGTGTTTTGTGTCCTCCCCCACCCCTGCAGACTTACCTGGTGGTAAGGGAGGTAGATCTTTGGTTCCTTTTAAATTCCAAAGGTGATCTCTGACCTAAAAAGGTTGGAGACCACCACTGCTGTATAGAATTTCGAAGAGCTGTTCTACCTATCCATGCAGTTAGGCTTTTTTCATTTCAGTCTTCATTAATGCAACACCCTTTTCCCTGGCCATGAAGACAGTAGTCTTGTCCTGTTCACATCTATCCTGAATGCTGTTGCAAAGGTTTCCACTTCTTTTGCCACGTGGCTTCCCTTCCTTTATCACATCCAATCCAAGCTGTTTTTTCACTTTAAGTACTTCATGGTCTATCTCCTCCATATTCATCTCTTATTCAATAGAGGTTTTCACATCTAGCTCCATTTAATGCACAACACCAGTCTTTTATCATGTACTTGTAAAATCTTTAAACACTTTCCTGTGCTGTGTCCCAAAAAGCTTTGTCTTGATTTATATAAAATCTTGATCAACTATTAGATCCATGTACTGAGACAATTACATTTATTCTGGGTTGTAAATTTACAAATGTATCCATCTGTTGTCCTTTGTTTTATAATTGGACTGTAAGTTTTAGGAATGGAGTCATGCCACTGGCTATTTCTTTTTCTTAGGGGTGAGGATACAGCTGTTCAGAGATTGGGGTCCGCCCAATTTATACCACAGTGGGATCCTGGTTCATCATTGTGGCTCCTAGATGCTATAATAAAAAAAAATAATAATTGCAGATTGAGAAATGGCGGTCATATTTATGGAAGTGGAAACATGGAATGTCACTTTAAAGAATTACAGGATGCTGGAAAAGTCATTTAAACTATTTCTTTTTTTGGTTTTACAGTTGTCTCTGGGTGTATGTTTTGCAATTTCTGGAAGCTTAGTGGAGAGGCAGAAAGTGGGGCAGGCTGATATCTTAGAAACTAGCTGGTTTAGAGAGTCCTGTTTGAAATGGCTTTTGTGGGCAACAACCTATCTTTTCTGCAGGTTAGATGACCTACTTTATCATTTTCCAAGGGACTTGTTGCTCCCTGGATAGTCCTGACAAAGTTTATTAGGAACTGCTGCAAGGAAGCTTGCAGGTAAAGGCTAAAATGCTTTGCTTAATAAGGTCTATGTCTTGCTTAGCCAATTCTGGACAAAGTGATGCTTTGAGAAAGTATATAACAAAATCCAAACCTGTAGCCCTGCAAACCTCAACCTTACAGGCTTGGCTTCACTCTCCAAATGTTATAGCATTAAAAAATGCAAGTTCAAACATGGAGAGTGCTCAGGCTGATGATTCAGAGAGGAACCTTGAGAGGGGGGAAAAAAATGGCAGACACTGCCTTTCACTATTTTCTGCCTTTCCCTTTCTAGCACTCTGTTTCAGTCTTATGTCTTGTCTCTGTAGGTTCCAGGTCTCCATTCCTACCCTTTTTGTATTGGTATAACTGCAGAAACCTGGTATCTGTGCTAGAACCCAAAACTGTGTACTTGCCTGGATTGCTATGGCTTAAATGAAATCATGTTTATTCAGGAATATGTTTTGGAGCCAGAACACAGCATATCTTAATCCTAGTAGTATGTAGGGTGTACTCATATTTCTCTAAATCTTTACAGTATTTTAAACTATAAATCAGCAATGTACAGAATAGAGATTTGAGAGGGGGTAATAGGCTTTCTTTGATTCACCTGTTTGTATATGACCATGGCACTCTACATAGCCTGGTATAAGATGAGGATTAAAAAGGAGACATTGGTGGATGCTGTTTGCATGTGAAAGAAACAGATGCAGTTGGGAACCTGAAGCTGTTCGGTGTTGTGTTTTCTTTTTTAAATCAGAATGATGGAGTGTGTTTCTGTCATGGAAGGAGACTTCATAAAAAGCAGTGTGTCTCAATGGTTCACGTGTCAAATGTGCTTCCTTATAGTTGAAATTGTTTTTAAAGTTATATTTGTTTATATTTATAATAAAGGTTTTTAGTTGACATGGAGTTTTTCATTTGTGGGTTATGCTGTAACTTCTGTGCCATATTATTACCTTAATATGCAATGTGAACGTACACCAGTATCTTAATGTGGTTTAATTTAGGAGCATTAACACCTTTAGTTGATTTAGGTTTAATTTTCCTGAGTCTCCCTGCATAGACAAAATCTTAAAATAAGGTCATTGATCAATAAAGGGAGAGTCAACAGAAAACTTTCAGACAGTTTAACTATTAATATCTAGGAAATTTTAGCTAACTTGTTGAGTATTCTGTAAGGATATTGTAAGTAATGGAATAATTGATTACAAATATTTTTGAAAGCTGCACATCTTTTGCTGTATAACATAGCTTTGACATGTTAGTTGCTTTATAAAATCTAACATGCTCATTATATAGTGCATGTTATGCAGCTGGTGTTAGATTACAAGAAATCTTACGCCTTCAGACTCGTGAGGCTGCCACAGGATTTCCTGATAACGGTTCAAAGCAATGATATGCATCTTGAAAACTAAGATGTCAATTTTTGAAAGTCAGACCATGAAAATACTTTGTTCTAATGTTTAGACTTTTACAATTTTTTTAATTTGTTGTTCCAGATTTCATAGGAAGCTACAGTAGTTCTGTAACGTAAGGTTCCCATTTTCTGCTCAGGTATAATTTGCCAATTTGCAATCCAGTTATTTGGATAAAAGAAGTTAATTGGAGCTTTATATTCCAAATTATTTGAAGAACTTAATGGTTCTTGAATTTTTACATGCAACTGATTTCCAGTAGTTCCTGTGTTATAGCATCTTTAAATTGCAATATCCATTTTTAGATTTGTTCTGTGATGTTGCTTTTTTTTATTTTAATTTTCCCTGTCCTCTTTTCTGCAAACTTTGATAGAAACCAGTAGTGACATCATAGCTCATTTAATTGTAACTAGTATTTCTCAAAATTTAAGCATAACAAATGTAAATTACCATTTTAAGTTACATGTAGAAAAACATCTTATGCATCCTTTTTTCATGAGAATTGAATTTGCCAGTTGTAGTGTTACAGTAATCAATTATCAATGGCATTTTTTCTTCCATAGCTTTGATATGAACTAAACATTGTTTTTAAAAAAGTACATTTTTTCCATTTCATTTGTAAAATGAATTTAGACAAACATTTTCCAAGCCAACTGCATTTTATTTATTAGTTTCAAAATGATCTTGCTAAGTGACTATATTAAAGTCCATTCTCACCAAATTGGTGTTTCTTGATGGCAACATGTTGGGCCCTAGCAGTAATTTTTAATATGCTACATGTTTATGGCACTATGAAAAGCAAACCAGCCTGAAATATGTTCCACATTAAACCTAAGACCTCATTGGCTGCCCCCATGCCGACCAATTGAAAGCCACACAATGCAGGGCTGCATCTTGCAACTTCCAATTTGCTGGCATGCAGGGATCGTCAGTGCGCACTGGTTCATAAAGCCAGACAGTGCAGCTGGATATCAGGGCACTGTGGAAAGTGTGGCATCAGGGCCTGGGCACTGTG
>JAGPOW010001296.1:121830954-121842636 GCA_030014935.1 Caiman crocodilus
GGGCACTGTGCCTGACTCCTGCGCATGCAGTCATGCTAGGACGGGGTGGGCAGTGATTTGAGCTGGCGGGTCACATAGGGAGTTTTGCTGAGCTGTTGTGGGCTGGGTCAGCACACCTGCAATTATCTGAGTAATTTAAGCAGTTGTTTCATTTAGGAGTAGATTTTTTCAGTTCAACTTCCACTTATTGTGTGATAGTATCAAGTAGTTATTGTGGATAACCTTGTCTGTGGCAAGACTTATTTCCTCCTTTATTTTGTTCAATGTATGCATCCACAATAATACATCTTGTTCAGTGTAACATAGCCACAAGAATATATAAGGAATTGCAGTAAAATAGGGCTAGAAGGGACCTTAGGGGGTCAGTTAGTCTAATGCTCTTCTCAAAGCAGGATTATCCCTGTCTAAATAGTTCTAGTAGGGTGTATACACATGGAGATGATAGCATGTTATTGTTTTATCTGGTATTTAGCTTAGGCTCTTCTGCTTCTTTCCAATACCTGAAGAAGGGCACTTGGTCTAACATCTCTCACAAATACAGTTAGTTGAATAAAAGATATTACCAAGGAAACGTTGCTTTTTATGTAATCCCTTCTAGACAAGTATTTGTCTAACTTGTATTTAAAAACTAAGGATGGAGATTCCTCAACCCCTGTATGTAGTCCATTCCAGTGCTTGACAACCCTTGTAGTGAGAAAGTTCTTCCTAATAGTGAACCTAAATTTCCCATGCTGCAATTTCTTTTCTCTTCTCCTCTTCAGACTAAATAAGCAGATAAATCCTTTCCAAAGAAATCATGTTATCTCTAATAATTGTTATTGCTCTACGCTGGACTCTTTCTAATTTGTCCACATCTTTTTTGAAGTGTGATTCCCAAAACTGAATACAGTACTTCCAGGTATAGACTCACCAATGCTTATTTAGAGAAGAATCTTTTCTCTGGACTTGCAAGCAACACTTCAGTTAGTACAGCCTAGTATCCTATTAGCTTTTTTTGCAACAGGAGCATAATGTTGTCTCGCATTCAACTAACAGTTCAGTATAATTCTCAAGTCCTTTTCTGCAGTACTTTAGCCTAACCTGTCATTCCCCAGTCTGTATTTATGCATGTGGTTGTTGTGTCCCAAGTGCAGTGCATTATTTATTTAATTATACTTTGAACTAATCAGTGTTGAATTTCATTTGATTATTTTTGGTCCAGTTTATCAAAATTATTCTGAATCCTAATCCTACCCTTTAGGGTATCTGCAGTTCCAACCTGCTTGGTGCCATTGACAGATTTGCAAAGCATTCACTCAGTTCCTTCCTTCAAATTATTCATAAAGATGTTAAAACAATGCCAAACCCATTGGAGACCCCTGGCGAACCCTACTTGATATATCCTCTGAGTTAGACATTTCACCACTGATGACTACTCTTTGAACATAAAAGTGTTCAAGTTCAACTATCACTTATCTTATGTGATAGCTCTTTAGTGAGGGAAAGCAACTGTTATTGCGGTGGAGAGGAGAAAATACCTACTTTTCTCCAACACAGCTTTAATGGATGATGATTTTGATCACTCTTCAGGAAATTCAATAGGGATTTAGCACCACTAACAAGGAGGCTGACCCTGACTGATGCAGGAGTCAGCAACATTGGCCAGTGGTGGGGAACCTCGGTGGGTGGTGCGTGGGTATTAGGACTCAGCTGGGTGTGATGTGGTGAAAGGCCCTCTCTGGAGCCTGTCTAACTGATTACGGTGTGGCACAGTGCCAGAAGGGCCTCCAGCTGTTGAATGCCTCTGAAGGCGTAGCTCCCTGGGCCAGTTCCCAAGGTATAACCACAGACTGCAAGTTGCCGATCCGCAGACTAATGAGTTGCACAGACCAAAACGGTGTCCAATATGCACACTGCAGTTGAGTCTGTTCAGGGAGAAAAGCGGTTTCAGAGTTTTATGTAAGGATGTTGCGGTAGTAAACCTCAGTGCAAGTATGATTCTAATTCTGGCAGGTGTGCGTATGGTTCGTTTACGTAAGCAAAGTATGCGAGTGCTCCACTTTTAGGCCCTTTTGGATAGAAATTGATTCGTT
Organism: Caiman crocodilus; assembly: GCA_030014935.1. Taxonomy (NCBI): domain Eukaryota; kingdom Metazoa; phylum Chordata; order Crocodylia; family Alligatoridae; genus Caiman; species Caiman crocodilus. The sequence continues at coordinate 121,833,027 of JAGPOW010001296.1, forward strand.
TTTAGTGTATTATCTTCATGTAAAGTGCATTTACACTCTTTTGGCTTTACTTGACCAAGTTTTTATTTACTTATCTCTTTTGTTCCTTAGAACATTATATACTTTAATTTTCAGATTATGAATTTGGTACTTTCATGGTTTTAAATAAACAGCAAAATTTATTTTAAAAGATTTTAAAAAATTGATTAAGTACAATTACTGACCCCATTCCCTTTTTAAAATTTAATTTTTTTTTTTAAATTTGTAATTACTTAACTTGTGTGTGATTATGTTCTGAAATTCTTTACATATTTCAGGGTTTGAGGAACAAACCAAAGAAAACCGGACATGTGAAGCCAGATCTCATAGATGTTGACCTTGTAAGAGGTAGGAAAAAGCTGAATTTGTCATTTATACAACCTGTGGAAGGCAATTTTTTGTCAAATTGCCTTCTTCCTGATAGCCTCGTAACAGAAGAGTGGACTCTGGACTATAGAGATGAGACCTGTAGAAAAAAAGCAAAAATATGTTGGGTTTTTTTTTAACACCTGGATTAAAGATAAGTGAGTCCATTTACTCTAATCATGCATTTAATTTATCCTGTAGCTCTCTTGCTGCTCTAGTCTTGAGAGAAATAAATGCTTAGCTAGCTAAGGAGCAAAGGATCATATTATTGTTGTTTTAACTTTGGTTTTCAGTAGGTGCCATTACCAAATGCTTCAGAGGAAAGTTGAAGGAATTCTAGGGACACTTTCAGACTATAATCTGAGACTGTTTTTAGAAGCCATAGTAGTTTAAAGAAGAAATCCAACCACACTTCTTAACGCAAGATTACTTTTAGCAAACTGGAGCACAAATCCTGTTTGGCTATTGCTTCTGGAATTTCAAATCCATATGTACACTACCAGTAAATTCATATAAGCATCTAGCTCACCAGTTGTACTTTACTCTTAATCCCTAAAGCTCACAGTCCCAAAGGGGAGGGTTTTACATTCTTTTCCAATAAGCAACTTTAATTTTATTTTAGAAGTGTTTCAGTGCTCGTCTCCATGTGAATTCCATTGGAGGTTGCACTTTAGCAGAGAATTTTTGTCAAACACTGTCAGTTTAGTCCATGCATAAAGTGCAAGACGGCCTGCTTTTCTAGTTTTTTAGTCTGAGAGGGTATATCACTGTTCACAACATTTCTGTTAGTGGTTAGCTAGTTTGTTGTGTAAATTTGTATAGCAGATAGATGTTTAGAGTAGTTTAGGATATCATTGTGTGGTTCAGAATAAGCACGCCTTCTTCCTACTCTGTTATCTTTGCAAATGTACACAGGGAGTTATACAAGTCTTGAGGCTTTAAAATTGCAGGAGGTACGATAGCCACTTCCCTGTAAACAGGACAGGATGGTTTTGTGTAATGTAAGGGATGTACATCTCCCTTAAAAACAACCCCCCCCCCCCAAAAAAAAAAAACAAACAACAAACCAAAACCAAAAATCCCCCCAAAACCCCGCAACCAAAAACCCAACAACAACAAACCTCAAAACACTCAGTATCTGCTTTTGATCTAGGAGGGGAGAGTTGGATCCTTGCTCCATGGATCCACATACACTGGGCTTGGGAAATCAATGAGTGTGGTTTAATTTTGGCCTTGATTGGTTCCAAGTTTGCTTGCCTTAAATTTCCAACAAAGGAGTTGGGTTCAGAGGAGGAGAGTTGATGAGGGAGATGTCTAAATGTACTCTAAATCAGTGATTCTCAGTCTTATAGACTCAAGGAACCCCTTGGAAAATGCCAGGTCTTAGTTTTTAACTTGCTTTTTGAATACAAAAAATAATAAAGTAATCCTGTTGCAAAGAGTTCAGGCCACAACAAATCAGAACCCCTGAATTCCCTTTTTCAAATCTCTGGGTTTATCTTAATGAATCAAATTTCTGCACCTAATAGTATTAATATTGTCAGGGACCCTACAGCACCCTTGAAAGGATCTCAGGGCACTCCATAATGCCATAGCACCCTAGCTGAGGGTCACTACTCTAAGAGTCTAGATTTTCCAATTCCTCCTCTTAGTAGTCAAAATATGTGCTTTCCCCTCAAACTCTGAGACTGCATGCTAGCTCATGGCTGGAACTCATAATGGTCAATCTGTTGGCTACAAATGTCCAACTCAAGATCCTTAAAATTCTGGTTTATTAGGCAGATTGAAATACTGTAATGATCATATAATTCCTAATCCAAACAAAGTTAGTTTCATCCCCACTGTATAGATGCATATATTATTGTGGCCTTCAGTAAAGTGCATTTAATGTCATTGTTGGGAAAAAAAAACACAGTGGAAAACTATTTTAATGTACAGCAGGCTTTGCAGATGTAAGAAATTAATTCTTTGTAAATGTTAAAAATAAAAAATCTACTTTTTCAAGAGAAGTACTCTGTATGAATAAATACATAAGGTATGATGAATATAATTCAAGGAAGTAAGAGAATGTATTAACTGCTAAAATAATACAGCCACTTCAGAGCACATAATTAGGAAAGGCTTGAAGGGCTAGTCTATACTTTTAAGATTAAAAGAGTAGTTCTTAAGTGGGTGTTAGTGGAGTATATTTTGTTCCCAATATCAGTATAGAAGATATAAGCATGTATTTCCCTGTAGCAACCAGTATATATATTTTTTTACCTGTTTGTTTTGCTTTTAATTTTTAAGATTAGCTAAGAAAGCTGTCTGTTCAGGTCTGAAAAAATGACTGGATATCTGTTACCTAGTGTTTTAAACTTATTCATTAGAGGTAAACTTGAAAAAGAAGGTGGGACTCTGTAGAAACCAGGTTAAAAGCTATTACTCTGGAGGAAAACCAAGCTCCTGCCATATCTAGCTTTCTCCAGGAAGTTGTCCTTGACTCAAACTTTTAAGGTCTTCATATTTTGTATCTGCAATCTGGGGGTTCTCTTATAGGTGCATTCGTATTGGTGTGAGACAGAGCATTGTGATTTGAATTTTATTTAAATGGCAAAAAAAACTGGGATAAGTGTCAGCAAGAATAATTTTTTTCTTTTAATTTTAGGATCTGCCTTTGCTAAAGCAAAGCCTGAAAGCCCTTGGACCTCTCTGACCCGAAAAGGAATTGTTAGAGTTGTTTTCTTTCCGTTCTTCTACAGGTGGTGGCTACAAGTGACATCAAAGGTCATCTTTTTCTGGCTGCTTGTTCTTTACCTTCTCCAAGGTACAGTTGGATGATAGGATCAAATGAGCACAAACGTTTTGTTTTGATTGTTTTGAAATGATTATATCTTCTCAGTTTAAAGTGAACTAGACCAGATTCAATACATTACGTGGTCCTAATGATGTACTTTTCAATTTGCACGGCTTGCTAATTAGATTAGGCCTCTGTAGCTAGTGGCCTGAATGATGGCCTGTAGGGGTTTTCAGTGCAGCTGCCTGAGCTGTGTTGGCACAGCTCCAGAACACAGAATGCTGCCACTGCTTGCCCCGCACCTCCTTGCACGCTGGGGAATTTTGGGAGTTTGGTTGCCGGTGGCAACTCAAATCAGCAAAGGGGTAATGCGGGGGAACAACAGCAGCATTCACTCCCTGAGCTCCTGTGCTGTGCCAGCACAGTATCTCTGGCTGCCTTGCTGACAAGCTGCTTCCACACCACCCGAGGTAAATTGTCCAGCCTTGCGAGAGGTCTCACAATCTATATCTGGCCTGTGGGGCCAGATAAGTTGGACAGCCCTGCATTATAGAAGGGGTGCCATCAGAGGACCCATTCAAGTTCTTGCCAAGGGCATAATTCTATCATCTCTGTTATGACATTATTTCTGTACGTCTTAACACTTCTCCGAACACGTAGGGAATGTCTGCTTCCAGCTTGCTAGATAATTGCTTCCTTATGACTGAATTGTAGTTCCACTTTCCACAACTACTTCCTTTAATTCTGTTATTTCTCAGGACCCTTTTCTCATTTAGTGCACGTCCTGCATGTTGCTACTTGCTAGTTTTTTTTAATCCTCATTTGACAAGAGATGTCAGATCTGATTGCAAATCCTCAAATCACAGTGCAGTACTGAATCCAGAATTTCTTACTTTTTGTTAGGTTTTCTGTGGCACATACCACTTTTGGTTTTGTGTGCTTCATAAATATTAATATGTTTTTCTTTTACTACAGCAATTTTGATCTCAGATGATCTCATGTCCCTGTCATATATGGAGAACCAAGACACAGAGATAATGGTCATCATAGCCAGAAGTGTCTGCTAATTTTAAATGTCCACCTTCAAGATGCAAAGCTCCTGAATTTATTTTCAGGTTGCTGTAGTAGTGTATATCATGTCCCAACTTCTAGAGGAAGTTTTGAAATCAATCAGTACATTAAGTGCTAATGAGTCGTTAGAACTGGATGGCATTCACAAGGGAGTTCTGAAGGAACTTAAAGGTGAAATTGGAGAACTGCTGGCCATAGTATTTAACCTATTATTACAGATGACCTTTGTGCCAGAAATGTTTAGATTCAAGAAATACAGACATCCTAAGCATAAAATAACTGCAGATCTGATCAGTGCAAGTGGAAAAGATCATTTGAAAATGCTATTAGTACTCTTCAACTGAATATGGGAAATGGAATCCACCTAGGAACCATGTGGTGTGTGAGGGGAAGAATAACCATAAAACATTTAAAAAAGGGAAATTTAAACAACACAGGCAACTGGAATGTGATCCGTATTGCTATCAGTCCCAGGCAAACTCATCTCTAGAATTTATTTTGAACAGAATCTGAACTGTTACCAACAGTCTGGTTTTCACCCCACCCTCTTTTTCTTGGTTGTATTTTCACACTATATTATATTATTAAAAAGAACAGTGACTGGAGCTACCAGTAGTCTGAAATTTCATTGACTTTCTGAAGCTCTTTGCTTTGGAGGGTTTCAGAAACAAGGGAGTTTCTGATGCATACTGGAAATCTATAGACTCCCCATAAATATTTATCCAGCTTTTTGTTGAATCTTTATTCAGGTCCCATGTGCACTCGGATCTCCAACCAGAAACCAAATGATTATTTTAGATTTAACCCTGGAATGAAATAAACCTGTTCTGTTATAATTTGGTAGTATTATTGCAGTTGGAACTGCCTTCTGCCACAAAAACTGGAATTCCATGAGTAAAGGGATCGTTGCAGATCTTGACTTTACAGTATCACCAGCCTTCTGTATACACGGATAAATTAAGTGAATCCAATACTATACTTTTAACTGCTAAAAAAAATTAGGTCTTATAGTTCAGCAAATAAAATTGAAGGTTAAGAAAAATAGTGTGACCTTAGATATTTATATCCTCCTAAAAGCCTTGAGTACCACTGATGGGTTTAACTGACTAGATAACACCTTTCATAACCCCCAATTACACAACAGGTCTGACATCAGAAGCAATCCCCTCTTTCTGCAGTCTTCTGTGTGGTTCACTTTCTCTTCATCCTCTACAATAGATGAGGCAAAGGGCTTAAAGGCAAAAGTCATATTTACTAAACAACCCTGAATCAATCTTAGAAAATTGGGTTTAGAAGGGACCTCAGGAGAGGTTATCTAGTCCAGTCTTGTGCTGACCCAGGCCTTAGAAACCTCCAAGGATGGAGATTTCACCTCCTCTCTAAGTCAGGGGTTCCAAACCTTTTTATGTTGCAGACCAGCAAACCACGGACCGGAAGTGACCAGCATGCTGTGGGCAGGCAGCCAACCCTTTTTTTATACTCAGTATAAAAAGGGTTTTGGCTGCCAGTCACTTCTGGACCAGCAGCCAGTCCTTCATGGCCTGGTACCAGGCTGCAGCCCAGGGGTTGGGGGAACCCCTGCTTTAGGTAACCCATTCCAGTGTTTCACCATCCTCCTAATGAGTTTTTTCTAATATCCAATCTAAGCTTCCCTTGCTGCAACTTGAGAATCATTGCTCCTTGTTCTGTCTTCTGCCACCACTGAGCACCCTTCTCATTCTGGTACCAAATCAAATGCTGGTTCCCTGGGAAAAATAAAATATGACCATAGAAATAGACTGTAGTAAGCTGTACAGACAGATTACTTTAAGTCTAGTATTTCTTAACTTGTGTGATTGAATTTCTACCTATCTCCCTTTGTTTAACACAATAAACCACTTGGGTTTTTTATAAACTGAAAAAACAAGTTATATCTTTGGGGCTGTATTGATAGAAGGTTTGTCCTTTAGAATCACAAAAGAAACCTTTTGAAATCTTGAGTTAATGAAGTAAAGGGTGGTGGTAGTAGTAGTAGTAGTAGTTGACTACAACCCAGGCATTCTATGAGAAACTCTGTGCTGTGGATTTTGCAGGTATGTGTGGATAACAGAAGAAAATTGGGATTCAGAAGCCATGAGTTATATTCCAGATTCTAGAGAAGAGTGTTTGTGAGAGATTACAGATCCTTTTTTAATTTCTTATGTAGCATATTTCCCCAGCCTGTTATCCCTTATTGCTGCTATTATTGTTTTTCCTGCATTGCTGTGCATTTCTACTTATTTGTGTCTTCCTCTCCTTATTTCTGCATTTATGTTGTACAGTCTTTCTCCTTCTCCATGCTTTGTTGAGTATCAATTTATTTCCCTGCTCTTAGTTTTGGTGCTAAGAGCTGAAGCAGCCAGCAGCCCCTGCTTTGACTATTCCTCTCCAGGTACATTCCACCTATTTTGCTCCCCTCCATCTGACCTCCTGTCAATTCTCCCACCACATCTGAAGGTTTCATAAACATTAGTTTTGTATTTCCTTGTTTTCATAGCTATAAATTCAGTTACCTTAAAGCTTTCTCTGGATTCTGACTTGCAGAGGAGATGGGGAAACTAGAAAGATAGGGCCCTCCCCAGATCTTCATGTCTACACATTCATGAATGCGCTGTAATTACAGCACGTTACCTTTAGTACCTGTAATAACAAGTGCGAACTTAATGTGCTGTAATTGGTGCTACTTTGCAGTAGTGCCAGCAGACACTTTTTTGTGATGCTAATGTGCAGTTGACTAATCCTGCTGTGCATTAGCGCATTAGGCTGGATTTTGCCTGCTGCGCTAATGTGCAGTAGAATTAGCCTACTACACATTTAGCATCTCGTGTAGACAGGCCCACTGGGAAAGAAAAAGTGCTTAGATCCCTCAAAATGGCAAGGTCCACTGCAGAGCCAGGCTCCCACAAGGAGGACTAAAGAAAAAAGCCCACGTTTTGCCTAGTTTCTTGCTCTCATGAGGAGTCATAGGAACAGGTCTGCATAGATATCTGCATGTGTAAAAGAGGAGAATGTGGAGCTGACAAGCAGTCTGTCCTTAATTTTCCAACTCGCCCTAATTCTCCCCCCTTCCCCTCCCCAAAACAAAAACAAGCTTTTGCCTTAGTTTTCTTTTCTAGAATAGTTTGTGCCTACTTCACCAGATGCTGAGACGGGACTGAACCTGTGAAGGAATCAGTGGATCAAGTAATAATTTCGTTTAACATTTGGTGATCTAAGGAAGATAAAATATATTGTTTGAAAAGCTAAATGAACCTCTTTTTAGTCTTTCAGTGAAATCAGCATGTAATATGCAACGTCTACCAGTTTTGTGATACCGTTTTGCAGCCGTGAGCAATTGTATTTTCAGCAATAAGCAACACTGATAATTAGTATCATGGACTTGCTCATGAAACACAAAAAACAATTGGTTTCAACTAAAGAGCCGTAGCAACATATGCATCCTCAGTGAATTGTGACAGAAAAACTCCAGTTCAAAAGAAAAAAACTTCAGTGCTTTAGTTAAGGTTTGCCCAGTGCTGAAAGGGAAAATACTTCAGAAGTAGCAAACATTAAAAGGCTTACAAAGATATATGCAATGCGTTTCAAATAAAACACCTTTGACAACATTTTTTGTGAATAGCTGGAGGTAATAAATTTAAAGAGAGATTTTTGGCTTGGGAGATTTTAAACTTTAATTAAACATTGAGTTCCTATGGGCACAATGACTGGGATGAGAATTCACTGCAGAAGTAAACTGTAATTACCGATTTTTTTTATCTTCAAAAGCCTTGTACCACAATGTGCTTGCCAAATGTGTTCCTGGAATGCATCATTTTTGTGACTCTGCATATGTTGACTATATGGGTTGTAATGGGACTTAAGAGTATTTCCAGTTCTTGTATTCTGAAATGTCTTCAGTGCATCATGGTTACATTTCAACTGTATTAGGCAGAGAAAAAAGGAGCAAAACTGGGCTAGCAGCAGTGATACAGAGGACAAACCAAGTGCCTGGTTAGTTGGAGGTTCCCAGCTTGAGTCCTGTGCTCCTAGAGTCCCCAAACACATGGCTAGCAGCTGGGGTTGAGGACTAGATTGCTTCTTTGCAGCCTATAATTGGAACAGTCTTGACTGAGAATTGTAACGAGCTCTGTTCTTCCGTTTTAGATTATGGACACACAAATTACTTTGAGGAAAGCTAGGGTTTGAATTTGCAATATGTCATCTGTTTTGCAATAACTGCCTGTGTGCATGCTGTTATCTTATAGCAAATATGAGGTAGTTTTCCCCATTTTCATTAAGGAGTAAAGTGCCTCATCTGTTATGTGGAATAAGGGCATACACATGGGCAGTTTCTTTGGAGCAGCATGTTATAAATTCACATCCCATTTTGTCCTTTGATAACTTGTTTGTGTAGTCAGACCAATATTTTGTTGAACTTTTAGTGTGATGTAATTTAAAATGCTTGTAATTTTAATGTAGTTACAAGTTTAAAAGGTAACTGGTAAAAACCGGTTCCTTTTCAGATTGTGGCTTTAAAATATCAAATATTATCATTTTTTTTGCTTATGTGGTAATCAAGGAGTCGTGTTCTATTATTAACTGGTAGATTAATTCTCAAAGCAAAAAAATACTTTCTTGGAGTCATAGCAACATGTTCCAAATTTTTTTTTTTCACAGTCCAGCAGGGAGGCAAGTGGCATGGTACACATTGCCATGCCACTCTGTCTGGCCTGGGACACAGGGGGCAGGCTGGACTGGGTGGTTGTCCATGTCACCGCCTCCTAAGGCTGTCTGTGTTCTTTTTACCTTATCTATTTGTATAGCATAAACATCTTTTCCCCAAAGAAAAATCAGTCTTTCAAAATAGGGCTGTAAGCAGGCAACCTGTTCTTTATTTGTTTTTTCTCCTTGGCTTGAATAGAAGCATGGAGGCACAGAAGCATGGAAATGCTATGCTCTAATGGCTGCCAAAATAACTCTCATTTCTCTCTTACTTCTCCCAATTCCTTAGTGGCTATGAGATGGTTAATGCTGTAGCTTGTGCTTGAAGCGGCAATTGAGCTGACTCATAGCCTTTCTAGTTATATAGGCAAAACTTTTAGGTTTCTTCATATTTTATATATTTATGCTTGCAAAAGACCTGAGGTAGCATTCTTAATATGTGAAATTCTTCATATGCCATTTGAAAATGGCAGAAATAATGATGGCTTTATTAGAACTTAAAACCTGAAGTTTCTAGGATTTTCAATTTTTATGAATTGACATAAAGCCGAACAGTCCAAATGCTGCATTTTGCAAATTCCTGCATCTCAAAATAGCTTTGTTGAATTCTCTTGAGAATAGGGCAGCATCTTTCTTTGCTTCATATTCTGATCTGTATTC
>JAGPOW010001296.1:121842736-121855149 GCA_030014935.1 Caiman crocodilus
TGCTGCATTTTGCAAATTCCTGCATCTCAAAATAGCTTTGTTGAATTCTCTTGAGAATAGGGCAGCATCTTTCTTTGCTTCATATTCTGATCTGTATTCAAGTATGCAGATATTAGAGGCTGATAAAGGGTCCATTTTGTAAAGTAAAATAGCCACCTCTTTATGATATTCAAACTTAATGGTCTTAGCCCTTTTATCTGTCTAGGCTTTGTTTAAGTAAGTGGTTGCCATTTCTTATTCTTCCAAGTGGTTTTTTTTCCCTTATCTTCATTCTCCCATGCTGCTAGCCATAGTTGTTACAGAGAGATTTGAGCACTTTCAGGGTAAAAATACTTTAATCTCTGATTTTTTTTAAATTAAAAAAACAAAAATTCTTGTTCTATATTTTTACTATTGATGGTTAGTTTGAATAAAATGCATATGAAAGGCATTTTCCCTGTGTTCAATTCCATGAATACAAATGTCTCACTGTTTTGTGCACCTTATTCCTGGTTTAAAGTTTTGCACAAGTGTCACATTTCTTGATGCATGAAACTTCAGCATATGTAGGTTCCGCTGTCCAGATGCATGTGGGAAACTGTTGCAGTTGATACAAACCAGCATTCCAGTTTTAGAAGGCCAGTGCTCTGCTTACGAGAGAGAATTAGAGTGCATCAATGCACTTGCTTTTATGGGCCACTGATTCTAAGTGTGTAAACCGGCTATACTCAGTTTTTCATATAAACAGATACATTTACATTTAATGACAAGAGTAAGTAATACTTCCCTATGTTTGGAGTGGCAGATGCACAGATGTCTTTAAATACTTCTTCCAAATATCTGCTGAGGTCACCAGACTTGGAAGCTGCTTCCATGTGTTCAAGTAAAATATTAGGCCTAAATCTGGAATATAGTGCAGCATTTAATTTCATTTTTAGTCTTGGTATAGATTTAGATGGAATATGCGATCTGCCATTTTAGAACACAAGATGCATTAGGGGCTATTTGACTTAAGTCAGTTCCAACTGAAACAAGACGCAGTCAGGATTCAGGAAAGGATATTTAATGTTGTCAACAGTGTTGGTTTTGTGAAAATTTGTATAATTGGTTAACCACACAAAGAATTTCAAGACTCTTCAGACGCTGAACTGAATTTCTTTTCCTTTTTTTGCAGTTGCCGCAGTAGTATTATTCTATACAGCACAAAACCCACATAATATACCTCTGACTGAAGTAATTGGGCCAATATGGCTAATGTTGCTACTTGGAACTGTGCATTGCCAGATTGTCTCAACACGAACTCCTAAACCACCTCCCAGCACAGGGGGTAAAAGAAGAAGGTACAGTCTGTACTAAAATGTTCTTAATCAGTTAGGATCATGAAGTGATCCTGGAATATACATGCATGGAATTATTCTGGAATCTATATTCTATGGGCCATTTTGCAAGGCTTTTGTTAACATAGAGGAAGAGGTTTAAGAATTTTGGTCAGTATTGTATTGTTATTAATCTTTGAAATTGGCTGTAAATCTCCAGTATTCACTTGATTTCACTTTTATTTGACATTATATTGACCCTTACCCTTGCTTACAAAAGGTTGTCACTTAGTATAGTTAAAGTGACATTCCTGTAAACATTATCGTGACTTTAAATTTTTCAGTTCACAATCCAGATCAACAGGGATCCTGGTTTTCTCTGTTTAAAAATTGTAAATTCTCTGACATTTTTTCAAATTCTTTGATTTAAAAATGCTGAAATCACAATGAAAATTAAATGCTACTATATCAATTGAACAGAATGTTTTCTTGATGCATTTATATTTTTTAAGCAATTCAGAAGCCTACCAGTGCCTCAATAACTAATAAAATCAATTCTAAGTGTCTATAAATTTTGGTATTTGATTTGAGTTTCTTATCATGGAAAATTGGAGCTCTCCTTGCCCCTTTCGCCCACCAGGACCCAGGTCCAGGCCTCTTGCTCCCCACCCACAGCCCCTTGGGCCCTGCTGGAGGGGGCCCCCACCCCTGCAGCAGTGCCCAAGCTCCAACTGCTGCCCACAGGAAGTGACTGCTGTGGTGGAGCAGAGCACAGAGCCCAGCTCCCACTCTCCTGCAGGTGGCATGACCAGAGGAGCCGAAGGATGGGCCTGGATCCCCACTCTTCTGTCCTACTCTTGGGGCCCCAGAGCACAGTGGGCAGGACCCTGCACAGCAGGGCTGGGTGGGGAAGCTCATTGCCACTGCTGGGAGCTGTGCGCCACCTTGTTGAGGTGCTGCCTGTCCCCCTAGCAGCAGTGGCACTGTCTGCACTGCCACCCCCACTGCTGCTGGGCAGGCAGGGGGCACCTCACCATGGCAGTGCAGGGCTTGTGGCAGCAGCATTGAGCTTTCCTTCACTGCCCCGCCCAGCCCTGCTCTGCTGTGCCCTGTTACTCTGAGTCCCATCTGCTGCACCGCAGAAGGCCCGAGGGAGGGCAGCAGGGGGGAAGCCTAAGCTCATAATGGTCAGCCTGCCCCTACCCCATGTACAGTTCTGGGGGGCATATGCCCCCACTGCCCTCCCTGGTAGTGTGTTGCAGCAGTGAAGCCAACCCTGCCTTCCTGGACAAGCTGCCTGTGGCTCCATCGCGCTCCCCACTAGGGCCCTGCAGCTGCACATTTTGGCCCCAGGCCTCAAGCCCCACGCACCACCCTACTGGGCCACAGCCCCAGCCCTGACCAGGTCCCTTCCTCCCTGTGTGGGTTTCAATCCCCCTTCTTCCCTACCAGACTTACCTGTGGAACCTGATCTCCAGGCTGCCTGGGGACCATGTGCATGTGTAAGCGAGTACATGCACATGGCGCCCCCTGCCTGACCCACCCTCCTGCTCCCTGCAACCCCTTACAAGCTGGAACTCTGCCAGCCTGTGCAAAGCTCTTTGCAGAAGTGGAGAATCCATGTGTTTCTCTTTTAAAATGAAAAATTGGCATTTTTCTCAGTTAAAAAGGAAGATGCGTATTTCTTCCATTTTTCTGTGGGAAATGGAAAACCCAGATCCCTGCTGATCAGTAATCTTCCTCTTAGACACACGCGTTAAAAGAACAAAGGTGAAATTACTAATGAGTACTAATATTGCTAAAACTTAAGTGAAATACAGTTTGCTACTGGAAATTATGCCATTGGAACTGGGGTTATAACTTACAGTAAATTTGTGGCTCAAGCCTTTGGTAATTAGCAGAGGTATATTTTTGCTTAAATTATTCTCACAACAAAGGGCATTTCTATCTTGCTGCCTAGGGACAGACATAAAGCCTCAGCCTGAATTGATTCAATCTTTGCAGGTTAGTTTAACCTGGTTAGGCTAAATAAGTTTGTAACTGCAGACATCCCAGACATGTAGGCATATGCCTGCAGTGGCTCAGGCTGGAAGCCAGGGTGCGCTAGAGCAGCCCTCCCTTCACTTCCACAGAGCTGAGCTGAGGGGGTGTGGTCAGGCCCTGGCAGGATTAGAGAGGGGTTTCTCCCTTCTTGATAACAGAATATATATCAGATTTGTTATCAGCATGTATTGCCCATCAGGAAACAAACAGCCTCTCTAATTCAGACACATCTTAAACAAAGAAGGAATGGACGGACATTACCAGCTGAGCTGTCGATTTAGCTCCAAAAAGCCCTAAGTCGACACTGCCACAACATGGACCATAGCCAGCATGTGCTCTGCTAGCTAATGCTGAGGTGTCTGCATAAGGCAGAGGAGATGGAGGATCCCTGCTTAGGGGGGAGGGGCAGAGCAGGAGGAAGCAAAAGAGACACTGCTATGCCTGCAGGTCTCTGTCAGACCTGCAGCCAGGGAGCAGAGGGAAGGGACCAGCCCCGCTGTGGAGCAGAAAGCATGCCGCAATGGCTAAAGTCTGATTTAACTTGAACCACGAAGGGGTCTGGGACAGACATTGCATAAACCAGTGGGACCCAAATCGGTTAAGTTTGATACTACGTTCAACCAGGTTCATCTCGTACTTGTTTCAGCCATTTTCAAATTGGTTTATGTGCACTGAACATCTGTTCTGTTACAAGTTTAAACCAGGCTCTGATCACTTAAACTGGTTTATGTGTAATGTCTGTTCCTAGCCACTAAGTTTTAACAAACTATTTATTACAGTTGGATTGAAAATGTTTTGCATGCTTATGAAATTGCTGAACACCTCACAGAGTTAGTGGATTATCTTTATAAAGCTACTTTCCACTTTTAATCTCTTCTAATGAAGGAAATTAAGGAAAGCAGCACATTTGGAAGTACATAGGGAAGGAGATGGCTCTAGTACTACAGATAACACACAGGAAGGAACAGTGCAGAACTACGGTACAAGCACCTCTTACAGTATTGGCGCTGTCTTCAGAGATATCTGGCATGCTGCTTTCCTTTTATCAGGGTTTGTATTTATTCAAGGCTATATATGTGTTAGACATGCATTACCCCTTTTCTGAAAAAAGTGAACACTGATCTATGTGTATGTGTAAATTATTAAAAGATCCAGCATTAATGTTTTTTACAACACAGCACTGTTATATTTGAGTATCTACAGATTTTGTCCTCGTTTGGCACATTTCAGTAAAATAACCTCTGAGAAATTAAAAAAAATAGTTGGATTTGGATGTGTGCAATGATTCTTCTGAGATAAGGACCACCAAAGATAAAAACCATTACTCTTCAATCCTGGGAAAGATCTTGACTGTCCAAGTGTTTGTAATTCCATTTAATACCCCTAATTATAACCTTTCTTTACTGAGGAAAATTAAATACCTTTCTGATGGCATTGGCTTATTGCTTCTGTGGCAAAACCCTAATCTCTGCTGCCAAATCTCCCTATCTGCAAGTGGAAGAGATGTCAGGATTCGAATGCACACAAAGTTTGATTTTTTATTTATTTATTTATTTTTTAAGGATGACCACAGAACTGTTAGTTCAGTGAATTACAAATTGCATGTAGCATTTTTTTTTAACTATTGGAGGCAAGGTGTAAACATTTTACTCTTCAGGAGCCATTTCTCCTCAGACACTGAATGTCAAAATGATGGTTTTATCCTTGGAAAACTTATTGAGAGACATGTACTGATTTTTTTTAAAATCCAATTTTCTGAGTGCTGTAGATATTAATTTAAGAAAAAAAGGAGGCATTTAGAAATAGGAACAAATCCTGTAAGGTGGCTTAAACTTAAGAAAAGGGATATTGCATTTTACTACATGTATGTTTTGTTGTACAGAATGCATCATGTAATTGAACTTCACTAACATGTCTATCATGCTTGTGATTGTGTGCTCTTATATTCTGATGAAGTTTATCCTGTATTTTGAAAGTTTTGTACCAGATGCATCGCATTTAACTGCTGGCATTTATACATTTTACAGCAGTGGTAATGCTGTCCTGCTTTAATTTGCATAAAGCAATTACTTTTCAAAGCAACTTCTTGAAAAACATGGGTATAGACAGGCATATGATTGTAGCAGCTTTCAAAGGGGAAGAGAACTGCTCAGCAGAGTACAACAGCTGTTGCCATTACCTCTACATGAGCCTGTAGCTGTACAAATGCAGCAAAATCCCTCTGGCTTTAACTCTGCTTCTCACCTGTATTGCTTTAGGAGCATGTCCTCATAACAGCTGCTGTGTAAATGGCATTAGCAGCTCCCCTTCCCCTTTTGGAAGCTGCTACAAGTGTACATTTGTTTGTTCCCTATAGGTATTATCAAATACCATTGATGTACTTTCTTAGTATGCATTTTAAATGAGCAAGTCTTTATGTAAATATAATCCAGGGATTTTGGAGCTTGGTTGTGCAATGTGTGCATGTTTTCCAGGAGTCAGTTGCATTTAATACACAAGACTAGGCCGTAGGATCTCCATATGCTTTGCTGTTGCTTTTTCAAAGTTCAGCCTAGGATTCTGAGTAGGATTTAGCACAGCATACACAGTGTTTCCAGTTATGTAGGTTGTCCAGAACTCACTGTAATGCTTGTTTACACCATATAATGAAACAAGGGCAATGAGAGGCACTTGTTATATCCCATCCTAAAAAAGACAAAGGGTTTTTTCAGTTCAAGTGGGGAAAGTGGAAACCAGAACTGAAGTTACTGTCTGTTACTATTACTAAGCCATGTAAATGATTAATTTAATATTTTTATTTACAGCATTTTACGCTTGAAATTTAAGATTGAGAAATTATTAATTCATGTTTAGTCAGCTAAATTACAGATTTTACCACTAATATCTTCTATGGAGCTTTAATGAGGTACCTCTTGAAAAGACATGGTTACAGTGGACTAGGAGGTCATTTGATCCGTTGCTCCTCTGAGGTAGTATCAAGTAAATTTAGACCATCAGTGATGGATATTTATTTAACCTGATCTTAAAAACATAGGTGCAAATTCCACAATCCTAAATAACCTGTTGCTGTACCTACCTATTCTTTTAATGGAAAATTGCCCACCAACCTTAGCTTTATTCAAGTCAAGTCACTCAGTAGACCAGTTACCCAATCATTGGCCACAGTGTTAGAAAACACTATATTAAAATGAATTTTTGGTAATTAAATGGTCTTTGGTTTTCCCTTTAGAATAAGAATAAGAATATTCATAAGAATTTAATGAATGCCTATCTCTCAAAGGGTGCAGCATCAGTGGAATTGTTATTAAGTAAAACTTGTTCCCATACTCTAAATACTTTAACTAAAGGAACATCTAACATTAAATGTGCATGATTTCTTGTGATGAAGGAAAATGGAAGTACCTAGTTGCACTCAGTGTGGAAACCTGTAGAAGCTAGAAGTGGTGAAACCTCTGTTTTTGCTCTAGTGCTGATGATACTGCTGGCATAGCCTTTGGCATGGAATAAGATGAACTGAATTTATTTTGGGGACTTTTTTCAAAACTAGAAATTAAATTCACTACCAGATATTTACATGCAAGATTTATGATATGTGAACTGTCCTCATTTGATTCTTTTTTCCACAGCAGAGGAAATATCATGCATATTTTTTTTTGTACAAACACCCAAGGTACTGAGTACAATAATATCAAATGAATTGGATGTGTGTGGTGAAACCTTGTGGCTAAGACCAATGTTTTTCTTAAGACTTCCAGGTGGTTCTGCTAAATTAGTATTTTGAAAGAAATATTAAGCAGTTTGACATTTATTTGTCAAAACATCTTCTCTCTTTATTTGAATTTAATTTTCAGGGATGACCCAGTACACTCTTTGTTAAACAGTGTTAACAATACTATTGAATGTCTACAGTTTTGTTAAGGGTTGAGTCTGGCCTACTGTTCTAAGTTACTGTGTGTTACATGTATAGCAGATCCTGAGACCTGTGTTAGACAGTATATATGGCTTGACGGAGGACTCTCTCTCATTGACCGTAGCAAATGCACTGTATTTCAAGGTGCTAGGAGCTAGTCCAGCATTTTTTTCCTGTTTTTTAAGCATATCCTAAACAGAAATGTGTTGGCGTGAAAATCAAGCTGTGAAATTGTGACCCAATTTTGAGTGTTGATGGCAAAGAGAAATAGTGCACAAAACATAATTTATTGTTTAGATTCTGATATTGCCCAATGACCTCAACAATGCCAAGGCCTATTAAACTAGGCTTTACATACACACACAATAAGAGGAGGAAAAATAACTTAGTGTTTATGAATCGTCAGTGCAGGTCAGTTAGTTGTCCTTGAAAATAAGTAAAAATCTACAAGATTTGACTCAAACCTTGAATGTTTTCAAAATTAGCCTTCATTTGGAGTGCAGCTGCTATTTAAATTTCCTGACAACCATACATCATGTATCCAAACTTCTGTTTAGAACAAAAATGTATATTATGTTCTATCTGGGTGATCTGCTATTTCCTAAAGTTGTTCACATGCAAATAGTGTTTTTAGGGAAATGCCACAAGAGGTGAATGCATATATTTTTTTTTTCCTGTGATATGTTTAGAAGTGTCTGATCCTATCTAACCTGATCTCTACAGCAGAGATATTGTAGAAAACAGGTTTGTTCCAATCTGAACCAGTTTTAATTTTGTGGCTAGGGACAGAAGTTACACTCAAACCAATTTAAGTGTTTGGAAACCAGTTTAGGCCTGTAACATAGCAGAAGTTCAGCCCACATAAACCAGTTTCAAAATGGCTGAGTCCAGTTTAAGATAAACCTGAATGGATGTAGTAGAAGACTTAAGTGATTTAGGTAAAACTGGTTTATGGAACTTCTGTCGCAGATCCCCTCCTGATTCAAGTTACCTCATGGTGCCCCAGCATACCAGGATGCTTTGCAGCCCTGGGCTGTGCTGTCTGCTCCAGGGGAGGAGGGCTAGCCTCGCCCCCAGCTGTCACAGAACTGAGGTACTAAAGCCTCTGCTCCCTAGCCTGGTTCCTGCCTGTGCCTGTCAGCCTGGTGGGACGGGGGGACAGGGAAACAGACCCCCAGGCACCCTTAGCCTGGGTCCGCACAGCAGGTGGAGCAGAGGGGAGGGAAAGCCACAGGGACTTTTTTGTTTCTTGAGCTGTGCTAGGATCGCCGCACCTCTGTTCCCTTGCCAGCCACCTACCTCTGGGAGGCAAGGGCAGAAATGCACCCCCCCTGCCCCGGTTTGGCTTTGGCTCCCCAGTGTTGCAGACTATAAGAAGTGGCATGTGAGCACCCCCAGGCTCCTGGCCTGGGTCAGTGCAGACTTTTGACTGTCTTGGTCACGAGAACATTAAATGCTGGTGCCGTTTGTTATCAGTTCAGTCTGTGCAGGCTAGAAAAACCTGCAAAGATTAAATTGATTCTGCCTCTGAGTTTTTGAACCTCTATACTTAGTTCATAGGCTTATGAACCCATGATGATTTCAAGCCAAGGCTGGAAGAGCTGTTGTAACCTAGCTGTGGCCTGTGAGCTGCTGGATAGAGCTGCAAAGCCACATGATCTAGACTGGTTCTGGCCAGTCAGGGACCCTCCTCTTTCCCCCTCCTTCAGGACTGCATCACATGTGGCTTGCATCCCAGATTTGCCAGAGTAGGCATCACATGTGGCACCTGCTCCAGCTGGTGCGGAGTGGGGATCATGTGCTGTACGGGTCCTAGAATGGATTCCATGTGGCAGAATCCTAGACCAGCCACAGCAGGCACTGGATCCAGCTTGGGGGTGGAGGGAGGGAAGGCTCCCAGGATGCTGGATCTGGTTTCCACTTTGGCAGATTTGTGACCTAACACTGCATGCAGTATCCAGCCTGGACCAGCTAGAGCAGGCATTATATGTCATGCACATCTGGATCTAGCCAGAGTGGGTGCCGCAAATACTAGATCTAGCATGTTGTGGGGGAGAGGGGTCCTTGGGCCCAATCTGGCATGTGGACTTCAACCAGATGATATTAATACACCTGGTGTAACTCTGCTTCACATATCTAATTTAGTAAGTCACAGGATAGTTAGATTTATGGTTCACTTTTTTAGGCGAATGTATTGTGTGCAAGGATTATATTGGGTTTTTTTTCATATTTTATTACATATGTTGTTTAAAGTTATGATATTCTGACTGCCAGAAAACATTTATCTTGCTTTGTTTTTAATACAATGCACACAGAAGAAAGTTAAGGGACTGAATAGCTGTGTATTTGAAGATTTTTAATTGTCACATTTATTTTCATGATAGGCTTGATCAGAATTGAGCACTTCATTGTTTTGTACTGAATTGTAACTCTCTCATTAATTTGTTTCATCCACTGTAGCCTATGAAAAAGAAAAGATGCATAAAATGTTCTGTTGTGTATTATATGTGTGAGCCTTTTATGGCTCTTCTGCTGTAAGTATTTTGTTACTGATACTGCTTTATATTTTTAATGCTGGAAGTTGAAAATTTCTGAATCTCATGCCGTTATATGCAAAAACAGGATGGCAGTAGCAAATTGTCCTACTTGCTTCTAAAGGCTTGACAAGCTGTTTTCCATAAATAACATGATCTTCCCACACACACTACTCTTACCATCTCTTCAGCTTCCTCATCTTCATCAATTATTTAAGTGATCACAATATCATAGGACCAAAGCATAATTTAAAGGAACTTATTTTGCTATTTTGACCTTTTTGTCAAAGAAGCATCAATAATGCGTTCAACTGGAGTCCATCAGGCTAAATAGATTTTAGAAATTTAAAATACATCTGTGCACATGCTAAAATACTGTTCTAAAAACCAGAAGGCAAACAAACTAGTCTTCAGCTGTTTAAGGAGATTTTTACAATGCATAGTAATTTTCTACAATTTAATTTGCTTTAAACTTAGTTATATATACTTTTCTCTTTCTCTTGATAGATCTCATATATATATATATATAATCCATAATAATAATCCAATAATATATTTTACTTAAATATTCTAAATATGAAACAATTTATGTTCGTATACTTTTATTTTATCCCACAGTAGGTTTGACTGTCCATTTTATGGCTGTGTCAAGATGTAGGAGGCACATTCTATATATACTACTGACTAATATTAAGCCATAGTTGTCTGTACTGAAGACACAAAGTAGCAGTTACTTTAAGCCTCTTATCCATCTGTCTTTTCTTTCCTCTCTCCTTATGTAAAGCATGTGAACAAGGCAGAAGAAGGGAAAGGAGAATAAAGACTCCACATTACATTCCCTTTTACTTACCTGGTATTGTTCTCTATTTTGTAACTCTTTCCCCTTTTATAGTTTCATCTGTGATGTCCTTTAGTTTATGTTCTCTGTTGCTGTTTCTGTGCTTTCTTCTACACTTCACCTTATAGATAGAATGCCTTTCTTGACCTGGTTTGCAGAGCAATTAGCTTAATTTTAAATTCCTTAGGGCATCCACTGTTGTTGTGTTGTATAACTGAGTCAGCTATATATTTTACAAATAATATCAAATGATAAATAATAATTTCTCACAATTTAAGTGTTCCTTTGGTGTGATGAAAGGGATATAAAACTGGGAATCAGAGGAGCAGTAATAAGGCCACAAAGGCCTTCCTGGTGGATTGGGGGGGTATTTGGTGTTTTAACTTTTTAAAAATGCATTCTTTTTCTTTAAAGTGAACAAACAAACAAAAAGCATTATGTTTTATCACATTATTTATTATGTGTCTGTATAATCCATCCTATCCCCCTCCCAGAACCTCTTTATATTGAATACCCCTTGTTTCTGTTTGTGTTCTGAAATTGCTTTTAGTTAGAGGTAAATTAGGCAGCCCCACAACTGTCACCATTTTGTGCTGAGTAATTTTTGTACAAAAGAGTCGCAGATCATGCAACAAGAACAGATGTTGAGAACAAATGCAAATAGTACTTCTACCAGGGTGCATGTGGAAGTCCTAGGAGATGCGTCTTTGACAGAACCCTGCTGCTCAGTGAAATGAATTTGGAGAATGCCTTTCTAGAAAAAAACTTTTGCTGGAAAACTTTCCGGAAGCTCTTAAACTTACTGGAAACAGAGCCCCAAACAGGCAAGTGAATCATCAGTCTTTTGTATGTCCCCCATCTGAATTCGATTCCAGTTTGTTTTGTAAAATTGGACATTGCTGTATTTCAAATTCATCTCGTTCAAAAGTGACTATGCTTTGTTCTCTCTATGATGAGCTACTACTTCAAAATCAAATAAGTCAGAGCCTTGAGAAACAGAAGACATGGAAAAAAGAAGTGCAGAATAAAAAATAAAGTCATACCTTCCTTCTTGCTGCTATTTTCCTTGCCATAGTTCATATTGTAGTGGGAGCTGTTCTTCAGAAGCTAAGATGCTAAATTCCTAGAAAAGCAGCACTGGATAAGACCATTTTGAGGGTTCTTCTCTATACATATTTTCCCCTCACTTCACACTTGCTCTGTTTTCTTCTCATTGCTGTATTTCAAATTCATCTTGTTCAAAAGTGACAACTCTGCTTTGTTCTCCATATGGTGAGCTGCTACTTCAAAATCAAATAAGTCAGGGCCTTGAGAAACAGAAGACATGGAAAAAAGAAGTGCAGTTTTTATCTCATTTCTTGATTATGAAAAAAGAATAGAGTACCTTATTTACTCAATTACAAGACAAGGTTTTCCCCCCTCAATCAGCTTAGATGGAAAAAAAGCCCCTCATATTCATATACAAGAAAACCTCATTAATAGAAGTCCAGCCAAATTGAGGAGGCAGCTGGCTGATTTTGTGGGCAGATCATGGAGCCGGCTGCCATTTTCTCCAGCTTATAGTGGTAAGGCCCCCTCCCCCCACCCACACCTCTGGCTGAGGGGGCCTAGTGGCCCCACCCCTTGCTGCTGCTGATTGGCTGCAAGGTTTGTTTGTCATATGGCCCCACCCTTCATTACTGATTGGCTGAGGGGTGTCCATCATGTGCCCCATCATGGCTGGGTTGGAGAGGCCATGAGGACTGCTGGCTTTCACTAGGGAGCCAGCATTTTATTTTCAGTAAGTTTTTTTT
>JAGPOW010001296.1:121862098-121913123 GCA_030014935.1 Caiman crocodilus
AAAAGCACTGTGCTGAAACACTTGGTTTATGTGTAATTTCTGTTCCTAGCCCAATATAAGTGATCATAAACCGATTCAAATCTGTAACACAACAGAAGTTCAGTGCACATAAACAGCTTTCATAGTGGTCAAAACTGATTTAAGATAAATCTGGATGGATGTAGTATCAGCCATAGTTGATTTAGGTTAAATCAGTTTATTGAACTTCTGTTCCAGATCCCCTCCAGATGCAGAGTTAACTTGTAGCCTCCAGCATCCCAGGATGCTTTGAACCTCCCCTGCAAGCTCCTTCTCACAAGGTGGGCGGGCTAGCCTTAGCCCAAGCTGCCTGCTTCAGCCGAGCTGGGAAGTGTGCCCTAGTGCCCCCCCCAGCTTCTGGCCTTGGCCACTGCAGGCATGTTGCTGGATTTCTAGGATCAAAAGTGAATGTCTGTTCACTTGCTTATCAGTTCAATCTATGCAGCTTAGACTAACCTGCAAAGACTGAACTGATTCAGCCTAGGGCTTTTTTACTGTCTATATTTAGACTTGGGGGTGTGTTCTGCTTCTGGCTTGTTCCCTACCTGAATGGAAACATTTGAGTGCAGGGAAGCATACAAGCATATGCCCTGCCCAGCTTTAGCTGGGCTCCAGCGCAGCACAGCACAGCACAGCACGGGGCTGCGTGAGGCTGGAGGACTCTTCTGTGCACAGCACAGACCCCACCCCCACCTTCCCTGCCAATCCCTGCCTACATTGACTTAAACAAACAAGCCTGAAAAGCTGTTTGGGCTGCATGCTCTAGGCAGCCCCAGCATCCACACTGGCAGTCTGTTTCTCTGTCTGAACTTCTGTAGGTCGGTTTTTCTCTCACGCAAACCTGGAAAAGGCAGATTATTTGAATGTGTATACGTAGCCTTAGTGGGGGAGCTGTATGCAACTGCTGCCCAGGGTTCAGCACTGCCACATTATGTTTCAAACTATTCCTAAATCATCTCAGATGAATACCTATTCGGCTTCTTAAAAAACTCTAATAAAGGAGGGTCCAGAACTTCTGAGGCAGTTTTTTTGTTGTCAGTCTGTTCTACAATTAAGAAGTTTTTCCTGATATTTAATTTAAACCTAAACCAGTCTCTTTCTAATTTATGAATTGGCAAAAAAGTTTTTCAAATAAAACTCATGTTATTGTATTTGGGGCTTAAGTGCAAGTTCAACCTTCAGGGTATTCACTTATTTTCTTTCCTTGTTTCCCTAATGTTTTCTCTTCTTTATCTTTTCAATATTCTTTTTTCTTTTACAGGCATATCACTGAGATCTAGGCACTATTTTATTAAAAAGAAATGCATGAAAAATTACACAGGGCTAAAATACACCATTACTACCTCAGTTTTGCAGGAGGAAGAACACTTAAAACTTTTGTAGTGATGTCTGGGATTAACCATGTGCAGCTGAGGGTATTCTGGAAAAGATTGCTCTTCAAGAGGTTTTTTATTTTTCTTTAATGTAACACACCAACAGGTGTGCTCTTGTGTGCATGCGCTCTCTCACGCTTGCTCTCTCTCGTGCTTGCTCTTGCACTCTCTCTCTTACAGTTGTTTTAGGCCTTATGTACAGATTTGTCTCTTGTAGATATTTTACTGACCCAGGTTTGCTGCTGTCTACTACAAATTTCACAGCTAATAATGACGAAAAATCCTGACCCTGTCCATTCTGCCAAAATCTTCCTTGCCAGTCATTAATCCATGGTTTCTCCTTTCCATATGCCTGTGTGCAAGGGCAGAGAAAGATGATCCGAAAGGGGTGTCCTTTCCTCCCCGTCCCATGAAACAGAAAAGTCTCAATAATAGAATTTCATCAGGAACTGGAAAGGAGGATGGAAAGCTGATTTTTAAAAAAGAGAGAATAGGAAGGAAGAAGGATATTTTGCTTGACAATAACCTTGGATCAGTGTCAGGGTATGAAAATCTAAAGGTGCAGCAGTTTGGAGGAAAATGAATGGAAGCAAAAATGAAACATCATATTATTCTACCTCCTATGGTGGCGGGGAGGGCACTATAATGCATTTTTATTCCAGGTGACTTTCAGTTACTGATTTTGTTCAAATACAAGTTATAGATAGGTTGCCATTTGTGGAGACTTGCACCAGAGCTGTCTGGGATATAGTTTTTCTATCTTGTGACGTGGGCAAAGAAGCTATAGGTTGAGATGCACAGGTCTATATGGCATTCCTATCACTATCCTTCTATTCAGATATGCTGTCTGGGCATCAGGGGTATTTCATAAGGTCTTTCTTTCCATACTACTTCAGGCACATACCTTAGGTGCTGCCAGCTTCAAAGGAGTATGATTATTGCCTTTTCTGGCTGAATAGGCTTTAACATCCATGCATACAGCTAAAGAAGTAATTGAGTCTCTGCTGCTTAGAGACTGCAATCAGTATGAGGACATTCCAGTTCCTCAATATTTTCTTTTCATTTTTTGATGAAGTTCTGATGCTTGAGTCCTTTTCTCTTATTCCTGACCACCTGAAAAGTTACAAAGTAGTTTTCTTTGTAGCGATGTGTATAGATTTATAGTAAGGCCATCATAGATTCATAGGTCGTAAGGCCAGAAGGGACCTCAGAAGATCATCGGGTCCAGCCCCCTGCAGCAAGCAGGAAAGATAACTGAGGGTCAGATGACCCCAGCAAAGTGACTGTCTAGTCTCCTCCTGAAGTTTTCCAGGGTACGTGATTGCACCACCTCTGGAAGCAACTTATTCCACAGTCTGGACACCCTGATTGTGAATTAAGTTTTTCCTAATATTGAGCCTAAATCAATCTTCCAGGAGTAAGTGGTCATTACTCCTAGTTTTCCCCATGGGTGCTCTGGTGAACAGTTGCTCACTGAGCCCTTGATGTACTCCCCTAGTGTAGCGGTAAGCTGCTACCAGGTCCCTCTCAGCCTTCTTTTCCTCAGACTGAAGTGTCCCAGATCCCTCAGCCTTTCCTTGGTATGGCTTGCCTTTTAAGACTCTGATCATACAGGTGGCTCTTCTTTGGGCTGTCTCAAGCTTGTCCACGTCCTTGTTAAAGTGTGGTGCCCAGAACTGGACGCACTACTCCAACTGCATTCTCACCAGTGCTGAGTAGAGCAGAAGAAACACCTCCTTGGTTTTGCTGGACATGTATTGATTGATGCATGCCAGAGTATTATTTGCCCTACTGGCTACAGCATTGCACTGCCAGCTCCTATTCATACTGTGGTCTATTATTACTCCCAGGTCCCTTTCATTTGTGGTGCTAGTCAGTTTGGTGCTGCCAAGCCTGTAGTGTATTGGAGGTTGCTCATCCCGAGGTGGAGCACTTTACGTTTCTCAACATTGAATTTCATCAGATTCCAATCTGCCCAACATGGTAGCCTGTCTAGGTCCACCTGTAACTGGAGCCTATCTTCACGTGTAACTGCACTTCCCCATAACTTGGTGTCATCCGTGAACTTGGCCAGGGAGCTGTTCTCAGGGATTTTTCCAGAGTGCCAGACCCAAAAGGGTTTTTTTTCTTCTCACAAGAATATTATTTCAGCCACACCCAAATCTTTTAACATAGATTGTCTTACATCAGTGTTTCTGAACTTTTTAAAATTCAAGTCAATGCTCATTAGACTCAAGGCACTCTTCCGTAATATTTGTAGATTGAGTAGTACCCCATTTCAAAGCCTAATTTATTACAGTGCTTACCTCCTTGCAGAGGAGCCAGGCAGTAGGGCTGAGGGAGCAGCCAGGTAGGGACTGCCTAGCATGACACCTCAGTTATTCTCCTGTCTCATGGTTTATCTATTTATCTTCTGATACCTGGCTTATTTCTTAACACTGTAGGGCACCTTTTAAAATATCTCCTTCATCCTGGTTGAGAATCACTGTCTTTTATTTTCACTTTAACCAGATTTTGTCCCCTCTACTCCAAAGCTCTCAATGCATAGAGAAGGGGAAAGATTCCTGATGTTGGTTAGGATCTCTCTTTCTACATAAATCAGGCAAAGACTTTTTGAGCCTCATCTAATTTGTTCATAATCTGAATCTCTTTGAACATCTCCAGAATGACAAGTTGGTCTTCTGTGCAAATTGTTTGATTTTAAGGTTATAAGACTTTAAATGAGCACATCAGCTGTTTCTTTAAAACAGTTGTTGTTGGCTCAAAATCCTTTTTGAAAGACATGGAAGCAAGCAACTGTGTTACTGTGGACACTATATATAACATCTGCTTTCAGAACTAGCCATTCCGAGCTGCAGCCTAATGGACAAAGCAAATGTCCTATAAATTTACTATTTTTTCCAGGTTCATCCTGTGCAATTATGCCCTGTGCTAAGCAATCTATATAATTCCTTCAAAGTACGCTAGTTGCACAGCCAGAATACAAGTAATAACAACAGGTTGCTATAAATATACTTCCTTGTAGTAGAGGAAGAGAATGTAGTAGAGATGGAGGCAGAGCAGAAAGAAATCTGCTTCTCTGTGGTGACTTGCTATCTACCAGCCAACCTCCAATACCTGTGAGGAGGACCCTAATTACCAATATCAGACCTTCCAACTTTTTTTTTTAAGTAGTTGGGGTGAAGATTGAGCTAGAAGACTACAGTTACTGTGTTGTATTACAAACACACCTTAAGAAAAGTGTGAGCTATGAAGTCGCTATTGAATCTCCTCATTCAGTTGGACAAGAGATCTCAATGTCCAACTATGGAAGTATTGATCTTATTGATTCAGGGTTGCTGAGCCAGAATCTCTTCTGGTATCCTGCTTTTCTTCATTTCCATACATGTTTGGGTCATTGAATAGATATCCTTGTGTGTGAGAGCATGCAATAGTTGTTTTTTTTGTTTTCTTTTCCTATACCACATTGCATTAAAAGTGATGCTGAGGAAAAACTAAGAATTGAGATGAAAGGGGAGACAACTGACTTCAAAGAAAGTTTCAATTGAACCTTCAATTGAAAGTTGAATTAAAAGATAATTTTAATAAGTAGTAATGTGCGTCTTACTAACAGTAAATTATTGATTGCCCTAGGATTCCCACAGGGCAATAACAAATGTATCTGATGAAGTTTCGAGTGAGGAAGGGCCGGAAACTGGCTACCCTCTACGCCGTCATGTAGAACGTGCCTCCAGTGACTGTGCTCTTCGAAACAGGAAATCCCATTATAAGAAACACTACCCTGTAGAGGTATGTTCTATTCCTACATAACCTTTCTATAGTTAATTTAAATGTATTAGCACTTTATTGAATATATTTCTTTCTTCTAAAGTAATTCTAGATTTACCAATCTTCTGTTAATAGGCAAAATCATTATACGTTTTACAAATATTTTTCAGAAATCGCTGTCTTTGGGGAATTATTGCCGTTTGCAATTTGTTTTTATTCAATTTGAACAAGAGTCACTTAGAACCTCAGCATATTTTTCACGGAAGAATATTACAATATTGACTGCTAAGCTCTTGGTCTGTTCTTTGGACCTGAATGAGTAGCTCTGTCATCTGAAAATTGCTGATTCTGGATGGCAGCAGTCATCTCCTTGTGACAACAGTCCTCTACTGGGAAAAGTCATTAAGGAATTAATGGTTTCTTGTTACACGAGAGACATCTTTTTTGTCTGAGAGGCACTTACTTATAGTTTTTTTGTCATTACTTGGTTGATGTTAGTGCACCCTCCCTTGGTGGTTGGACACAGAATTCATGGTGACATATATCAGATTGCAATTTAGCTAATTTAATATCTTTCCGAATAAATTCTGCATAGTGTAGGCTGTTTATGAGGAACATAGAGCCAAAAAAGATAATTTGATTCTACATTTGAGTTCCGTCTATGTAAAGGGTTTCTCCAATGTGGATATTTTCCTAGATGTGCATGTAGAACCTTCTTTAAAAGTATTAGTTTTTTCAATTATTTGTTTGACTAATACAACTATTACGTTTTGAACCTGAGCTAGCTCATTCATCCCTTTTTCTGTTATTTCTGCATAGCACTGCATAGTGCTTTATAGCTATAACTTCTTTTTGGAGCTGCTATATCTAACAGTAAAAATACAGGTTTATATTTCTAAGCCATTTAATTCTCTACTGTCAAATTCTTTTTTGACTTGGGTGTATCTAGCTCTTGCACAATGCAGTTTGTTATAAGAATATTAAAGTGAGTGCTACGTATTCTTGACTTAACATCCAGAATTTTCCAGAAGCTGAGTACTTTGAACTGGCTTGCTCATGCTCTCTTTTCTAATGTTTAAAGGTTTGTCAATATGGTATAACAGATCACCAGTGTCCGTTAACTTTACATTTCTCCTATTAATTGCCATGGGTGAGGAAACCAAGCCCACGTAATAGGAAGGAAGCTAGAGAATGGTTTTAGAATCTGTAAATGTTTCATTCGATTTCAAGGAGGTTTTTTTGGCTAAGTTAGTTGATGAGCTCTTGCTCATAGATGGGACAGTCCAGATGCATTGAAAGCTTGCTTTACTATTTGCTTGTTAACAATAGACTATTGTTGCAACACAAACTCTGTTAATGTTTTGACTATATTTTCTTCAGAACTGAGTGATGCTTATTAGGTGGTTAGCATGTACTGTATGCAGTATAGAGTTTTACTGTTTAGTTGCACATAGGATTAATTCTATAATTCAACATATATCTCCAATTTTTTTAAAATCAGAAAGCCATAAATTTGTGTGGCTGCATTAACATTTCCATTCTGCATTAATTTTGCAACTTATGTTCCAAAAAGAAGGGCAGGTTCAATGTAACATTTTTCAAACCTTTTTTTTTTGTCTTGGCAAAATGACCTGCTGAAGACAATGGAAGTGTGACTTCTAACAAGAACAGACAGCCTACACTCTGATTAGTTAAACATTTTAAACTGAATTAATAGTACTTATACTGAGATTTTGCTTGGTATTTACTGCTGATGTGTTCCAGTATTTCCTTCACCATAGAGAGCAAAATAAACTTAGAGTGGGTTGTAGCAGTAAAAGAATATTTTTGTTTCAAGAAGAGTTGGAACTGTTGAATGGACAGACTGTTCATGCATTAGTGAATATTTAAATTTGATTCAGAAAGCCATGTACTCTTGCTAGTTGCTGGAATAATTCCAGGTTCTACATTCTGCTTTTTAGAAGAGAACACAAAAAGGTATTTTTTGACATTTGGTCTTGACTGTCTGGAAGCTGCAGCTGGTAGAGAAAGTGGCAACCTACCTTCTGACAAGAGCATGTCACCAGGAGCACATTAGTCCAGTGCTCCAGAGTCTGGAATGGTTTCCATTAGCTTGCCAGCTGCAATGTGAGGTGCTGGTCTTGATTATAAAGTCTTAACTGTCCTGGGTCCTGCACACCAAAAGTGACTACCTCCTTCCTTATGCTCCATAATGATCCCTAACATCATCTGAGTGACTTCCTGCAAGTACTTGTGTGCCAAGTTTGCTTAGCTCAACCAGGTGGGAGGTCATTCTTGATTGTTGCTGTATAGTTCTGGAACTCCCTTTCCTTTGAGGCCTGCCAGACCCTGAGCCTGGCTATCTTTTGGAAGTGCTGTAAGACCTTTTTCATTTGAGCAGGCCTTTAGTAGGTGGGGTTAGGTTCCAGGTATTTTTTTGGAATATGGTTTTATGGTTTAATTATTTTAGCTGTCTTTATTGTAAGCTGCAAGATGCTCTGAGGTTTCTTGGGGCATAAAAACCAAATAGATAGATGCATAAACTTTGAAACTGACCTTTTAGGAAAGGGGATGGAGTGCCCTAGACTGGTTTAATGCCTATGCATATGTTCTTCTTTCAGGATGCACCTAAGTCAGGTACTAGTTGTAGTTCTCGATGTTCGAGTTCAAGGCAGGATTCTGAGAGCACAAGGCCAGAATCAGAAACAGAGGATGTACTGTGGGAAGACCTTTTGCACTGTGCAGAATGCCACTCTTCCTGTACCAGTGAGACAGATGTAGAAAGCCCTCAAGTCAACCCATGTGGAAAGAAAGAATATAGAGATGACCCATTTCATCAGGTTAGTCTCAAATAATTTTAATTTTACATTGGGAGTACATCCTATCTTCAGTTCTGCTAGCTTTGGCACATTGGCTATGGGCACATGTCTATTTGCAGCACTGTAATCAAAACTCCAAAAGTTTAGTTTATCCATTTTGTTAGTTTGTTACCAATATCTGCGTGTGTGATATCGGCACTTTATCTGCATGTGTTGGGAAGTGCAACACATGATATGGAGGAGAGAAAATTAATTTGTTCTCATTAGATATGTATTTAAATTTATGAGAGAAGTTGAACTTGATATAGCTGATAGATACAGGTAAGAGATTAAGAAATAGACCAGAGCATAAAAAATTGTTTGTCTGCGTTTTGGCAAAATTACTGAATGTAATGGATCTTATGAATAAGTTAGCAAAAATAAGTCTTTCTATTAAATCTGATGATCTAATAAGGTCCCTTCTGACCCTACCAACTATGAAACTATGAAAAACTTTATTTGCATAAAATAATTTTTGAGGCGTTCATTGTGGACCATGAAGTACTTCAAATTTAAATCCACAAAAGACATGTTGGTACTTGTCCTCAAGGAACACCTGTGCCATGCATGCTCTGGTGGGGTGGGAAGGCTGGGACCAGCAATTGGGCTGACCCCAGGAGCCTTACCTGGGGTTCTGGGGACCTCCCAGGGCTGCAGCCGCAGGAAGTCTGGCTGGCAGATGGAGCATGTCTCTGGCCAGCCAGACTTTGGTTTTAGGTGGTGCATACTACCACCGTGTGCCACCCTACTTTTTTTTGGCATGGGTTTTTTTGACCTTGGGACATCCTGGGGTCATCCCCTCCTACATGTGTGATGCCATACACCATACATCTGTACTCATCTGTGTTTGCTCTCACATGGGCCCCTCATGGATGTTATAGTTAAAATGTGATCAACTGCTTAATCATGTCTTAAGTAGAGACCTGGGCACACATTCAGTGGTGTGATAAAACAAGGGATAAACTACGACGTTATTACACAAAATATATGGAATGATTTTGTGGCTAGTTCTTACCATGCCTTTGACTGAACATGTGGCTAGTGCCCAGCCTTTGGCTGAAGCAAACAGGAGCCTTTCAAGACTCTCCCGTGCTCCAGAGTCCAGGAGTGCTCCTCAGCTGATTGGGGTGCTCAGTTGGGGAAGTGCTCCATTCACTCCCAGCCACAAGAGTGCATGATGTGCTCCCAGGACTGGGAGTTCCAATCAATTAATTGGGGCTCCGAACCAGGGGAGCACAGGAAGCAAAGTTTGCTACTTGCCAGTGTATGAGGAACCTAGTATTGGGCTCCTCTAGTACTGGCAGTATGGCATAATGGGATATGATGCAGGATCCCACAGTTGCATGTCCTGCCATGCATGTGTGTCATGGTAGGAAGCACCTACCATGCTACATCACACCATTGGGAACCTGCATCACATCCCATCACACTATTAAAGAAGCAGGGCTCCTGGCACATGTTCAATCTCAAATTACTTTAATGTAGTTTATTTTTTGGAAGTAGTTATCTGTCAAAAAGAAGAGTGTAAGTTATTCATATGCTCAGTAGTATGAGTGAGTGGCAACCAGGCACCAGTCCTGGACTCTGACTTGAGAGGGGAGTGCACCTGCCGCTTCTGTTTCAGCTGCAGCCTCTGCCCTGAGCACCACTGCCACCCAGAGCATAGAACTGCCCAATTAGGCCTCAGAGTTATTCATTTTTGAAGTACAAAGGTAAGGAACTCTGAATTAGATCAAAATGAGCCTTTTTGGCTTGAAAGCTATCCTAGCTATTCCTTAAACTCTTTATCCTCTCACAATTCACCCAAGTTTTAAACTATTTTTATCAGTGGTGTAGTTCAGGTTCTGTTGGTGTAACACTAACAATTTGACCAGCTGGCAGGCTTTAGCAATACAAAGGATCGAAGTGAATCCTAGGTAAACCATTCTCTAGAAAAGATTTAGCTTAAAACAGGTAATAAAAATCTGTTGTATGTTTTAGTCAAGTTAGTAAACCTTTCTTCCTATACTTCCCCATAATATAAACATGCTGGTTACATGTCACTGCCTTCATCCTCATGTAGTGTGTGATGCTAGTAGCAATCAAGATTTTAAAATTGTCAGAGAATGGGAACAGCATGATTGACATGTTTTAACTGTGAAAGCTTTAAAAGCTGTTACCTCATTATATAAATTAAAACAGTTAAAAAAAAATTAAAAATAGGTCACAAGCAACCAAAAGTTTTATTCTAAGCATGGGTTATCTCTAGAACTGATTGGGAATGTTTCCATTTAAAAATGTTTTTCAGTTTGTCAAAACTAACTTTTTGTTGTTGAAATACTATGACAACTTTTTTATCTGTAAGGTTCAAGTCCAAAACAAAATGGACACCCCCTTCCTTTAGACTAGCCAAAGCAGACACTTGACTTTGTTGGTATAGTCAGGGATGATCCTGCCTTGATCAGGAGGATAAACTAAATGACCTCATATGGTCCCTTCAAGCTCTACTTTCCTGTGGTCCTATGATCCTATGTGCCCGATGGCTAGGACACTCAACTAAGATATAGGAGACCCGTATTAAAGTCCCTTGACTGCTGTTTCTCCACATCTAAAGCAACTGCTGCTCGAGTTACTGTGTTGGTCTCTCTTTCAGTCTCTTCTGTTGGTATTGTTCCATTCTGTATAAGTATTTAAATATTCCTTGGGCCAAATAGAGACCTCAAGTTGAGACCTGTTTCAGTCTCAACTTCAGTGATTTGGTTATGCTTTTTTTTATGCATTGGAACAAAAATAAGGCTAAACTTTGAAATCTTTGGAAAATAACACTTCTTTTGCAAGCCAGCCACAGTTGCCAGCAAGGTTTGAAACTTATGGTGCCTAGCAGTGGCCTCTATCTCTTAAGATATATGTGTAATTCTTATTTTCAGTGCAGTCAGCTAGTACAAGAGGAACTGTCAAATGCTTTGCCAATGGGTTCCAAACTACTTGCTATATAATAGTAGATTCCTGGTTCTGTCTCTGGTGCTGGGAAGCTAAAGTAGCCTAATAGAGAAAGACTAATAAATGTTAAGATTTTGTATGTTCATTGTGATGAATGGATTACGCAGGGCTGCTATATTAAATACCTTGGTTCTATTCTAATTCTCTAAGGCTGAGATATAAGGACTTGGTTAGAAATAAGGACTGAGTTGCACAAGTATATAAACAGTAACCCCAGAATTTGTTGCAGTTTGGCACCCAGCTTCATACATTTTCACCAGGATTCTCACTGTTTCCCAAACTTTTCAGGAGAATGAAGCAAAATAGGCCTTACAAGGAAAGGTTGGAAGAACGTGGGCTTATTTAGTCTGGAAAAGGTGAGACTCAGGCAGCGATTTGACAAGTCATCAATTGTAAAGATAGTAGTGATAGGCTGTTCTCTGTGGCTGCAGGCTACAAGACAAGAATTAATGATCTTAAAGTACATTAAAGGAAATTTGGCAGGGATATTAAGAAGGACTTGCCAATTATGAAGGTGGTTAAGCACTGAAACAGTTTGTAGAGAGAGAGGTTAAGGGAATCTCCATCCTTTGGGAGATTTTAAGAGCAGATTAGACAAGAACTTGGCTGAGATGGTTTAGACAAGCACAGTCCTGCCTTGAGCAGAGGGCTGGATTTGATGACCTTTTGAGATCCCTTTCAGCCCTATTTTTCTGTCATTCTTTGCATCCTTCCCACCTTTTAATCCCTCTGAATGTTGCTATTCCTATGTACATCTCCATATCGTCATGTTTTCTTATCTTGTTTTGTGTTTAACCCATTTCGCTAATTCAATTGCTGACATTTTAAACCAGTAGGCTTTTGAGTTTGTTCCATTCATCCAAATGGATGTTGTTTGCACCTGGGAGCTATTGTTTTAAGCTTTCTATGAACACAAGCAAATACTGCTTTACCAAGGGTTTGTCCAAAACCATAAGAGCAAGAGACTCTTTATATTAAGAAAGAATCTTGGAAAAACTAAGAAATCTATCTGTGCTCCTGTCCATCATTCACATTTATGAGGTTTTTCCTGTGTGTTGAAAAACATTTGAGGCTAAAGGGCATTGTGTAATAAGAAGCATACAGACAATCTCATTTTGCAAAACATTTCACAAAATACATCACATATAAAAGCTCTATATGTCTGTGTTCATGACAGTCATACAATTTGTGCCAGCAAAAGTATTAACATTAAAGTAAATATTGTTGATGGTGATATGATACTTACTGCATATGCATCAATACTGTTTTTTCTTAGAGTCATTTGCCCTGGCTCCACAGTTCAAACCCAGGACTAGAAAAAATAAGTGCAATTGTATGGGAAGGTAACGATTGCAAGAAAGCTGATATGTCTGTGCTTGAAATCAGCGGCATGATTATGAACAGAGTAAGTATTCTTTTTCTTTTACCCTATGCAAATTACACTTATGAATCTGAAGTCTTCATTTTTAACAGATTTTCTCTTTTGTAATCAACAAATCCATTGGTAGTGTTGGCCCATAATATATCTCATTGTGATTTCTTTGGGTTGTCATCAGTAGCTATACAAGTGGATCTTGGGTTCAGTCATACAGGCAACCCCCGCTTAACACTGTTTTGCTTAGCAGTATTTCACCATAATGTTCATTTAAAATTGATACCTGATTTGACTTAGCACTCAGCAAGTTTCGTTATAACAGTTGCAGTCACCATCTTGGATCATTAAAAACAATTGCAGTCGCCATCTTGGGTCATCAAATACTTTTGGTTTCACTTAACGCTTGGTTTTTCAGAACCAATTAAGAGCGCTAAGCGGGGGTTGCTTGTACTAGTTTTAGGTTACTGTAGATCCATACAGTGAGTTACCCTGTATGTTTCTTTTATTTATTTTCCAAAACTGAAATGATCTGTGAATATCACTTCTGATGCCTGGGCTCCTGGGAACAGGCACTGTCATGTTTTGGGGGTTACATATATATTAAAGATGCAGATTTCAGTATTAGAAAACTGGAGTTTAGTTTGCTTACTTTAGGAAGCAGACCTTTAAAAGAATTAATGCTAACTCTGCTGACAGCACTGTTATAAATTTAATTCAACTCTTTGGGTGTTACTCCTAAGAACAACATAGTCCTGTGGGGTTATTGAGTTGACTATGTATCTGAATACGTAGTCAGGATTAGCTGCCTATATATTAAGAGCTGTACAAACCTTTAGGAAGATAGGGGCCCCACAAAGTTAAAATAAAAAAGACAAAACAGAAGAGAACAGGACATACATAAACAAAGTGATCAGAATGATTCATACATATTTTATTGGATTTATTTTAAATTAAAAACTTTACACTCAGCTACTCTTCTGACTATCCTTTTTAAATTCATTATATAGATTATTTTTAAGGCTTATATTTATTTGTTTATTTTTTCAGTGCACAGAAACTGTTTTCACCTGATTGCATCCTCAGCCTCTCTTTCATTATGCTGTATATTCTGTAAAAGTAAATTTTAGAGGTATTTGGAACATATTTTGTTTTGCATGTGATATGAGTTAAAGCAAGCTTTATAAATAGCAATGTTGTAGCTAAGATTCGTTGATGCTAATAAGCATACAATTAAATCCAATTATATTTCTTCAATTTTTAGGTGAACAGCTATATACCAGGAATAGGATATCAGATTTTTGGAAATTTAGTCTCCCTAATCCTGGGTTTAACACCGTTTGTATTTCGACTTTCCCAAGCTGCAGATTTGGAACAACTAGCTACACATTCTGCTACTGAACTTTATGTTCTTGCATTTGGGTCAAATGGAGACATACTTGTTCTTTCAATGGTTATAATAAGCTTTGTGGTCCGTGTGTCCCTTGTGTGGATTTTCTTTTTTCTACTATGTGTAGCAGAGAGAACATACAAACAGGTAGGTATAATATGAATCCTCTTACTGTATCTTTTTAGAGAAGGGAAAGAAAATTAGTAGTATTACTTATAATGTTGTAACTGCAATAATCCAAGAAATATGTGAGAAGCAAGAATTTTTGTGGGTGGTAACTTTTACTAGACTATCTGTATGGTTGGGATAGATTTAGACAAGCTTTTGAATGCAGCGCATTTGTCTTCAGCTCAACATTCATTCTCTATAGCGTGGGGCAATATTTCTCAACCGAACTGCCGTGCACACCTCAGGCACAGCCAGATTAGGAAGAGGCTTTTCAGTCTGGTGAGACCACATAGTGTCTCCCAAAAACAGAGGTGCACAGTACAGACGGAAGTGTCTTGCATGCCTTTTTCCAGAAGGAGTGCCCTGGAAGTCTGGACCAAGAAAGACTAGGGCAAGAGGGGAGATTCCTGCCTGCTTTAGGTTTACTAGATAATCCCAATGCAGGTAGGAGCATGTGTTCCTGCCACAGGCCTTCCCATCTGGTTGTGCACAAGATGCATGAGGCAGTTCCTTCTTGCTGTGGCTTCAGTGCCCCAGTTGCCAATCACCAAGGTAAGCTGAGTCAGTTAACAGTGATTCTTAACTGAGGTGCTGCCAGAATTAAAGAAGTTACAGAGGGGTGCCCTAAATCTGAAAAAAAATGTTTTATAAGGTTGAGATATGGGGACATAGAGGTTAGGGACATAGAGCATAGGAGGGAAGTGCTCTCTTTCTTGATGATCTCTCCAGTTTTACCAGCTTCTGTAGTTGCCAGCCTTTCCTGTCATAGAGCTTTTCTGAGAGAAATTTGAAACTTCATTTCAGATTTCTAATATAGTGAAAGTTTTGTTATCCGGCATCCCCTGGGAATGAGGGATGCTAGATAACAAAATATGTTGGTTAATTGAGCAGCCTGAACAGGCGTCCTTGCCTGTTCGAGCTGCTGCATCCAAGAGGTGGGCTCTGCGCAGCCTGTTATGCCCCTGGGCCGATTTCACTTTTCCTTACAAGCTGGCATGCCGGTTAACGGAGCATGCTGGCTTGTAACATGCCAGTTACTGGAGATTTTGCTGTAATTTGCCCATCAATTTGACCCAATTTGTCCATTGAATTACCAGTAATGTTGCAAAGATGCATTTGCATTTTCAAGTTACCTTTTTTTACCTCCCCATCCTTCAGACAGGAACAATTCCTTAATAGTAAAATTGTTGATTTTGGGGTTTTGGGTTTTTTTTGTAGAGGTTACTTTTTGCCAAACTGTTTGGTCATTTAACATCTGCTAGAAGGGCAAGAAAATCAGAAGTTCCTCACTTCCGGTTAAAGAAAGTGCAAAACATCAAAATGTGGCTCTCTCTCCGATCCTATCTGAAGGTAAAAATATATATTTTTTTTTTTTCCTCTCATTTGTGTATTGTTATTTGTTTGTTCATGCTCTCTTTTTGGGAAAGTGGTATTCTTCAGCTGATTTCTATAAAGGCAGAAGTCCTGTGTTAGTACACATGCACCTTGTGTATTTCAAATGTTATTCACCAAAATCAAGGGCCTGCCTTTCCTTAAGGAAATATTCTAACTTCTACCACAACCAGTTCACCTGATCATTTTCTTACTGAAAACATGTTCATGAAATATAGTTGCATTTCTCCATTGCTTGGATGCAAGACAGATCCTGTCATTTGTTCCTACAAAAACCAGTTAAGTCAGACTGTAGGCTCTTGATAGACGTAGCAGAGAGAATGAAGGACCAAGTGACTGCAATCCAAGAGCTGTTTGGAGCATGCTTCTCTAGATCTCAGGCAAAAGCATCATGTTTACTAAGAAATATTAATCTCAAACATTTGTAGTGCCCTCCCCTGCCCCACCCTGCTTTCACAGAGCTATTTTAGTGGAAATTTACACTTCTTACGTAAGTGTCTTCAATCTATAAATACCCAGAATTTGATTTGTCCACATGATCAGTTCAACCTGTCATGTAACCTATGAGTCAGTTAATATCATATGGATTACAGCGTAGTCTAAAAAATAATTTGTCAGATAATTCTTTTCCAGTGCATTTTTGAGTAAATTTATTTCTTATGAAAATATAGCCTAGAAGCAAGCAGAAAAGCATTCACAGCTTTGCCAAAGCACTTAATTGTTGAATTACACAACTATTTCAAAGCCCCCTTTTAAATCCGCTACACCAACTTTTGTGTGTGTGTAAGGTGAAGGTGAAACCTCTTCGCCTTTGCTCCCTTGATGCAACTTGTGTGTTCTGTTGTGATTCAAGATGGTGAGATTTTGAAATGACATCCATATGTAGCACTTTCATTTTCCCCATTTTCTTGCTTTCATGACTACCACATGTGCACATTCTACTCCTTCTTAGGCCAGCTACTTTCAGTGTTCACTTTGATCATTGTCCAGGAAGAAGCTGGAGATTTAAGAAACATTTTGCATTGTATTTCTTCAGATTTTCAGTGTGTTCCAACTAAGAAAATATAATGTTTGCATTCTAGAACTCCTGTATTTCTAAGGAACACAGCTAGTAATATTTTTCAGAAAGGAAAAGAATGTAGGAAGTAAAAATGTATGTGTTTTATGACCATCTTGTTTGTCAATCCAGCAGAGGGTGGTCAGATCTTAAAAGCCATTCAGAAAAAGCCGTTATATTATTACAGAAGTTTCTTACTATACAAGTACCCAGCAATGAGATTTTTTTTTTAAAAAACAATAAAATCTACCTATACAGACAATCTTCTACGTCCAGAACTTTCTCTTCTCCTTTTTTTGTCAGAATTTTAATGTGTTGGAACATTATTCATATACCACCTTGCTCAATAGGATTCTGCTCCTTGACTAAGACTAAGACGCCTAAGTCCTAGTTTAACAAACATATTTTATATGATATACTCCTTTACTAGATACCAGATACTACTAGATACTCCTATATTCCTAGAGGAGGAGATGGATGGAGATATGAAATAATCTGTTAATCTCCTAATGTGATATATTTGTACTGTAGAACATGTGTTATTTTGGCAGCAATTTTACCCATCCCTATTCTGTTGTCAGCCCAGGTTAAGTAATTCAATGTGGCCTGAAGCAGAATATTTCTTTGCTTCATTAAGCAGTTGGGAAGTCTCTTTAGATGGAAGCCACTTTGGGTCAGAAAGGAGCCAATCAAACACTTTCTATTATTTAAATTTATCTGAGCAGACTCAGTTTTTCCTCGAATCATTAGTAGTGAATGTTCTCAGGAAGTATCACTTTGCAGTTATACTATTTACTAGCCAATTGCCCATCAAGAATGGTGGGAAGTGGGAATGGAGTGCCGCCACCCACCACCCTGTGCCACTGCCGCCTCCCAGGAGCTCTGTACACTTCGTTCCCACCATCATGGTGGTACTCCACCACACCACTGCTGCCTCCTGCCCAGAACCTGCTTGGAGCACTCTGATTCACTCTTTCAATCAGCATTGTGATTGGCTACCAAGACAACCAATCAGAGTATAAATAAAACATTACCAACAGACAGACAGACTAAGGCTTTTATTATATTTGAACATTAAAATACATTATTTAATGTAACCTACAACTTAAAATACTGTTGTGATCCATGCTTAGATGGTGTGAGGGAGTATTAACCTGACTAGATCTACAAGTTTGCCTAATGACTACAGTGATTTTTCTTTCGGTCAGTCAATATTTCCCTTTATTTTCAGCGACGAGGCCCTCAACGCTCAGTTGATGTTATAGTTTCATCTGCCTTCTTACTGACTATCTCAGTTGTATTTATCTGCTGTGCACAGGTGAGCTAATTTTACTTGTGTATAGGAAAACAGGATTTATATATTATTTTCAAAAGCATTACTTTAAGCAATTATACCAGATGTAAAGTGAAAATAACTAACATCTGTTGGTGCCTTTCTACAAAGTCAATGAGAAATGCATAGTGGTCAATTGATGTAGTTTAATGGCAAACGTTATACCAATAGTATAAATTAAGGAAACAACCATGCTACCGGTTTTTGTGTATTTTACAACCTATATAAACAAATTACTTTTGCAAACTCTTACATTAAAAAGTTAATTTGGGATTGGCATCTATTTGTAACTGAGATTTTAAGAATGTAGTATAATATAGTATAATTCACAGAAAGCTAACTTTTTCTTTTGTTCCTTTCATTCATTTTTTATAAATTGCCATTCTGAGTTCTCAGCAGGACATGAGAGAGTCTGTGTTGTTCAAGTATTAGTCTGCCCTCTAGTGGAATGCACAGTAATAAGCAAACTGTGTTGAAATGTTATGATTACTGAAAATACTTGCTTGAGCACATGCACCTAATCACAGGGTTGTTTCACTTGTTGGCAATATTTTATCCTCTTTTAACCAAAAGTAATTTTACTGTCTCTCCCTGGTATCCAATTATAAATTCTTTAATATTAACATGATTAAGTTTAGTAGCATTATTTGAATTCAGGTTTCCTTTTAATCCGGTCAATTGCAACATACACATAATTGTTTTCAATCAAATGCAATTACTTCACAAGCTTGACCTTTTTGTTTTGTTTTAGAATAGCTTTGTATAATATGTATTTCTGTCACTCCTGACATTTAAAATGAGAATATCACTTTCTAATTTTTATTTCTGCCATTTAGATTACTCTTCTTGTGGGCCTTCTCAGTGCTTCAATGAAAACCTGTTAATTTTGGAAAATAAATTAATTTAAAAATCAATTGCAAAATAGTAACTAAATCCTTATCAAAAAGCACAGGATAAATTTATTTTATTTTATTGTATCAACATAATCTGGACATTAACAAACTTTTTTGAAATTAATGACTCTCAATTTTGCCTTTTATCTTTACTTTCAGCTGCTTCATGTGCATGAGATCTTCCTTGATTGTCACTACAATTGGGAACTAGTGATTTGGTGCATTTCACTAACACTTTTTCTCCTAAGATTTGTTACACTTGGATCAGAAACCAGTAAAAAATACAGCAATACCTCAATATTACTTACTGAGCAGGTGAGCATGTGCATAAAACTGGGGCCGTGAGCTTTAGAACCATTGAAAATAGTCCAGGGTAGGGGGGAGACATTCATGCGTACAAAGAAATTGTGTATTAATGATGTTTTGCACCCCGTTGGTCAGTTTCTGTATTTGTATCTGCTTCTAGATGTAGATACTTCTGTAATAGTAATGCAAGTTAAAAAATGTACTACTGACTTTGTGTAGCCATTTTGCAAATCTTGATGTAGGCAGGCTGTAGAAGCTCTTGTCAAACAGGTTCCCTTCAGGAAAACTGAAGGGAAGCATTTCTTGAAGTCTTGTTCACTTACTGAAAAAGTGGCTGAAAGTAACACAAATAATATCATTTATATAAAGTGTCTAAAGAAACACAGCTTACACTTAAGTTGCTTTTTAAAAAGAAGCTGCTTGTGTCAAAGATATAGCTCATGGGCTGGATCCAGCCTGAAGTGCCATATCCTGTCCTGCAGAGCTCCTGGAAGGGCAAGGAGTTGAGAGGCAAGGCCCACCACCAAAATCTAACATTCGGAGTCCCATTGGGGTGCATGTTGTTGGTGGAGTGGCAAGCAACTGCCCCACAGCTCAGTTAATGCTGCCACTGCTGTCCACTCCTTTCCTGATCCAGCCTGATCTATTATCTTAGGAGAGGCATTAAAAATTAACCATTTGTATATTGTATTAAATGTATTAATATTTATTAGTTCCTCTGTCTTTGTGAGTATCCCTAGTAAGTCTGGCTATAAAGCACCACAAGCAGCCTTGTTTTGTATCAGGGACAGTGACAGAGTAAATCAGTGAGCAGCTAATCCACAAAAAGCCCAATGTTATGTTTTAGGCAAAAACATTTACCAGAGGCCAGTCTTAACAATGAACAATCTACACACATCCTAAGCTCATCAAATCTTGTATGTCTGCATGAGGCTCTGGCAGGTCCAATACTCAGGGTTGTAAGTTCTTGGATTTGTGTCCATCTCTAAATCCAAATCACAGCTGTCTTTTTATGTACTCTGCTTTATCTTTTTTCAAACTAGAATAAACAAGCATATGCGGTTTCCTTCAATGGGTGAGACTTTTTCCAGAGTCATTTATCTGCCTAGTGATTAGTATTAATTACCCCCAGTGAGCCAGGAACACAATGATATATAATACTTACCGCTTTGATACAAAAGTCTTTTTGAATATTTCATGTGTATATAATGCCTATCAGATCTCAGTATAATAGTCTCAGGTTTTCATGCTGACAGCGTCTCTGATTTGTTATTTCTAGGAACACTGTCTGAACCCTAAACCAAAGGTTAAGTTTACAGTAATACATAAATGCCTGAAGGGCCATACTGTTGTTATAACAAGCATACTAGTTCAGTTCAGACTCCTCAATGTTGTTAGTTTGGGCTATGCTTGTATGCTGGGTCCAGACATGCATACACAGACAGGTTTGTGGTTCCACAAAAGCTCTTTGCACTGCCACCACAAACTGCACATGTTGCACATTAATCAGTGCTCAGCACTGCTAATTTGCAACATCAGGGCAAAATTTGCTACTGGGATTTCCTGGTAGCAAAAAAAAAAAAAGAAAAAAACCTCCAGAAAAAAAGCAGTGCAAACTATGCCAAAGTAGTGAGTGCTGGGACAAATGCAGAGACGCCCTACATTGTAGCCTACCACCACGTGCGCTGCCCTGCTTTTTTTTTTTTTTTAGGTGTGGGGGGGTTTTTTTAGATCTCCCAATATAAAAAAAAAAAAAAAAAAAGACAGCCCTCACTACACTGCAAATTAGCAGTACAGTGAACACCTGCATATGCAGTGCATGT
This sequence comes from Caiman crocodilus, assembly GCA_030014935.1. Lineage (NCBI taxonomy): Eukaryota > Metazoa > Chordata > Crocodylia > Alligatoridae > Caiman > Caiman crocodilus. Next base: position 121,882,829 of record JAGPOW010001296.1, read on the forward strand.
GGTCATCTGGACATGCCCTAAAAATGGAACCTTAAAAGGGCTGCTTCCCCAGTTGCCCCTTTCTCCCCCTTAATTATGCTCGCCACAGGTCAGATATTCAGATTCCCAGTTAGATTTGAAGGTTACACAGATCCTTACATTACCATGGATAAGTTAAAGGTCATATATCTATTCTCACGTATTTGACGGGAGATAAAACAGAAGATTACAAAGTAAATTCAAATTCCCTAGACCTTTTAGTTCCTGTGAGTTCATAAATAAGGTCTTGCCTCCCGTTTCAATTTTAAGAACGACAGAGCTGTTGTTTTAAGTGTCTCACGTAAGAAGTTGGATCTGAAACCTAATATAGAATCTGGCTGTGAAAGATGAGGTAATTTATCACTTTGAACTGGAAGCATACAGGGCAATTACTCATCAAGTACTCCACACAATTCATATAGACACAGACTATGTCCTGGTGAGAGGTAATGGAGGAGATTGATGGTAAGGAGTTTCCTGTTGCTGAAAAAAGAAAACAGATAGGAGATAGGGGATCAGTGTGGTTCTCCTGAAAGGTGATCTAATCAGAGAAGATCCCAGGAACCAGGAAAACACTGGGGGTAGGATAAAAGGGGATGAAAAGGCCAGGCAAGAGAATGGGAAAACACTGCTAGAGCAAGCTCTTGTGGTAAGCCATAACAAAAGGCAGGGACATCATGGGGAGAAAAACCGCTACCAGAACTGCACAGGATGCTGCAGAGTCTGGAATGTGGCCTAGAGAGAAAAGTAGTCAGTAATTCAGGGAGACAATGAGGAATCTGATTGAACAGATTATATCTGCTTGCCACGGGGCCCTTGGATAGGGTGCCAACTCTGTTTGAATCTATACCAGGAGGTTTCCAGAATGCCAGCATGCCTGTGACACAACACAAACGTGCCTGCATATTTGTGTACATCAGTTGAAGATTACAATGCATAGGCTTTTACGTCAAGAAGGCAAATGTACATTACTATTACATTAAAAAAACTCACTGCACTACTACATAAATTGGATTCAACATTTAATATTTATTTTAATGAATGACCTATCATTTTTCTCCTGGGTGACTCTTAGCAGTCTCCTGGAGATTTATATCTAATTCCTGAAGACTCCAGGACAATCCTGGAGGGTTGGCAACCCGATCCCTGGACTAAAATTCTGAATAGAGGAATACCTTGACCAGTGAAGGAGGTAATATGAATTTCTTGGCACAAGGGCTATTGAAACAACCCCCCCTACACCCCCGCCTGAGACAACGAATTGTAAGGACATTTGGACCCAGAGTCATTGGATCTGTGTTTTATGGGATAAGTTGCACTGAAATGTAACCTGACTGGAGGGATGATTCAGAAGCAAACTACCCCAAAGCTGGATTAGCTGGTAGTAGAATATGGTAGCTTACCCCATCATGTCCAGCTAAGAGGAGTACACTAGCTGGTGAGTTGCTATTTTATAGCCATATGGCTTTAAGAGCCTTCGCTGAGATCAGTGATTGTGAGCAAGGGGCCCACAACCTCAAAATTCTTTTGAGCGCTGTGCTGTGCGGTGCCATGCAATGGTAGCACTGTTAAGTGGGCATATGCGATTCACATGATAAACCCGGAGATTTCAAATAGGAATTCATAGTGTTTAAAAACATTCTGCCTTGTTGTGATCATCTTGACCTCTTTGCAATGGAAGAATTGCCCTATTATTTTTCTGTAGTCAAAAAAATGAGTGAAAGGTTAAGAACTGGCATTTTTTGAGTGGTGCCTTTAGTCTAAAAAGGATGAGAACCACTGATTAGATACGAACATACTCAGTGTCACTAGAATGCTTACAGGGATCCATCTGCTCTAAGAGATCACAGATTTCTTGGATCGGACTTCATTGCTGGGATACAGAGCGCATCCTTGATTGTATTCACAGATGTCCTTGAGGAAAAAGCAGAGGACACTATCAAATACCAAGACTTGCATCTGAAATTTGATATTCACAAATCTCCTAATGAGGAGTTATTTTGGCATATTCATGAGAAGTTGATATTTTTTTTAATGTACTGAGTCAGAAATGGTTCAACTTTTATAGATACTGGCCATGCCAATACAAGAGACATGTCATCTGGTATTTGATGCATCATAATTCCCCTCTAGTGGCAAGATCACCTGTCCAGTTTTAAAACTGACTAGCTGCAACAACCATTTTATTTGGGCAAACTTTGCTTCCAATCAGGAAGGCTTTTTGAATTCTGTACCATATACTCTTTCCACTACAACTCGAATGCTGATTCAGTGGTGATTGATGCTATAGTTTAGAAAACTTTAAGATGCCGTGTGCATTCTAAATCAGTGGAAGCCAATGTTTCTGGCCAAAAATTAGCCCCAGACTCTTCGCAAGTGCCACTTCAGTCACCTTCCTCTGCCTACTCAGCTACTCTGTTTTCTACTCTCTGCCCTGTCTGTGTTACCTGTTCCCTCGCTGGTCTGCAGCATGCCATGCAGAACCTGACCTGTGCCACTTCTGGCACATGTGCCATGCATTGTCAGTCCTGTTCTATATCATCTAGTAGACCTGATAAAAATGTGCATTTTCTGAACAGGAAGATTTTTTTCCCTAGCATCACTTGATATTCAGGTTCTAATTAACAGGTTACAAGACATCTAGGTATTGAAACAGTTAGATATTAAATCTAGGAGGAAATGGGTTTATTTGCTAAGGAACTGTCTGAAGAGTATAGTAAAATCAGTAAGTTAATCGTAGAAAGACACCTATTAGTTAAGTGTGGACTGAGGACCTCATTTGATATGACAGCAACTATAGCAGGAGCAGAAGCTTCAACTACCACTCTAAGATGAGTCTTTTACCTATAACCTGAACACATGTGGAAGATCTTGTATTCAAAGATTCACAATTCATCAGTGCAAGGAGAGACAAATAGTCAATCAGCAGACTGCAAAGCATTTATCAGGTTCTTTAGATGTCAAAGATGGCAGTATCCTCCTTCATCCTTTCTTTTTTTATTGCAAACAGATGTGAACAGCACAACCAACCTGCTCAATAGCTGCAATAGATTAGACGCATCTGCTTCATGTTCTGAGCAGACTACCATCTTCCTAGACTTCTGGTCTTGTTTGCAGGTCTGGTTTGCAGGTCTTAATGCTCAAGTCAACCTTAATTCATGTCCCTGCTTGTTTATGCCTCCCTCTCTCTGGCCCTTTTCCCCCACCCATTTTCCACAGAGTTATTTGGGGGATTGACTTTCTTGCTTCTATGTAATTCTATGTGATCTTTGCCACAGAAAAGTAAATTCTAGTACTAATACAACTCAACACCATCTTCAGTATAATTTCCCCCAACTATCACATTTCCTTCCTGTTCAGTAACCTGTCTTGTGAGAACATAGTAAGAAGAGAGGAGTGTAGGGAGTGTTATCAATTCTGGAAAAAAAAAATTCCCAGATCATTTTTGTTTCTGAAAAAGGATGGCTTCTATCCTTTTGTCTAAAATGACGACATAACCTACGCCCTAATTTAGACAACTTGTTCATATAGATATTCCTACAAAAAGTCTGTAGTGACAGACTCGCATACTCCCTTTTTAAGGAAATGGGACACAGAATATATTAGAAAAAACTTCCCACATCTCAACTGATAAGGTAATCTATTTATCTATTCTGTTTTGGATTGTGTGTTCATGGTAAAACACAGTAAAGTTCCACATATCAAAGCCATAATACAGGGTGTTTCAGAAAACATGCATGCTTTAGTCATGAATAGAGTCATATTGTTGAACAGTGCTGATTCCTGTTTCCTTAAAAAGCAAGAAGCATAACTTAAAATGCACACTACTATAGGTGTTCAGAATGTCCACCCTGGACATGCAGGCACTGGTTATAGTGGCAAACAGTAATACAGACCTAAGCACATGCACATTTTTGAGCTACCCTGCATTTTTAGCTTTCTATCTAAACACAGCCAAAGAGGATGGAAAGTCTCAAAAGCATTTATTTCTCATGTCCTAAATAATAAAGAGCAGGCTATTACTTCCTTAACACTCAGTGGGTTAGATTATTTTGTGAAGATCTACACAAAAGCCCCTCTCTCTCCTATAAGGAATTACATTACATGCCACAAAGGCAAAAGAGGCCTGCCTAAGCATATGCCCATTGTAGCAACTTTGCAAATTTCTGTGTAGAACTCTATTCATGTATTTACAAACCATTATGCAATAAACTTATCTTATTCAGCTGATCTCTGTCAGATGCTCATCTTGGTAGAGAATACTTCAGTCACTGTAATTCAGATTTAATGCCCACTTTAGTTAGTACTACTTATCAAACTTCCCCAGGATGGTGAGAGCAATCATAATTATCTAGCTCATTACTTCAGTCCATGTAATATTTTTTCCTTCAAGTTCTGTCAGTCACGTTCAGTGAGGAAATACACATATTGGTGTATTTACTCAGCTCTGGGGAATTCTCAGAATCCAGAAAGACAGAACTAGTGCCTCCTTTAAACAGCTTTCTACTGTTCTTTGTTTCCAGTGGGACTTGTGAATGTGCAGAATTACAGCTTTTGTTATTGCCTCAATAAAAGTGTGAAAAACTGTTAAATGCTACAGTAAAGCAATATTTTTTTCTTCTAAAATAAGACCTTTTGTTTTCTGCAACAGATACACTTCTATCTTCTACCATCTGATTATTGACTGTTTGCTAATTCTGCTAACAAATATTTTAAATGTATTCTTGCTAATTTGGAAGAGGTGCTAACTCAATATTTTGTTTGAATAGATAAACCTGTACTTGAAAATGGAGAAGAAACCTAATAAGAAGGAAGAACTGACACTAGTAAACAATGTTTTAAAACTTGCTACTAAGTTACTCAAGGTAAGAATAAAAATAGATTATTTCAGTATCAGGAAATAGAGCACCTGGCTTAACATATCACCTGTTTTGATTTTTTTTATTTTTATTTATTTTTTTTTTTTGCAGTGCCCTATGCCCTTTTTCTTTATATCTGCATCCCTAATAGCTTTTGTTTTTTCTTTGTGACACATGCTTTCATATACAGTTTGCTGTATTGCTGTTTCTGTGGATTTAAAATAAAAACATTAAAGTCTTTAAGATTTGCTTTTTGACTTACAGCTCATAAGTATACTGAAAGAGCGCATTTGGGATAGACAATTGTACAGCCCTCTGAAGAACGAGATAAATATACCTGCTCTGCTTGTGGTCTTTACTCAGTGTCTAGGGCTAAGTAATTAACTACTGTAACATTAGTATTCTTCTCTAAGAAGTGATCCTCCTCCTCCTCCTCCTAAATACTGCAACAGATGTTGGTTAATGTTTTAAATTGAAATGGCCCTGTTTTTAGCAGCTTGTTTACATATGGTCATAGCAAAATCCTGTCAGAAATGAAAAAAGAGTATTTAGTCATTTCTTTTTCTACACCAGTGCAGTATATATTTTATAAATTATCAAGCTGTAAATGTTTAAATCTGATTGCATCTGTGAGCTAATTCATTAAACATTCACATGTGTATAGAATGCCATGAAACCATGCAACTGTTTTGTAATAGTGTCTTTGTTTGCTTGCCGATCAGTAGGTTACAGCCGAATGGATGTGGAAGAGTTTACATGCCAGATTAACTTTCTAAGCTAAAAATCATTCACCAAAACTTCCTGTAGAAGACTGTGTATTCTGATTTGCCTTATCCATTAATTTCATGAACTACTATTTGCCAAGCTACAGACAAATAACTTAAAATTTCTCATTTGCTTCTGATGGCAAGAGTATTTAAATTTTGGTTTCTAGCTGACAGCTTTAAAAGGATTTGTTCACCTGATTTTGACAAGTGTTTGCTTTTCTGCTTTACATCCTTGCCTCTTGCTATGGTATTTGAATACTGGAACCAAATTTAGATTCACGCCCTTCAATGACCAGAAAGTCTTTGAATCATGGAAAATTAAGGTTAGGAGGGACCTCAGGAGGTCATCCCCCTATTCAAAGCAGAACCATCCCCAACTAGATCACAGCCAAAGCTTTGTCTGCTTGGGTCTTAAAGGCCTCCAAGGATGGAGAGTCCACAGCCTCTCTGGGTAAACAGCTTCAGTGCTTTATTACCCTCCTAGTGAGAAGGTTTTCCTAATACCTAACCTAAACTTGCCTTGTTGCAACCTGAGACCATTTTTCCTAGTTCGGTCATCACTGAGAATAGCCTAGATCCATCCTCTGTGGAACCACCCTTGAAGGCTGCTATTAAATCTCTGTCTTCTCTTCTGCAGACTAAATAAGCCCAGTTCCCTCACCTCTCCTCAGAAGTCATGTGCCCCAGCCCTGTCACCATTTTCATTGTCCACTGCTGGATTCTCTTCAATTTGTCTACATACTTTCTGTAGTGGGGACCTGAAACTGGCCACAGTACTCCAGATGCAGCCTCACCAGTTCAGAATAGAGGGGAAAAATCACTTCTTTCGGTCTGGTGGTAACTGTGCTACTAATGCAGATCAGTATGCCATTAGCCTTCTTGGCAACAAGGGCACACTGCTGGCTCATATTCAGCTTATTATCCACTGTAATTCCCAGATCCTTTTCTGCAGAGCTGCTGTTTAGCCAGTCAGTCCCAAGCCTGTACCAGTGCATGTGCTTGTTCCATCCTAATGCAGACTTTGCACTTCTGCTTATTGAAGCTTGTGAGATGTTTTTTCGGTCCAATCCTCCAATTCATTGAGGTTTCTTTGAATCCTAGCCCTGCCTTCCAGCGTATCTACTATTCCCCCCAACTAGGTGTCATCTGCAAACTTGCTAAGGGTTCATCCCATCCCATCTTTCTGGTCATTGGTGAAGATACTGAACAAAACCAGCCCAGGACCAACCCCTGGGACGCTTCCTTAAGACTGTCCATCCCATCTTTCTGGTCATTGGTGAAGATACTGAACAAAACCAGCCCAGGACCAACCCCTGGGACGCTTCCTTAAGACTGTTTGCCAACTAGACGTCGAGCGATTGATTACAACCCTTTGAACCTGACGATCCAACCATTTTTTATGCTCCTTACAGTCCATTCATTCAACCCATGTTTCCATAGCTTGCTTGCAAAAATATTGTGGGAGACCATATCAGAAATTTTGCTGAAGTCAAGATCTATCATACCCACTGCTCTTCCTGCATCCACAGAACCAGTCATCTCATCATAGAATGCAATCAGGTTGCTCAAGCGTAACTTGCCCTTGGTGAATCCATGCTGACTGTTCCTGATCACTTTCTTCTCCTCTAAGTGCTTAGAAATGGATTCCTTGAGGACCTGCTTCATGATTTTTCCGGGGACTGAAGTGAGGCTGACCAGTCTGCAGTTCCCCAGATCCTTCTTCTTTCCTTTTGTAAAGATGGGCACTATATACGCCCTTTTCCAATCATCCAATAGTCACATCAACCAACACCCACAGCACCCTCGGGTGCATTACATCCAACCCCATGGACTTGTACAGCTTTTCTAAATAGTCCCTAACCTGTTCTTTCACCACTGTTGGCTGCTCCCCTCCTCCCCAAGCTGTGCTGCCAGGTGCAGCTGACTTTGCCTGTGAAGACCGAGATGAAAAAAGGCATTGAGCACTTCAGCCTTTTCTGCAGCTATTCTCACTAGGTTGCCTCCCCCACTCAGTTATGAACCCACACTTTCCATGATCATCTTTTTGTTGCTGACATACTTGTAGAAACCCTTCTTGCTACCCTTTGGTAATGGTCTAGGGTGCTACTGAACTAAACATACCACACAGTGAGGATGATAAAAAGTTCCTGTGTTTTTGAAAATGAAAAATGATTCTACAATTTCCAATTTTTAGCAGAAGAAGACAGACATCAATCCAGTAAAATCACTTACAGCAGAAGCAAGTTTAAAAAAACACTTGCTCTGGAGAAGAAAAATGCTAGTTCAGTAAAAGTACCAGAAGAATGCCTTTGAACTAATGAGACCATATTGGCTCAGCACAAGAGTCAAGTGCTTCAACATAGGAACTCATTGGAGCAATGACAGATTGGTCTTAGATAAGTCAGTCTCCTTTGAATTTTGAACAGTGGACTACATTATTTTGATTTGCCCGTTTTTGCCAGACTCATAGGCCACACAAAAAGACACAGTTGGCAACCTGTTACATGCTAGAGTAATTGTTCTTTTTGTAATCCTTCACCAAAATTATAGAATTTTCCAGTATCTAGCACATAATAAGGCCTTGGTCTGTGGATGAGACTAGGTTTTCCCTCATGCAGAGTTTTTCCAGGAGCTGGCAGATGAGTGGATGTCCCATGATCTGATTTCACTACAGTCGCATGTGTCTGAGTTATCAGACATTTGTTAATGCTGTCTTTTTTGTTCAAAGCTATTTACATTTTCCTAAATTTAAATAGGATCCTCCTCTCCTTGTGGGGAGGTCCTCCTCTCCTTGGCCAGTCCTCCTCTCCTTGTGGGGAGGTATTCAGTAGTGTTAGTATACATTCTGATATCCTTACTTTGCCAAGCTGTTTATGCCACATTTCCAGTAAGCCATTGGTGGTGATTTTTTTAAAGCGACTCCATCATGGCCAGAAACCTTTTTTGGTGATTTCAGGTAGCTAAACGCCACAGCATATCTATCGAGTCAGTAGGTGGCTGGTGCCTTTTGTCTTGCTTTCCAGAAAGCAGATTAGCATACAAATGTTTGCACTCTACTCCTATTCAAGCTCAGGATTTCTGTCACAATTCTGATTTCTTCCTCCTGTATCACCTTGCTCCAGGTTCATATTACAGCTGGAAGCTATAGCATTGCTCCTCCAGAATATCAGTCTTCATGGTTTTTCTCTGTTCATTGGATTTCAGAGGCATATCTCTAAGTATCTATTCACTGCTTTAACTATAGGTTTAAATCTTTTTTGTTATGGGTAGAAAGTCTCCCAGTATGTAATCATCACTTTTGCTTCCATCCAGTAAGATTTTTTTTTTTTTTTTTATCAAGCTAGTGGTAGCCATGATTACTGCCCTTTGGGAGAGGTGTATCCATATTTTTCACTTCGAGTGATCCCTGATTTAAGATTTATTTGCTCTAATTGCCAGGCTGACTTTTTCCAGGGTTGCCAGTGCTCCAAGATTATCCATAACTCCTATACTGAGAAAATATCTCTTGTTCTTTTCAGAATCTGATTTACTTGGGGCGGGAAGGTTGATTCTAGACCTTTGCAATGTTTACATTTTCCTTTCTTCCAGCATACCAAAACCCAACCCCTCCTAAATACAGGACAGCAATCCAGATGGGCATTGTATTTGAAACAACTGTACAGTTCCAAATATTGTATGCAATGAGATCATCTGCATACAAGACTTCTGACCTCCTGATCTGTTCATTTGGGAAATCAAGGATTAGTCTTTGACCTTGCTGCTTGCTTGAATTCTCAGGGTGTTTGAATGGTGCTTACCTTTTAACATGTGGTAACATTAAGCAAGTCTTTTCTCAGGCTTCAAATCTAAATTGCAGTCTTTGTCTGTCTTGATGGGTAGAGCATTCAGTTGTTTTAAACTTCTCTTAAAATGCCCTTTTATCTCTCTTAAATGGTAGAATCTAAATATAAAAAACAGCAAATGGGAGTCTGTGCCCTAAGCAGGGTCTACAAAAGGTTGCCACAACTTTATAGCTCTAGGTGAATTAAAAGAGGCACAGCTGGTAGATTTTAAGATCTTTTTATATGAGCTCTATACTTTTTTTTGGCCCAAGTTTGTCAAGTGGAGCAAGTAGCAATTTAAGGAAGCAGAGATTTTCTCTTAAAATCACCCTGTAGATAAGCCAGGGTGACTACCTACCTCCTCAAATAGGACTGGTGAATTCAACAGTTGTCACTTTCTTAGATTTATAGGTATTAAAGTCATAAAAGACTATTAGATGATCTAGCGTGGCTCCTGTATATCACAGGCCATTAAATGTCACCTTGTATGGTCAGTATAGCCCAATAACTTATATTTGATTAAGCATACCTTCCAGAAAAGCATCCATCTTGACTGAAAAATGTCACAACCCCTTTATTCTTGCTAGTTTGTTCCAGTGATTAATCATCTTCTCTATGTTAAAAAGAAAATGTCATATCTGTAATTTGGATTTGTCTGGCTTCAAGTTCCAGCTGTTGATTCTCATTTTGCATATCCTTGTTAGATTAAAGGGCTCTTCCGGGAGAGAAGTGTTAGAATTTTTTCTTTGCTACTCTAGTGATTCAGAGAGAATATAACAACTTGCCATCCCATCTTATATGAGCTGTTTAGGCAGGCTCTTGGTGCCCTATACCACGTGGTTGAGTTCAGCAGAATGACCGTCCAGCCACAAGTACGATAGATAGGTGAACCCTGAAATCTTCAATAATATTTTCCCTTTGAATGAATCTATGTGTGTGCCAGTTCAACAGATAGTTTTTTTCAAACATCGAGGTCCCCAGGTATAGAGAATGGGTGTGTTTCCATTCAGTTAGCCTGATCCCTTCCTTTTCGTGGAATGGTAGCAAAGTCTAGAGGTACTGAATGAAGCCAGTAATTTTTAGTCCTCAGCCGTCCCTAACCTCCTCTTCAAGACGCTTGTTCCTTGTTGTTACACACATCTGTTTCTGGGCAAAGATCTGCCTTCCTCTAACATTCGTGTACTTCAGGAACTAATTCTACATTCAGAGAAGTAATTTTAATTTTATGCCTTTTGTGTTGTTAGCTGTTTTCCTTGGAAAAAAATCCCTCCTATTACTCTTCTACAGAAACAACAACCAGCTGTTAGAGATCATCTTAAGGTCATGCTTTGTTTATTTCTTACGTTAACACCAAAGTAGTATAGATTGTTACATCTAAATCAGGAGATTGCTCATCTTTGTTTTATGCCACTTGAAGGAAGTACACCTCACATTCTCTTTAATCAAATAGTTTTTTTCTGAAAGTCTGGTACTGTATGCCTACACAAAGGATCATGAAGTACCTAAAGTACAAATTATAGATTAACCTAGATAGTTTTTCAATATTATATTAAAAAAAATAAATTGCTTCCTTAAATTGCTACTTGCTCCACTTGACAAACTTGGGTCAAAAAAAGTATAGAGCTCATGTAAAAAGATCTTAAAATCTATCAACTGTGCCTCTTTTAATTCACCTAGAAGTATAAAGTTGTGGCAACCTTTTGTAGACACTGCTTAGGGCACAGACTCCCATTTGCTGGGTTTTATATTTAGATTCTACCATTTAACAGAGTTCAAACTATTAAATAATTACCAGCACCTTTAAACATCTTCCTTCTCACTCTCTCTATTGGTTGCTAATTCCCATTAATTGGAGGAAGGCTGGTGAGGAGTCACTGTATCTAAACAAACCAATTTTAATTTCTCTGTTAGCTACTTTATAAGAAAATCAGCCTTATACCACTGTTCCTTCCCTCTATTTCTTATAGTTTCACTGCCTGTATTCTTAGCTTTGAGGGCTTTCTCTGAAAGTTTGGGTGCCAAAATAATTCTGAAAGGCTAGGAGCTGATGCCTGGAGAAGAAAATTCATGTTCCTGCAGTGCCTGTATAGATTGGGTGCTTCAGCAGGACTTTTTGGCATTTTTATCCAGTAGCTGATTCAATCAGCTATTGGATAAAAGCATTTAAAGCACCACTAAAGCATCCAGTTTATACAGACATTGGGAAAGCCAGATACAACTAATGTGCTACTTTTGGGCATGTATGGGGGTCAGCACACTGAATTCAAAGTAAGGCACCATTTTAAAGGGAGGGTAGGGTGGGGATTAAACATCTGCAAGCACTGTATGATTACAGAGGCATCGTACAGATACTGTTTTTCCTGGGAGAATTGTTTCTCCGGGGAGAGTTTACTCTCCTGAGAGTAAATCTGGGAGAATTCTCCTAGGTTATTTGAATGTTTGTATGCAGACATAGTCACTTTGCATAAAATAGCTTTAGTAGAGACCCCTTTAAACTGCAGCTAGAAGACTTTACTGCAGGTTACTGAATTGTGTAGTTCAGCAAATATTCAGTAAAAGATGCAGTTAAAAACACATGACCATGCAGGAAGCAGGTAATCTATTTATGAGCTTTTAATGCTTGCATATCACAAGGTCTAGGACACTTTTTGCCAGTAGGGCTCCTTTATAAGTTATGTAGTAAAGACAGTCATGTTTCCTTTCCCTTATACATTTTGCCTGTCTTGTCTTTTAAAATTTTTATCTGTTCTAGGTGTATCTAGCATACAGGATAGTGGCCCCTCTGTCTGGGCTGTGACCTTGAGAATCCAAATTCAAATAATTTATAGCTCACTAGAAGTTATACAAGCAGTAAATTATATTATTAAATTGTACTCTCTTATTGAGAGGTGCTGATGATATATAAATAACTCGCCATTACAGAACGTTGTAAGACGTCGTCTCCTGAATAATGTTATTTTACTGTAAAATAATTGACTAACTTCAGAACTCGGTGTCTAACAATCTAACAGCTACTCACACGTCTAACAGTTACTTACAGTGAAAAGTATAATGTGAAGTATTACAACTATTTGTTCTGCATTTGCCTGGGTTGATTTGGCATTTTAATTTATTTCTTGATCTGATTTCTTCTTGCACTAAAAAAAATGAATGTTTTTGCCTGGAAAGATGCTCTTTCCATAACACACTGAACTAATATATTTAATACTATATTTGTCCTAAAAATAAGAAATAAGAATATAAGGGTTATATTAACCCTTTGACAGAATTGATAGGGCTGCTGCATCTAAACACTGATACATTACACTTTATTGGTTAACATCACTACATTTCAACACTTAGTGCTAATAGCTCTGGGTTTTCATTATATGTCAGCTCTTGGTGCTAATAGCCCTGTTTTTCCATTAGAATGAAAAAGTATCAGAAAATGGGTTTCATTTAGCTCTATTTTTAAAATGATGTTAGTAAAACAGCCCATCTCAAAATGTTTCTCTGATCTTGCCCATTTCACTACAAATCATTCTCTTTCTACTGAAAGCATGGTCTATATGGTCTTCTTATACCACTAATTTCAAAATCCTTTTCAGACAGATGTACTGTGCTACAACAGGGTATGGCATTAAGCCAGTTGATTGACCGACTGGAGTTGTCAGCAGTTCTTTTCTTAAACTGAGTTATTTGTCAATACTATGACCTGTTTTCAGCCCTAGAAGGAACTCATAATTGCTTATCACCAGGAATCCAGGTTTTCAGTTTGTCATGGAAAAACATGGCAAAACCTGGAATTTCCCAATTTAAGGAGAAAAATCTGGTTTTCTGCATTTTGAGGAGAGAAACCCAGATTTGTCGTTTAATGGAGAAAAACATGGGAAATGGTGGGTTTCCCCTTGCACACTAGCAGAGTTCCAGCTAGCAAGGGCCTGTGGGGAGTGGGAGGAGCGTGGTTAGGCAGGGGGCACCGTGTATATATGTGCATGTACACATATGCATATGACTACCAGGCAGCCTGGAGAGTAACTCCCACAGGTAAGTCTGGTGAGGGGGAGGGAGATTGAGGTCCCCATAGGGAGGGAGGGAGGGAGGGAGGGAGATGGGCAGGGCTGGGGCTACTGCCCAGCCCAGGTGGTGTGTGGGGCTTGGGGCCTGGGGCACGAATGCATGGCCACAGGGCACAGGCAAGGAGTGTGACAGGGTTGAGGGTGACTCATCCAGGGAGCAGGGGAGGACTGGCTCCCTGCTGCTGCACGCACTCCTGGAGAGGGGGAGAGCACATGTCCCCCAGATTTGTGCATAGGGCAGAGCAGGGACAGGTGTGGAACGTCAGTGCTGCCGCTGCAAGCCCCACACTGCCATGGAAAGGTTCCCCTGCCCTCCCAGCAGCAGTGGGAGCGGCAGCACAGTCATGCTCATCTCTGCTGCTGGGCAGGCAAGGGGCTTCTCACCATCATAGGACGGAGCTCCCAACAGTGGCAACGAGCTCCTCCGCGTGGCCCTACTGCTGCACCAGGTCCTGCCCACTGGGTTGTGGAGACCCTGAGGCAAGGGCAGCAGGGCAGGAAGCCCCAAGCCTGCAGCAGACAGTCCGCATCTGCCCTGACGGGCTCTGCTCCTGCCATGCTGCTTGTGTGGGAGGGGGAGCGGTTCTCCATTATACCACAGCAGCCACTGCCTGCTGTGGACAGCTGGTGAGGCTCAGGCACCACTGCTGGGGCAGGGGGCTGCAGACCTGGGTCTCTGGCCCCTTAGCCCTGGCAGCTGGGAGAGGCAGGGGTCTGTGGGTGGGAAGTGAGGGGCACCAGCAGTGCTAGGGGGCTGTGGTTGTAGGGAGTGAAGGGGCACCAGCAGGGCTGGGGGCCTGCAGGTCGGGAATGAGGGGCAATGGCACGGTCAGGGTACCGACATATCAGGGTTGCTCAGCACCACAAAGCAGTGTGGTGGGGGATGGAGGGAGATCCAGAGCTGGACCCATGTCCTAGTGAGAGAAGGGGGCAGGGGAGACTCTGATTTTCATGATAAAAAACCAAAATCAAACACTAAAATTCATAGGTGTGTGGATTTTATTTTATCCATGAATGGCACTAGTAGGCTTCTGAATTGTTTTAAAATTGTTAATATATCAATAAAACGTTGTTCAACTGATACCTATGTATAGAGTGGAGTTTCATTTTAATCATGGAAAAAACACAGATTTCATGTTTATTTTATTGGAGAATTTGTGATCTCTATTGGAGATTTTGCATTTTTGAAACGGAGAAAACCAGGAACCTTGATTATCACAATTCTGTTTAATGTATTGCTATAAAGGATGGTATGAAATACTTTACTAGCTCTATTAATTAGTAATTTATTTCCTGACATTAAAAAATTGCTTTTGCAATTGCATCAAAAAATTTCTATCTAATTACTTAAATATTTTCCATTACCAGGAATTGGACAATCCCTTCAGGTTATATGGGCTTACAATGAATCCACTGCTTTATAACATCACCCAGGTTGTCATCCTGTCTGCTGTTTCGGGTGTCATCAGTGACTTACTTGGATTTAATCTAAAGGTGATTACTTGCTAAGTGTTCTGTATTTCAGTTTGGAATGTTCGTCCAGAATATGTGTAATGTTGCACTGTTCAGCTTGTATGTGCCCTGTAACCCTTTTTAAAGATACCATATATACCTGAATCCCAAGATGACTTCAAGATGACACCCTAATAATTAGATTCCATATATGGGAAATGTATACATTTGTTGTAATTTTTCATGTATAGAATCTAGTTATTGGAGAGTTGTTTTTAAATTTGTCTCTGCTCACTGCTGCAGCAGAGAAGGCAGCAATGGGGGGGCATGCAGCAAGGGGAGTCAAGCAGCCTGACCCCATGCACCTCCCATACTTTGCCCCCTGAACCTATTCTCCCCCCCCCCCAATCCCCACTTGCCCCCTGCCTATCCCTGCAGTGCCTACACCTTCTGGTGCCTGCCCCTTCAGCACGTCTTCCTTGCTGCCTGGCCCACAACATCATTCTTTCCCACCCCCACCTCAGTTGCAGCTCTGGCTCCTTTCCAGAGGCACCAGTGGTTGAAGCAGCAGTTCCAGCCCTGGCCCTGAATGTGGGTCTGGTCTGAAGCCAGAGCTGCAGCAAGCATTTTGTACCCCCACCTTGACTTGAATCTAAGACAAAGAACCCTGGTTAAGGGATAGACATTCAAAAAGCCTGAGCCTGAATTGATTCAATCTTTGCAGGTTAGTCTAACCTGGCTAGGCTAGATCACTTGCAACTGCACAGACATCCCAGCTGTGCAGGCACATGTCTGCAGCGACTCAGGCAAGAAGCTGGGGAGTGCTAGAGCAGCTTTCTCTTCCCTTCCACAGCACTGAGCTGAGACGGGGCATGGCTAGGCCCTGGCAAGACTCCGAGTAGTCCAGCAGGGAATTAATAATACAGTGTTTATCACCCCATTAAGAAAACAACAGAGGGATATCACCTGCTACCTGTTTATTCTGCCTATTGATTCAGCATGGACTGTAGCCAGCATGTGGTCTCCTAGCTAATACACGGACCTCTCAGCAAGGCAGAGTGGAGGGGGGAATTCCTGCTTAGCAGGGGAGCAGCTTGCAGTCTCTGCTGAAGCTGCAGCTAGGCAGCAGAGGGGAGGGACCAATCCTGCTGTGGAGCACAGAGCCCCGCCCAGCCTAGAGGGCATGCCGGGATGCTGGGGGAGTCTGGTTTATCTCAAACCAGCAAGGGATCTGAGACAGACATTGCATAAACCAGTTTGACCCAAATCAATTAAGACTGATACGACACTCAACCAAGTGCATCTCAAACAATTTCAGCCATTTTCAAACTGATCTTTGTGCACTGAACATCTGTTCTGTTACAGGTTTAAACCAGTTTCTGATCACTTAAACCAGTTTATAATTACAATGTCTGTCCCTAGCCTCAGAGAACAGCACTGGGGCAATTGTAACTTTAATATTTAATAGAACATTTCTGTAAAATAAACATTAATTGCTGCTTAAACTTTTTCAGCTCTGGAAGATCAAATCATGACAATACTCGAAGATGATTAAGTAGCACAGTCTTCTAGAAAAGTGCATTGATTGACTATACTGCCTCACAGCAGTCACTGTAACTGGGTTTCAGAAGCTATGGCCTCTTCAAGGATGTAGTTTGGAAAATTGAAGTGTTTACATCTGACTGTCTTGTGCAATCTTTATATTTATTTTATTTTCTCACTGTTTTTTATGTACTAGTTGACATTTGTATTTTATTTTCAAGCATTATTATGCTCAGCTATTGAAAGGGTAAGAAAACTGCTATCCACATACTTGAGATCCTGGTAAATTGGTCACACTAAATTACTATGTCTGATGTTAAAGCCGAAGCCAATGCTTAGCTTTTGTATTTGTAATGTTTAGTTACAATAATGCTGTACTGAAGTCACCTTACTTTACCTTACATTTTTCTAAAGTTGCATAGAACATTTCATTTTGCACTAATCATTTACAAGTAATCATAAAATCAGTAAGTTGTTGCTGACAGTAGAGAATGTGACTTACAGAGAAAAGTACTGACAATATAGAATGACAGATAGTAGGGAAAATACTTTACATAGATACTAAAACTGAGCTGGTTTCCTAATATTTTTGGGTGATTCCAGGATCTAAATTAAGCTGCAATTCAGGCACCCTTGTTTATTAGTAAAGTATTAGAAAACAGGTCAATAAGTGCTCTTTGATAACAATTTTATTAGAGCAATAATTGTAAATGGTTACCATGCTGTAAGATATTTTGATAAAATTAACTATTGTATTTATTTGAAACACTGGGCTGTTTGCACAGCTCTGACTGTGCATGCTCAATATGTGCACTTTTTATTATTACTTTTAATAAGGACCTTTATATATAGTAAATTGACTATATTATGGTGGACTGTGGTGCAATATGTATTACTTTTTGCAGGCTAAGTATTTAGACTTTTTCCCTGAGTGGAAAAACCCTGTTTATTGAAGAAGGCACATAATGTATGATAAAGAGTAAGATAAATATTCTTCCATAGTACACTATAGTATATGCTATTTATACCACATGTAAGTTTTAAGAATGGAAAACAAAGCAAAACAAAAGCCCAGAAAAGGGTAAGGGTACGATGCAAGTCTTATCTGTTTGGATGGGGTTATTATGCCCATACCACCTAAAAGAATATAATTTACAAAATCCATCAAAGTTTATTAGACAATTAAGAAATTAAATGATGCTACCATTAGCACCACAAACATTCTTCTTCCTATGTTTTTGAGATTGCCAGGTCTCCATTGTAAATCCTGATGATGCTTGAAGGAGAGACATTTTGATATTCCTTTTTTTACATTATCTCAATTCTGGCTCAGTTCCTGGGAATCAGAAAACTAGAAATTTGTCCTTTAAAAAAGGACAGTTAAATTAAGCTACTGCATAATATTTCACTTAAATGACATTGTAAAACCTAACTCCATCCTCTGTGAGCACACTTGATGTATTGCCTTTAAGGGAGTATATTTGAGTAGCTTTCTAAAAATTGTTTGCTTTAGGCTGGAAAAGAATAGAAAGAACAATAATTCTGCAAAAAAATTAAAGTCAGACATTACACAATACGTAGCAATTTTCAGAATTGTTAATCATTTGAAATAATATAACTTAAACTTGTGGTATAAAATTATTTTTTATATATAAAGCAACACAAACAAGCATTTTGTATTTTATTTGCCTCTACTAATGTTTAATAATGACCAAAGTGCATTCTGTTTTGGGGTTTTTTTGTTTTTTGGGGGGTTTTTTTGTTTGTTTTTTTTGTTTTGAAGGAATGTATTACTGGAGCTTTAAGAACATACTATATTTAGTTTCTTGTGAAAAATTTGGCTGCATCTGATCTGTTTCTTCTTCCTCTATGTTGTCTGATGTTGGGATTGTTTTTAGGAATTAAGTATATTTTATAATTTTTTCCAAAATAAGGTACAGACCTACACAAAACTTAATTTTGCACAGAATATATTTTAAGAAAAAAAATACAGCAGGAGTTGTGTAGGTGGTAAAAGACAAGGTTCTTGGTTTTTACAGCCTGTCACTATTACAAAATAAAAATAAAAGACCATATTTATTTCAGAATTAAAATATTTTAAAGAATTTTAGGGGTTGAATATATTGCTTTCAGTAAAAAATAAAATAAAAATAACAGTTTGGGTTGAAGGTGGAAGTTAGTTTGTAACCACATATACCTCAGCAACTAGCAGTATGCTGGATTGTTGCACTAATAGTGGCAGCTTTGATAGTATAAAATGGGGGTCTGTAAAATTAAGTGAAAGCTGATAAAATGCATTGAATGAATTGCTGCCTTTAGGTATATCAATAATAAAAGACAAGACATGAGAGAAATATTTTCCATCCCTTAATATGGAAATGCCAGTACAAAAATAGAGGTAAGTAGAAATAAGGCAGATCTTGTATGTTAACTGTTATTTTTGCCACATGTTTTGTAACTGAAAGTGTGATCAGGCTTGGAATAAAGCACTTGATGACTGATGGTATAAAGCTGTGCAATGAACTGTGTCTTTCAGTTAATTTGTGCAGCACTTCTATAAATTTAAATCCAAATATATGAAGCTTTAAAAGTGTAAGATGACCATTATTCTGCTGAAAATAGCTAAGTCCTGGACCATAGAAAAGACTAAGTCAAAGCAAAAAATCATGTTGAGTTTATAGATGTGAATTGCAGTTGTCAATTATATAATTCTCAACTCAGAAGAAAGGAACATAAATATACTCAAGGCAGATTCTTGTTAAAAATCAGCTTTATCAGATGCAGAAGGATTTGTTGTATCAGCAAAAAGCTTTGTTACTGAAAATGTAGGTTACAAAAATATAAGTTTAATTGTGGCAAAGTGGATCTCCCTGACTAGCCACAGTGCTAGTTTCTCCCACCTGCCTCTGGGCATACCACCCCCTGTCTCATCTGCCATGCCTTGATGATATCTAATTAGGATGTTAATTAGGCAGGAGGCTGCCCCTTCTTTCCCTGATGCCAGGGGGTGTTATCTGTGGCTCCATTCTTCCCCTACACTGCAGCCCAGGCTTTGCAGGTGACCTCCAGATGACAGTGTCCCCAGCTTACAGTTGGACCAAGCTTAGCCCTCATTGCCAGGCCTCAGATGCATGCACATTCATACTGCCCTCCTCTCACTAGGGCCTCTCGCGCACTAGGGCATCTCGTACTTTATTCCCTCTCACAGGGTGTCTTTCATGCCTCGACAACTTGTACCGCCTTGCTCTCCCTTGGAGCGGGCCTTTTGGCCATAGACTTCAGCTAGCTCATACTTTGGGTGGCAGACGCACCATTTTTTGAGCCACTCCCATGAGCTTCACTGGGATAGTGGCCAGCCAGTTACCTGACCGGGTCTAAGCTTTCTCTGGCCCCTTCCAAGGCAACCCTTTATACTCAGACATACTGGGCTTCCAGCCCTCTAGTTTCCCCTTCACTGGGGCTCCACATCTCTGCCCCCTCACTGGGGCTACAGGGCTTCCCTCCCCAGTGAGGCTCAGGTGGCCTTAGTCATGCCTAGTCCCTTCTGGGTCTTACACCCTCCCAGGGCTCAGGTGGCTACAGCTGTGCCTGGCCCCACTTCATACCCACAAAGCTGGGGGGAATAGGGGTTAAGGTGCCCTGATCTGCCTCTTACCGGGGTGGTAACTGGCCTAGCATTTCCTGGAGGCTCTCATGCCACTGAGGGCCCCACTAGGCCACCCACTCCTGGCAAGGTGCAGTTTTAGATCATGCCCAGGACCAGGAGCCTCCAAACCATCCCCTACAGCTCCTGCCCTTACCTCCCAGATGTTGCATGCAGCCTTGCAGCCAAACGATGTTTCTGCCTGGCGGACAGAGATCTAAAATGACCACTGCAATCAAGCACCTGCTGGCTGCTTGGCTCAGCTCTTAAAGTGGCAGGCACCAACTGTGCCCTGCCGTACCAATCAAAACATTCAATATTTTTCTCAATAAGGCCCGAGTATTTTTTTTAAGTTATATTGGCTATATATTGTATTTGATTAAAAAATACATTTGTAGTTTAAATAATTTAAAAGTCAAAAGTGGACTCAAACCAATTCACTTTGACCTATTTGAAAAAAATACTTAAGTATTTGATAATATAAGCAAAACTGATAATGTTCTTTGAAATGTTTAATTTGATCACATCAGTATTTTCAAAAGAAAACTGTTTCATCAGAAAATTTCTCACTTCCTCTAAAGAGAATTAAAATTGGATTGATTGATTTATTTAGTTTTACTGCAGATGATGGGCATCTTAACACAGATTTTACATCAACTAAATTCCCAGGCTTTTGAATCTTTGCATCCTTCCGATACTTCAATGTCTCTTTGTGCCAGAATACCGGAATACAGTTACTATTCTGTCTGCTGTTTACTTTTTAACTGGGGCGAAAGATACTTGGTTAAGCCTTTTCTTGTTAGAATGCTCCATGAATTGTGTCTTAGACACCAAGAAATGAGAGTCCTGTAAGGACCACTCTTCTGAACAGCCATGCTCAAGCAGTGCCCTTATCACTTCAAATTCTGTCCTAAGTGTTAGAGATGTTTCCTCCACTAAATTATGCTGACTGTTAGTAGCTACAGTACTAAGGACAGTATAAGTGTCCTTGATCTGCACTTTTGGGGTGGGAAAGAAAGATGAGAATAATTATTCTTCAAGGCACATACAGACTGACACTGTCAGTTATGACTCCTCAGCTGGCACTGACAGTTCATGAATATTTGTCATACTAATCAAACTCACAAGCACCATCTTATCATAACTGTGCTGACACTCATAGTACTGCCTCCTTCAATACCCACGTCCTAGACCAAACTAGGGAATCTTTCAGTAGTAGAGCCTGAATTACCCTGGTTGAATGTATGTCTTCCACAGTCCTCACCCAGTCCTTCCCCAGTTATTGTGATGGAAAACTATTTCTGTCCTTAGAAGGATGTATTTGTTTTCATCCTCTGCATCAGCCTACAACAGGGAGACATCTCCTGATGCACCTCATTCTTCTCATTGGGAACCATCAGGGGTCAGAAAGGGAGCATAGCACCCTTTCAGGCCACAAGAGATATGCATCTTATTGAATAGTGTGGAAAGGTTTGATAATAGTAGAGGTGCTTTGATATAGTGGTGCCATATTGGATCAGCACCAATAAAAAGGAAAATTAACATTAGCTACTATCAGCCTTTTTTTGGTTGATGCAGCCAATAATGTACCAATAAATATAATATGCCTTCTGGCTGGGACCCTAGATGCTACATTCATGTGCAGAGCTGGATGCATGCATGTGGATAGGAATGCAGCTGGGTAGCATGGAGAACAGTGCCACACAGGTAAGCCTGTAAATGGGGAAGAGTTGTTGGAGGGGCAGATTGAGGCCCCCACGGTGAGGAAAGGAGTGGGATAGGGAGGAGCTGGGGTTGGGGGCACTGCCCAGTCAGGACAGTGAGTAGGACTCCAGGATTGGGAAGGGGAGCAGGAAGGAGCTGCAGGCGACTCATCCAAAGGTGCGGGGGTGGGTGGGGAGGGAGGCAGCTCCCTGCTGCTGCATGCACCCCCGGGGGGGCATGGTAAGCATGTCCCCCCCAGATTTGTGTGCAGGGTGAGGACAGATTTGTGCACAGGGCTGCCCACTGTGGGCTCAGGACTCTCTGACTTCCTACCTTTGCTTTGGGAGCCGCACATCCCCTGGCCACCCAGCAACAATGGGGGTGGTAAGTTGTGCTTCCCACTGCGACGTGGGTGGGGTGGGGGCTGGGCAGCCAGCACACAACATTTAAGGCAAAGACAGCAGGGTGGAGAGCCCTGAGCCCACAACAGGCAACCTGCTTCCTCCCTCACCCTGTGTTGGGGGCACAAATGCCCCCATGCCTCCCCTGGGGCAAAGGCATGGAGCTGCCCCCCTCCACACCCCTTCTTGCCCCCTGGTCAAACTGCCTGCTGCTTTGCCCCAGCCCCAGGGTCCCATTCACTGTGCTGGCTAGTCAGTGCCCCCAGCCCCTGCCCCTGTCCCACACTCTTCTTCACCCTGGGGGCCTCCATCTGTCCTCCCATGGCTCTTCTCTCCCCCATGCCCCTTCCCCTCCACAGACTTACCTGCAGAGTAGTGCTCTCTACACTGCCTGGCTGTGCTCCTGTAAATTGGTTATTGGATTGGTATGGGCTGATATGCCTGGTAAATTATCAGCTATCTGTATTGGCCAAGAAGATCTTTATCAGTACACCCTTGGATAACAGTCTTTAAATACATGAAGGGTTGTCGCAGCTGCCTGCAGAGGGTTCAGGATTGAGAGTGTGGTCGGGGGGTAGAAAGGTAAGAAAGATTTATTGACTTAAGACACCATGACTACACACAGATAACAAAACAACAGGCAGACAATTATAATTTGCGTTGGCATCTTATCGGCAGTCCCCTTTGATGCCTGATGTACAAGTTTCTTTTCTGCAGACCTCAGTGAAGTCAGGCGTCCCCGATCAGCGCTGTCCAAGAGGTACTGGAAAGGACCCTGGTATTCAGTCCTTGGGCTCCTTGAGATCCATGGGCCCACTGATCCATGTCAGCAACTAATCTTAAATCAGGAGCTTCTTTTACAGAGCTGCGTCTTCCTTCTAAATGATTTCCTCCGCACTGTTAAGAAGCTGGATGGAGCCTGGGGACCTGACTTGGAGTTGTATCCGGGAGGTGTTTTGGCAACAAGCAAATTTGCATCTGGGCCAAGGATGGGATTTTGAAACTTCTATACCAGTTGCTGTAGCCAGTTTGCATGGGGTCTCTGCTGGAGCAGCTGGGCGCTGGTTAGGGTCAGGGTTAGGACCAGGGTTAGGAACAGGAAAGGCTTAGCGGTGTCTTCCTGCTTTGAGTTGGTCAAACTCCTGGAGATGTATTCAGGGCACGGAGAGGGAGGGTAGTCCACACAAGCAGGAAGCAAGCTGGGCCCCAGGGCACCCAGCTGGGCATGGGCTGGGAGAGATGCCAGCATTGGAGTTGGCATTTTGAGTGGCATGGGCATTTTGCCCCAGTTCCTGCTTCCTGGGGTTGCTGGAGCAGCCCAAGAGAGGCTTTGGGTGCAGCGTTGGTACGTGGCCATGTGCCTGGTGCCCTGCATTAGTTCAGAGAAGGGAGCACAGAGCAAGCCCAGGGAGCCTGGCAGGGGTGTAGCTGTGAGCAAGGCCCTGGTGCCGTGGGCATAGCTCCATGCAGTGACCGCCATGCCCTTTCCTCATTATGGCACCAGTGAAAAAGGTGGTGGTTGTGGTAAAGTGGGGCAGTGAGCCGGGCATTTCCTACCCCTGCCCTCAATTTGGGGAGTTCCTGGTCTGCCCTGAGGGACGACCATCCCGAAGCTCAAATGGTTATACAAGGTCGAACAGTTATAAACTCTTCCAAGACCTTTTCAGGCTGGACATAATGATGAACTTCTTTACTGTCTGAGCCCCCAAGGTCTGGAATAGCCTGAGAATGGAGGTGGTTCAAGCACCTACTTTGAACGCCTTCAAGAGAAATTTGGATGTTTATCTTGCTGGGATCCTATGACCCCAGCTGACTTCCTGCCCCAGAGGCAGGGGGCTGGATTCGATGATCTTCTGAGGTCCCCTTCAGCCCTAATGTCTATGAAATCTGTTATTTGTGGGTGTGCCATTAGGTAGTTCATGTATGCAGGTCATGTTAGCTGGGCTGAGAGGGCATCCTTTCCATAGGGTTCCCAAACCAATTAAGGTGTTACTGATTTGAACCAAGGGGGGATTGTTGTACATACTGAGGACCATCGGGGGTAACTATTTTCCATATGGGGTGGTGTAGTTTCTACTACCAAAGGTGCCCTCCTCCTAGCCCTGTGCTAAGCAAAATAGCAGCGGTCCAGTTTCCATCTTTTACCCCTTGCACCAGGAATGAACACTTTCCTTTATCACAACTTTTCCAAGTGGTAAACTAGGTACTTGGATAGGTGTATCTTTCTTTAAATGTTGCAGGCATCCCATGGTGCCCTAAGCCAGGGGGCCATTCCCCATTTTTATCTTTGTTTATTACCTGGGAGAAAATATTGATGGAGTATTGCTTGTGCACAAGTTCAGTTATCGAAGTTTGACTTTTGTCTGCTTTAAAAGCAGTGTCCATCATGGCTTGGGAGAAATGGTCTCTCTCTAATCATACATCAGTTAGCAATTTGTCATTGTGCTCCAAAATTTTCCCTTTGAGCATACCTTCTCTTGTGAGCAGCCCTACTGCCTGTTGGAGATTTGGCTACTCCTTTAGTATTTTTCTGGAATTTATTTAAGTTCCATACATTCATAGCTGAGTTAAGTCTGTCTCAAAGATAACCTGGAGCATTTATTCGTTTGCAGGATCTAACTGTATTCGTGGAATGGAAAATGATTGGCTATTCCCACCTAAGTAACCTTTCAGACACGTGGGCTCTTGCTAAACAGTTTGGAAAAGTAGCTCGGACATGCCATTGTCCTGGTCTGAACAACACCCAGGCAGTGAACAATGAAGCATTTAGGAGGGTTGGGATTTTAACCTGTGACCTCCACCAGGGTGCGGAGTTATACATGGGCGGTGTTGGGGCCTCCCATGGGGGAACAGCCAGAGATAATAGTGAACATCCCGTTCTTTCACAGATCACATTTATCCTTCCCTCTTTGGGAGCCCGTAACCATCCTTTACCTCCCAGAGAGTGAAAGAGTTCCCACTGTTGCTCATGGGGATGATGTTGTACCGAGTTGGTGAAACGGCGCTGTCCTGGCAGAATCATAGCACTAATTTGCTGTAAGAACCTCACCAGTATAAAAAGATGGGGATAAGTGGTAGAGACTTGCAGATACAGCCACTTTCTGGTTGTATTAAAGTGGGTACCATTCCACCACGCCTTTGTATAGTTATGATTCACAAACCATGTAATAACTTTGTTCCAGCCTGCAGAGTACCTTCCCACCTGGTTGGCTTCATACCATTGCTGGAGAGTGTCATTAGCCATAAGCATGGGAGAGGGTAGATTCTCTCATAAACACAGTGGTTCAAGAGACTGAACAGATGCAGAATGCACAATCGGGGGGCATGGACTCAGGGCGTTGAGCTCAATGGGGTTTCCCTCAGGAAGTATGTAACAACAAACCCATAAACAAGCAGAATTATAACAATTACCTCCCTTCCCACAGTTATGCACTCCAGTCTTCAGGTAGGGAATGTGCCCAAGATAATAACTAGTGCCACAGGTTCACTGACAGTTACCACCTTGCCAGTCAACTATCCTGTTTCTTCTGCTCAGAGACTAGGATGTCATTTGCTCCAGGGTGGCGGGTTTCTTCCAATAGGGATACTGTGGCTGGAATATATGAAGGTCACCTGAGCATGTTTCTGGGGAATACTCTTCAGGGCCAGGCCACTCCTTTAGGTCTTCAGGAGCAAGTTCATTAATGTCTGGGTAATAAGAAGGATAGTAGACATGCCCTACCCAGGAAACAAGGAATTAACAAGAAGAATACGTTATAACAGCCCACCACTTTATGGTGCTAGTCAGTTCAGACTGGTGACCGAGCAGGACTCATCTTCAGTGGCAGGCTTAATTAGGGGTGGCTATGGTTGCATTTGTGGACAGATCCAATCTGTAGGAACAACACAACAAGGCGCTTGGCTCCCATTAGATGAAACTGACTTAAATACCTACCATGTACTATGCATACCTTTTGCCAGTAGTGTCCCCTTCCATTTATCTCCTTGGAGATGCGTCACTAGCACCCCATCTCCTGCCTGGAGTTTTCCTGGCTCACCACCCCTAGTCATTCTGTTGCCAGCTTGCAGGGACCACCCAATCCAAAGGCCTGCTGCATAGAGCTACTTCCCAAACAAGGTTGGTTATTGGCCCAATTGATAGCTCAAACCAGGTGCAAATCCCAGTGCTTAAGAGCTGGGCCAGCTGCCAACCACAAATTGCATTTGAGGATGCCATTAGCTTGCTCTACCAATCTGTTAGACTGCGGATAGCATGGGATGTGATATGTCCATAACATGCTGTTTCAGAGTCCAGTCATACACAAGATGATTGCAGAAGTGCAGGCCATTATCACTCTGTAGTCCTACAGGGTGATGGATACACAGCCAGCAGAGTTTCCAGTGCTGCACAAGTGTCCTGGGCTGCAGCTTTCACTGAGGTGTGGGCGAACGTTATTCCTGTGATTAACTTCTACGGCTACAAACACGTACTGTCGCAATGTGTCTTTGATATTAATGGATTCTATCCACACAGGCCCATAACACCGGATGCTTTCTGTCAAGGCTGCTAGTGACAGAATGGCAGCCGTCAAGGGGTCAGTATTAGTGTTCAAAGCTCGAAAGTCAAGAAAGCCGCCACCTTTTATTTGGCTTACGTGCTGGCCACACTGGATTGTTATACAGAGAGTGGGTTTGGATAATAGGCCTGTCCTCCAACTACTGGCTGATAATACACTGGATAGTTTGGTGGCCTCAGGAGGAGTTCGATACTGGTCTGCACACTCCTTTTATGGGAGGCAGGGTTAGTGGGATCATGCTACATCAAGTTACAGTTGTTATAGCCATTTCTTCTGGTTCTTAGTGAGGCACTGTGTACCCAAACTGCCAATTCTCTTGCTTAATGTACTAAGAGAACAGCGGTTTGCCTTTAAGTCCCCATAAGCTTGGTCCCCCTTTAAGTATTACTGCTGCCACCGTTACCTTAGAGCCATTAGGTAACACAAAGTTTGCTCAGACCAGATGTCCTGGTCATCTGGTGTCTCCGACTCTAATTACTTGATAAGGAGTTCCTTTCTCTCCTTTCCAATCTCCGGACTCTCAAATGCAGACCTGGGCACCTGTGTCTAATAGCATATCAATTGACTTCTTACTTTTGCCTAATTGAATCTGTAGAGGTATCCAAATTAAGGGGCTAATATTGACTTTAGATACTGGTCCTTAGCCTCCTACTGCCCCCATTGTGGCCACTTTGTTTGAAGGTTGGGCTGGCTGGACTCCCTAGGCCATGTGATCAGGGGGGTAAAGGCTGGCGGCCCTGCATGTGCCTGGAAAAATGTCGACAGTTCTGCCCTCAGGGCAGAGAATCCCTCCAGTGACGCTGTCGGTGGTGCAAAAGGCTCCACTTTTAGACCTGCCCTTTCACTACAGTGTTTCGCACACAGCCCTTGCAAGACGCTGGTGGGCGTTCCATCAATTTGCACTTTTTTGAAACAGGCAGCTAACAAGTTTTTCCACGTTTTTGCTCGCAGAGCCTTGGGGCAGCCTTCCCCAGCTTTTCCCAACAATTTTGGGGGAAGCAGGAGGTTTGTCATTCCTTGAGGCTACCATCATGGCCTTGGCAGTTTTTGTTGGCTTGGCAAGCTCTGGCTTCTGCTAAATGGGTAAAAGTTGCGCTAATCACTGGATCGCATCTCTTACTGGGCTATTCACTGCCTCTGGCTCCAAGGCCCAGGGCTGTGGTGCATTCTGAGGTTTGTGGGGTGTGAGGGAGGATGGGGGTGTGGGTCCCCCACACGCTTCCCCACAAGGTGCGGAGCCCCCACTGCCAGCAGCAGCAGCAGCAGGCAGAGGGCTCGGCACAGGCACTGCTGCCTGGCAGGGCATGGCTCCAGCCAGCACTGCATGTGGGGGCGAGGAGCACAGCCTGCCTGGCTGCTTCTATCGTGGGGGCTCCACACCATGCCATGCAGCTCCCTCGCTCACACCGGGGGAAGCCTCGCACAGGACTCTGCAGGGGGCAGGGCTCCCTCCACTCCTGGCAGAGTCCATGGACCTGCACAGCAGGGGGCGGGGAAGGCAGCTGGCTCCAGCGTGGGGCTTCCTCCACTGCAGGTGTGGCAGGTGCCATGCACAGCCCCTGTGATAGAGGTGGCTGAGCAGGCTATGCTCCTCATCCCTTGTGCAGTGCTGGCCAGTGCCATGACCCCTGGGTGCCACTGCCTGCACCTGGCACAGGCTCCCTGAGCACCCTGCCTGTGGCTTTTGCCAGCAACAGAGGCTGTGCGCCATGTGGCGAAGTGTGTGGGAGGGGTGCCCGCACTGCTCGCCCTTTCTCACATCAACACCCTGCCCAGCTCGAGCACTGTGCTCCCAAGGCCCCCCTGGTGCAGGCTCTACATTACGCTCCACACTTCTGCCCAGCTGCAGCTCCACGTCCACACCCTGGCCCTGACTTGGCCCCTGCCCCACTGCTTCCCTGTCTGCTGCCCAAAGTGTGCTGGACATCAGGGAAGCTAAGCAGGTCCCCATGGGGTGACTGCAGCAGGAGCTGCATGGAAGCTGCATGGAAGCTGCTTCTGGCTGGGCCGGGCCTTCCACCCAAGAGGGTGAGAGTGAGGCACAATAGGGTATGTTGGGGGGATACATATGCATAGGCACCTTGCTCCCATGCTCACAGGTGGAAGGGCTGGGCAGGGTACAATTTGTTGGGGGTGCTGTGAGCTGGATGAAAATGCCTGGTAGGTAACATCCGGCCTATGGGCCGCAGTTTGCCTACCCGTGCATTATACCTGCCATCAAAAGAATAATCTGTCAAAATCTCTACATTGAGAGAGATGTGGAAGAAATTGTAAGTAGTAAGGTTACAACTGTTTATTGTTTGATCTACTTTATTTTTTTTCCCATAATGGTTAATAGTTTTGGTGTTTCAGATAGCAACGAACAATGTCATCCCCACTATCAGGAGGCCATTCATCTCCGGGTATTTTATGTTCATCCCTAGATTCCCAGGCATTCAGAACCTTATAGCAGATCAGCACACAAGTCTCTTAGCAGCCACATGTGAGGTCTCAAGGTCTTGGTCTTACATAAAATTGTCTGCAATTTCGGGATTCTTCAGAATAGACCTCTGTGCTACTAATCAGAAAAAGAAATATCCTATATTCTTTTTCAGAGAGGTTTCCCTAAGCTCCTTCTCAGATATGTTTTCATTTCTTGAACTGCAGGACAGCTGTTATGCTTGTCCATCAATTCCTGAGAAAACTTCAACACAAGGCAAGCTCCATGATCTTTAACTTCATTGTGAGTCCGGCACTTTTGTTCCTATAACCTCCTACTGAACCTTCCCATCATGCTACCAAGTCTGGCCAACATAACCTCTCATTGTTGGTGGTTCCCTGCTCCAGCACCCAACATCATTACATCTGACAGCATGGGTGTTAGCTGGTTAACCACTGCTGACAGAACTGTGCAAGTGAAGTTCAAACCATTCTGATTCACAGCTGGGGAAAAATTCAACTAGACTTTTTTTGTAAGACAAAGCAGAGGAGCTTCCTTTGGAAGGCATTTCAGCATTGCCTATCACCTTTAGATGCTCCAGGTTATACTATTTTGTACTTTTTTTGCAATCTCCGAGGCAATTAATCTGATTCAGGGCAATGCCTCTCTTTTTCCTCTTCCAATAGTTGCAAAATTGGCCATACTTTTCCCTTAGTTCCTGAGTCCCCTCCTACATTGGAGATTGATATAGTGTTAACAGGATGTACAGGGACACAGCTTTGAACCTATAGCAACCTTTTGCTGACAGAGTTATGGGTAGGACCATTCCAACAAATGTAGCTAAGTAGACATATAATGGCAAAGTTGGAGGCCTTGATATCAGTAATACCAGCAAAAATTTTGAACATAACCATGTAAGTAATTAGTAAAGAGCAAATTTTAAAAAAATGTTGGCTCTGATTTTTGGGTTTTTTTCTGACTCGAGCTATTATTTCAACATCTAAATCAATATTTTCAATGGTAGTGAAACACCCTAAATTCATGTAAAACTAAAA
>JAGPOW010001296.1:121918545-121985904 GCA_030014935.1 Caiman crocodilus
CTCAAACTGTGAAGAAGTTCTTCCTAATGTCTAGTCTAAATCTGCTCTCTGCTAGCTTGTGGCCATTATTTCTTGTAACCCCCGGGGGCACCTTGGTGAATGAAACCTCATCAATTCTCTTCTGTGCCCCCGTGATGAACTTATAGGCAACCACAAGGTCACCTCTCAACCTTCTCTTGTGGAGGCTGAAAAGGTCCAGGTGCCCTAGTCTCTTCTCATAGGGTTTGGCCTACAAGCCCTTAACCATATGAGTGACCCTTCTCTGGACCCTCTCCAGGTTATCCACATCCCTCTTGAAGTGTGGCACCCAAAACTGGACGCAATTCCAGCTGTGGTCTGACCAGCACCCGATAGAGGGGAAGTATCACTTCCTTGCATCTGTTCATCATGCATCTGCTGATGCGCAATAAAGTGCCATTAGCTTTTTTTTTTTTTCTGGTGGCTTTTGTCACACTGTTGACTCATGTTCATCTTGGAGTCCACTAGGACTCCAAGATCCCTTTCCGCTCCGTGCCACCCAGCAGGTAATTCCCTAGGCAGTAGGTGTGCTGGACATTTTTCCTGCCTTGGTGCAGTACTTTGCATTTCTCCTTGTTGAATTGCATTCTGTTGTTTTCTGCTCATATATCCAACCTGCCCAGGTCTGCTTGTGGTTGTTCCCTGCCCTCTAGCGTGTCCACTTCTCCCCACAGTTTTGTGTCATCCGCAGACTTGGACAGAGTACACTTCACTCCCTCGTCCAAGTTGCTGATGAAGATATTGAAGAGTATCGGTCCAGGGACCGAGCCCTGCGGGACCCCACTGCCCACACCCTTCCGGGTTGATACCAATCCATCCACTACGACTCTCTGAGTGCGACCATCTAGCCAATTTGCTACCCATCGAACTGTGTAGTCATCCAAGTCACAGCCTCTTAACTTGTTTACCACTATGGGGTGGGATACTGTATCAAAGGCCTTCCTGAAGTCTAAGTATATGACATCAACTCCTACTCTTACATCCAGGCATTTTGTAATCTGGTCATAAAAAGAGACTAGATTAGTCGGGCATGATCTACCTCCTACGAACCCGTGCTGGTTTCCCCTCAGCATAATTTGTCTAGCTGGGCTCTCGCAAAAGTGAGCCTTGATAATTTTTTTTGAAGACTTTGCCTATGTAAGGGAATGTAAGGGTCAAAAAAGCTAATCCAGATAATGGGATAATCATCTGTAGTCCCCATTTAGATTGTGCTGTAGATGACGCACCCACTTTGTGGACAATTTCTTGTTCTGCAATTTCAGATTCAAGTCAGCTTTTAAAGTCCCACTATTTAAGAGCAGGTACCCTGAGTCCAGGAGATTTAAAGTGTTCTGCCACAGGCTTTTGTGTGTTTTTGAACTTGATGTCAGATCAGTGTCCCCTCATTCTCTCAGAGGAATTGCTCCTGTCTAATGTGGACCACAGAGGAGCACTATAAATAGGTAATGGTGTATATATTATTGGTAGAAAAGCAGGTGAGTGAACCTCAGATGTTATAATCTATGTTATTTAGTCCAGTGATGATATGGTCTTCTGATGAGAGAACACAGCTGGCATCTGGGTCCACTGTAAGGCCAGGTGCCTTGGTGAGAGTAGGAGTTAGGCAGCCTGTTGCTTGAGGTTGGCTGTTAGCCTGGGCAGATATGTTCCCCATAACTACCTCGAGATGGTTGTCATTTTCCAGGAAGGTTTGCAGGTCATTTATGTGTCCAAAGCGTTCAAGCTGGGGGTTGCTGATGTCAACCAGAGGTATTCTGTTGCAATTGTCTCAGGGCTGGTATTGTAGCAGGTCAGAGCAGAGGCTGATCTGAGTGGCTGTAGTTTTGATATTGTACAGGAATCCCTGCTCTAACATGCATCCCAGTTGGTAGGATCAGAGCAGATATGTTTGGCATGCAGAGTTTGGCTGATGATTGATCTAGTGGTGTTTTTGGGATGCAAGTTGGTGGTGTGGAGGTAGCCAGGGTAGTTGGTAGGTTTCTGATGCCATGTGGTAGCAATGTGACCACTGAAGATCTTCACCCTGATGTCTAGGACATAAATTTGTTGGGTAGAGTATTCGAGATTAAGTGGGCACATCTATGTATGGTGATTCAAGATGAATTGGCCATTTTTAAGGTTCATTAAAGGCACAGGTTCATTTAAAGGCTCATTAGCACAGGAAACTCCTCAGGAGCAGAAATGAGTGACAAAGCAGTGCCACTGCCCCTGACAGCAACCAAGGGACACTGACCTGTGAAACTGCTAGGTGTCTCCCTGCTCATGTCCTCTCCACTGTGCTGAAAGCCAAGGGGCTGCAGGGCAGAGGCAGACCCCCACCACAGTGCTTCCTCAGAGGACAGACAGGGCGGCGCAAGCTACTGGGAGCATCAGGAGCTCCAATACTGATGCAGAGAGGAAGCTGCATCCCAGACACTGGGGACCACACGTGTGGCTCTGAGTGGAGCATGCAGGTCCCAAATGTTCCCAGCACACTGACAGGGACTACTGCTGCCAGAACTGCTGCTCCACAGCACCCACCGCATCTTCTCAGCAGTGTCCAGCGGCAGTGCAGAGCCCTGGGACCTTGGTTCTGGTCTGCTGTCATCTGATGCTGTGGAGGCAGGAACACAGAGAGGGGGTTGGAGCTGGTCGGGGCCAGGCCAACCAGGTCTGGGGGGACTGGAGGCTCCCAGGCCCTCAGCTGGCACTAGGCTGCACTGCCTGGCTAGGCTGTTGGGGCCTGACCAGGGCAGGCTGCCCAGCAAGCTGCGTTAAGGCGCCTTAAGGTATCCACATGTAGACGTGAACCTAAATTGCCTTGATGCCCCTTAGTCTACAGTGCATTAAGTTTAGGTGCACATAAATTACGTGTAGATATGCCCAGTTTGATGGAGAGGTAGAAGTCATTAAAATCCTCATGGAATTTCTCTAGAGATTCCTTCTCATGTGTCCATACAATAAAGATGTCATCGAAGTACCCTAGGTAGATCACGGAGGGGAGACTGCTCTGTTCGTGTCCTTTCATAGCATCTGATGAAGTGAGCTGTTGCTCACAGAAGTTTATGCAGGTCTGATTCAGTTAGTCTATAAAGTGCATCTCTGCCCTGCCTTCTGCCTGAATTCACACTAATAGGCCTAACTACTTCTGTCTGTTCATGGACAGTGTTAAAAAGGTGCCGTCATGTGCAGGGCAGGGCTGGTAACCCTAGGCAGTGGTGTTAGAAGAGAAGCCACTTTGGGAAGGTGGTGAGGAGTGGGATGCTAGAAGACTCATCTACTTCTTATCACACGTGCTTGTGGAGAGAACAAATGAAACCCAAAGCACTTCCCAGTGGAGGACTTCAGAGTTGTCCCTGTTTCATTCAGTCATCCTCATATGATTTGGGACAAATTGTTGCGCTTCCGCATTGCGTGTTTTCTGTCCCTTTGGGGTTGTTTTTTTTGTGTTTTTTTTTATAGTGCTTTTAAGGCACTTGAAGTGCTACAAGTGTTTTGTCTGGCATGCCCTAGGAATACAAGCCTTAGATAAATATCCAACTATTTTAATGTTTCCGTACTTTTATTTTGTTTAAATCATACCTTTTCAATACATATGGAGTTTTACAGAAGCCCTTGTTCCAGCTGTTCGGCTTTATCTGCTTTTTTTCCAGAGACCTGAGGAAAGGTACTGCGGTACCCAAGCTTGTGATAAGTTTATTCCAACCATGCAGTTGGTCTAATAAAAGATATCGCCAATAAAAATCCTTGCCTCTATCTCCTGGAGCATCATGGTTATAACATCACTTCACCATTACCATGCACTGTATGAATATGAATAACACTACTATTCATATTCACAAGCAGGTATAGATTGCTCCAGGCACAGTTCTGGGATTCTTGCTCTGCTCAGAAGACCCACTCTCCTTTGTCTCCAGTGAGACGTTCCCTAGGGTTCCCCTGTATACAGCTGCTGCCCTGATAGCACCCACTGGTTACAAGAAAACAGGGCTTTGCTTTGTGTCCATTGTACAGCCTTTCTGCCCCAGCAGAAGTTTTTGAATCCAAATCCAACAATCCACCTTGTTTTTGTTTTTTTTTTATAAGTGTGTTATGAACAACTAACTCTCAGGGCCTTTGTGGCATTTCCCTCAAGTACTTTCTTTTTTTTTTTTTTCTGGAGACCTTCTTGGCATGCTAGTTTCTGCTGCATCCTCCATCTTAGTATAGTTTGCTGCTTACTAGCATAGAAACAGATTAGGGTTCCTGTGATAACAGTACTAAGGGTGGATCCCAGAAAAAGCAGAAAAAGAGATCTGTGTCTGCCTTACTGAAATGAACAGCATTCACAGGAGACTCTGGGACAGCCCAAGATCAATTCAGGGGTAGGAAACTATTATTTCTTTCTGGGCCAGTTTGTGATTGAAGTACCTGTGGTTGAACAAAACTTCCTTTTGGTTCTTAGTGTGTTGTACTGAACTGGCAGTGGTCTGACAGCAGAAAATCAAGTACAAAAGTTACTGTAACCAGGGACAAGGGAAACCTCCTCTGCCTGGGAGACTGTGTAAACTTGAAAGGTAAACTGCAGTAAGAAAAATCCTATTGACTTGTGTAAAAAAGAGTACCCCTACTCTGAAATAATAGTGACAAGGCAGCTTTCCACACTGTTGAGGTCCTTACCCTATCATCAACAGCTGCAGTTTTACGACCATAGGTCAAACTACCTGAAATTTAAATAAGCTCCGACAGACCATAGAAAGCACTTTGCGAGTAGAGGGGGGTTGCATACTAGCTTGTGCAGAGGGAACAGGGAGGACTTTATTCCCACCACCCAGTAGGCTGTTTCTGTTCCAGATTTTAGGGCCCTGGCCTGTACTTGGCTGTCGTGCTTGATAAGTCACACTTGCACAAGAATGTTGATAAGCTGGTAATTCATCTGTGTCTCCAAGTCGCTTAGAGAATGAAATGGATGGAAATGCTTACTGAAGAAAAATGAAAGAGAATTTGAAATATATCCCTAGTGTTACTGCTACTTGCTGGGTGCATCTACACGTGCATTTACTGCGCAGTAACCAACATTACTGTGCAATATGGGTGTGCATCTACTCATGCACATCTGAATTGTGCAGTAAATATGGTGACTTATACTCAACTAATTGAGCATAAATTGATATCTGCATCATGCAGGTATACAATTTATGCCCGCTTAGTTACTGTGCAGTAACCCAGGGTCTGCAAGGTCACTAGGGGGCTGCTCTGAGCCCAGCCCCAGGGTTTCTGGCTGGCTGCCTCTCATGGCTTCAACTTACTCTGAATTTAGTCCTAGGTTGTCTGCCCGTGTAGACGCCAGCCTAGTCACACTTACTGCACAGTAACTTACTGTCCAGTAAATTTAAGCCGTTGTAAATGTACGTGTAGACACACCTGCTGTGTACTATAAGGAGTCTGTGAATGGAAAAAAGAGCATTAATTTGACAAATTAGATGTTGAGCTAGGCACTGCTAGTAGTTTTGTCAAGGGTTATTTCAGGACTTTTGTTGCTGTTAGCAAGATGCAGGTAAACACAAAAGGGAATTTTTGGAATTGTGTTTCATTGATATGTAAGGAGAAGTTCCTATTCGAGTATTTGTCAAATACCCTTCAGCTTCATTGGGTCAGCCTTGTTAGCTGATCCATTGCCAGGTTACCAGACTACATGGGAGACCCCATTTTCTTGGTTTAGTTACCTTCCCTAGCACATCCCTGGTATTCTTCAGACTGACCTATTCAAATGCCAAATGAGTCTTGTCTACCAATCCAGACACTGGTACATGACATGCATGCCAGTCCTTTCCCCACTTCCAGCCGGTGTCTTCTGGGAAAACCTGATCCCTTGAGATTAGATAACAGGCAGCAGAGTTAAAAAGATAAACAGAGTCCCAGATATTTTGAATGTAGGCACCTTCCTCCTGCTGCTCCGTACTTTGGAAATACTTTAAAGATTTTGAAGATATTCTTCCCAAAGAAAAAAACTGTTATGGCAACTTTTCTGCCTCCAGCCTATTGGCAGCTATGTCTTGGTGCCAGGTTTTGTGCATATGCCCAATACATGCAGAGATCATGCCTTTAATTATAGCTGCTAGGTATCGACTGGTTTTGGGTGGCCACTTCTGCCTAGTACAGTTGTAGTTTAATTTATTTTCTGTCAGTATATGGAATGTACCATATTTACTCAAATAGAAGATGCCCCTGATTATAAGATGACTCCTCCCCCATGATTAGATTCTATATATGGAACATTTTAAAATTTATTATAATTTTCCTGGTATAGAATCTAATTATTGAAAGTTTGCCTTGAATTTATCTCCTACCCACTGCTACAGCATGGGCAATAAATCTGGGTGCTAAGTAGACTCTTTGCTTTCTGCTTCCCCCTAACTTTTCCCCCTGTCAGCCCCCTTCCCCCTCTTCTTACTATCAGACTCTGCTCTTCCTGAGTGCAAAGAAGTGAGGAACAATTTGAAAACAATAACTTTGCAGTAATTTTTTTTATAGCAGGGATACACTCAGTTCATCTATAATTGATATGTTACCTTTTTTTTTTTGAAACTGCAAGTTTTAGCATAGCCCCATCCCCATGTCTTAAGATATGTTTGTTCTGTACAGACGCACATTTTACAGATTTTCAGTGGTGCCCCAATCTCTGGCTTTTCAAAACTCTGGATAAAAATAGGAAAATAGAAATTCAAACTGTGCAAAAGACTAATTATAGGATCATTTTCATAGTTTTCAGTTAGTACAAAGCAAAGATGCTTCCTTCATAGTTGTAATATACCGTAGGAGTATGTGTTTTACATTCATATAGACAATGTGTTAATAGGGAATTACTTTGTTTTATATTCCAACAGTTTATTAGCCCTCAAAAATGTTGCCTGCTTTGGCACAGCAATTCTTAAAGCCAAAGTGCATACTCTTGCAGCCCAAATTAACACCTCTTGTGCAATCTTAGTTCTAGGAGATCTGAAACACTTTTAGGTAAGCCAATGTCCTATGTTGTGCAACTGGAAAAATAATTTGTTGCCAATAGAGCAATAATTGGATATATTCTTTAAACATGTAGATTTACTCTCAATAAACCTCATGGTGGTGCCATGCTACAATTTCTGGTGGTAGTGTAGATTTAATCCTTAGTGCATGGATGAATTCCCCAGTTCTTTCCTCTGATCCTCTCCAGCATCTCCCTCCTCAAGAGATGCAATTTTCACTTACTAAAAATATAAAACGTAATGGGGACAACCCCTGAGGGGGTGAACCTGGAAGCTCCAGGCCCCCTCCCCAGTGCTCCTGATTTTGTTCCCAGGAAGACTCCTTTCCCGGGCAAAATCTCTGCCTAAATCAGTACTCTGACTGGACATTATTGGCTGGAGGTGGGGCCACGGCCTGAAGGTCCCCTCCATGCGGGGGGACATCACTGTCTAGGGGAAGAAGGCTCAGCAAGACAGCAGGCTGAAAGAACAAGTAGCCCAGAAGGGAGGAGACCAGGGCAGGTATGCCTGCAGCGCTTCTGGATAAGACCAAAAACTGCATCCTGCTGGGGATGGGTGGTTTGAGGCTGTCTGTGGTGGGACGTTTCCCCAGAAAGCCAAGGCAGTTACCTCCCTGGTGAAAGGCGAGAAGGGGGTGCTTTAAAACCCCAGCCCCAACATCCTGGTGGATTATCCACACCCAGGGGCAGGCATTAGGGCCAGGCACGTCTTTGGGCACCGGTGCCCCACAGGGGTGTAGTACCCCAGAGGGGGCAAGCGTGTTGAGGCCCAGGTAAGTCTTCGGACACCTGAGGCCGAGTGAGGTGGCGTAGAGGAAGCCATGATTAGAAGGGGCAAGTCACTGGCCCCAGTTAGGGAACTGGTGGGTTGTGTTACCTGGCGAGGGGCTAGGGGCAGAGTCAGCTCAGTGTTTGATTAATTGCCCAGTTACCGTGCAGATGAGGGTCATGGGAGAGGCCCAAAAGGCTGTGCCTATGCTGGGCAAAGAGTGCAGAGATGAGCCTGATAGCTATGGGAGCTGCTCAAAGGAGCAGGGCAGGATGAACCTGGCTCAGTGAGGGGTAATGTGCAAGAGGGCTGGTGAGAGAGGGTGGAGTGCAAGAGGCCCCAGTGAGAGGGGGGCAGTATGAGTGTGATCCTGAATGGGGCAGTATGTGAGAAGCCTACCAGTGGACTGAGTTTAGCCCAGCCTGAAGCCAGGGTGTAATAATAACTGAATGCCACCTGCAAGGCATGGGCCATGGTATAGGGCTGGTACGGAGCTGTGGATAGGGCCCCCTGGCATCAGGGCAGTAAAACGGGCAGCCTCCTGCAATTTCACACCAAGTTTTGGGAACAACAAAGTCATGGCAGGTGAGACTGGGCAGACTGCCCTATTAGACAGGTGGGCTGGCCAATGTAAGATCCTGGCCCTGGGAAGGCCCCCTGTCACAGTATGAATTTTGAAGTGCTCAGTAATTTTATCAGAGATATTGAGAGCTGACAGCACCTAGGTAGCTTCTCCAGGAGAAAATATAGAATATTAAATGGTTGCCTCTTCTAGAGGAAACTGGCGTTACAAGAATCAGTGGTTGAAAGCTGAACCTGGACACATTCAGACTAGAATAAAGGCAGAGATTATTAACAGTGAGGCTTAAATCACTGCCTTTCTTCAATGGTTACATTACTCAATCACACAGTAGGCTTTAGCTAAAACTAGCTATTGCAGAGCATTTTGTGTGAAATGTTATGACCACTGTTACACAGATAGTCAGACTGGATGATCCAAAGTCTCTGTATTTGATAACATATTCAAACTGATTAACTAAGTAGAAATGGTTGGTTATTCATGACTGGTCAGTTTTGATGGGATCACCTGGGTTATAGATGACATCACTTTAATTTCTCCTGTAGATTTAGACATCCCATAACTGAACAATCTGAACTTGGAAAGCTAATCCTGCTCTCATTTCCCAGCACTTCATGGGCACACTTATATCAGCTTAAGAGCATGTCATTTCAAATGCCCATTTTTTTTTTTTTTTTAAAATCTGCTAAAAAATGTTAAGATCCCCACAGCATAACAGAAATGCAAAATAACTTGGGGACAAAAAGAACATACATCACTAAGCAAGTCAATTTATTTACCTCCTAATATGCACCTTATCAATTCAAATGACTATTTGAGCAAGCATTTCTAATCATTTGAGTATTATCTAATAAAACCAGCTGATAAGTTTACTCAGAACATTGCTAATGCTTGTTCTGCAGAACATATTCAGAGCTGCTTTGGACAGTTAGACCTTTGTGTGGGCACTTGTCCTTATTTCCCATTTCTGTTTTCAGATCTATTTAAATTTTGACTCTTGAATTTAACAACAATTATAATAAGGTACTTAAATGGGAGATTAATTTTGAGTGGCGTTTTTTTAAATTTGTGTTATGTATATTTATATGGGATCTTTCAAGATGGAAGGGGGATTATAGATCGTTATAGATGAGTTATTTCATGCATCACTGAACACATGTTTATTGTACAACATCAAGCAATGGTGTTCAACAGATTACAAAACTGAATACTATAGTATCCCTCATTGCTACTGCAGGGCTGAAAACATGCCAGCTAAAGTACAATTTGCCTGACTTTCCATTTGGTTATTAGCAAGGAGTCAGCTCTGCTTCAGGACTGGTTTTTACCCTGTGCTGCTGCTCTAATAATTACACACTGGGCATGTCTACATGCAAATTAACATGCTTAGTTAACACATTTAATCTAGTACCTCCATTGTGAGGTACTAAGAAATTGTGCATTAAAATGCATTAACTAAATGGCTGTAGGTTAGATAGCTAGAATGAAAATTTAGGTAGAGCACACACCAACTGCTGAAACTTCCTTAGCTGCCTGACTAAGGGTTTTTGAGCCCAAAAGCTTGCTTAATAACTATTCTCCAACCATTTGGGTTGGTCTAATAAAAGATATCAAGTTCACCCAAGGAACCTGGTCTTAACTAAATGGGCACTTTTACATGTGTTCCAGAGGTGGAGGACAGAACAGCAGTTTAATTGGAGCAGCTCTCAGAGCTGCTCCAATTAAAGCATCACCATGTCTCATGTATTGGCATCCCTGCACTTAAAAGTGGTGGTAGGGTGTTTGCGCTAAAGCTCATTTGATGAGCTTCAGTTCAAGTGCTCCATCACCATTTTAAAGCATGGGGATGCGGATACACGAGATGCACAGAGACTGCTGGAGCACAGTAATCAAGTCTGCTGAAGCATGGCAATTAATTGAGCATGATTCATACTTGTATATATATGTGGCCACGGTTTTTCAGTGATGCTTAATGCACATTGGTCTCTTTTAATGTACATTAAATAGTATGTTTTAATGCACGTTAAAATAGGCTAATGCAGATTAAAGCACATGTGCAGATGCACCCAACTGATTCATAAAATGGGAAGCAAGATAAATCACTTTAACTGAATCAACTGTATAGCTGGACAAGTTTTCAGGCATCAAGTGCCTTTCTTCAGGTTGAGACAGGAAATGCATGTCAAACAACTCTTCCAACTATACAGTTAGTTCAATAAAAGATCTCAGTAAATCCTTGCCTCTGAACACTCCCTAGGTTGCTATGGCTATAACACTTGCAACTTATTACCTCATAAAGCTACTATGTCATACATGATGAAGCAAAATATCAAACTAGTAGGCACTTTTGACAGCTTTTTATTTTGAAATAGCTCTGAGAATTTTAACACTGCATTTAAAGAGAATTTTTGTACTTTAAAACATACCCTTTTTTGCACAATAAGTATATAATAACTTCATTTTATCCTTCCTTATATGCTTAAAATACTAGTAAGGTCAAAGAGCAGCACCCTGGAGAATTGTGCAGAAGATGATTGTTGGAAAGCAGTAGTCACCAAAGATCTCTCCCCAAAATGTGGCATCATTGTGCTGGGTGCTGGAAAAAAAAAATCATGAAAGGAGAAGACAGCCTCTGCCTGAGACAGTCTGCAGTCAAATCTAAGCTAGGATGTCATAAGGGTGTCAGAGTGAGTGGCATAAAGATTACAGTAATAACAGTGTAAGATTCTATAGGTTAGCTAAAAATACTCAGCTTGATGACTGTATATGGTTTAAAGAATGTTTTAACTACATAAATATGTATCATTAGCTCCTGACATTCCCCCACCTCTAATTAGCCATCCTGAGCTGGTGTTTTCCTGTAAGAGAAGATGGCCTTAAATCAAAATGAAGAGTATTTTAAATATTGCAGTGTGTGCAAGGAGAGTTATAGAAAAAAAACCCTGAAGACTCTTACAGGACAAGAGAACAAATGACAGCTGAGGCTGGCACCACTGGGTAAAGGAAGGCAACTGTGTGTATGTGTGCAAGTGACTGAACACCAGAAGATGTTAAGGAGCAAGACTTATGATGAGCAAGCAGAAGGAGTCTGCCCA
Organism: Caiman crocodilus; assembly: GCA_030014935.1. NCBI lineage: Eukaryota > Metazoa > Chordata > Crocodylia > Alligatoridae > Caiman > Caiman crocodilus. The sequence continues at coordinate 121,929,990 of JAGPOW010001296.1, forward strand.
GAGATTATAGCATCAGCCTCTTGGGAATGTAGGCCTATGATAAAAAAAAACAAAACAAAACAAAAAAAAACAAAAAACAAAAAACACAGGACAGAGGTTAGACAGAATGATTAGGCTTGCAGATTTAGCTGCGCTGTGTTTAAGGTGATACTGAGTACATAGGGGAGGTTGGCACTTGGACCCGTCCTCCATGCAGCCCACGCACCTGTCTCTGGGGAACCGCCTGCTTTGTCTCTGATGTAATTAATTAATTGATGTTAATTAGCAGGAGGCTGCCATTGTACCACCCTGTTGCCAGGGGGCGCTATCTGCAGCTCCTTCCACCCCAATACCACAGCCCAAGCCTCGCTGATGGAATATCTGTTACATATTGGCCCCATTCCCCAATCCGGCCCCTCCTTTGACCTTCTCAAATCCTGTCGCCCCCTCTCAGGGCCTTCTTAAGGGCTGCCCCTTCTCTGGGGCCCCCTCAGCACTGCCACCCTCTCCTCAGGCCTTGGTAGGTGCTGCCCCCTCTGAGGCTCACCACACCCACACTAGGGCCTCCCTATAAGGCTGCCCCCTCTCTGGGGCTCACGGTGTAGGGACTCACTGTGCCCTGGCTGAGCTCCCTAATTAGGCTGCCCTCTCTCTGGGCCTCACTGTGCCCCCTCTCTAAACACCCTTTTCTTGGCTGGGGTCCATGTACCCCACAAGCTGCACCCCCACTGGCACTGAATCACTCTCCCAGGTGCTAGGGCCCCACGCCTCTTTGGGCCCTTATGAGGCCTCCTCCAGCCCCTACTAGTCTCACCCAAGCCACCAGTATTATAACAACAGCAACACAAACACAAGCCTCTGGCTATAACTGAAAACATAAGCCCCCTGGCTACAACAAGGCAAAATACAAGCCCTTTGGCTATAACAAACAGAAGCCCACCGGCCCAAACAACATTCAGTCCCTTCACCTCTCAGCTGCAGCCCCTGCCTCAGGCGCGCGCGCGCGCGCTCTCTCTCGCTCTCTCTCTCGCTCTCTCTCTCGCTCTCTCTCTCGCTCTCTCTCTCGCTCTCTCTCTCGCTCTCTCTCTCGCTCTCTCTCTCGCTCTCTGGGGCAGAGAGCCCCTTTTTCTGTGGTAGCCAGCAGGGAACTGCCAGCCTGGCCTTGGCTTTGGGCTTTATAAGAGCCAGGCCCTGCCCCTTAGGGTCAGCTGACTTCATTGGTTGCCCCAGCAACCTGCAGCTGTGCTGCCTAGTCAGTGCTAGGGCTTCCTCTCTGGCAGCTCTTCTCCCATGCAGGCACAGGGCACCGGGGTGCTTTGTGACAGGGAGATATTGGAGAAAGACGTGAAGGTACTGGACTGAAGAAGGGGAGGAAGATCAGCAGTGGAGAGATAGACCTATGGTATGGAAATGTTGACTGAAGTTGTCATCTATAGAAAGATGAAGAAGGATAACGAACCAAACCATGATAGTATCTCCACAGAAATCTGTGAGAGAAGGAAGAGGATTGACTGAAGGATGTGACCAAGTCACCCACCAAACCCACAGCAAGACTATTAGATTGAAAATGTTAAAAGACCTTAGAAGGTAGGATTTAGATGTGGTAGAGACCTGGCAGTTTGGCTCCAGAAAGATTACTGAAGACCCAGTTAGCTCAGTCCCAGTGGGGTGAAAAAGACAGTAGGCGTAGAGGGAAGAGAGGGTGGAGCTGAAGGGTACAAACTCAGGAAATGGCTGTGACTGGTGCTTTTAATCATATTAGAGAAGCTTGCTGCATTGGTAGTTAAGAGACATGGGGGTAGTTATTCTGAGAATAGAAATGACTGGAGGAGGGTCGTGTGACCTGAAAGGGGGAAAGAGTAATCATGAAAGAAGAGGAAGCAGTCAATGGAGCGGGGGTGGGGGGGGGTGTTGGAAATGAGATGAGGAAGAAGCCAAGAATTGTGTTGAGCTTTCAAGGAAGTCCCCAAGCTTTAACACGGCTTGAGAGAGAGAATTAAAAACAATTCTTCTAAGGTATTAGAACTAGATGTGTGGTGATACTCTTTTTGATGTATAAATAGTAGCACACTTCCCTGTGCTCGCGCAATGCACTAGAACATGGGCGGGCAATTATTTGGAGCTGCGGGGCACATAGTTTTGATGAGCTGTTGTGGGGCAGGTCAGCAACACCGCCCCACCCACAACTCACCAAAACTCCCTATGGGGCTTTGGTTGAGTAGAGAGAAGCGTTTGGGGGTGGAATAGGTGTGATCTGAGCCCTGTATGCCCTGCCCTGTGCCAGGGGGTGCGCGTGGAGGGGGCATGTGCACATCTGTGGGGTGTGGGGCTGCCTGGGAGCCAGCTGGGGATGAGGGAAGTGAAGGGGATGCAGGGGGTGAGGGGAGGGAAGGCAGGGGGCATGTGCAGCAGAGCTTGCCCTGGTGGTGGCTGTCCCCATGGCGCTCTGCATGGGACTGAGCCCCACACAGGCATCCTGTGCCATGCTGCCACCCACGCCTGCTGGCCCCATGCACCACTCAGCCTCCGGTGGGGCTGTTCCCCATCTGGCCAGTTGCTGCTGTGTTCCCTTCACCTCCAGCGGCAGCTCCTCCTCTCGCTGTGGGTGGATGGGGGGAAGCTTCAGCCGGGTGGCTGCTGCTGGAGGTAAGGGGAGCAGAGCGGCATCCTACCAGCTGTAGGCCCACTGGGAACAGTCCTGCCAGAAGGTCCGGGCTGGATACAGCCAGTTGGCGGGTCGTATTTTGCTCACCCCTGCACTAGAACAGACGGCAAATTACCTTCCGAGCTAGATTCCAAGCATGATTTGTGCTCTGCAGATGATGCTAACACAGCAATAAAGAGAGTTCAGCATTGTGAGCTGGAAAGCATGGCATTCATCTCGCATTGTCTAGACTACATCCCTGTGTCATTTTTGCATATTTCTGCAAATATTACATTCATTCCCTTTAACTTCCTCTCTGCCAAGACTCATTTGCAGCTTAGAATCAATTAAGACAGATTTTCATATTCATGATATTAGTCACTACGAACACATTCTGAACAGATATTTTTGATGTTGCCATCTATTTCAGCTTTAGTAAATTCTCATTCCCATTCTCATCAGGAAATAGAAGCTGTTTTTGACTTATCTTCTGTAGATACTGTGAAATGAATGAAAAAATGAGAGATTTTAAAACAATGGTTATTCTCCCCATTCTCCTTAAAAGGACGTATTATTAGGCTGACATAAAGACAAGTAATTGAATAGTAGTACATTTTTAATAGTTGAAGGAATTAAAGAATTGTATCACAACAACAACAACAAGACTCCAAAGAAGAGCTCTTAATTATAGAGTATTTTTTCTAGAGATGTATCTAAAGTCCTTGATAAAGTGGAATTTAAGGTTAGCATCTTCTTTAAGTTTTTCAGTTTTAATGAGATTGTAAATAACTTTTGACATATTAGACTAATACTATATATACCAAGTTGTGTGTCAGTAAGCAAAAATAATACCAAAACCAAAAAATGCCAGAAAAAGGCTGAAATAGAAACTCAAAATTTCTTAAGCTTGATCATTGGATAATAGTCTGTATAACCTCAAAGCAGTGATTAAGTTGCACTGTCTTTTGCTTTTGGCTAAGACTAAAAACGTTGTCCTCAGTCCACTACTTGTAAAGGTTGTGAGCAAGAACAATATCACTTCTACAGTAGGCTGTCCCAAGGCACTAACACCAAATTTAGCAAACAGGAAAGCTTTCTTTTTATACGTGCATTTTATTCAGGCCCAGAGAGCCATCTGGTGGGTTGTCACAGAACTAACACCTGAACTGAATTCAAACTAGAATTGAAACACTTCTTGTGCGGAAGCAACCCTTTTCCTTCTCTTTGACAGGTGGATGTTGATCTTTGTTCCACCTTCCTTAGGTTTTACCTGCACTGGCCCATCAAATCGATTAATATATTACTAAGCTGGTAGTCTTATTTTTAATTTCAGGTACCATCTAGCTTCAGCTTCTCTGCAAAGCTCAGCTTGTCTCCTGCCAGGGTGTCACAGCTGCCATTTAACACCACCAAAACTAGAAGCCAACTTCTGCTGGCTCAGGGAAATCCATTTTTAAAGCTTGTAGGTACAGATATTTCCATGTCTGTTTTAAAAATATTTACCTTTTGACAATTAACCAAAGTCTATATGTGTTTGTACTGAATTCAAGGTCTGCATTAATCTTGGATATCCATTCTCTAGCTATTGTTTTGGTGAGTGGCACCATGTTTATGCCCATAAAACACCCCCCCTTTTCCCACCCCATAAAAAAACAGCCCTTCGAAATTGGGGGTATCTTAAGCAGGAAAGCTGATTCTTTTTTCTTTTGCTGGGATAGAAACTGGAAGACGCTGTGTTTTAATGGCTTCCAAAATGGCTGCCACTTCTTTCTGGGTCAGGCAGCAGTAGGGGCAGGGTCTGGCGTGAACCCTCACAGTCTGCGCACTGTAGCTTGTGCCTGAAAAGGGAAGTTTGCTGTCTCAGGGAATGTGAGGTACTACGGGAAGTCTGTAGTATCTCAATGAAGCTTGTGGTGTGGAAACAACACTTTATTATTTGCACTAAAGAAGTAGCAGTCTTGCTACTGCCCTGTTAAGGATTTGAGGCCTAACTTTGTTGCTGTCTTGCCACACTTAGACAGTCTCCTGGGATGCCATACTTCCTGGACATCTTTCCAGGAGGACTTGCTTTATGCCACAAAGTTGGCCATGACTTGGGAAAAATTCCCCCTCCCCCCCAACCTACATTCTGCCCTCCAAATAAGGGCATTTGTTTTATTTGGGGGCATGTGGTATGTGAGGAATTAGGGTAAATCTGATGAATGGCCCTTTTAGCTAGGATAGTAGGGAAACTGTAGTGGAGAGGATTTTATTTGCAAATCACTGTTATGACTATTTCAGTGTTTGGCATTCTTCATTTTGTAGTCATAATAGCAGCCTACTATTCCCTCCTATCATTCCCCCTCTATCATCATTTCAGAAGTTGCAGTTACCGCTCCAGTCTTCCTGCAGGTGGAGATTGAAAGCTATGTTTTAAGCAATACATCAGTAACGCTTTCCCATCTCAAATAGCTGCAGCTTGTTTCCAGGAAGCAGCTTCTGATGGCAGACTCTGCTGTGCTTCCCCCCACCCCAAGACAGATTTCTTGGTGGGTGACAGCAGTTTCTCTACTCCATCCTGTTGGTGCTTCTCCAATTTGTGTAAAACACTTTGGTCTAAGAGGAATCTCTCCCCTCTTAGTTCTGTGAATCTAGCCATCCTGTTTTTCTCAGTTCAGAAGCTGGATGGAAAAAAGAAAATCAATTATTCCCATTGCTGTAAACTGCTTTTCTTAGAGACAAGGTAGTCCCGACCTTCAAATGTTTGGCATTTTTTTCCCGGTTGATTATTCCTATTAAAAAGCTTTTGGCCACTTAGTCATTCATTTGGGGAAATAAGAAAGCATAGGTCTTGTCTACATTAAGGAAAGTTGCACTAGTCTAAGGAAGTTAACATAAAGAAACCTGAAGTGAGACTGACACAAGGGGAGCTTAGTTAGGAAATGTATCCAAGTTGGTTGCAATGGTCTAAGCACATCTTTCTGGGCAGGCCGTCTGTTTGCATTAGGGGGTTCAAAAGTTGGATTGGCACACATTTCTTTCATGTAGATGTGGCCTAGAAGAGCAAGAGTGAGAAGGTATTATGAAAACAACTAGAAATAACTCAATCATCCCAGTGAAAATACAATAGGTAAGAAGTTGCTGAGGTAATGCTATATTTCGCTCTGTTCTAGTCCTTTTTCTCTACCCCTCAGCCCAGCTATGCACTTCAACTAATTGCAGTCTTCACAGCAAGCAGTTCACTGAGTTAAATCACAGGTTTGCTGAATATGAAACCTGGAAGGTAGATGCCAATAAGACTTCCCTGTTGGCCTCTAAGGGCATGTCTAGATGAGAGTGGATATTTGTTTTCCCAGGTAGCAGTGGTACAATCTCTGTGCCACGTGCATGCTGGTGCACAGCAGATTACCCCAGGTGGGGTAGGGGAGGCTGAGGCCAGCAACTGTGCTGGCTCCAGCAGCCTTACCTGGGGTCTGGGGGCCTTAGGGAGCTGTAGCTGCAGCAGTCCTGCAGCAGGGTGCCTGGCCAGCAACTGGAGCGTGGGTCCGTCTGGGCAGGCTCTGGTTCTGGGTGGTGTGCGCTGCTGCCATGTGCACTGCTCTGCTTTTTTTGGTGTGGGTTTCTTTGATCCTGGGATCTCCCAGGGGTCAAGAAAATGGGGACACTGCAAAGTAGCAGCGTGGGGAAGCCCTGCATGTGCGGTGTGTGGCATTGAAGACGAGTCTGCAGTGCCACGTACTGCATGTCTGTGCTCGTCTGGATGTGGCCTTACAGCCTTGGCACATGTTATATTTAGGCCCCAATTAAGAAGTTAATTGCACCATAAATAATAACCCTGCCACACATTCAAGCAAATTTATAGCATGATAATGTAGCAAATGATCCACAAAGATATTCCACATATAACATGTAACACCCTTGTGGCTTGTTTGTTTCACTCCTTAAATTGAATGTGTGGCATGCCAGGGCTGACCCATGAGACAGATCCCAAGGCTCAGCTGTGTTGGGATGGCATGAGGCAAACCCAAGGTCAAGGACACAGCTGCCTCCTGCTTGATCAGTGGTATTAGGCTGGGGGCAGCCCCAGGTTCTGGACCTAGCACCCCAGCCCAGTTCCTGGAGAGAGATGCAGGGGGTGGGCATCATGAGCCAACATTAAGGAGCCCTACCCTGATGTTGGGCTCAGTGTGTCCTGAACCTTTAAAAAGTAGGTTCAGGACACCTATGTGGGAGCCCCAGATGCACATCCATTTTTAAGAGCCTGGAACACCCATAGAAGCAGCAGCTGGAGAGATGGGACCTCTCACTCCTCAGCTGCTGATGCCCCTTCATGGCATGGGGCATGAGTAGGTAAGGAGCCAGGAGCGCCTCGCTCCCCATCTGTCTGTCATGCATTGTGTCCCAGCCTCTCAGGGATCTTTAAAGAATACACACTTTTTATAGCTCCCCAGGTTTCAGGACCCAGAGATCAGGGCACCTCTCCCCAACATCTGGGTCTGAGTACCTGGGGAGGTTTAAAAAGTATGGCTGCGGCTCAGCTGTAGATGCACCCTTTAAAGCTCTCCAGGTGCTAGGCGCCAGAGACGAGGGGACCTTCTGCCCATACCTCACCACCTGCCACTTCCAAGGGCACCAGTTCCCAACTGCACAACCATGTTTTAAAGACGCGAAGCTCTGTGAGCCAGTCACTGTGGAGGGGCTCCTCAATGTTGGACTCACAGCACCCTGTGCCTTTAAAAAGCAAGCTTGAAACCGGGTCCCCCAGCTGCATATCCAGATGCCCAAGGAAGTGCCCATCAAAGCAGGAGCTGGGAAGTGAGGAACTCCTGTGTGGCTAGGGGAACATTTGTTCTTTCTCTTCTTTACCAAGACAAGCTTTCAAATACTGTGCCAAACTGCGATCCTGTTCTCCCTTGGTTTCCCTTCTTACAGACTGATTACACAGTTCTCTCCCCTTTTCCTTGCATGGACTGCAATCCATTCTCACTATCATCGTTGTCACTTATCTTTGGCTCTTCTGCAATTGTTTTATATGTTGCTGGGGGTCTGCAGACTATGTCTAAGGGGGTATGTGAAAGGTGACTATGATCAATCAAAAGTAGGTATATACCTGCACTTACAATTCAGAGGGGTCCACATCTCCATTTGATTTTTTTTAGGGGTCTTCAAATGAAAAAAAGGTTGAAAACCACTGCTCTATATACTTATAAAGCAGAGGCCAGAACTGGACACCATACTTCAGCTGAGGCTTACCTAGATCAAGTGCTAGCCTTTCCTGTCCCTTGCACCCAAAGCTTCTGTATAATGCTAGCAAAAAATGGCATTTGGTTTTTCAGCAACAATATTGCATTGCTTGCTTTTATTGAATGTGTGATCCACTATTAATCCCAGGACTTTCTTTTTCTGCAGTAGTGGTATGGGGGGAGGGGAGGGGACAGAAATTATTTATGCATTTGATTTTATTTCCCTAGATATAGCACTTTACATTTATCTTAGTCAACAAAATGCAATTTAACAATAGACTGGTATTCTAATTTTTAATTTATAATCCTATCCTCCAACATGTTTGCAACCCCTTCTAGTTTTGGATTCTCTGTAAGCTTGATCAGCAAGTTCTCTATTCCTACATCCAAGTCATTAATAAGATTGCATCAGACCTAGAACCTGTATGTGATCTCCTGCTATTCCTATTAAACATTCTTTTGGAGTTACTTTTTGCTTCCAGTTATTCAGGCAATCATGAATCTACCTAAAAGTAACTTTTGTCTTGCCCTGGTTTCTCCAGTTTACTTATGAGAATGTCATGTTCAACTGTGTCAAAAGCTGTACTGAAAAGTCCAGCTGTATTATTTCCACTGCCTCTCTGTCATCCACCACAGAAGTTATCCTGACAAGAAGGCAATCGCATTGTTTTGCCATGATTTGCTATTAATAAATACATTTTGGCTTCTAGAGATCACGTTTTCTTTCAATGGAAGTTTTCAAATTGTCTGCTTTAGATTTTCCTTTAGTGGCTTTCCAGCTGTTGAGGTCAGACTGACTGGTGTGTAATTTCCAGCTTCTGTCCTTTTTTGACTTTATAAAGATGGTCACCATGTTAGCTCTTCCATCCTCTGGGGTCTTTCCTGTTATCCATAACTTTGCAAATGTTATTGCCACGGGCTCAGAGCACACGAGGGTAAATCTTGGTAGGCTCTGCTTCCATATATTCATCTAAATTTGTCAAACGCTTTCATGCAGTCTTCACTTAGGATCTGCAGCATTTCCCTGTGCCCATTTTTATTTTGTTCTCTCTCTTTCTCTCTCTCTCAGACTAAGGCAATGTAGTCATTGATCAGCTCTGCTTTTTCCTTTATTGTCCATGAATGGCTCAATTGTTTTGTTTTACTTATTATTGGATGTAGCTTTTATCCTGTACTAGACTGATATGATGTCTGATTTACTTTTAAAGTTATTTTTTGAAATTGGCTTGAAGAAATCTAGACTGATTGAATTCAGTAAGTTTTACTACTGATTTCAATAAGGACAAGATTTTACTCATTGTTTTCTGGGAATTTGCTCTGAGTATTTTAAGGGTTATATGAAATGCAACACCAGAGAGAGAAAACATTTAAGACCAATTAAAACTGGGTAACTTGAAAAGCATCTCCAGACTATGGCTGTGATAAAAACCAGTATTTGGCCAATGATTTTTGTCCATGAGAGAGCCATTTGCATTTCTTCCTATCCCTCTCTGGAGACACTCCTTTGATTTTCATCTCTGATTACTTGTCCATCCTCATTTCTCTTTTTATAGATTCTGTAGATTGAACATACAGAGACAATGTGTACTTCTATTTACAGACACATTTCTTATTGCAAATAAGCACAAATTTATGTTAGATGCATGAAATCCTTTTCAAGGTGCTTATTAAAATTTGCTAACAACCAACAGTGCTCTCTCTCACTCTCTCTATCTCTGCTGGCAAAGGAAATCACATGTAGCAAGCATGGGGCATTTTTGTTAAAACACCGGTGGAGCAACTTCCTACCAACACTTTACAAGGTTTTCTAAAAGTCCATTTCCTTCCCTTCTCCAAATGTATAAATCACAACTTGGCCATGTCCTTGCCTTTAAACTTTCATGTGCAAATGCTCCAGGACCTGTGGCTCCAAAGCCTTAGACTTAAGTCTTCCTCAAGGTATAGTGTCTTTATACAGTATGTTAAAATAGCCCTTGGGACAGAGGCTGATAAAACATGGTTCATTGTGTTCCTTAACTTTTGATCATGAATGACCCAGATTGTTTGATCTCCACCATCTCTAGGAAGTCCCTAACTCTTTTCTATATCCTGTATCCACAGAGTTGCAACCTGGGTCAGCCAGGTTGGGCTTTGTAAGCTGTTTTACCTTTTGTTAATATTAAAATTTTCTCCATCTCTTTATTAGTTTTTACTGTTTCCTGAGAGATTAGGTTTTCAAAGTATTTTTTTAAATAGTCCAAACTTTAAGTCCCATCTGTCTTACACATTTGCCAGCAGTTACTCTTTGATTGTCAAAATTTCTATTACGTTACATGATTAAAGGTATTCAGAACACAAGGTGAGAGCAGGCAGAGATCTGCATTTGAAGTGATTTATTAACCTTCTGTAATTTAGGTCATGCTAATTTCAGAATATCGTTGGAGTCTTTAATTTCTGGCTCCCTTTGTATTATGTGCTAATAGACAACTAAACATTAGTTTAACTCAAAGGATTTGCTCTTCTATGGAAGGGGTATTAGAAGCAGATAAAAATTCTATGTTCAATAATAGAGATTAAGCTGTAAAAACTAACCTCCGAATTATAGTTTTCAAAACCCTTATGCACACTTGGCTCAGTTAGTTTACTGAAATGCTTACAAGAAAATTATTTTTGGTGTTTACCAAATTGCGTAGTTATAACATTGCATCTGCTGGATATTCCCAGTATTAGCAATGGGATGTAAAACCACACTGATTCCCCTTGCATACTGAAATGATTGGTTATGGGTGACAGCAATATTTTGAGACAACATCAAGAAATATTCATGTTGGAATAAATCTAAAAATATTTTCACTAAACCAGGTTATGCAAGGGGTGTATGTAGTGTATATTCCACAGCTGTGTACTGAAGGAGGACTGTTGGCAGACCTGTGAGCAGCTGGATGTCTTCTGCTACCTTTCAGTGGAAGAAAATAAATAATCTCTTTACCCCAATAAGGCACTTGGCATATCCTGAACTTAATATTACATTTTTCTGACAAGAGAATTGTGTATTGCAAGTGATTACTGCTCTCCCCTTTGCTTCTGATGCTCCTTTATAAAACTCATCCTTTATAAAAATTAATAAAAATTGGTGTAAAAAGTAACTATGCAGGAACAGCTTTTTCTTGCCTGGAGGTGTTTAAACCATGCCTCTTTGGCTAAGTATAGAGAGTAAAAAAGCCCAAGGCTGAATCAATTCAATTTTCTCAGGCTAGTCTAACCTGCATAGATTGAACTGATAAGCAAGGCTAGGTTCAAACAGTCAAAAAGCCTGAGGCTGAATTGATTCAGTCTTTGCAGGTTAGTCTAAAATGCACAGATTAAATTGAAACAGAAGTGAACAGACATTTACCTTTGATTCAGGCAATGCAGCCACATACCTGTAGTGACTCAGGCCAGAAGCCAGGGGGCACTAGAGCTTGGTTCTCTGGCTGTGTGTTCACTTCCTCTTCCTGTTGCCCGCGAGGTCTCTGGGATTTACAGTCCAGAGTTACAGCAGCAGGACTCTCACTTCCTTTTTCTGCTTCTGGGTGCCTCTGGGATATGTAATCCACAGTTGCAGTCAACAGTAAGTTTGAGCACGGAAATGGGTATTTAACCCACCTGCCTGGCCCCAGAACCCTGCTGGGGTTTGCCTGTAGACTGGTCTGCATCCCCAACTGGGATTGCCCCCCTGTCCCATTGTCAGCCAGCCCTCACTGCTCCAGTTAGGGAGCAGAGGGGCAGGGCCAGCGATGCTCTCTGTAGCAGACTGCACAGCCCAGCCCAGGACTGCAAAGCATGCGGATTTAAGGTGAACCAGGAAGGGGTCTGAGACACAAGTTTCATAACATAAGGAATGTCTGGGTGAGGGAGATTCCTTACCCTCCATCAAAGCTGACCTCGTGAAGGAATACCTTGAGAGGCTGGATACCTTTGAGTTAGCTGGCCCTGATGGTTTACACGTGAGGGTACTCAAGGAGCTGGCAAGCATCATAGCTCAGCCCCTGGCACAGATCTTCGAGAGCTCCTGGTGCTCTGGTGAAATGCCTTAAGCCTGGAAGAAGGTGCCTATCTTGAAGAAAGGGAGGAAAGTGGATCTGGCAAACTACAGGCCCATCAGCCTGACCTGTATCCCAGGAAAGGTCTTGGAAAAGATTATCAAAGAGGCCATCCTTAACAGACTGGATGACAGCAACATCCTGAGGGATAGCCAGCATGGGTTTGTTGCAAGTAGGACTTGCTTGACCAATCTCATTTCCTTTTATGATCAGGTGACCTATCACCTGAACAAGGGGGAAGAGATTGATGTCATAAATCTTGACTTTAAAAAAAGCCATTGATCTGGTATCCCATGATCATCTCTTGGCAAAACGGGCTAACAGTGGCCTCAGCCTCACCACGATTCACTGGCTGAGGAATAGGACCCAGAGGGTGGTTGATGGAAGTCAATCGTTGTAGTGTGTTGTGACTAGTGGGGTCCCTCAAGACTCTGTACTTGGGCCTATACCATTTAACATCTTCATTAATGATGTAGACATTGGTAACAGAAGTGGACTGGCCAAGTTCATCGACAACACCAAATTCTGGGATAAAGCGTCCATACCTGAGGACAGGAGGGTAATCCAGGCTGACCTTGACAGGCTCAGGAGATGGGCGAACGAGAACCTGATGGTGTCTAACATTGAAAAATGCAAGGTTCGTTCTCCACCTTGAGAAGAAAAACCCGCAGCATGCTTATAGGCTCGGCAGTGCTATGCTGGCTAGCACTAGAGACGAAAGGGACTTGAGGGTCACGATTGACCACAAGATGAACAGGAGCCTTCAATGTAATGCTGCAGCTAGTAAAGCAAGAAAAACACTGGCTTGCATTCACAGATGCTTCTCAAGCAAATCCCAGGGCGTCATTCTCCCATTATACTCGGCCTTGGTGAGGCCGCAGCTGGAGTACAGTGTCCGGTTTTGGGCTCCACAGTTCACAAAGGATGTGAAGAAGCTCAAGAGAGTCCAGAGGAGAGCCATGCACATGATCAGAGGTCAGGAAAACAGACCTTATGATGAGAAGCTGAGAGCTATGGGATTCTTCAGCCTGGACAAGCGCAGGCTCAGGAGTGATCTAGTGGTCACCTACAAGTTTGAGGGGTGCTCACTGGGATCTGGGGGAACATTTGTTCACCAGAGCGCACCAAGGGATGACAAGTTCGAATGGTCACAAACTCCTCCATGACCATTTTAGGCTGGACATAAGGAAGAACTTCTTTACAGTCCAAGCCCCCCATAGTCTGGACTAGACTTCCACCGGAGGTGTTTCAAGCACCTACTTTGAACACCTTCAAGAGACGTTTGGATGTTTATCTTGCTGGAATCCTATAATCCCTGCTAACTTCTTGCCCCTGGGGCAGAGGGCTGGACTCGATGATCCTCCAAGGTCCCTTCTAGCCCTAGTGTCTGAATCTATGAATCATAAACCGGTTTGACCCAAATCATTTTGAAACTGGCTTATGTGCACTGAGCTTCTGTTCTGTTACAGGTTCAAAACAGTTTCTGATCACTTAAACTGGTTTATGTGCAACTTCTGTCCCTAGCCTTCATGAAGAGACATTCACTTTTGATTCCAGAAATGCAGCCACACACCTGCAGTGGCTCAGGCCAGAAGGGTCTGGTGAGGGGGTACTCTAGGGCAATGCTTCTCAAGCTATCTGATGTGGTGGACCCGCAATTTTTTTTCCAGTGTTCCACTGGGCCAGGAGCTGGTGCCCAGTTCAGCCGATGGCAGCAACTGAGTGTAACAGCACTACACAAATGTGTGACCAGCTGTTTCTTTCTCTTTCCTCACCTTACACGACATGACATCACCTGGAGTGTTGGAACATACGAACTGTGGCGCTATGACATATCAATGTTTTGCTTCTGAAAATATATTTCTTTCTTTTCTGGCAACTTGCTGTGGACCGGTGACTGGTGGCTTGCAGCCCAGCACCGGTCCACGGACCACCACTTTGAGAAGCACTGCTCTAGAGCATGCCTCCCTTCTTGGCTGGAACAGACAGCTTGATCCAAGACTAGCCCATCCACCCAAGGAGAGGGAGGGAGGGGGAACAGGGCGGGAAGTTTACAGGGGAGGTGCAAAGCTTCCTGGGATGCTGGGGGTGTGAGTTAACTTGTATCTAGAGGGGATCTGGGACAGAAGTTCAATAAACCGATTTAACTTAAATCAGTTAAGTCTGATACTACATTCATCCAAGTTTATCTTTAACCAGTTTTGGTCATTTTGAAAGTGGTTTATGTGCACTGAACTTCTGTTGTATTACAGATTTTAATCAGTTTCTGATCACTTACACTGGTTTATGCATAATTTCTGTTCCCAGCCCTTGTTTTCAATTAGGTTTTTAAATTTAATTATTTACCTTTTGTTCCTTTCTGAATGGAGAAGTTTTTTGTGATGCGACAAAAAGTCTGTGATTAACTTGCCACAAATGATGCCACATACTAATATTTAGTAGTCATGATAGAAAAACAGGAAGATCTCAGTCTGGCCCTGCTGACGTATTGCCTTCCATGGGAGCAAAACAGCTTGTTTGTTTGACTCTTTTCATGCCTTTTTATACTTGGTAGGTCAGGAAGGTTGGATACAGCTGTGAAGAGCAGGCAAGATCTCCTTACTTGTCACTCGCACCTTACGGGTAGTCATTGTGGTTGTACTTGGATCTCCAAGGGAAATGGAGCAGAGGCCTTCTGTTTGTCTTCCCCTGAGAAGTGAATGGAAGTCTTGTAGCTGGTTCTTCCTTGGGAAACCCGAGCCTTGTTCTTTGAAATATCTAAAACATCCTTTGAAAAGAGTATTTTTCAAGAACATTAAAAGCCATCAAAAATACCTTGGAACATGTATACTGGGGTGGAAGCCTCTTACATCTCAGCTGGTGCTATGAGCCACCCTCCTTTTCCAGCCACTCTGGAAAGTGGACAGAGGCTACAGTGAGGAAGTGCAGCCCTTCACATGGAGCAGTGAGCAAATTGGCACACCATTAGCAAAATGCAGACTAGATCAAACAGCTGGGGAACTGGTGCACTTTTAGTAAAAACTGTACCTTCAGAAGCAAGATCCTATCCTTTGCAAGCCTAATCTGCCCCATAGGCCATAGCATTCCAGTCCTTGAGTAGATGTCTTTAAAAACGACGGAAATCAACTTACCTAAAGCTTTGAGATAGTTACAGTTGACAACATATACACTCACTAAAGACAGAGAATGAAAGTGTGCTTTGAGAGGGCTCACATGCAAATAATTGAAGGAGAAAATCTGTAATGATCTGGTACTAGCTTATTTTTTTGAAGGGTAATCATGTATGGGCTGTTGGAAATAAACATTCTTTAATATACCCACTGCAGCAAACTGCTGAACTGCTGTCAGAATTGGATTTGAACACACATCATGGGCAAGAGCAGAGGAGATGGAAGGGGAAGAGAACATAGGTGCGCATTATGCAAATACAGAATTCTGAGCACAGAGAACTTTTCAGTACTGAATATAAATGTGACACCATCACAAAATAGCTGTCAACATATCCAAAACTAGTTGCTACTTAGGATCATTCTACACTACTTGTTCTCATCATGCTGTGAAATCCACCTTTTCTTTCATGAATGAAGCACTTGTTCCCAGATTTAATTGACCTTGAGGGGAATTAGAACAGCTGATACAGGTTAGTTTTGACTATTAATTCAGAGAGAAGTAATAGTGATGTACTTGGAAATTTTGGTCCCCAAATGATGTCTTAAAAAAATTTAAACCCAGATCCTCAAAGGAACTTACATTCTCATTAATCTTTCTTGAGGGGTACCAGTCCAGCATGTGGGCTCCACAGTTATCTTCAATACTTCTCTTCACCTTCATCTACTATAATTGTATCATTGGATTTACAGTCACCTAAGCATTGAATCCATCCCAGAGCAGCCCAGGAATATGTAAGAGTGTGGTCATACCCCTCTTCTGCTGTGCGCTGTACATGCAGTGAATTCTCTGAGCTAACCAGCATGGTGTTGGAGCTCCTGCTGTAGCTCATGTAGGCTCACCTTTCAGAGCTTGGGTTGAGTCCTAGGCTTGAGATCCTGCTGTTTTGATTGGTGAAGCCCATCCACTAATCAGGAGACACCAGGAGAAATAAAGTCATGCCCCTTTCCTGAGGGGAGGGGGAGGAGAGCTCCCTGTCTCTGCCACCAGTTGGAGGGTTTGGGATTGAAAGAGTGGTTGGGAGTAAAAAAGGTAAGGAAGGTTTTGACTTAACAAACACACAAATATGTGTAGTATAACAAGACAACAGTGACAGACAATAACAATTCATGTTGGCAACTTATTGGCAGTCCTCTCTGATGCTTGATGTATGACAAGTTCCTCTTCTATAAAGTTCAGCAAAGTCAGGTGTCCCCAATCTGCGCTGTCTGAGGGGTAACAGGAAGGACCCTGGTATTTAGTCCTCAGGCTCTTCGAGATCCACTGGCCCTCCGAATCTAGGTCAGCAGCTAATCATTAAATTAGTAGCTTCTCTCACAATGCTGTATCTTCCTTCTGCTGATTTCTGGATGTGCTAGCCAATTTATAATTCTAAGCTATGCTGTTGACTCACACTCTTACGCTACAAATTTTCCTTATGACTGATGAATAGCAGTATTAGCCTTTGCATTTTTCTGATAAGGTTAATTTTAACTGCCTTTCTACATACAAGGCCTCACTACTTAGAAGGCCTCACTAATCTTTTACTTTAATTAAACTCTTAGTGGCAACATACAGCTCACAATGCATGAACAAACAACAAGAAACACCAGGTCTAATCCTCACAGAGCATTCAGCAAGCAGCTTTACCACACAGACAAATCTCAGCTGTCACACTCCCCCTGGACCTGATCGAAGACTCTAAACTGTTAGGTCCAGAAGACTTCAGGGGCAGAGCCCTGCAGCATATAAAAGGAGCTGTGTGCCCAGCATGAGGGGCAGATGCAGTGAGGGACTCAAGAAAAGTGGAGCCAAAAAAAGCTGGGGAGCTCTCTGTCATGGGCAATAGGCCCAAAGCTCCTGGAGCTGCCACTGGAGGAGCAGGCTTGGGAGCAGTACGAGATGGCTCAGGCTGTTGATGGCGCACAGGGACAATGCATGGAGATCCAGGCCTGGGAGCAGTGTGAGACTGCTCAGGCCCATCACAGTGCACGGTTCAGTGCATGGAGCCTAGGCTTTGGGAGCTGCAAGCAGTGGCTTGAGCCTGCAACCCTAGCAGGACCTTGGGGGCTGCAGTGAGGTGGCTTAAGCCCCATTTCCCAGCAAGCAGCCAGGTCCCATGGTGGTGCATGGGCCTGAACCTAGGGAGCCAGGGAGCAGCGGAGGCTGTTTGGGTTAGGCACCCTGTGTGAGGATGGCTGGCTGGAGCCTGAGGGGCCTGGCCTGTGCTAAGAGAGCCCTCAGTGTTGAGCCAGGGCACGGGGAAATGGTAGTCGTGCAGTGTGAGGCCCAGGAGCCAGCAGCAGTGGTGCAGCAGCTGAGAAGAGCTGAGCCCTCAGTGCCCAGAGCAGGGTACAGGGTGGAGAGGAGCCCAGCGGTGCAGGAGAGGCCTGGAGAGGTGTTCCATCAGAGGAGACCCCATTAAGCTGTGCCCTGACCACCACCACCTGAGGGAGCATGAGTCATTGGGCCTTTGGGTCCCACAGGGGAAAGGCATTTGGGCCCGGCAAACCCAGAGAAGTGGTGGGGTGAGCAGCTCCCCTGCCTAGCTGAGGCCCTAAGGGGAGGTTCCCCTGGTGCTTCCTAGACATGCTCTCCCCCCCACCCCAAAGGGACCCCATTGGAAGGAGGACTCTCTTGCCATGGGTCAGGGACTATATTAAGGAAATAGATATCATTAAGATTGTTCATGTTTGAACCTTTTATTTTGTGATTGAAATATTGTATTATGATATTGTAAATGGTGTTATTTAGGGTTTGACCTTGGCTATTGGTTAATGTTCATTGTGTAAATATGTGTATATGATATTTAGTTTTATGTTTATGTATATTATAACTCAATAAGTTGTATATAGTTAAGAACTTTGGGCTTGGGCTAACTCTACAGAGGAAAGAGGCATCTGCTCAAAATTCTGGCATCCTTCTCACAGCACCCCCTCCTGCCTACCCATGCCATCCGATTGAGAATAGGGCACAAGCTGATAGGTGTGGGGTCTGCTTGCATGCAGCTCCAGAGCCCACGGTTGAACATTGCTGCAGTTTATCCGTCCCTTCCTTTATCCCCCTGCTCCTTGAAATCAGCAGGAGGGGACAAAAGGGCATAAGTGGTGGTGACGCTCAGCCCCTGGGCTCTGGAGCTGCTTGAAAGCAAGTGCTAAGCACTGCCAAAGCTTGCACCTTCTTTTCCCTGGTGGTGGTGCGCACCCCCTGGGCTCTTGAGCTGTGGCAAAGCACACATGGCTTAGTTGCCTCAGCCATGCCTCTCTTCTTTGTGTTTCATTCCTGACTAGCTTAGGCAACTATCTGTTCAGCTGGTTTCTGAACATCAATCCCCACTTTAGGTACCCATCTCTTCCCATGCCTTGTTCAGTAAGTCTAGGCAACTAACTTAGGGGTAAGGACTCCTGTAAGTGGCAGCACTTTTAGGGAGTAGGCTTGGCAATTCTGAGTACTGCAAGAGCTAAGTACTTTTGAAGTACCCCTACAGGCTGGACACAATGGCCTGCAGCTGCAAGGGCCTGCATAAAACCAGTGTGTACAGGCCTGGACTTTGTTTCTCAAGGTAATGAATGTCCAACTCAGCCTGTTATGCAAAAGTTAAAGACAGAAATGCTGACTTAAAAAAGCCTACTGATATAACCAAGGACCGAGAGATCCTGGCCACTAAGGCTAGGGACAGATATTCATAAAGCATGAGAGGGAATTGATCTAAGGTATGCAGTTTTCTGTAAGTGGTGTAGTTTAGATCAGCAGAGAACAGACCATGCATTTGCCCTTTGGTGGGGGGTGCCAGTCTGTGTGTGCTGAACTTCTGTATTGTTATGGGTATAGACCAGTTTCTGATCATTTATACTGGTAAAAGTGTAATTTCTATACCTGGCCTAAACCTGGGACCAGAAATTAAGGGACCAAAACAGCTTTGTCAGAAATTAAACCTACTTGGCAGACAAGAAAATAAGATTTGGTGCTGTATGCACCACTCCTTTGGGGGGGTTTATTAGCTTGACACTCATAGACTAAAACGCATGGACTCTAACTGTTGCTCCCACCACCTTCTGGAGCTTTGGGCTCCACTGTTATATCACTTGGTCTTCATTCTCCTGAAATCCTGAGAGCTGACCAGGTCAGAGCAAGCCTGAAAAAAATGAATGCAGATGGTATCACCAGCTCCACCAGCTTCTGCTAAATGCTGACTGTCGTCAGGAACTTGAGACTTGTGTTCCTGCTGTCAGCTGCTCCTACACTCATCTCCTTCTCTTAGCTCCACTTAGATTTCTCTTTCCCTTTTGTTGCCCTCTGTTTAAGAAAAATCTAGCTCAGCTGGCCAAGATGACACCTCTTGCGGCATTGCAGGGTGTCTGTGACCAGAGGCGCAGCTGACAGGAATGTCTTAAAAATTCTGTGCAAGTGTGAAGCACAATTACTGGCTCTGCAAAGAGTCATTATATCTAATCAATACAGTTCTGTGTAACCTGGGAATGGCTAACAGTGCAGAAAAGGCAGTCAAAGGAATCAAACTAGAGTTGGGCTTTCCTACAAACTATATTTTCTTGTGTTTATTAAACAAAAGCAGATTGTTGTTGTTATTAATAATCATAATTATACCAAGTAACAGACAAAAATAGGGTCAAATTCCATTTTCCTGCACTTGTTTAAAACCAGAATATTTGTACTGTCTTCCAAAAAGTCTCTTGGTGTACTGCCTTTTGGGTACCTCTCTGATGAAGTCACAGATATGATGGGTATCTCAGCTAGTTTTAACCTAGTCAGCTGAGATGCTGGCAGCTGTTTAGCAAGGCTAGCATGGAGCTCAGTATGGGCTAATTTTCCTCATTTCTCTAAGATTAACTTAAGCAAATAATTTAGGTGATAGTTTTTTGGAAAATAAACCAAACCTCAGTGTGTTTACAAACCCAGTTAATGAGAAAGGAAGTGCCAACAGGCCTAGCAGAACTAGCATAAAGACAGACCTCTGCTAAAGGAGACATGAGAGTGAAACCAGGATGCTGACAGTGGCCTTCAACATACGGAAAGGCTGTTAGTGATGAAAGTGAGAAAACCTTTATTTCTACCTGTGACCAGGGTGGATCCCAAGGGGATGCAGTGGCACAGTGACACCCCTCCCACCCCCTGCCTCTGCCCCTCCAATCTCTTTCAGACCATGTTGAGGAAGCAGCAGCATGGACTTTTTAAAAAGCCTCTTAATCATATAAGCCATGCATCCCCCAGCTCTCTTCCCCTCTGTGCTCAGTGGCATGTCCATGTCCCTCTCCCCTCCCATTTGGCCCCTCCCTCACCTGCTGCTGTCCTCACTGTCTTCAGCTGCCCTGGAGGCTGGGGAGTTGCAGTGCTGCTCCTGCCGCACTCCCAAGCTGCATGTGGAGCCAGGCTCAGCCAGGGATAGCAGCAGCCTTCCCTCTGCCATTCCCCTTAGGCAGTGTCTGTCAGCCTGCGTGCGGGTGCGGGTGCGGGTGCAGGGGCCGGAGCAGGGAGGGGGTGTCCCTCTTTTTGCTGCTGTCTCTGACTGAACCCAGCCCTTGCATGCAGCCTGGCTCAAGTGCAGCAGGTGCGGCCTCTGCCCCTGCAGCAGCCAGAGATGATGACAGCGGTGGGTCGGCGAGGCAGGGTGGAGCAGGGAAGTGCTGTTGCGAACAGAAAGGAAAGTGGGGGGACGACGGGTTCTTACCTGATTTAGGGACTGGTAGCTGTTCTTGAAGCATCACCTGCCTGGCCCACTGGAGACAGGAATTTGGGAGCAAGGGGTGCAGCCACTGCTGCAGCGTTGGTTACTGCCCCTGCAGCTCCCCCTCTTTCCA
The DNA here is from genome assembly GCA_030014935.1 of Caiman crocodilus. Classification (NCBI taxonomy): domain Eukaryota; kingdom Metazoa; phylum Chordata; order Crocodylia; family Alligatoridae; genus Caiman; species Caiman crocodilus. The sequence goes on from JAGPOW010001296.1 coordinate 121,950,859, forward strand.
AAAACGTAGCTCTGTCCTTGAGTGTGACTATATGATAATGCCATTACTGAGAATTCAAATAATGTTACTAGGTGTGAGCACCTAGAGCAGCTTCCAAAACAATGATGAGTAATGGGGATGAAGGGGTTGCTTCTGGTGAAAGACTTGGGTGCCTGAAGTAGACTTAGGCAGAACTGAGGAGCTGAAGCACAGATCTGTGATTACAACCCCCCACCCGTACCTCTCCCTAAAACCTCAAACCCCCTCCCTTCGGAAAAAAAAGAAATAAAAAAATTGAGGCCATTTTCTTTTAAGAAGGAGACCAGTTTGCTGCTGCTTGTGTCTCACGTAATAGCCTAATGGTTAGAACATGCACCTAGTTTTAATTTCCTCTTTGGTCCGAGAGGGTTCACCATTATATCTCCAACCTCTGAGTGCCTTTACTGGGTAGGCTGGATTGGGTATGTGCTAGGCTGGCATTCATCACTCCTCCTCTGAAGGCTATGTACTTTTTACTAGGGAGTCATGATTTATGGGGCCAGAGAGGAAGAATAACAGGAAACCAGACAAGGTAAACATGATTGTTAGGGACTGCTTCTGGGAGCCAGAAGATTGCACCCTCTCAAATTCAGGAAAGCAATGAACTGAGAGCATCCACTCTGCTCTGCAACCTGGGGACAGCAAGCATAACGTCACACATCGTACTCCCCTAACTGGAGAATGAGGTCTTTCCATTCTATGTCCTCTCCATAAATGTATCACAGCTTTTTTAATCTTCTTTTGTAACTGTGTTGTGGAGTTCAGCTTCATTTCCTTGCAGCTGAGCATGGTCTTCTCTAATATCTACCTGCAACAGGCTGCAAAACTATTTTTGTGATCTCTCAGCTATCCATGTAAAGTACAAGATAGGTGGCAGTTCCTGGACTTTCAGCACTTTACAGAACACCCCAGGTATGACTACTCCTACATCATCCATGACCAATGCTTGTGCAACCCCTTCTTAAGCACTAGTGTGCTTTCTGTTAGGTTTTAGGTTTAAAAATGAAGTATTCAACTCTAGCACTTAGGAAAAACTGTAACTTAGTGATCAGTGTGATCCTACTATAGAAGTTAATTTACTCTGTGCGTGTGTGTTGATAGCTCTATATGTGTGTTTTTATTGAGTGTAATTTTAAAGTGGCTAAGATTATAACTTGTATTTACTTACTATGTGGTTTGGTGTAACTGTCCCATGGTGGATATAAATGCCTATGCTGTAAATTGGCTGGTATTTTACTCAATGGAATTAGTTCTTTAGCATGTAAGGTGATAAATTCCCATGTTCTGTAGAGAAAATTTTGTGTCAAGCTCCATTTTACTTTCTGTTGGCATAGTGCTTTTGTCTGGTTTGCCTGGGGTACATAGCCACTATCATTAACCCTCTATATAATAACTTATTTCTCCACAATGTTTTAGGGATTCCTCAACTGCATTTTGATAAAAAATAGCTGTGCAACTGTAATTTAGTTTTTGACACTTCACAAGCAAGCTTAGGGTAGTTTCTAGTCCTAAAGAGTTTATAGTCTAATCAAGACAAGATGTACAAGTGTGTGTAAAAACCAATTGGAAGGCATGGAGAAAGAAGGATGAGGGAAGGAGTAATAAAGGCAGCTAAATGAACAATCAGCTGGCTTCTGATTGTTTAATAATTTAAGAAGTGAATAAATTACAAGGTTGCAAACAAATAAGACAAGTAACAGATGTTCCCTATTGGTCATTTTGCCAGTTATCCTCCATTGTTTTTAATCATCAGGGGAAAGATGCGGGTCTGTGAAAGAAGAAAGGTTTTTCTGTTATTAAAGGTAAGGAAAGGAAGAAAGAACATAACTACATATGGGAAAAGTGGGCACATGGTTATGGAGTCTGGTGCTTCTGATGGAACAAGGGTGGGCCTGTTGGCAGTACAATAACACACAAGAGTGGGCAGTTAGAGAAGGGCAAAAAAAAGGAAGGAATTTGTAGCTAATATGGCAGAAGCTACAGGGAATGTCAAATACACTTGAGAGATCCAAGCAAGAGGGTTATACCCTCTCCCAACTGGCAAACTTTCAAGTTGTGGAATCCTTAAGATACATTACAGTCAAAACAAGTTAGAAGTATGATGTTAATGGCATTTTTTGAGTGGTCTTAAACAGGAGATGTCAGAGGGAAAGGATGAGAAGGCAACATAGTAGTGGTTTTGGAAATTACTGATGTAGAGAGTTGGTCATTGAAGTTGGTTCAGCAGATAAAAACATCTAGGGAGAGGAGGCAGCAAGCCAGGAGAACCTCCTTAAGGTTACATGAGAAAAGGTGATACAGCAAAGAGGATGGTTTAGTGAGAGAGAGGTTGAAGGTATTAACTAAGAAGTCAGAGGGCTTCAGCTCAAAACAGGGAATTGTTAGGAAGGGAAAGATTTCAAGCTGGAAGAAATGACTGGAAACATCAAAGCGGGGATGGTGAGGAGTATAAAGGTGAAGTCCTGAAGGTCTGGGGACCTGTACACGATGATGTTGTTTTTGTAGAGGAAGTGCAGATTGGACTGATGTGGATGGCGAATGGAGTTGGAGGCAAGAGAAAAGTAGGTGGAGGTGTGGGAAAGGCAAGTAGAGAACAAGTGGAAGAAAAGAAGAGAAATGGGGCCAGGGGGTTGGACCTGTATAGCAAGAAATGAGTTGTTGGTTTCAGTCTGGCTGTCAGCAAATACACATTGCCTAAACATTTCTACATTTGACATTATGTACTTTTTTGTTAGTAGGCTCTGCAGAGAAGTCATGTACTAGATAGCTATTGTGATTGAACTACCTTCTTACCCTAGAGATGCCCCTGCCTGTTCAAGGTGGAAGAAATCTGGCTGGGAAATCTGCATGACTCTGCTCATGCTTTAGATAAGTGGTGCTCAACCTTTTTGCCTGGTGGGCTGGCAGGGCTATGCCCAGTCTGTTGGCGGGCTAGATCCTGGTAGTCTAGATCTGGCACCCAGACGGGGACATCTGTCTGTGTGGAGGGTGGTGGGTGGGGAAACAGCCTGGCCCCAATCCAGCCACACAGGGGAAGAGGGCTTGCCCAGCCCCAATCCAGGGCATGACCTGACCCTGATTCAGCCATGTGGAGGGACAATGCTTGGCCGAGCCCCAGCCCAGTCCTGTGGGCTGGGGGGAAGTGGCATGACTTAGCTCCATTCCAGCTGCTTGGGAGGAGGGGGCATGGCCTAGATCTCATCCCGATGTGCGGGGGTGAGGGGAGCAACCCAGCTCCCATCTCATATGGCGGAGCTTGTTAGGGCTTTGCTACACAGTAATTTTGGGTGGCTCCTTTTAACTCTTGGACTGTCCACACATCAACACCTGAAACTGATTTTAAGTACTCATTATGCAACTCAAAGTTATGTCTCTCCAGGGCAGGGTTATCTCTGACCAGTACTACCCAGCTCATGCTGCACTTAGGTGCGGCCACTCTAGGCTACACTGTGGTGTAAACACTGCAGCCATCTCCTCTCCCACTGGCCCAGATCGAGCCCACTCCCTCTGCACCCCAGATCCACATTTACTTCCCCCCCCAGGCCCTGCTTGTTTGTGGCTGCCTGCACTGCCTGTCCCCGGGTCAGGTCGCCTGGGACAGACAGTGTGGGCAGCCACATGTAAGTAATGCCCTGGGTGTGCATGGGGGGCAGGGGGTGGGTAGGAGGCAGGAGGGAACCCGAGGGGCAGGGGGCAAATGTGGGGAGCCCCAGGGTGACCAGGAGGCAAGCCTAGAATGGGGGCAGAGGATTTTACCTTTCAGTCCTCCAGGCCCCTGCTGGCCTGGCCATGATCCTGTTCCAAGCTTGAGCGACCACTAACACCCATCAATGTTTGTGCAGCTCAGTGTAACGTGTAACAAGGCCCCTAGAGACAGTGCTAGGCTAGAGCCTATCATCCTGGCCAGTATGCTGGTGGGGAGTGCCATTGGTTTGTTGGCTCTTGTGTTAGTGTGAACTCTTTTAGACAATTTGAAAATTAACAACATTTATAAATGGTAAGGAATATCAAAAATGCTATGTGGTGTATGGAGACAAGGCCAGTGGGACCCTGGGCAGGTGCTATGATAATGCAATCCAGTAATAATCATCATCATCATCATCATCATCATCATATTATCCTAATGAGTCCAGCTGATGTATATATGAAAGGTGAAGGAAGGTTCCAGTTTGGGAGAGCAGAGATGAGACATGGCCTAAAGAGCAATTTGCACTTTGATGGTTTGCCTAGCCGTGCAGGAGGGGAAGGGCTTTTGTTTATGTCACAGAGCAAGGCAAAATTGTTAATGGGGATCCGGGATATTTATTTGGCTTTCCTTTATATCCTGGGAAGGTTGAACACCTGTTCTGGGTTTTTGTTTTCATGGAAACCTTGAATCACAGAATGGAAGCGCTCTCAAGAGGTCATGTAGTCCAACTGCCGGTGCGCGTTCATCCGTGTTTAAACTACAGTAGTTGAGTGCCTTGAGGAAGAGGAACTTAGCTTCCTGGGGAGAGTCCCCACTGTGACGGTATGTGCTATACCACATATTACAAGCATGCTTTATTTCTGTACATCTGTTAATAGTTGTAGATATGTATCATTGTAACAGGTGTAACTATTTTAATAGAAAAGATTCTAGCTGACAACTTGCAAAAATATGTAGCATAGTTCCTACATCTTGTAGGACCAATAAACTGGTGACAATGTACTGCAAGTATCCCCTCAATAGTTCTAGACATCAGAAAGAGGTTCAGCTTTATATAATTAATAGTAAAACCTGTCCCCACATGAGTGCAGTTTGCTTTTCACTGATCAAGCAAAGAAAAAAAAAAAGCAAAATAGAAAAGATCTCATCTCTCTTAGCCTTTACTGAAATTCTTTATATAGAGAGGAAACCCATAATGTGTGTTATTCCTATGTGCAGCTAGGCTATCCCAATTAATTTGGATGCTAAGAAACTTTTTTTAGTGTACTTCACTTACAGCGCACGCTGCAAGGGACAAATCTGTGTCAGAACAGTTTATTGAGTTTTTGTACCCACTAATATCAAACAGCACCTCTGCCCATGGCAGTAAACTTGTATGTGGTGCTATGAGGAGAAACACCAGTAAAACCCCACCAAAACCTCCCCTCTAAATATTCCCATCGAACCACCTTGTGAGGACTGTTTTGCTAATTATATATGGTTGCTAGTAGGAAATAAAAGAAGTATGTGATGGTGAGGAAAACACCTGAACTTGTGTATTCAGATCCCTATCCCAAGTCTCGATGAACTCAACAGAAAGACGGTCCCTACAATGGGGGTTGTATTAGGCTCTTATTCACCATGGGAATGAACTGGTGAGCTCTAGCTCTCTCATGTGGTCAGATTCTACAGCCAAATGCAGCCTTGAGTGTGTGTTTCTTATGTTTGCTTGTTAAAAATTGATAGTGAAAAACACAGCTATTAGTATAACTGGCTGACCTTATTTCACATGGAGAAACTTAGTATTGAAAAATGAAGTTTAATTGAAACTTTTTCCTCCTATATTAACTCCCTTTTTGTTTCACAGCGAGTTAGCATTTTGTTTAATTCATGTTTTGGAAACATTCATTCTCGTTTTTATTCATTCTTTGGTTTCTGCATTTTATTTCATTTCTCTCACTTCCCTTTTTGTTTCTTTTACGTTTCCTTTCCACCAGAACAAGGAAGAAATGACTTGAAAAGTGTGAGGAAAAACATTTCTGTTTGTTGTTTTCCACGTGGGAAAATTCAGGAAACCATTGCAAAGAGTGAGCTAGTATCTTTTCTTAGTTTCTTATCCTTTTTAAATTTTCCCTTCATTTCTGGTAAAGGTAAAGAAAGTAAAGAACAGACGAGCACCATCATCACTCTGAAATGCACCCAAAGACCAAAGATGGTGGAATACTCTAATTTTGTGGTAGATCAAATATTTATATGAAATATGTTAAGACAGAATTAAAACAGAAATTTAATTATGTTTCAAAATGCCATGTATATGGGAAATGATTCCGGTTTTGACTAGTTACAGTTAAAGGTGTCTGTCACAAGTTATTTGATAAACCTGGGTTGTCTCTTGCTCTCGCTGAAGTTGATAAGGATTTTTCTATTAAGTTCAATGGCAACAGGATTAAGCTCCTGTAACATTCCTGATCTTACCATAATTCCAGTCCATCCTACAGAATTACTCGCTGACATTTTCAAATATGTTCTGATAAACTCTTTTTATGAGGAAACTTGGGAATCAAATCATGCTCTACAACCCTCTCTGGTCAGCAAATCATTTTAGGCCTCCGATTGTCAAATTCCAGTTGTACTTGTTGGATAAGCATGAAACATCCCTTTCTATATTGTGCCTCTGACCTCTTTTTCATGTAGCTTATGATAGAGGGGGAAAAGACCACCTCAGTTTTCTTTTAAACCAAAACTGAGACCCAAATATAGATATGCAGCATAAAATTTCTCTGTAGTCTCTGCATTGGCTGTCTCTGTGTTATCCAGGGTTCCCACCTTTCCTCCAACTAGCACGCTCATTTACATTGTGGATGGTTCAGTATTTTCACTCATGACAACACAGACTAATAGTTCTTGCTAGCCCATTTTATAATCACCCAGAAGTGAGGACACAGTATATACAGATAGGAAAAAAAAATTTTTTTGGATATATATTTTATTTGACAGTGGTTTAGAATATCATACAGTAAACAAGATTTCTGTAAAAGTTAATTTATCCATAGTGGTGCGTTTCATAAAAATAGTTGCTCACTTACAGCCTTTCTGTGACTATTAATACATGGAATTATATTTATAGAGATAGAGCTGTACAGGGTAAATTCACAGCTAACACTACACAGAAATATTATTTGGAATGGGGTTTAGATGATGTGCTGTCTTCACAGGTTATCGATTACAGCCGCGTAAAGCAATTGCTGCACAAGGAGTAGCTGCGAACTGTGCAAATTAGAGTTTATGCAAGCATAATCTCAACTGTTTCTCAGGTTTTATTGTTTGCTTTCCTTACACATAGAAAATAAGATATTGGGGCGTGCACCTACACTACAGAAGCTCTGTTCAAAACCAGATTCAATAAATTAATGGCAAATTATACTGAATTTCTAGTTTGGGGGATAAAGATTTTTTTTTAATTAAATAAAAATTGGGTAAACAGCTACGTGGGTTTGTGCTTTTTTAAAAATTATAATTGATGTTTTCTAAAAAAAAAGGTACATAAAAGCTGCAAAATCCTTTATTGGAGGCTTTTCAAACACTCTGATAGGAAAAAAAAACCATGCCCACATACTTGTAAGAAGAGAATGAAACTGAGTATTGCAGTCTAGAGCAATATTTTAGAGCGATAGTAAGGTACTAACCTATTGGAACAATGCTAATCTCAATGTGACTCCTGGAGAGAGCACATGCAGAACGGTTGATACCTAACTTTAAAATATATACTTTTCTGAGAATATTTATCTTCCTGATTTTTTTTTTATTTTTAACAACCAGTGTATTATTGCCCATGGGTTTTTTTGGCACACAACAAACAAACCCTACAGTAACTTACCAGGGACAAGACGGTGCTGACGGCACATGGAGTCTTATGAAGGCAGACTGGAAAGTTAAGCATTAGTACTTAAGGCTTGAAATTCAAGACAGGGAAGCAAGTAGGATAAAAATAAAAATGAGGGGCAGAAAGGGAAGAAATGCTAGCAGAGGCATTTCCATAATACAAACGAGGACACTTGAACATCTGTCTCAGAAACAAGTTTTGTTTGGGTGAACGTTTGCCTCAGTGGCATCTGTTCTGTCAAAGTGAAGGAGAAGAATTTAAAGTCTTTAAAAATAACTGCAATATAGCACTCTAGATAAGCGAAGTTACCATATTCTGCAAGAGAGAAAGGCCTTTCTTCAAGGAAGCTGCAGCTTTTTTTTTCTTTAAGAATCATCTTTTCATTATAAGGGTCTTTCTTGTTAGTGTCTCAATTTTGAGCTTGCCCAATTAAGATTGTGTGCTACATGCAATATTAGGGGAACCTGTGATAAACGGTTTCCGAGGACAATTTGCAAATACAACTCCACCCTAACTCCTTTCCAATGTACAGAAATATGATTTGTTCACAAAAATGGCAGTAGAAATGGTATCACAGCAACTAATCCACTAGATTCCCCAAATCCTCCTGTAGCACCCAGTGAACTATGCTACTGGGTATCATGTGGATTATCCCAAAGTGTTAACAGTGGAGACATATCATGAGTGTACAGTTCCAAATGCTTCAAAGAAACCCTTTAACCCCTGTCTGGATATGTTGAGAACAATTTATTTACAACATTTTAGCTCAGTTAAAAGATCCTTTCTCGGTTTCAGCTTGCTCCGTGCAGTTTTTATTTAAGGCGATGTTCCAGTTTGTGATTGCTCTAACTTGTTCCAGTTTCTTGATATAAAGTTTGAATGAAATCCAAGTCCCTCGTGCAGTGGAAAAAATACTAAAGCTACACTGCACCATTCTTCTCTGATGTACTGTCCTTCATAATGTTTTGGTTTCTTCCATAGCTGCCAAAGTCCCTAAAATGGAACTGGGGACTTTAGGGTCAGTTTTAAATCTCCATGTTGACTATATGCTGTTTGAGCTTATTAGACACTGTGCACATTGTCATGGAATTACACACTAATGTTTTCATTCCTCAATGCTTTGTGTGTATGCGTGATAGTTAAAATAAATTAAAATAAATCAATGTGAGACAGAAGCTAAGAAGAATGTTCTGCGTCAATGTGAAACAGTTAGAGGGCAACAGTCACTTATTTATCTGCTCATGGCAGAAGTGCCAGACTTCAGTACGCTAGGTAGCTTATCAGATCCGGGAATTTTCCATGGTCCTGGTGAGACAGTTGCCTTCCGAACTGCAGTGTTGGTGCTGCGAGTGTTGATGGAATGAAGATATCCCTTCCGCGGGAACTCACTGGGTTTCCCATCAGGGTCCCTCTGGTTGTGGTCCATATCGCTTCCATATGAGCTACAGCTATTGCTACCGTACGTTTTTGTAGCACCACCTGAGTCAAGCCTGACATGTTCAGAAGCTGCAGCTGGTTTCTTCTCAGTGGTACTGGAGGATTTGTGATCTTCTTTTGCACGTAGAGATCCTCCTCTCTTGCTTTCTGACTTCTTCAATCTCCCAACCTGTTCGTCATTGGTCCCAGCACACACATGCTCTCTTGCTCCAGCTTCGACCACAGCGCTCTGTCCCATAGCCTTACCTTCTGAGGTGGACCTGCCACCATCAGGGGTCTTGTTTTTGCCTTCTAAATATCCCTTCCTAGAAGCCTCTTCATGCTTTGACCTGTCTATCTTTTTAGGACTTGCCGACCTTTCTCTTTGCTCTCCTACCCTTTTCTTTTTGTGACCATTTGCCAAAAGCTCCTTTGGTTTTCTTACATCATGTTCCCTCTTGATATCCCATGTTGGCTCTGGGTTTATCTGATGGGAAGGGTCAGAAGGTGGGGCTAGATGTGATGAAGATAATGGTGAGATTATGTCATCAAGGGAAATAGCTACTTCCGGCAGACCTGGGGAGGTGGCAGAGGGAGAACTCCAGGAGTTTGGTTCGTCTGTTATAACAACAAAGAAAAGGGAGTTAAGGAATTATTTACACAATTGGGAATACTTAATTTTTTTCAAACAGCATGCAACAGCTAATATTCATGTTGGATGTCAATGCGGCAGTTTTTACTTAAGCAAAACTCTAGGTGAAGTAAGAAGGGCAAAAATAAAATCAGTGGGAGTTTTGGATGAGTAAGAACTGCAGAAGTTGGCACAGTGCAACTACTGAAAATATCTGTCTCTGACATGTTACATTTTTCTTTGCCTTTATTAAATAGTGAACAATTAGTAGTGAAAATATATTTTTATATCATTATAACAGCTTTGTTATTTGGCAATATCAACGCTGTCTCAAAAGACAAATGTGAAGGCTCATCTTCTATCTAGTATACATGTCCTTACAAGCATAAAATGAACAGCAAGAATTTGTAGCCCAGATTAGGTCATCCATCAAATCTGCTTCTTTCACCTAGATGTTAAATTGCAGTATTTAGGGACCTAAAATTATGCCTGATGTGAAGGCATACAGACTGGGGGAAATCTTGGCCATTAAGTTTGAATTTGTCTTAGTTACTCAACACCCAACACCATTTGGTTAGAATGTGTAGATCCAATTTCCTTAAGAGACAAGGGTACATCCTGTACTGTCACATGAAGAGAGTGGGATGAATCGTATTTATATCCATCTCCAAAATACTTAGGGGTCTAATACTTCAGTCCTTTGCTTTCACGGGTAGTCCATTGCCAATTATTTGAACTCCTGTTAAGGGGCATTAGTTCTGACACATTAGTTTTGAAGACTCATCGTGACTGTTGGCAGTCCGTCTCCTATTTGTATCCCTACCCTTTAACTACGAAGCCAGAGCAGCCTCTCAGATTGGTAAATGTTTTTCTGTACTTATTCTTGTTAGGTGGCTATATGTACAAAGATTCACATGCTGCCAGAGATAAAGGGATATTGCAAGGATCCACATAAATGAGGTGGAGCAAATAGCAAGGAACAGCATGTTTCAAGGAGAAAATATTACCTTCTAACTGAGGGAGTTAGCTGGGCTTCTCAGGGACAGCACTGATTGATCTGAACCGTTCTGAAAAAACCACACAGTGGGTGCATCTACATGAGACACTGTACTGCGTGGCAGAGCTAATTACTCTAATCTACACGCGCAGATGCTTACTGTGCAGTAATTGGCTTTAATCATGCATTTGCATGTCTTTCTTGTTGGTGTCTCAATTTTGAGCTTGCCCAATTAAGATTGTGTGCTACATGCAATATTAGGGGAACCTGTGATAAATTGCCATTTGCAGGTAGCAAATTTACTCGAGATTAGTAACTGTGCAGTAGCACATAGGTAGACCTTTGACTGGGAGTAAATATACTCCCAGTTAGCCAGGTAGCAGGGGGCAGCAGCAGTGGGAGACAGCTTTCTGCCCAGGGAGCTGCCTGCTGCCAGGGCGCCAGGACAATGTCCCCCTGCTCCAGCAGCAGGCAGCTTCCATCTCTGGCTCCACAACTACAGGGCCGGGGCTGGGAGATCTGTATCTCTTAGCCCAAGCCCTGTGGTGGCAGAACCTTGGCTGGGAGATTCTTACCTCCCAGTGCCACCTCTGCGGTCATAGGGCGGGGCTGGGAAATCCTTATTCCTCTGCCCAAGCCCTGCAGTGGTGAGACCCAGGCTGGGAGATCCCTATCTTCCAGTGCCAGCTCTCTGTGAGCTGCAAGTTCCTTACTTCCCTGCCCAAGCCCTGCGGTGGCAGAACCCGGGCTGGGAGATCCTTATCTCTGTGCCAGCTCTGCGGTTGCGGGGCCAGGGCTACATGATCCTTATCTCCTAAATAAAATGCACGCGCACACACACACAGGTTGTTTCTCTTGAAAAAAAATCTATGGCAAATTTCAAATTAACATGAGGATGCACATTATTTTGGAAAATTCAATGTCCTTTCCTCAATAATTTAGGACATCTTCAGCTGAGGCTGTACAGTTAAGCTAATGACTTGACTGTGTATTTTGCAGATAAAAATAGCAGAGACGACAATGAGGTGAGCGATGTAATGAGTATGAGCAGCATGATTATCTGAGGAGCTATTTATTTTACCAGATGGTGCTGGTTATGTGCTTAAACATAATGAACATATGTGTGAGGAAAAAAATAGGTACTGAAAAGGGAAAAGTGCAAGTTCTGTGCAAGATAAATAAACTTTGGGCTTGAAACTTAACTGGGCTGAGGGTCTTGATTAAATTAAAAAAAGACCCGGCACTTTCTTACCCTCTACTTAAGGTTGTGCAATATACCATCTGCTCCATGTTTGGCACTTAAGCAAGAAAAAAATAAAAACAAGGATTAACTTTTTGTGCTTCTTGGCTTTCATGAATTTGCCTATGAAAAGCAGGTGCTGTAAAGGCATACTGTCCACTTCCACATATCTCCCGGCACATTTGTTTTCTTAATTCTGCTGTGCAAATCTGGTAGAGTAAGGAGAGGCTTTGGAGAAGGCAGAGGAGAAAAGCACACTCTTAGCCTGAGAAGACCTGAAGCCCACTAGACCCTGTTATACCTAAATATGTCACTGAGCTTTATTTCTGGAGTTAAAGACATTTCTGAATTATTCTACCGCAAAACTGGCTGGTCTAGACTACAGGTTGCTTTGCAACGCAAGGATATCTGAGATAGCTGTGGATGAGTTGACTCAGGTATTGCAGGTAACTTATTTGGGTGACATAGAGCTCAGCATGGTAAAATGTAGCCCAAATCAAATTATTCAAATCATAGAATCATAGAAAGTTTGGGTTGGAAGGGACCTCAGGAGGTTATCTAGTCCAACCCCCTGCTCAAAGGAGGACCATGCCCAACTAGATCATCCCAGCCAAGGCTTTGTCCAGGCAGGTCTTAAAAACCTTCAAAGATGGAGATTCCACAACCTCTCTGGGTAACCTGTTCCAGTGCTTTACTAACCTCCTAGTGAGCATGTTTCTTCTAATATCTAACCTATATCACCCCAGGCTGAGCTATTTGCTGCTGCTTCTGACACCAAAAGTAATTAATTTACAAGTAGCTTGGGGACCTCTACACTACAGTCTGCAGCTTATATACACCCTATGACTTGAGGTGTTAACCCTACGCTTGCTTTCTTCTTTTTTTACCATATATTTGTCTGAAGCAATTTCTTCCTTGAAGGATTAATGGAACAGACTTTCAAATGAAGATCATATCTGTCAGAATCACATCAGAATTAGCTTTAAAAAACCTAAATTTCTGTTTTTGTCCTCATTTAGCACCAGTTGTGTAACGTGGGGTGGGCAAGTGGGACACATGCCCTGGGTGCCACCTAAGGGGAAGGGTGCTAGAATGATGTAGGGTTGGGGGTAGGCTGGCTTTACTTCAGGGCAACTCACTGCCCTGACTATTGCCTTGCTTTGCTTTGCTGGCTCTTTGTGAATCCAGGAAGCTGCTGGTACAGGCAATGGGTGTCATTGAGTGCAAAGCATTGTTGGAAGGGTAATTTTCTAGGACAGCAGTGAAGTTTGCCGTTTTGTTGGTGTGGGGGGTTGACCCCCATTTTTTTACAGCTGAATTCAGCATTTTTTTCCCTTTCTGGACATGGGCTTCATGGGTGAAAATTCCCCTCCCCTCCAAGCAACAGCAAACCCCACTGGCAGGCCAGAGAACTACAATTCCCAGAACATCTTGCACTTTATGATGCACATTGCCTAGCTCTCTGCTCTGTTCCTGATTGAGAAGGTAGGAGGAAGTGTGGGCAGGGAAGGGTGAGATGGCTCCCCAGGGTGCATTCTTTCCACACTATGCCTCTGTTTAACACCCATACAAAACCTCTATAATCACCTATGAGAGTAGAAAAGACACAGGTACAGGAAAAAGAAACAACTATAAGAATACATATTGCAGGTCTAACATAAACACCTTGCCCCTAGGTTAGTGGGCTCCTGAGCTTGTGCTTGATTGACATAAACAAACTTACTATATTCTTCTTTTTACAGTTTCCTGTGATGTGATTTTTTTTTTTATGCTGAAGAGAACTAGAATCTAATGAGCCATTCTTGATTCCCAAATCTCATGTGAGATCAGTGATATCAGAGTAGCCTATTACTGGGTACATCTACACATGCACTTTACAGCAGAGTAGACTAATTAGCTCCACAGTAAAGCATCACAGTCTACATGTGTGCTAATATTAGGACACAGTAGATACATTAACTTCACTGGAGATGGTATTATCTTATGATGGAGTAATTACATGCGATTAAACATATGTGTAGACTGTGGCAGGGGCCTCTTGGGGCAGGAGGGTGCTAAAGTACAGGTGCTGCCTGCTGGCTACCCCTGCACTGTATCACCCTTGTGCTCCAGCCAGCCCCTCTGTTACCTAGCACCACCAATCGGAGCCTGGGGCTGATTCCCTAGGCCTCTGGTAGCCCAGGGCCACTCCATCCCAGCTTGAACTTCTGTAGTCCCAGGTGCACATGTAAATGCTGTGCCCGGAAGCAGTTTTTTCTGGTGTGTAGCATGTTGGAGCTTATCACTCCAGCTTAATTAGACGTGTAGATGCATTTACTTTCGGGAACATCGGCTGCCAATAGATGTGCTCCTTCACATTCTAATTAGAAAGCAACAAATCTACTAATTGAGTCTGCACTGTACTCTAATTATAACACTCCAGCATCACCTCACCGTCACATGTATTAATCCCCGACACATTTCAAACTGGCTGCAGGAGCGCTTTATCCAAATCTCTATAAATGAGCTTTAGATAAAGCGCCCTATGGCCATTTTGAAACTCTGTGGGGCTTAATACACATGATGGTATCCCATTTTAATTACAGTGACTGCCCAGGAACTGCTGTAATTTAAACTTTCCCTCTGTCCCCAAGCACATGTATAGGCAGCCATCAATTCCAATCCTGTAAATAGTCAGGACCAGCAAAATCCGGCAACCTGATCTAGTCACTGCAAACTAAGAATGTGCCAGCCCCCTGAAAATTAATTAGCCCTCATCTGAGCAGGCAGAAGATTGAATCCCACTTACTTATCAACCTTTGACTAACAGACTGGACCAGAGTGGGGTGTGGGCTCTGAAAACAACAGAGTTGTATAGGATCCTGCACTCGACAGGATGTGCAGTTACTTACTGGAAAGTGCCTGAAGATGATTTGGAAACAATTTGTGAGGCCCCGAAAAACCCCTATGCTGTTTGCCCTCGTGAGCTGAACCAGTTCAGCCATCCTCACCAACTGCCCAATCAGAGTCTGGCCAGGAAGGCTTATGTCCATTCTTTTAACTCTTGGTCAAACTGTCACAGGATCTTCGATGCCTCACAAATGGACAGAACCCTGGTCTTACACCTCTGCCATAACTATATTATGCCACCATCATGTAAGCACTGTATAAAATATTGCATTAGGGCTGGGCTTCACTGTAGTCACTGTGGCCCATGCAGACATACCTGAACTACCTGTAAACTTGTTACCTTAGAAACCATTAGCAGTATTGCTGCAGCACAGCAAAACTCAGCCCTGGCTGCAAAACCGTATGAGAAAGCTCAGTAAGTACTTGGAAGAGTTGTGGTGCAGTGCTAACATGGCTAGACTGTCAGTATCCAAGCTACTGCAAAACCAGCTTGACTATGGATACCATGGGCATGGACTGAGAATAGGGCGAGTGGGGTGGTATGTGTGTAGAAATCCCTTCAGACCTAGAAGGGTGGCATCCTGAAGGTCTCTTCCACTTGCTCACGCAGTTCAGTGGTTCAACCCTGGTGGGGACCCTCATGCCCCACTAATGGTCCCCTCTGCCTGCTGTGGCACTGGCTCTCTGACCTGTTTCTCCGCAACTCCCTTTTTGCAGTGTCCCCCTCTTGCAGTGCCCCAGGCTTCCCTGCTCTGTCCCAGGTATGTTCTCTTGCTCCATTCTTACCCTCACTGCCAAATGTGCCCCTGCAGTTCACCTCTAGGCATACAATTATGGGGCAAAGTAGCACTTAGTATGGAGGAGGGAGGGCTGGGGCCTTGCCAGTGGGAGAAGGGAGACATGTACTCTGGGGTTATCTGAGCCGCAGTAGGCAGAGGCATCCAAGGTTGGGAAATGCTGGTCCAGGGCACATAGCTAACTAGTTAAAATAATTATAGGATGACAGCACATGTCTAGGCAAGACTCTCACTAAACCCCAAACCTTGATACCTTTCACTTTTGGCCATGTGATACTTTGTAGGCAAGTTAAAAACTTTTGTCTCTACCCCAAATTGCATTGAGATGACTCTCTTATTTATTTCATTTAGACATATTGGATCTGAAGGGAAGTCTGATGTCTGCAGTAATAACATTTTTTTTTAATGGGCACATTTTTAGATATAACAAAGAGTTAATTAGGGCATGAATTATTTCAACAGCTGCATTATCTGTAATCTAAAATATATAACAGTACCAGCATTTCCCAGTCCAAAAAATACTACCAGCAGGCAGAATTTAATGGAAATGTTTTCTGTGAGAGAACTGCCAGGATTTTGTTTTGGTAAACTATTGGTCCTGGTGGAATTTGTGGAACCATTTTTTGGTGATAATCTAATAAATATTAAATTTGCTATGGCTTAACAAATTTCCAGCATCTGCGTAACAGAGAGGAAACTGGTATGAAGTAAATCTGCCATTTATATTTTGCGGAGTGATATGAAATGTGAATTAGAAATGGAGAACAATGACTTTCTGTATCTGTAGACTTTGTCATTTAGAGAGAGGGAAAAAAAACCTCCTTCTCATTTTAAATGAGAGGAAATTATGCAGAACAGAATCTTTCAGATTTGGTAAATGTTAATGTCAACAAGCCATTGTCACTGCAACATGTAAGTGAGCAGCAGAGAGACTACTGATGTGCTGCTATTGAAATGTATTTTTCCCGTAATGTTAAACGTTATAGGAAAATATCAGAATTACTTGAGTATATCAAAGGACAGTAATGTAAAGTAATTTGTTACTCAAAAGAAAAGCCTTTTAAGAACTATGTTCAACCCCTAATGGTTCGTTTGGGCTTGTTCAACCATCACTAAGATGATTACTTTTCCATAACAAATATAAACATAAAAAATGCATAATTATATGCTTTCAAGTTATGAAACTAATGATTTCTCTCCCTCTCTCTTCTGTCTGAGGTTATGGTTGGATTTTGGAGGCATTTGTTATTTGCAGAAACAATAAGTCTTTGCTTTAACTTTGAAGATGTTGTGCACATATAAACAAAGCTTGTGGCAGTAATTTGAATTATAACCTATACTTAGATGACTTTATCTCAAAGCATCTTAGATCATTTTATCAAAATTTCAATCCTGACACAAAAAATAATTTCACTTTCTTTCCTGCTTCACTGAAATGCAACCACCTCTGGGTAGAAATGAAAATGGCAAGTGTTTAAGAGAACATAGTGCTACAGGGCAGCAGTTAGCCAGGAAGTGAAAGATTACCAGGTTTAGTTGAAACTGCAGGAAATACTTTAGCAGGATGGGAGCTACCTGTAGTTACAGTGGACCATGATATTCTAGTTATTGCCATTATTATAGCAAAACAGCCACAACATCTTTACTATTATGATAAAAATAGATAAAGGAATAAAGGGGAAGATTTTCAAAGCCACAAAAGGGAAATATGTACTCAAGTAGGTGTTGTTGAAAAATCTCCCTAGAAGTAATAATTTCTATAAAGAAGATGAACTGGGAACAACAGCATCAATTGCTGGTTTACTTCCCCTCAGGTAGTATCATTAGTAGGTGTTATTTGGAGGAGCAGTGATCATCATTGCAAGTATGGTTAAATAAGCAGAGGTCCTTTCCATATGCTAGAAATAAAAATGTCTCACAAGAGACACTGGCTCATGAAACAAGTTATATTTCATGTCATTCCTGGCCAGTTATGCAGTAAAGTTGTGATTCCGGGGGTATGTCTATATAGCATGATGCAGATAGTTCTACTACTGCAGCTAGTTTTGTGTATACTAGCACAGGAACTGGAAGCAGTATAGACACACTGCTGTGGTGCTCTGCCCAGGCTAGCTAACTTTGCTGAGACTTGTTACTTGAGTCAGAGGACTTAGCCAGATGTTCTCACTCATTCTCATAGAATCATAGAAAATTAGGCTTGGAACAGACCTCAGGAGGTCACATCTAGTCCAACCCCCGCTCAAAGCAGGACCATCCCCACCTATATCATTCCAGCCAAGGCTTTGTTGAGCAAGCCTTGAAGACCTCCAAGGATGGAGATGCCACCACCTCTCTAGATAACCCATTCCAGTACTTTACCACCCGCCTAGTGAGAGAGTTTTTCCTAATATCCAACCTAAACCTCCCTTGCTGCAACTTGAGACCATTGCTCCTTGTTCTGTCATATGTAACCACTGGGAACAGTTTAGCTCCATCCTCTTTGGACCCCCACTTCAGGTAGCTGAAGGCTGCTATCAAATCCCCCTCAGTCTTCCCTTCTGCAGATTAAATAAGCCCAGTTTCGTCAGCCTCTCCTCAGAAGTCATGTGTCCCAGCCCCCATAACAGTTGCCTGTGCTGGAATCTCTCCAACTTGTCCATGTCCTTTCTATAGTGGCGGGGCCCAAAACTGGACACAGTGAGCACCTAAACGTGAGCAGTGAGGCTGCTCCGATGCATCATAATTACAGTGGACTGAATTAATTGAATCTGCTGGACCATGGTAATTACCATGGTCCAGCAGACTCTGGTGTCTCATTTATCAGTGTCCCCCCACTGAAAAATGGCAGTGGGGGTGCTTTAACTAAAGCTTGTCAAACAAGCTTTAGTTAAAGCACCCTAGCCACTACTTTTCAATTCAGGGATGCTGATACATGAGATGTTCTGGGAGCTTTAATTAGAGCAGTTCTTGGAGCCACTCTAATTAAAATGTCCGCAACCCCACTCCCAGATTATGTGTATAAACACCCAGTACTCCAAATGGGGCCTCATTCATGCAGAGTAGAGCCTAATAATTACTTCCCTTGATCTGCTGGCAATGCTCCTACCAATGCAACCTGGTATGCTGTTGGCTTTCTTGGCAACAAGGGCACACTGCTGATTCATATCCATTTTATTGTCCACAATATATTCTGTATGTGTGTGTGTGTGTGTGTGTGTGTGTGTGTGTGTGTGTGTGTGTGTGTGTGTATTCTGTCTGTAATTCCCAGGTCCTTTACGGCTGCTGCTTAGGCAGTCAGTCCCCAGGCCATAGCAGTGCATGTGATTCTTCCATTCTAAGTGCAGGAATCTGCACTTGTCCGTGTTGAACCTCATGACATTTCTTTTGGCTCAATCCTCCAATTTGTCTAGGTCTCTCTGAATCTTAGCCCTGCCTTCCAGCATATCTATTACTCTTCCAAGCTTGGTATCATCCATGAACTTGCTGAGGGTGTAATCCATCCCACCTTCCAGATCATTAATGAAGATATTGAACAAAACCGGCCCCAGGCCTGACCCCTGGGGCACTGCACTTGATATTGGCTACCAGCTAGACATTGAGCCATTGATTACTACCTGTTGAGCCTGGCAATCCAGCCAGCTTTCTATCCATCTTACAATCCATTCATCCAATCCATACTTCCTCACCTTCCTGGAAAGAATTCTGTGGGAGACGGCATCAAAAGCCGTGCTAAAGTCAAGGTATGTGGTGTCTGCTGCATTCCCTGCATCCACAGAGCCAGTTATCTAATCATAGAAGGCAATCAGGTTGGTCAGGCATGACTTGCCCTTGGTGAATCCATACTGACTGTTCCTCATTACCTTCTCCTCCAAGTGCTTAGAAATGGTACTAGAGAGAGAGAGCCCTCCCTTCCCTTCTGGCAGTGGCGAGAAGGCTGGAGGGAAGCTGAGGTGGAGGGGCGTGGGGCAGCATAGCCAGGCCCTGGCAAGCTGTTCAGTATGATTAGGGAAGAGTTTAAACCCTCACCCTGGCCTGCAGGGTCCCCAGCTGGGGTGTGCCTGGAGGGGGAAGGGAGAAACAGTCCTTACTAAGTGTGTCCCAGAGGGGGAGGCATGGCGAGACACTGGGCAGGACAGCATCTCAGATGAAGGCAGGAGGGAGGAGGATTAAACACCCCCCCTCTCTCACCAGCATGGGAATCCCAGCCAGGGTCTGCCTGACTTTCTGCCCTGGTGGCTGCTTGTGCAGTGAGGGGCCTGGCTGTATCCAGCCCACGCACTGCCTCAGGTGAAGCAGGAGGAAGGGGGATAAAAAACCTTATCTCCCCACTCTCTCACTGGCATGGGGACCCCAGCTGGGGTCTGCCTGGCTTTCCCCCTGTGCTGGCCCTTCATGTGGCAGGGGGCATGGCTGGAGCCAGACCGTGCAGTGCCTGGGGCTGTTGCCCAGGCTGGCTCCTGCCATGTGAACAGGCAGCAGGGGGAAAAGCTGGGCAGACTCCAGCAGGGGTCCCTATTGCCAGTGTGTGGCGGGGAATCATAGGGCTTGAAGGGACCCCAAAGGATCATTGGGTCCAGCCCCCTGCATGAGCAGGAAAGACATTTGGGGTCAGATGACCCCAGCCAAGTGACCATCCAGTCTTCTCTTGAAAACTCTAGGGTAGATGATTGCACCACATCTGGGGGGAGCTTGTTCCATAGTCTGGGTACCATAGGTGTAAAGAAGTTTTTCCTAATGTTCAGCCTGAAACTATCTTCCAGGAGTTTGTGGCTGTTGTTTCTAGTTTTCCTCCAGGGTGCGCTGGTGAACAGTTGTTCACCAAGCCCCTGATGTATGCCTCTGATATAGCGGTAAGCCTCAATCAGGTCCCCCTTCAGGTTTAATTCTCCTCCCTTCCCCCTGCTGGAGACTGCTAGGGGACTGTGATTTAACTTGAACCAGGAAGGGGTCTGGGACAGAAGTTCCATAAACTGGTTTGACCTAAATCAGTTAAATTGAATACTACTTCAAGTAGGTTTATCTTAAATCAATGTTGGCCATTTTGAAACCGGTTTATGTGTACTGAGCTTCTGTTCTGTTACAGGTTTAAACCAGTTTATATGTTAAACTGGTTTATATGTAATATTTGTCCCTAGCCATACTGAATAACAGGGGAACAGATAAGAAGCAATCATTTTTGGGAACAGTGACATGGGAGAAGTGGCATGGGAACTGTCCCTAGTGGAAGAGGTTTTACAGGAGGTGCGGAGGAGGAAATGTACTTATGAACTGCCCCGTGGTTAGGACTGCCAATACTTGTAAATATAATTGACTAGACAGCCAGTACTTTGTGTGTATATATCCCCTCATTCTGCTCTCAGTTAATGCATAAGTAACAGCTGGAGTGAGTCCTTTTCTGTCTATTCTGAAACCATGAGAACCATTAAAGAAAATGGTTTTCTTTACTGCTGTTTTACAGCCAAGCCATAGGAGGATATTGCCTACAGGACTGCATAACTACATAATTTGCTGTGGTACCAGTTAAGTATTAATTCAGGGAATTCAGCTGGCTGATGAATTAGTATTATTTCCTCTAATGCCTTGGGTTTTCATTGGTGGTTACCCAATAGCCCTAATCAAGTTCAACCTGCTCTGCTTGTTAAATCTAACAAGATCACAGCCTGGGATGCTAAGGCAGCAGACATACTGTTATACATTCCCATTGTCTCAAATGCTTTATCAAAAATGGCTTATTAACAACTTTGGATTTTTACTCAGATGAAATTAGCTATTAGGTACTTGCATTAATTCCATTAATCTTTAAGAACAATAGTAACAAGAATAATAAAACCCTGCTTGATGAAATATTTACATTTTACTACTGAAATAAAATAGCATTTCAGTATCTGTAGACTTTCAAATTACTTCAAGAATGAACAACATTTTGAAAGACTGAATTTTTTTAGTAATATGAAATAAACATTTTCTGAAAAGTCTTAGCATGTGCTTTCACAGCTTCATGGGTGTCTTTCTCACTAGAGGATCAGAGTTGGTCAGGTCCATTGAGCTAAAGTACACTGTTTCTTATACATTTAAAACTGAAACTACATGTTGCCAGAAAGTGACAAAGGATATTATTTTTTTAGAAATGCAGCTAGTAAAGTACATGGTGATAGGTGTTCTTCCTCCATTCATACCTAACCATGCAGCTGGTCTAATAAAAGATATCACCCCACAGATCCCTGCCTCTTGCATTACTCCTTGACCATAACAGCTAAAACATCATGTTAACACTCTACTGAAATAAATAAGTCAAAGTTTCTTTGATTTAACTTTGTGAAGTTTGCAATGTTTGTTGCATAGCCTCTATTTAACTGTCCAAACTATCCTACAGTATTACACCCTTCTCATCTCCCTTTTTCACATCCACCACAAAGGCAGTGGGTTTCAGTGGAGTTCAGCAAACACTTTCCTTCAAGCTCTTTGTCTTCCCAAGAGAAAAATTCTAAACATCAATAGCTCTGGAAATATGTATCTAAAGGACCCAGCTATTTTTCCACTGCTATTTAATCCTCCACTTGGTCACCATCACCCCATTCATTTTATCTCCCTGATCATCCCTGCAGTACCTTCTCACTTTTGGTCTCCCATGGTAATATGCTGTAGATGCAAGCTTTAGATTTTACATCCTGTTTAATCCATTGTTCAGTGAAGGTCTGGTGAAGAGTACAGGCTCTGGGACATGAGATTTCCTGAAAGTTCTCCAGGACCTTGCATAGCTGGGAGTGTTTTTAAGAACAGAGATGGAAAAACTGATATACTTGGTTTTGGGAAGTTTGCTAGTTTCTCTGGCAGCAAAAGCTCCCTGGTTTTATGTTGACCCACTAACTAATAAAAACACTCTTTAGTCTTCTGCATTTAGTAATGTTGGAATGGACCTGGTGGTGTTGTAATCAAATGCCTTGAATAGCAATCGGGGTATAGGTTGCAGACATGTTGGTCTAAGGACAGAGGCAGACAAGGTTCTTTGGGTAAATCTGATATCTTTTATTAGACCAACTCAAATAGTTGGAATTTTTTTTTTCTACTGTTAGAGTTAGTCTAATAAAATGTCAGATTTATCCAAAGACTCTTGAATAGCAATAGGTTTTTTACTGTTTCTTTAGTAATTATACCTGTGATAAATATTTATTTGTTTATTCATATCCCATACATATGTTTTGGGGCAAGCATGAAGTAGATGGGCTGAGAAAGATAAGGAAAATGGTGCTATAGTAAATCTCATTTCCAACCTTGGAAACTGTCTGGAATTTTAAAAAGTGTATAATTTTTATTACAAAAACCTAATTATTTTAGTGTAGAAAACCCATTGGCCTTACTATTCTTGGAACAATGTCATTTTGTTTCAGTAAGTGACCAAAGACTGAACTTAGTAAAAAATTGTCAGTGGGAAGGAAGCACTACTTTCCTCAAAGCAAGACTCTCTTGTAGGCTTCAACGGGATGACATGAGGCATGATTGTGGAATTTTAGCAGGGTGAGATAAAGATGCTCATGAAGGAGACTAATCTACCTGCAAAGCTATAAGCATGCAATTTTATGCATAGAAACTCAACAGCCTCTTCCCCATTTCAAGACTGGGAAGCAGAGCACCACCCTTTAAGGCGCTGACTGTGCAGTAGCCCGAGACTACTGCACAGTAGTGTTGCGTAGTGGAACCTGTGATGTGACGCTACCGCAGAGTAGTCTCGGGGCTACTGCTCATTTGTCAGTGCTACAGCGCAATAACTCAGGTTACTGTGCAAGCATTTAGTACTTGTTTATACACATACTAAATGACTGCACAGTAACGACTGTGCAGTCAGCACCTCGTGTAGGTTTGGCCTTTGTGAGCTTTCCAGCACTCCACATGCTCTACTGCTATCCTTCCTCTTTGATGTAGTTGTTAATTAGTGGCCAGATTTTAGTTCTGGTTGCATTCATCACATTCTACCTTTAATTCTGTCTCATCCCTAGATATGCGATGGCAGGGTGCCTTCAAAATTCCTAGAATAGAGTAGACAGATGGTTGCTGAGCAGTCCTAGCTGAGGACTCCCTGTGAGCCACTGAACAAACTTTACTTAAGCAAAATTTCAATTGATTTTCCTGTCTGCAGGGGTTCCATATGGGGGGGTTCTGCTGAATTAGGGTCCTTAATTAGGCATCTAATTTGAATATGGTGGCAGCATACTTTCAAAAGGCAGAACTGTTTGCCTTGGAAGAGACTTCCCAAAATTCAGAAGAGGATTGTGCCTGGTTGGTTGTTGTGCAGCTAAAGAGGGAAAGAGGCAGGACTGCTCTCTCAGAATCTGATCTGGGGACGGTGATGAGTTAAATATCAAACCTGTGCTGCATGAGGAAACCCAGCACTATGAAAAACCTGTTTCAGGGAGAATTTGGGTATGAATATGCTGAGAGGTTTGACTGGACAGAGAAAACCCTTGCATACAGTGGTTTGCTTCCTGCTTTGAATCTATATGAAACTGAAAATAATTTCTAAGATTTTGTGTGCCCTATTAAAGTTTATCAACACAGAAACATGACAGTGGGATAAAGTTCAGCTGAAAAGAGGAATTCCTATTCTCATTTTGTTCCTGGGATTCCATTTATAATTACATCCAGCATTTTATTAATCCATTATAGTTCACATTGCTTTTGGAAAACCAAAATTATTTTTTTTTTATACAAATGTTATGCAAATAGTAAGTTGAGTTGGTTATGTCTTGGCAAGAATACATTTAATTTCAGGGTTTTCTGGCCTTCTGTAATAATGAAATAGCAGTTTACAATAATTTTTAATTCAGGAAAAAGCTAATTTTAACTTTCCTTTTATAGCAATATAAATACAAATTCAAGTGAGAGATGATTCCAGTCTTACTTCTTAGCAAAAAAATAAAAATAAATGAAAAGCTAACTTTGCTGCAGGATAAGAGGTATGAAAATGAAGCTGTCCTAAAACAGTTGCTTTATTTCTTTGCAGCTGTGATTCCTACTTGGGGATGAATGAGTCTGATTACAAGGTTTGTCAGTCTGGACAGGACCCACTTTTGACCCACTCCACACAAACCTGCAGGTCTCTCACCAACCATTTCCATCATGCCCCATACATATGTATATAGTCTTAATTGGGACTACTCCTGTGAGTAAAGTCATACTTTATATGTGTTATATGTGCTTGCAGCATCTGCCCCTAACATTGTGAACAGTTGGAAGGTGGAATTAGATTTGGTAAAAATTTTATTCTACACAGGTACCATGCTCTTTCATCACAGTGTTGGTAGTTTCTACTGTAACTCTTTAGCTATGAGAGATGTACATTTTGCATTATTTTAAATCTTATTGCTCCTCTACTGTCCAGTCGGTCTTTCAACTATAGGATTTGTTACTCATTTTGAAGTTCTGAACATTTCACCTATAGGCTAGGAAAGGCTTAATGCTTTTCAAATAATAATATTTTATTCCCTTTAATAAAGGAGGGATTTTTTTTAATGTGCCAGGCAGTGGATGAAGTAATGAAAGCCAGAGCAGTGCTCACCCAGAGTAGCGGTGAAGCACAGAGCTATATTACAAGTTACTGTATAATTAAAAAAGATAATGACTTTTAAATTAGTTTTATTAATAGAATTAAACCACATTAAGTCATAAAAGGTGTTCATAAATATGTTAATACAATGTACTGTATTAATGAAAAACATTCCCTATATATTAAATAATTTGAGAGCTGGATATTATACTCTTAATTAAACTTAAATATTAAAATTATTAATTAACTTAGCTAAAATAGGCATTAAGATGTCTCACATCCTGCCTGGTCAATAAATGGTAGTCATTTTCAGAACCATGTGAATAATGTATGGGATGAGGTTTGCTAAATAAGGGTAGCTTCAACTCTGAGCATCTGGACAGTGGTAAAAAATCTTCTCCAGGCTTACCTGCATTGCTACAATAGTGTGGCCAATCCTCGAGGCACTTGAGTATGTCCCACCCACCCATGCCTGCTGATGTGCTCCCAACTCAGAAATGCACTGATCATCTCCAGTAACCAGCCACAGGCAGACTGGAGACTCACGTGTACAGAACTGGACTAATTTAGAGGTATCTGCAGGCAAGGTATAAACAGAGTGCGCTCAGGCCCTTGAGTGCCGGGCTTGGCTGTTCAACAAAATACTGAAGCAGGTGCTTAAGTCCATCTCAGTTACACAAAGCACTTGAGCCCATGGTTATGTGCCTTGATTACCAAGGGTGGATGTTTGATTAGACCTCGATTTCAAACAGATTGGTAAGTCAGGCACCCAAACAGGACTTAGGTGCATGCCCAAGTTTAGATCCCCATGTTGCACAAAGTGATCCAGAACGCTGTTGTTTTACTGACTGCAAAATCCTGTAGTGTCTGAATGTATTTGGTGTCAACATTTTGTACTACTAAGGTCCTAGGTGCTGGCTGGGGGCCATCTCCTGCCTAAGTTCCTCTGTGATTCAGATAGTGGGTAGACTGGCACCAAAACTCTGCCTAAGGCCCCAGAGGGCTCCAGTGCATTAGGGAACCTGGGAGTCCTGGGATCTGGGCTCAGCACCCTTGATGGGCTTTGAAAGCTGATCTTTTACCTGTTATAGGATGGCAACCTGATTATTGGCCCATGGGCCAGAGACACTTTTCCACCAAGGCTTGGCCACTTCTGTGAAGCATTAGAGTATTCTGAAGTACAGGAGTATTTTGGAGTACAGGATTTTGTGGCTTGAGGAGGTGAAAACTGTCCTCGCACATGGGGAATAAACCCTCAGTTCCAATGTTTTTGTACTGAAACCCCTTCCCTATGAGGGTGGACTAGATAACCACAGAACTACTATCAGGGCAGCCTTTGAGTGGGCATCCTCATTCTTGCACTGCAGGAGAGGCCCCCTGGAAGACAGGACCCAAAATCCTTACCATGAAGGAGCCATAATGTGCCTGTGCTTAGGGAGAAGGAGAAACCCTGGTCGATCCATAGTAGGAAACCTGAGGGGCTTATAAGTTCTTTTAAAAGCTAAAAAATATCCACCTGTGCATAATACATGACTTTCTCCCAATCCTAAGGAAAGGGATAGGAAGAGATCCATGACCTGGGATGTTATTTTGTCTTTCCTGGCTGATGAGTCTGCACATCAATTCATCAGTTTTAATTACGGTAAAAAATTCATTGAAAATGTTTGTTTATCTACTTCACTCACTGCAGTTTAGCACTAATCATCTATACTTCATGTCATATTAGCAAAACTACCATAGTAAAGAATTTAAAACTAATTAAATCTTAGTTATAGGAGACATCAATCTATGGCATTCTGTTATTAAATCTTTGCTCAGAGCTGGGCATATGCTGTCATTTTTGGTATTGGTTATAAATGCACGTGGATTAGCTAGTTTCTACTTTAATAACAATACAGTTAACGTGCAATTTTCATCTTCAAAGTGCTTTTCAAACATCAATTAATTAATCCTCACAACACTCCCAGAAGTAAATAAGTAAATATTATTATCCTATTTTACAGATGGGTGAGGTGGATTAAAGGGTTCAATTGAGTTAGCCACAGTCAAAGTGGGTAAGGGTCAGAAACCTCTTTAGGACTCTGGAATTTGTCTTCCAATATTTTTAAACTCAATAAATAAATAAATAAAGCTGTTCACATTTATGGCAACAAAACTCTTGAAATTTTGCTCCATCTCACTCTTTCTAATGGAGTTTTATATATTCTGAAGCAAATGATACAGAATGCTTATATAAAAGAGAAATAAATATTTTTAAAATGTAAAATTTGCTATTACATACGACAGAAATTATATACTTCATTTTCCAGCTGAAGAATGTTATGCTTTCCTGCCAGCTGTTATGTATTTATTAAATACTACAGATTTGTTTGTAAAACACATTTTAATACTCAATTTTGTCCTTGAATAGTTTTTACCCATAGCTATAAAACTGCTAGAACCTTTGGGAACTCGTATTCAAATTGTCTGATGGTTTTAGACCAATTTTATTAACCAGCACTTTGATTCATTTAGTTAGTCCCCTTTTTTTCCACACCACAGGTTTCTGAAATTAAGTTGGTATTGCTAGAAATAAGAAGGTAGTATGGGAAATGTGGCATGAATATAAATGCATGTTCTCAGTGCAGTCAAGGTGGTCATAGAAAAAAAGGGCACTTTTCCAAAATAGCTCTATCAATTGTTGCTCACATCAGTAGGATAATATACGGGACAGATCCCAGCCCTAATAGTGCTCAGCACTGAGGTCTAGAGATTTATGAAAAAGATGAACTGGATTATCAGATTAGCTAGCTGGTTTGACTCAACAGGACAGGACTCATTAGCCAACTGCTACCCAAGCGTAACAGCTTTAGAAGTGCCACCACACTTAAAGAAGTAGACACCTGCAGTTCTCAGATGGCTGAAGACAATTAAGGTCTTTGGCCTTGAGCTCACCAGTACAAGGCAGGTAGGTAAGCAAACAGATGGGAAGGCACAATGAAACCTCCCATTTTTCATGTATTATTGCATATACAAATACAGTGCTTGCCACTGAAAAAGCAGTCCCTGTTTGCTATTGTGACAATGTGATATTAGGTTCCACTAGCTCGTTTCTGTAAGTTAAGGTGACATTGCCATGCTTTCTATGTTAGATTCAAGCTGCTGGGCCTCCCATTTGTGATGCAAATCCTTCCAAACTTGCTTTGTCCCCTGTCTCCTCCTTTCCCCTATTTCCCACCTCTGCTTCTTCTATTGCCTTCTGCTGGATACGGATCATGGTCTCCCAGTTCCAGCAGAACTGCTAACCACAAAGCTATAAGGTTTCCTGGAATGGGTCTCTCTCCTGATGCATCTGATCCACTTTGTATCAAATCTGCTCCAATGAATACTGATGTATGTAATGTGGGAAGCAGTTCAACAGAAAAGACTGAGACTGGAGAAACTTCTGTGATAAGAGCATTTCTCTGAGGGGTGTTGATCAGGCAGATATCAAGTTTCCTGCATTCCCAGTCTGAGGATGATCCCAAGTTCATCTAACAACTGAGCTAAGGATAAAAAGAGGCCTCTGACACCATTTTTGGGAATGGATATGCAGTGCATTGTGACTTCAGCCTATCATTTTCAAGTTTCCTTTGCTTTTATTAAAAATGACACAAAATGTCTTGTTTGACCCTCAGCTTTTTTTAGTTTTCTTCTTTTTTTTGATATGACAAATATTTCAATTTTGGGTTGACCTGAAAAAAAAATCATTTTTCAATTTTATTGGTTAGGCTTGAAGAACCAATCACGGTCACAGGACTGCTAGGGCACAGTGAGCAGAGTTGCTCTTTTACCAAGAGATGCAACACAATTCCCCAAATATTATAATCCATAAGAAGAGGAAATATACATCTTGATTATTAATACTGAGGAACCAGGATGATAAAAAAGAGGGATTTTTTTTCAGATGTCCTTTACATAGGTATTGAATAAATGTTCATTTGAAGAATCAGTCAATATAATATACTATTTACATTTTTAAAAATGGCAGACAACAGCATTTCCTAAATTTCTACAGCTTTTGAAGATGGCTGGTGTCACATATTGTTATTTCTTGAATGGAAAGAGTAAATGAAGGACTGAGTAATGGTGGTATCTTGAACCTTTCATCTCTAGGCACCTTGTCTGAAATGCCTGGATGTTTCCACCACATGCTGTTCGTGGGAAACATGAACTGTACTAGTAGCTTCAGTCTCATTTCATTTTAGAAACTCTCTCTTACAGGAGCTGAAGAAACCATCCCAAAATATTATTTAGTTTGATAACTAAAAAGAGGCATAAAACTAAAGTTGTGTACACAGAAAATATAGTCCTGTGCTTCCTGCCATGGTTTGGCTCCAAGGACATTTTCAATAAAATCAAGTACCTCTCATCCTTAGCTGAGTCACTGGGCATCTTTCAATTATGATGTAGTCATAGAGGATGCAAATATTTGCTTTTAGGGAGAAATACTTTCTTTCCTATGCTTCTTAACCTAACACAGCATGAAGTGATGGAAACGTGTAGTGTGTATATTGCAAAGTCCCTGTTATGCTAGATGGTGTCCATGGTGAAGGCAAGGTCACCACACTAAGTCTATCTGCAAACTGAGCCTCTCAAAATGATGAATTGTGCTGTCCTTACCAATAAAAATGAAGTAAGGGAAGGGAAGTCTGTGGATTGTATACAATGCTCTGGTTCAGACTTTTTCATTAAAACTTAATTCTCTGACTGGGGGGGATGGGACCTCAGCTGATCAGACTCATCAGAATCCTGCATGCAGATGCCTGCCCAGGTGAGTACAATTGTGAAGTCCCTACGGATGTTGTAGCATAACATACCACCAGTGCATAGGTATCTTGACAAGTATATCTCTTTGCATATAGATAGTTCACTTACGGAGGCATACACTTGACTTTAATTTGTGAGTAATTACCTGATTTGCAGGCACAAATGTAGATAAATGCCACCCCCCGCCCCCAGCCTAGACTGGATATTCGTAAAGAACATTGCTAGAAGCTCTACAATTTTGTACGGTGTATCCAGGGAAGATTTTCCATTTGCATTTATGTTTTGAAATCTTGTTTTCAAACTTTCTGTGTTACTGTAACCTGCTACAAGCTCACAGTTTTAATAAATATATAACACTGTACAAAGCCATTAAGCAGCAGCTTTCAAAATGGCTAAGTACACCTGCAGAAATTACTTCTGAGTTGTTTTTTTCTGATGATAGAGAACAATTTAAAACAGGAAAAATAATTCTTTCCCTTCTAAGTATTATTTCAGGACCATGACACTATATTACACTTTTGATAAGTTTAAACAACCCATGCAGTAAGACCTGATTTATGAAGGAAATAACCTGAAATTGACTGCAAAGTGCTATGTCTGACTTTGGTATTTGAATTAGATTTTAAAAAATGGGTATGGTGCTTCAGCATGTTCCAACAAAATCTATATTTTTACAGTGCAGATTTCTTCAGAAGTTGCATATAAGCATCATTTTGGGTCAGCAGAAAATGTCTACTGCCAACATCAATCATATATTTGTGAGCCAAATACTATAAGGAAGGAGTTAAATTATAGAGTATCTAAGTTCTTAGGCGCTGAAGCTACCAGGAAAGTCACTTTTATAACATAAATCTTTGTCACAGACACAAGCAGTATGTTCTCACAAGGCTGTAGTTATACTTCTTTCACTAGCAATTGTGCAATTTATAGGGCTAAATTCCCATTCAGGCAAAATCATATTCCCAACATTCTAAAATATATAGGTACTTCAATTTCTTTAGTGTATTAGGTTCTCAGTTAGGAACAGTCCAGTATTGTAAAAGCCACTAAACAGGCTACGTGAGAAGAAGTTGGAAAAGACTTAGCTAAAACAGTTGTGCGAAACAGAAGTATATTAGAGAATGATAATATACATGCAGAGTTTACAAACCGTGTCTTTAGGGTGGCCCAATAAGTAGAAATATGGGGACCCATGCTTGTCACTTTTCATGCACATGGAGAGACTGGAAGGTACCATTCCTAAAGGAAGGGGAGGAACAGCCTAGGACCAATCATTAGAATTAACAGAACCAGTGACATAAAGATTTTTTACTATTGTTAGAGCAAAGAATTCTTAGTAAGTTTAGAACAGCTAAGTAAAAAGCTTATAAATAATGGGAAAAAGTATTTCTGTAAAGCCAAGACTAATAAGCATGCAGTAAGTCATCCTACAGTATTAGTGAAAGACTGAGGTACCGTACATATATATTTGAGAAGTAGATTCTACCACACTATAGAAGACATCTTGAGGTGCTTTTAAAAGGAGTCATATGTGAAGGGTTTATTCATTCCCAGAATCATAAAGCAGGTTTGTTCAGATGCAAAGTCTTCATATTGGTATCAACTCTGTCATTTTCAGCTCTCATTACTGTGGTAGTGCAGAAGTTTCAACACCTGAGCTTTCCCAAGGCTCCCTGGCAAACAAGTTATTGCTGAATAATTCCTGAATTTTGCATTTGTACTAGGAATATGTGCATGTCTACCAGGGTGTCAAACTAAATTGGCCTGTTAGCCACATGAGGAGCATGGGGCCAATCTATGGGCTGGACCAGTTCTGTGCACTGGAGTGACGGTGCAGGGCATGGCCAAAGCAGAAGCGACATGCAATGTGTGCCCCTTGCTGGTCCCATGCATCACATGCAGCACAAGCCCTGGACTGAGGCTAGCATGTGCTGTGTGTTGTGCATGGGGCTGGACCAGGTGCACGCATGGCATATGACACAAGGCCAACCTGGGGTATGTGCTGCATGTCACACCCCATGGGACCAGCCCTGTGGTGCTTTGGTGCTTTGGGTTGGTCTGTGAGCCTGATTCAGACTGGCCATGGAGCCTGCGCACAGGGCCAGTCCGATATGGGCACTGCATGGCATCAGTCTGAGACCCATTGGCCAGCTCCTACGGCTCCACAGGTCAGATCTGGCTCCTGTGTCTTATCTTTGATTTTGGGGTATAATGGAAACATACTACAAAAATCTGCTTCCCTTAAAAAAACAGCAACAAAACATAGCCCCAGCCCCACAAATGCTTGTGCATGTGATTAACAGCACTGCCCCAATGGGACTAGTTCTATGCAAATTATTATAACATGCGGAACATCACAGGCACCTAAACAACAGAGACCTCTGCTCCATTACAGGATTTGTTTATAAAAAGGCATATCAGGAATAAATCTGTTGTGTGAATCCATTAATTTCAACTTGTAACAAGGTCTTCAAACCACTAGGAAATGAAAACACAAACCCAAAAACATAAGGCGTGCCAGTGGAAGCTGCCTTGGATCTCACAGGAAATAGTTCCTTGGGTGCTTGTACATGTGATGGGGGTTTAGTCCTCAGGATTTATTCTATGCCCCCTAAATTGAAAAGGTGGGTTTTTATTTTTTAATTGAAACCCACTGTTTCAATTTTTGTCACATTACAGCAAGGAGCCCAGATCCCCGTTTGTTTTTCGTTTTTTTTTTGAGCTGGAGCTGCTTGCCCACAGCTGGGGGGAATGGGGCTAGCTGTTGCTGGCTGAGTGGCTCCTGAGTTGTGAGGGGCCCCAGTCCTTCCCCTCCGATGGTGGTGGTGCTCTCCAGGGCCACTTGGGTGGGCTGCTAGTGGGCTGGGTGCTGCCCCATCTCAGACCAGCACCCAGCCCAATCCAACTGTTCCTCGAGCTTGCCTGGAGAGCGGTGCCCAGTGGGCTTCCAGCAGGCAGGCTTGGGAAACAGTTGGACTGGGCCAGGTGATGCCTCCAAGCTGGGGCAGCCCCCGGACCTCTAGCAGGCCCCCCAGCTGGCCTGGGGGGGGCATCACCAGGGAGGGAAGGATGGGGACTCCCAGCTCAGGTGTTACTCAGCCCACCAGCAGATAACCTCCCCAGGTGTAGGAGACACAGGCAGGCTCCACCAAAAAAAAAAGGATTGGGCCCCTCACCACTTCTGCCTTCAGCAGGCTCCTGAGGCTCACAGGATGACTAGGGTCACATGAGAATGGGCTGGTTTGCCCATGAGGTAGCGCAGAAAGGAAGCAGGAGGGTGGCTGGGTTTGCTGGCGGCTGGAGAAGGTGATAGAGATGGTGCCCAGGGCATTGGAAGCCTGGGTGGGCTCAAGGAAATGTTGGATTGGGTGCTTCCGAGCTGGGGCAGCACCTGGTCAGCTAGCAGCCTGCCTAGGTTTCCAGTGCCCTGTGCACTGTCCCCTCTACCTTTTCCCACT
Source organism: Caiman crocodilus (assembly GCA_030014935.1). Taxonomy (NCBI): domain Eukaryota; kingdom Metazoa; phylum Chordata; order Crocodylia; family Alligatoridae; genus Caiman; species Caiman crocodilus. The sequence goes on from JAGPOW010001296.1 coordinate 121,984,163, forward strand.
GCTAGCAAACCCAGTCATCCTCTTGCCACCTTCCTGTGCTGCCCCAGGAGCAAACCAGCCCATTCCCAGGAAGCCCCAGGTGTTCTGCTGGCTCCAAGAGCCTGCAGAAGGCAGAAGTGTCAAGGAGCCCGATCCTTTTTTTGTGTGGAGCCTGCCTGCTTCTCCCACAGATGGGGGGTGACCTGACAGCTGCATTGTTGCAATTTGCAATGTTGCAAACTAAACTACATTGGGATATAGTTTAGTTCGCAACAATGCAAACTCATTTAAAACCCCCGATACTCTTATGTGTGCACAGCGTGATGCCATTAAGCCATACAAAATGACATTTTCATCATGTATACATGGTAATGGCATGATGTGTACAAGTGCCCTTTATGATTTACGAGAATAGTTAGCAGATATGCAGGAGAACTCCAGGTACAACTTCCTGGACCTGCGCAAGCTGGTGTGTGTTATATGGAATTAAGTGTGGAGCAGCAATTACAAGACAGGTTCTGCTTAGAACTGAAAGCCAAAAAAACAGTTTCTCTAAAGGCAGGAAAAATAAGGCCAAAGATGATGTTACTATGGAAGAACAAGAAACACAATTTGAGATGTAATCAGTCCTCACTTATTAGTACACAGATGTACCATTGTCCACTTTCTCTATAATAATCTAATCATTAGAGTGGTTACTCAAGAACTGGGGGACCCAGTTCTCAACCTACACTGAGCAGCTTCACATCCATATTCTCACCTCCCAAGAGAAGCAGCCTGTTGCCTATGAAAACTTATACCTTTCTGAACAAGTTAGTCTCTAAAGGTGCTTATACATGTGCGTTCAGGTTGCTCCGATGCAGGGTAATTACAGCACATTGGAGAAGATTTGATTAATTGAATCTGCTGAAATGTGGTAAATCCCCAACTCCAGCATCACATGTATCTGTATCCCTGTGCTGAAAAACGGTGGCAGAGGCACTCTAAATAAAGTTTGTAGAATAAGCTTTAGTTAAAGCATCTCATCACTGATTTCAATTAACTCAGGCGTTTAGTCAAGGACACACTGCAGAATAAGAGTTTTAAAGAGATGGGAGCCCAGGAAGGGTGGCTGTGCCTTAAGGAAATGATCCTTCAGGCACAGAGGGAGATAATCCTGATGCGGGGAAAAAGAGGGAAAGGGGCCAAGAGGCTTTCTTGGCTGACCAGAGAAATCCAGAGCAGTTTACAGGCTAAAAGGGGGACATATGAAAAATGGAAAGGGGGAGAGATTACTAAAGCGGAGTATACCTCTTCTGCTCGTGCTTGTAGGGAGGTAGTTAGACGGGCCAAAGCTACCATGGAGCTGAGGATGGCATCCCAAGTTAAGGATAACAAAAAATTGTTTTTTAGATGTATAGGGAGTAAAAGGAAGGCCCAGGGTGGAATAGGACCTCTACTAAATGGGCATAAGCAATTGGTGACGGACAGGGGGGGACAAGGCTGAACTCCTCAATGAGTTCTTTGCCTCAGTGTTCCTAAGCGAGGGCAAGACAAGGCTCTCACTGGGATTGTAGAGAGGCAGCAGCAGGACACCAGACTACCAAGCATAGACCCTGAGATGGTGCAGAGGCACTTGGAGGAACTGGATGCGTTTAAGTCAGCAGGACTGCATGAGCTCCATCTGAGGGTACTGAAGGTACTGGCTAATGTCATTGAACAGCCACTGGGGGGAATATTTGAATACTCATGGCACATGGAGCATTGGAAAAGGGCCAATGTGG
>JAGPOW010001296.1:121994512-122006588 GCA_030014935.1 Caiman crocodilus
GTCCTGTGACCCTGGCACTCGTTCCTGCCATTGGCGGGGGGGTCAGACTAGATGGCCTGCTCTAGGCCCCTTCTGACCCTAGGTACTATGATACTATGAATGATACTATGAATTTTTTTTTTGCAAATACCTAGTTGGTTTAATAAAAGATATCACCTCTGCCACGAGTTCTGATTCCTTATAATATTTCATGTATAAAACCTAATTATTGGAGGACTGTCTTAAATACATCCCCACTACTGTAGTGGGAAAAGCAGTGGTAGGGGTTTAGGTGGTGGGGAAGGCAATAAGGGGGCGGGTAGTTGCGGGGGGTAGGAGGCAGGGAGCAGGCAGTATAGAGGTGGTTTGGGGCAGGAGTAGGGGAGACAGTCAAGGTAGGTGATGTGGAGGAGGCAGTGGGGTATGGGATAGCCAGCTTACCACCTGCTTCCTGTCCTGTCCATGCACTTACCCTACCTTGTGCCTGCAGCTGCCACAGCCTCTGCTCCCCACCTACCCCACTGCAGGCCCTTCCTCCCATTTGCCTTGCTGCCCCCTGCCTGCAGTTCCTCCCTGCTTCTGTTGGTTACCTGTGCTCCAGGGTTGGAGGCTCCATCTCTGCTGCAGCCTGGGGAAGAGAGCATGGCTCCAGCCCGACACTAGCAGTGGTGTGGATCTGGCACCACTGCTATTAGGCTGGGTTGGGGCTGTGCTCTTTGCCCCAGTCTGTGGAGGAGATAGAGACTGGGCCTGCTAGTGGGGTGAGGCCTGGAGGCTGCCAAGTGGAGAGGCAGCATCCGCAGTATCTGCAGCTTTGGCCCCAACCTAAGGGAGCTGCAGCAACAGCCTGCCCTCCCCCCCTTCCCCTGCCTTGTACTCGAATCCAAGATGAGGGGCTTCTCCATCCGTATTAAATTTCGAACCCCCCCTCATCTTGGAGTAGAGTAAATAAAAAGTTTCCCCAGTTTTTATTCTTCTACTATGGCATATTGTTTCATTGGATCTATTTTTGTATCATCATCATAGCATGTTTAATTTTAATTGGTAGAATATATGATCTTATTATATGCGTTTACCAATAACTGTATTATATACTTTTATTATATTAATTATACTGCCGATTTCACAGTATTATTTTAGCAAAAGCTACAAACAAACTACCTACCTAATAAAAAAGCAGGCTAGTGTTTAAAAAAATCTGTCATTACTCAATCATACTGGATGCAAATTGGAGTATATTGTAAAAAGAAAAGTTTTCCAAGATATTAAAGAAGCTCTTGCATATGGTATTTCACTCATATAGTTTTAGCCATGATGAGCAAACCCTGAGAGATTCAGACTTCAGGTTCAGTTAAATAAGTAATTAACATCTGAATTTCTTAAGGGCAGGGCATGTAGGAATGGGTTTTAACAGAGATATTTGGTCCCACTCATGTTTCTTGGATGCCTACTAGTGGTAGCTCCAAGTTTTTAGTTTCAGCACCACTGAATGAAGCCAGGCTGTCATGAACTGTCATGTTTTAAAGCAGTATAGATGCAGGACCAATAAACTTTTCCCTCCTTATTTCTCCCAGCATCCTCTCCACACTCAAAACAGTGCACTGGAACTGAGAACCCCCAGAGAAAGTCAGGAGCAACCCTGGATGGGTGTGGGGAAGCCAAAAAAACTGACCAAAACCTAGAGAATAAGTAGGTCTGCTGGCTTTCCAGTAGCACAGTGATTCAGGATCAGGTTTGGGAAAGATTTTGCTTATCACTTTTTCCTTGCACTCATCTGCATAAAACTCTGCATCTGCTTTCTCCAGGATTAATCTGTTCCTGTATTTTACAGCCTGAAGATAGTTTCCTTAGAAAGACAACTGTTTGGTATGTGTGCATTTGCATCCATACTTCCCTGCATTTCTTTCACCCTCCCAATTTTGATTCCTTGGTTTAGTGCTTTGATTCTGTTGGTCCGCTGGCCTTGGCTGAGCCTGCATGTCTCAATGATGAGTGAAACAATAGCTTTCAGTCACATCTGGTCAGCATATGCAGAAATGAGTAGAGAAAAAGGCTGTAAGATGCAACTCTTCTGTAGTCTGCATGATGCAGAAATTACACAGCCACCTGCTCATTTTGCAAGACAGTTAAATCAGCAACATGGCCACATGGCAGGTGAGCACCATATTAGTAGTATAACAGCCTTTAGTGTTAATGTTTTGCAGCTGTGCCGAAGACACTTCAATTCATTTTGTCCACACCTGCAACCAATCCTTGGGATGCAACTCAGGAGGATGTCTGACCTAGTGGAGGTAATATAAATAAGGTGCAGTAGCTGATAATCAGCAACTTCAGGAAGAATCAGTAGGAGCACAGCTGAGTAGGTTAAATGATTGCATTTATCAGTGCTAGAAAAGCACGGCTGCTTTGTAACAGCTCAACAGGATCAGAACTTTATTTGCTTGCATCTAAACCTCTCTCACAGTTGGGGAGGCACCTGCCTGCTAGCCGGGCATATCTAATTTTAAAGTGACAACACCACGTATTGTAAGAAAGATTACAAAACAGACTAGAAAGATTATATGGGTTTTTATACACATACACTGTTGTGCCCAGATGTGCCAGAGATCTGGTGCTTTGGAGTAGACTCGATTAATTGAGTCTGCTCCACACATGAGCTAACGCGCAGGGTGCTTGCAGTTGTATAAGTGCTGAAATGAGTGTTTGCACGCAGAAAATGGCTGTGATGTGCCTTTGAAAAAAACACCTTCTGTGTGTTTGGTTTTTACTTATTTGGTTTAGTCTTCTATTACACTCTGAAATGGTCTGCCTTGGGTTTTTGCCCTGTTGTTTTCCTTCCTCATATTGCATCCCTCTGAAAAGTTCCCTTATTTCCTTCTTTGGATGAAGTACTACTATGCCAAATGAGTCTGTAGCGTACATGAAAGCAACAACAAAACCAATGTGATGGCCGAGTGAAAATGCTATATTTTCATAAAGGCAAGGCTATTACTGTGGGGGTGAGGGGTGGAGGGTGGGGGACTAGCCCTGTGCCTTTGTGTTTAGCTCAATGTACATTTTTAGATAAAAATGGTGACATCTGAGGCCTTAGTGAGGTCAGTGGTAAAACTCCCTAAGGGTCAGACTGTATCTTAGGGCTTCATTACACAATAATTTTAGGTGGCTTCTGAAGGTCTTTAGCCATTTGTACATGCCACAAAATTGGCCCTCAAAGTGGCTTAATGCCCTTTTGCACCACTTTAATGGTGCAGCTGTTTACACATGTCGGCGAAATAATATGCGTTAAATGACTTTGGGATGCAGCAAAATAAAACATGTCCAAGGTGTTTTAGTTTGCTACCTTACAGCCATGGAGGGAAGCACCGGGCCCCTGGTTCGGGGGCTATGCAGGCAGCCCTGCAGGCAGGCTCCACTGAAGGAAAAAGAAAAAAGAAATCAGCAAGCCTGATCTTTTTCTTTCTTTTTTTTTTCTCCCCGGAGCCTGCCTGCCTGAGCTGCGTGTGGACCTGGTGCTTCCCCCTGTGCCACCCCCAGGATCCCCGGAGCCAGATGCCTGTGGGCAGGTGCGACCTGGGGAGCACCACTGCTGTCATGGAGGGAAGCACCAACCACCCCCCGCCTCCCCCCCAGTTCAGGGACTGCTCGGCCTGCTGACAGCTCCCCCTCCCTGCTGCCGGAGAGGCAGGTAAGGATTGGGCCCGACTCTTGTGTACATGCCACGGAAGTTTAATTTGATCTAAATTGAAGTGGTGGTTTTAAATAACCACCACTTCAATTTAGGGAGAATTAAATCGAAGTAAACCCCCGCGGCATGTACAAATGGGCATAATGCCTGGCCTGGCTGCACATAAACACCTTTTAAGAGGCTTAAAGCACTTGTTATTCATTTTAAAGCTATGTCACTCTAGGGCAGGGTTATGTTTAATCCACCTAATTTTGCTACTGTTCCATTAACATGTGGCCAACTCCAGGCAGCTATTCCATCCAAGTTGAAGTCCTCTAGCATCCCAAGGTACAGTAGCCCCTCAGGCAAGTGGAGATGCCAGGGTGCAGTGGGGCTGTGCATGGTGCCTTGCCCCTAGGCATGTCAGGCAGAGTGAATGCTATAGCCCAAGAGCACCCAGAGGCCATGGTGCTCCCCAGCCACCACTGGGACTGGCTCTGCTTCCACCAGGCAGAGTAAGGAGGTTCAAGTGCAGTGGCTGGGGGGGGCATGCCTCTCCTTCTCTCCCCACTGCTGGGATTGGCTTTGCTCCTGCCCAAAACATGTCAGCAGGAGCAGAGTTGGTCTGTGTGGTGGGGGGCAGGGGGAGGTGGGGGGAATACACCACTCCTCTGCCACTGTTGAGATTAGCTCTTCTCCCATCAGGGAGCTCCCAACAGGAGCAGAGCTGGTCCCAGTGGAAGCCGTGCTTGGACTGGTTTCCTCTGCCTGTCAGGAGCAGAATTGGTCACAGCAGTGGTTGGGGGAATGGTGCTCCCCGCCACTGTACTTGAACTGGCTCTCCTTACCTGGCTGATCCTGCCCCTATCTCCTTGCTTTGCCCCAGCTTCATAAGCTTCTAGTGTGAAATCGCAGTTGTGCAGGTGAGGGATAGTTAGAACAGGTTTTTTGCCTTAAGATGTGTCTGCTGCCCTAAGCTGATTAACATTTATGTGGCTTTCAGTGTAAAGTGTAACAAGGTCCTTAGAAACACAAAGCCAAACCAGGATACAAAGCGGATCTGCCTGTTGGATAATGCAACATGCTTCTCAGGTTGCAGCCAGCTCATTCTCTTCATCTCACTTTAGCCTCACTTTGCAGCTTTGTTCAGATTAAGAGGGAATAGTCCCTGAGCATTTCCAGGACAGAAATGGATAACATTCCTGTCCCCTATACATGGTGAATGAAGGACAAAGGCTCCTTTTGCCCTTCCCACAGGCATGGGCCTGAAACACTTTTAGCAGAACTGTTTCCAAAATATCCTCAGCTTAAGTATAATTTTCCAGGCCAGCCTAAACCTACACAAACCAGTGCTTGATCATGCCATACATTTGCTTAACAGGTCTAAAAACAGCTCTGCTGCTTAAGGCCATAGTGGCCTCTTAAAACATGTTGGTATGAATTGTTTTCAAATGACTAAATTTGATGTGAGAAATGCTAGGGCAGATCAAATGGAAGCAGTGTTTTAAAACTGTGGTTCTGAGTATAAGCCTGTTCTAACTCCTCTGCACTCCTGAGATGACAGAGAGATTTTAATCCCTTTTAATATATAAAAAGGTTAAGTTAATGTCACATTTTTTCCTCTGCCAGCTGCCTTTGTTTTGGTCTCATTGGCCATTACAACGGAAATAACTTGCTATTAAAATAACCTTTTATGTATTTTGGTGGATTAAAATATTTATTTTAATATGATCAGTATGTGGCTCATTTTTCTCCCCCATGTTTTACAATACAAATGACGCATATTAGAAATGTGAGAAGAGTTTAAAAAGGCAAAAAATCTTGGTCTCATTGAACGGTGTCAAAAGAAATAACTCTGTCCAGTTTATAAACATCTTTGTAAATTCCTAGTAATGGCAACACCAGTGCCCTGACAATGATCCAGTAATGCCAACTGTTGTGAAACCATCCCGAGATTTGGGATTTCAAAGTCAAAATAACTCCAACTTGCAATCTCCTGATCCAACCCTCAGACCTTCAGATTGTCCCAGCTGCTAAGTGGAGGGAAACATGTGTGTGGGGGGAGGGAATTGAGGCCCCCCCATGGTAAGGGAGGGATAGCAGCAGGGGTAAGTGGGGCCCTGGAGTCGGGGTGGGTCTTTCAGAGGTGGGGGGGCAGGGACAGAGGTGAGCTGCCTGTGGGGGCACTTCCGCCTGTGCGCCCTGCTGCCTTGTACCAGATTAAGCTCATCTTGTTCCAGATTAAGCTCAGCTGTGTGACTCCAGTGTGCCTCCTGCTGCTGGGTGGGCAACAGATGTGCTGCATGGCCAGCATGCCCCATGTCCCTGGCCCACCTGGTGGGTGGCAATAGCATCACATGGCTGAGCTCCTGGGGCAAGGTAGCAGGGCAAAGAGCCCCAACCCACAGTGGGCAGCCTGCCTCTGCCCTGTGGGGCATGTACCTCCATGCTTCCCCTGGGGGTTTGCACTGTTGCACTCCTCCCCCATGCCTCTGGATAACCCATCCTGGCCCTAGGGCCCCATTCAGCCCTGCCCCTATCCCCACTCCCTCACTGTGGGATCCTCCATCCTCCCCCTAACATCCTGTCCCCCTCTCCCCCCACATCCCTCCCTCTCCCTCCCACCCCCTTCCCTCCACTCACCAGCTGGGCACTGTCTATGTCTCTGTCTGTCTCCTCCTCATTCCCAAGCAACAGCCCACCCAGCCCTGCTGCTGCTTCTCACTCCTGACCCACAGATCCCTGCAGCCTGCCAGGGTATGTGTGTGCGGGGGACCCTCCTCTCCAGGCTCCAAACTCCCCCCCTCTTCCCCCCAGACACCAACACCTTCATAAATAACTGCCCCCCCACTTCAAAAATAGCATCTTATGATTTATGTGCCAATCTCTTGATTTTTTTTAAAGAGTTCATCTCATGATTTTTGGCATGGTGGGGTTGGCAATACTGATAATCCATCCTGGGTTCCAGGACCTTTCCCAGGAGTCTGTAACCTTTTGACATTAAAAAATCATTGGATAAATTGAGTATACAGTCCTGGGAACATGGACTGGAATCTGGGGCACTTTCTTCCCAGGTAAACACAGTTTCAGCAGGATGCTGTGGGGGTTCTGCTCCTACCCACAATGGAACAGCCTGCAGTCTGATGGTTCAGGCACTCTGGGTGGGAAAATGTGACCTTCAAGTCTGCTAGGTAGAAAAGGCCTCCCAATTCCTTGATGAGTGCTTGAACCAGCTATGAACTCACTGCCTAGAGGCAGTCTCTATGTATTTCCATCTATCGCCTCCTCTGTGAAATCCTGTGAAATGCCTGATGAAGGGTGTTTGTTCCTGAAAGCTTGCAATTAAATAAATTTTTGTTGCAAAAATCTTGTTGGTCTAATAAAAGATACCATCTCTGCTATAAGTCCTGATCGCCTTTTCCTCTAGACCAATATGGCTACAGCCTGGATACCTGAACCACTATGTGTTGTTTGTCCTTCACAAGTGAAGATGACTGCATCCGGGGGGAGGGAGTGGAAGAGAAGAGAGAAAGGTAGTGGGGAAGAAAAAGGAAGGGGGAAAGGAGAAAGAGAGGAAAAAGGAGAAAAGAGAGGAGTGAGGTAGAAGCTAGGTCATGTAGGTATGCAGATGATTTATAAGCCCAGTCTTTGCCATGAACAATTTGCTGCTGCAGGGGCAGGAAAGTGATGAGGACTGGACAGACAAGGTCCTCATTTTCCTGGCCGCGCATTTCCTCACTGCTTCTGCTGTGCGCCACTGTTCAAGGCCAGTGCTCTGCTTCGGACCAATGACCTCCAGGATGGACGGTTATGAGCGATTTGCTCCCGCAACTCTGGATTGATGCCAAAACTTTTTAGGGATATCTTTATGGTGTCCTTGTACCGCTTCTTTGGTGTGTTGTGAAAGCATACTCCATTTGAGAGCTCACTGTGGAAGATTTTCTTTGGCAGGCAAGTGTCAGGCATTCTTGAAAAGTGGCTGGCCCATCTTAGCTGTGTCAGTTTCAGTAAGGTGTCGATACTGGGGAGAGGTGAGCTTCTGGGCACCTCTGTGTCCAGAACCTTGTCCTGCCACTTGATCTTCAGTATCTTTCACAGGCAGCACAGGTGGAAGTGGTTTAGATTCTTGCTATGGCGCTGGTAGATGGTTTAGGTTTCACAGGCATAAAGGAGGGTCAGGAGACTGATGGCTTTGTAAACCTTCAGCTTCGTTGACACTCTGATGCCTCTGAAGTCCCAGACCAACTTAGAGTTTGCCAAAGGCCGCGCTGGATTTACTAGCCTTCCATTGATTTCATCGTCAATGCGGCTAACACGGGAGAGCGTACTACCCAGCTAGGCAAACTTGTTGCCCATCAACAGTTGTTGGCCTTTAACTGAGATGTGTAGTTCCTGAGGTATTGTGCCAGGCACAAGTTGAAACATCATTTCAGCCTTCTTTGTGCTGATAGTGAGTCCAAAGTTGTCGCAGGCTGAACCACTAGATGAATATATAAAAGATGTCAGGTACCACCCCTTTCTTTGCCTGGGCTTTAAAAAGATGAGATCTGGTCTGCTATGTTTGGGGAAGGGGTCATTTTTTGTAACTTGTGAAAAGATTGATTGCAGGTGCCTATTCTCAGGAAAGGATTTTGAGTAGATAGAGGTGGCTCTCTACTGCTCTCGGTGAGGTCCTTTGTCTTTGGAGAGATTAGGCCCCTTCCCTGCCTTCAGTGTTTTTTACTGACCCTCTTTAGGCAATAGACTGTTCTAGATCTTTCTGAGGCATGAAACTCCTCATTCATTGTATAGGCAGCCTAAGCACTAGCAGAGGCATCTGGATTTCATTTGGCACTGCAGCACCTCACTTTTAGGCAATCAAGATCTTAACTAGATATAGCCCCAAATCACTTAGGGTGCAGACAGAAGTCACAATTTCCACTTGAGCTGGTGACAGAAAGCAAACACAAGTGCATGGTTGCAATCAGCTTAAAAAATGGCCGATCGGGTGAAACCCTCATTGGCTGAGTAGTCAGATGAAGATGTTTCAAAACAGAACATCTTCTGTAATTGTGTCTGCGCTGCCTGCCAGCCTTGCTGTTATCAGAATGGGGGGGAAGGGAGTGGAGGGCATTCAATCTGGGGGGTTTTCAGCCCCAGCTGGAGGGTGGGGCAGGCCGAGGTGGGGGGGGCCTCCAATTTACTCACCCCACCCTCCAGAGCTGTCTGGGAAATCCCTAGAATGAGCTCCCTCTGCTCCCTTCCCCCCCACCCCCCCATTCTGAAAACAGGGGCCGGCTGGAAGACAGGAAGGGCTCTTGCTAGGGAAAACCAGCTGCGGACTGGCAGCCAGCAGCTAGATTGCCCTTCCCCCTGAAACCAACAACGAACTTTGTTTTGTTCCAGGAGATCGCTGTAACTCCGAACCCTTCCTGCACAGTGTTCTCACTTATAGCAGGGAGCTGCACTTCTGTCTGCACACGTAATTTAGTTACCTGATTGGAAGTGACCGGCTTGAAAATCTGACCATTGTTTAACAATGCTCTTTCAGCAAAGTTCAGGTGTGTTTTGGGAAAATGTAGCATAACACATCACAGCTCAACCAAAGAACAGGCCAGATACTTGGGTATCTTTACGTAATGTGCCTGTGATTTTGGGCGCTTTCATTCCTCAGTCTTGAAATGCGCAAAAAGTGTATGAGGCATTGAGAATGTAGCCCTTGTATTGCAATCCTTTGCCTTCATGAAATCACAAGTCGTGGCTTCAAATCTTTTATAATAAAATGTAATTAAAAAAAAGAAAAGAACATTACGTGGGAATAGTGTCCAGGGCTGTAATGAAAGCAGCCCTTCTGGAGGTAGAGGGCTGTATGGGGGCTGTTCATGTGAACTGAGTTAGTGGTTGCGTTCCAGGCCCCCAGTAGGCAAGCACAGCATCATACCACCCCCACAACTGGCACTCCCTGTGATTTGTAACCTTCCTGGCAGTCTCAACAAAGAGAACAATGCCTGAATGAGTTATTCTTCCCTCCCTCAAAATGTTCCCATCAGCTTCAGGTTGAAACAGATTGGCAGCTCTGTATGGAAAGCTCACATGCCTGCTGCCTGTGAAAATGCAGTATTCAGGGTTAAGAATTTGGCAACTTTTACGTGCATTAATTTCACATGATTTTTTTAAAAGAAAAAGAAAGTAGACTTTGTGAAATTTTCACTATTGGGTGAGAAAAATACCTATCCAAATCCATTATTTCTTCTACCAACACAATGGACTTATCTAGAATGCTTTTGTATTGTAGTCCTATATTGTAGAAGCACAAAGTGAACACTGTTCATTCTTTTCTGCTAACCAGTTTTTAAGTTGCATATTAATGACTTGACTATAATTATTGAAGTAGTGTGTGTATGGAGGAAGGCTCTCTAAAAACAGGCTGTTTCAGTTCAGGTTAATTCAGACTTTTCATGCATAAGAACAGCTGAGCTATAAAATTAGGCAGCATGTTTTCTGGCAGTAATGAGAAGATAATATTCCTAAGGAGTATTTAAGCAATATCAGTATTGATAGGTTAATTAGAAATAAAATGTAAAGTTTTCTTATACCATTAGAATAAAGAGCCTCTGATGTACATGACTTAGGTTACACATGTTCAGAACTATCCCTATTTTATAGTTAAGGACTTAAAAATATAAGTCAACTAGCTCATCCAGTCAGACATTCACAAGCATGCAACACAAGCAAGAAATGTGTCAAGTCTTCACATGTATGTGTCCTTGTACATTTTTAATGACACCAGCCTACCTTAAGCTTGCCTCAGCCACTGTGTAATTCTTGAATAAATATGTATGTCAATAAAGAGATGAACAAGCTCCTTGCTGCACAAAAATGAATGTAATTGCATACATTTTTTCATTCTCTGTTAAAGGGGAAAACCTAATAGAGAAAGCAGCCCCTGATGATTTTGTTCAGAGGACATTGCTGTCTACCATCTTATTAATGCATTTTATAATTAAACCTCTGGAAAGAAACTAATTATGCTCTACTCCTCTTTTATGGGCACTCTATTTTACAACTGAAACATGTTTTTAACATTTTTTGCATACATTTGCTGTTAATGAAAATGAAAGACTAAGGGCTTGTCTGTACTTGGAAATTTAACAAAATTGCTATTCTGGAAAGCTTCTTTTTTTTTTTGGTGAATTTCCCCAAGTAGCCAAGCCTGAATATCACTGCCTGGAGGTATGCAGTGTGAATAGGTACTGTTTAAACTTCCTCACAGAGGGTGTTGTCTGTGCATCGAAATCTGGATTTACATCACCCAGCTGGAGCCAAGTTGTCAAATATACCCAATTACTGTGTAAATTATTGATGTGGATTGAATTGAGACCCACACAAGAGCACGGGTGTCTGTTTCTAGTGACAATAATGCATTGCTCTACTCCCTGCTTTTCAGCGGCTATTTGAAGTGGAAGAAGCAACCAAGGGCAGAGCTAAAATGACCTGGATAAACTGAAGAAATAGTCCAAAGTCAATCAGATGAAATTCAATAAGGGCAAATGCAAAATCCTGCAATCGGGATGGAATAATTGCATGTACAAATACAGACTGGAGAATGATTGACTAGGCTCCAGCACAGCAGAGAAGAACCTTTCAGAGAAATACCTGAAGGGTGATTATAAAGAGGATGAAGATAGCTTTTTATGTATGGCTGTACAGGACAGGAGTAGGAGCAATGACCTCATATTGCAGCAGACAAAATTTAGGTTGGAGATTAGGTGAAACTTTCTGGGTGTGTACAAATACTCAGTTCAGATAAACATAGTTGCAGGTCTAACTTAGTTCACCCATGTGCGGACCTTACACTTAGATCCCTAGTTAGGTTGATCTAAGTGCCAACCTGTACAGATATTCCTCAAAGGTTAGATCAGTCAGAAAATGGCTGGCCTGATCCAACTCAGTTCTCCTGAGAGGAGAGCTACGTTAGATTTTGACCAATCTAACATAACATCCTTACCTGTTCGGAGTACAGCTCTGGGGCAGGGAAAGCCCAGCAGCACCCCAGCCCAGGGGCTCTGCTTTTACCCCGCTTACCCTGGCCACCAGGTTATTTTTAGCCCCCCTGAAGCATGCTGAACTCTGCCCTGAATCTGCAAACTGCCCCTCCCAGGCTGGTTTTACAGGTGTTTACCAATGCTTGATCAAAATAAGTTCAGGTGGCGGGAGGGAAGGGCACCCCCTTCAGATGGACAACCAACATCTGTTGGGGGAGATTGTCTGTCTGGGGGTGGGGAGAGGGGTTAAGGGACTAAAATAGTCAGGGTGGAAGAGAGTCTTCCCAATCCTGCCAACTCCCACCCTACCCCCTGTTCAAGTTTGCTGACGACACAAAGTTGTGGGGGGATGTGGGCACATTAGAAGGGAGCGGTAGGCTCCAGGCTGACCTTGACAGGTTACAGCGGT
>JAGPOW010001296.1:122025383-122046039 GCA_030014935.1 Caiman crocodilus
TTGGGGGTAAAAGAGTGTGCTAAGTCTGTGCAAAGCCTATGCCTGGCACAGCAGATTTCCTACAGCATAGTGGCCTAGCTATGCCAGCTGCCAAGTATAATAGATGTGGGCATGGATGACCTAGGGAAAACAACCTGTGTAGCTCTGCCCACAAGTGTAGAAGGGAATGCAACAGCTTCAGAGGCTACTTCTCATAATGCAGGGAGTTGGTCAGGGAAAACACCTTTAGACTCCTTGTTCCCATTTGCAGCTAGACAAATAGGAGTCTTAATTTAAAACTGTGGGTGTGTGTTGTGTGAGCTTGATCCTGGCATGTGTGCATGTGAGATCTTGATCTTGGGCTTGATCTGATTATGGTCTCCTTAGTACTTTCAATTCTTCTAATTTTTACCAGATTTCTAACCTTTACCTCCTATCTATATAGTTTCCTAGTTGTGCTCACTTATTTTATGATCATTTAAAAAGTTTGGATTCTTGGGGATAGTTTAATTTTTGCCAATTTGTTGAAAAAGGCCATGAAGTTTGCATTCCAAGAACTTGGGGTTCATGTACAGGTGCAATCAATACTGATTGCATATTTAGGGCCCTTCCAGACATGCAGGTAAAAGGTGTGATGGGATCAAATGCAGGATCCACACAATCATACTTCCTACCACGCTACACATGACTGATAGAAGACGTGATTCTGGGATCATGCATCAGATCCCCTCATGCCTTATTACCAGTGCAGGAGAAGTCTGGGATCATGATCCCAGGTTCCTCCTGCCCTGGCTAGTAGTGAGCTCCTACAATTGGGAGCCCCCTCAGCTGACAGGGCTTCCAGCCACCTACGGCCACACATTCACTTAATGGCATGATAAGAACCATCCACAAAGCTGTTACACATTTTTTTGTGGAATAACTTTGTGGTTTATTACTCATTTTATCATGTCATTAATTGAGTGACTGTATGGCTGGATTGCAGATTAGGATGTCTTAAGTGTAACATGTGGCAGGGGCCTTAGATGTCTAATTGCTAGGGATCTGTAAATCGCATTGGAATTGCCTCCCGCAGCGGCTTCTTTAATGTTTTTCCTTTAGCTGTTTGCCCCCAGCATACCCAATTGGTGGTTTTAAATATGTCACAATTTTTGCTTCCTTGGTGATCAGCGGCAAATGGCCTGGCTGGTGGGATCCCTTCGCCAATCAGGGGCGGCCGGGGGAAAGCACTGAAATGAAAAATATTAAAGGAGCTGCTGCAGGGGGCACTTCCAGCACAATTTACAGTGCAGGTCTCATTATGCTTTGAAATTTTAGAGGCAGGTTTTGAAAATGTGGTCCACTGAGTCTATTCTAGAAAATCACAATTATAGACAAAGTAGCCAGATCACACAATACTACTGTTTTGTATTTATATAGCCACTTACGTCTGCATTTCCTTTATGTAGCTATTGGATATTATCCCTGTTTTATAAGTGGGAAATATGAGGTTAAGCCCAGTGTCATCCAGTGAGACAGCAAGCAAACTGAGCCATGTGACATCTGCGTTCTAACCCCTAATCCAGGGGTGGGCAAAATGCAGTTCGCCAGCTAGATGCGGCCTGCCAAGCCATTCTATCCAGCCTGCGGGGCCCCTAAAAAATTTAGAAAATTAATATTAATCTGCCCTGGGGTGCCTGTCATGTGGCCCTCGATGGCTTAGTTAGTGGCCCGCCCCACAAAATAATTGCCTGCCCCTGCCCTAATCTGTTCTCAACAATTGCTCCTGAGCCAACTACCCAACCTCCCCATCCTTTGTAGCACCCAACCATTTCAGGTGTGCCTCTGCTTTCTTTGCTGCTTAAGGTAACCTGAGCTACTGTAGTTGGATCTATCTGGATTATTGTTAAATGCCCATATGACTTAACTGAACAGTGTTGATTAGATACTACATGACACATCTCTGTAGATATTTATAAAATTGACCTCTGGGTAATGTATGTCACTAAATTTAAAACATTTTCAATACAAGTCTGAGCAAATTTGAACTGGAATATAAAGTTTACTATTTAAAGGAGCAGAACTTTGCTGTTCTTTTAGTTTTATATGTATTTCTTTGCACTGGATTTATTTAGTGAAGCAGATAATTTGGTTCAGCTATTACCCATGGCCAGTGACTGCCAATTTCCATATATAATATTCAGTGGCTGTTAAAGTAATAGTGCTGAGAGGTGAAGGTCATCTAAATAGAACACAAATCAGCAAGTAATCACGCTGCTTTTTGTATTTGACATTCCTAGCCACACTTGTATTCTGAAACTGGGATTTAAAACCACAATCTCATTAATGCAGCAGACTTCATATATTGGCGCTGCAGCTCTTTGAAATCAAGAAACATGAAGCTAACATCAAAGCAACTCCACTGATTAGTTTGCAAGGTGATGCTCAGCATAATGAGTCTGTCCAGTTCCAATCCTAAAACCCAAATACTTTACGGTTTACTTCTCCCATAACTTGCACGCTATGTGATCAGATCTTTGCAAAATGTGATCTGTGAGAATTCCCCCTTTGCACCAAGATAGTAACTTACATCCATTTAGCAGTCACAGGTGTACATGAAAACAGAGCATGAAAGTTTGGGCAGAACTAAGTCCTTTCTTCTTGAGAGTCACTTAGGGTTTGTTTTCTCTACTTCTGTGATGAGCTGGGGAACATCACAAAGAAGCAAGCCCTGCCCATTTAGCATGCACTACAGGCCCAAGTGGGTAAATGTATCTGCTTTAACGTGGCTTTGAGGATATACCAGTAAGCATTCGCAAGACAGGCAGTTTGAGAATGCTGGGGCATTTATAACCTGCACATCCTGCATGTCCTAGCTGTGTGCCTCTCACTTTGAAATAGTGATGCGACTCAAACTAATTGAAGGCTCACAACTTTCCTTCAAGGCTTTATACTTACCCTCCTGAGGGATGATGCGAAGTGTTACACTAAGACCTGCATCTTTAATTAGCTTCACAATATCTGCATGAGGCATATTAATAATAGATTGGCCATTCACAGCTAAGATCCGGTCTCCGACTTTTAGTTTTGCACAGCGGTCAGCAGGACTTCCATCAATTATCCGCCCTATTTTATGGGGTACAGCTAGACAGGGAAAAATATTTATTGTTAACACATGTTTCAGTAGATGGTAAAAGAAAAACAGACTGTAGACTCATTTTGAAGATTGTACCAAGTAAATTAAAAGATAGTGCACAAAGTCACTGTAGTACAGCCCCTCAGTTAGGATTCAAGATCCTTTTATGCTAGGTCGCTGTTCAGATATGAAGTTCAAAGGCTACTTATAAAGTTGGCCTTTGGCAAGGTGGGACATGTTGGTGAAACAAACTGGTAAGGGATGACAGATTAAAGCAACAATGAAAGGACCATATTTTGCATTCTGAGCAGTCATGCCTGCCTGTCACCAACCAGGCCATATTTGCTTTATATAAAATATATGCTATGTGAGGATTGTAAATATATGACTGAAAGTGCTCCCCATTCTGTTCTCATCTCTCATCAAATATAATGCAAGATTATATAATATATCATAATATAATGCAAACTGTACTAGGGATTTATTACAGATGTCTGTACCTTTCTGATTAGCTACATGTCAGGATGAATACACTTGGAGTATAATCAATCAATGGACACTTTTATGTGCATTATGTATACCTAATATATACCTAACAAGTAGGGCTGTGTGAAGCTTCAGTTGCTGATTTGATACAGAGGAGATTTGGTTCAATTCGGCAGCCAAATCTCTGAATCCGAATCAAATCAGGAGACCCATTAATCTCTCTGAATTGAATTGGAAGCCTCCTATTCAATTTGGAGAGGACAGCGATTTGGCCATAGCCACAGCTTTATATGTTTTGTCTACATACCTTGAGGTACCAGGCGCAGCTCATGAGTGCTGAGATGGTGGGGTAAATGGAGCATCCCATGTGAGTATCGGGTGGTCCCCCACACGCTCAGCGGTGGACCGTGCGGGGGACTGCCCCCTGGCTTGGTGACTGGTGCCTCCTGGGTCTTGGGGGGCACCTGGGATCCCCTCTCAGCCAGTTGCCAAGCTGGGAGGGCAAGGGGGGAGCTCCTGTGGGATACTCCATTTGCCCCACCATCTCAGTGTTCACCAGTCATGCCTGGTATACATATAAAGCTGTCTGTATGACCGAATCACTGATTCTCAGAATCAGAATCAAATCTTCAGATTCAGATCTGGCCAAATCAAGTCAGGACAGTGATCCAAATCAGTGAATTGAATCACTGTCCCCCAAATCAGGCCGAATCTGGATCTGAACTGAATGCTGCCCGCTTTGCACACCCCTACTTACAAGTATATCAGGTATATTCTTGCAACATTTTCCAATTAAAGCTGCTTCTCTTTTTACTGTTTCTCCTTGTTTCTATCATTCTTCAAGCTTCAATCCACTCTTCTTGCTCACATTTTCCTACATCTTTCTCCCTCACTTCTCAGATATTTTACACACGTACTTGTCCTCACTCCCCTTCCTCCTTTTTCTCCCACACAATCTCAGATCCTTATCTTAGACCAGAACTTTACTATAGGTCTCATCTACAGCTGTCTTTCTCAAGCCTCTTCTCATCCCTCAATTCACTCTCACTACAATCCACTTCCTTTCTCTCTCTCCCTTATACACAAACAGGCTGATCCCGATGTACCTTATCTATTGCATGTGAAATACAGTAGATGTATCAGTTTCAGTAACACCGATGATTTGGTGTCAGTTCCATTGCGTCTGTAGCAATACAAAGTTTAGTATGGACTAGTCGCCTTAAGATTTACCCACATTCTTGGGTAGATGTTGCTGGGCTCAATACTCCCCTGGCTAATCAACACATAGGCTAACAGGTTTAAAGCTAGCTCAACTGACATGAACCGCATTTACACCCTAACTAGGTAGATGTGCCAAAAGCAACCTGTTCAGGATCATGTAGGACATAAAGGCATAACTCGACATGAGGATGCTGTCCAGTTTGCTAATAAATAGTCTTCAACTAGTCAGAGAACACCAACCAGCCCTAAACAACAAAAGGAGCCTCATCAATCCTGAATAGCCACTCTTAGTCCCCAAAATATCAGAGAAAGCCACAGAACTCTTGCCATTGTAAATACTGAAGGTTGAAGTTTATTATCCAATTGAAATGAACTAAAGTACATGGAAGAGGTCAGTGAAACTACAAATCAACATAACTGTTATTATAATTTTTTTAGTGTTTACAGAAATTATCTATGTTGACTTAAAAATAAATAATACTGACAACAAAATGATATGATCATAAACTGGAAACAAACCAAAACACGTACAACACTGTTAAATATTACTCATGGGTTTTTTTAACCAAATTTAACCAAAAATTGCACTTGAAATGTAGATGGTATATTTAGGCCTCCCTAAATTACAATTTAATGGCATAAGTCCATTTATAAAATCTATGAAACTTTATCTGTTTATACCAGCTCTGGTACTCTCCTGTTCTACTTACATCAACTTTATAAGATTAAAAACACCAGAATTGAAGAACAATTGCTTCATTACTATTTCCTTTAAGGAAGTCAATATATTTTTAATCTTAGCATTTAAAGATAACCAGGCATTGCAAAAGGGGAGCGGGCATTTACATGTTTTATTTCAAAAAGAAAGAGACATTTACATTTTTTATTATAGGTATCACTAACCAAGTATATAGTGCTAATATAAAGCAAATCATTAACAGGCAGAGTATTAAGAATGCCCAGCCTCCATCAAACAAACGAAACAGTCCTTTATCTGTGAGAAAAGGTTTGCTGATGTTATGGTACAAATACATCCGGTGCATCTCTCATACAGACACAATAAACGAAAGCTCAAAGTCACTTTTGTTTCTGTTAAATGAATTGTATATATACTACATAATGATGACTGTTAGCTTTTTAATACACGTTAAAATTTATTTTTATGCCTTTTAGATAATTAACTGAGAGTTGAACATGCAGATAACTTCTCTGGCAGTCAGACTGCATGATTCAGTCAAAATACAAATTAAACTATAGCTATTGCAATGCTGACACAATTAGGGCACTTGCTGAATGAACTGCTGGTTCAGAAATAATTATGCCCAGTGTGTTATTCCCAAATCTTTCTTTACATTAAAAATCTACTAGGTGTTAAACAATCACATTATGTACAAAACCACAGAATGAGTTTTACTACTGATGTAGTTGCAAAACTTCATATGTGCATAGAAAATTAAATTCCCAAACTCAATAAAACAGCAATTTGAAGTGAAACAATTATATTTATACAGTGCCTTTCACATCAAATCAAGTAATAAAGTATCTGCACTGCATCTATAAAAAGCACTTAAATCATAATTATTACAGAGCCATCTCTGGTGTGGAATGCAAGAGCCACGTCAAGGTTATTGTTAATGCTAGAGATGAAGCCTTTAATATCTTGTGCTCTGTAAAAATATGTGAGGAAATTGGTTTGGCATTGATTCATAAGAAAATGTGTCTCTCCTAAAATCACCATCATTGCCTTATGTTGCCTTTCCTTCCAAATAATGACCAGGCTTGATGCTTCTTAATGTATGAGGTCTAACAAGATCAGTGGTAGAGGTAGTAGGACTGCAGGTCATAAGGGCTAGGAACAGAAATTACACATAAACCAGTATAAGTGATAGGAAACCAATTCAAATTTGTAACAACAGGGCTAGGGACAAGTTCAGTGCACATAAACTGCTTTCAAAAAGGCCAAGATTGGCTTAAGATAAATCTGGATGGATGCAGTATCAGACTTAACTGATTTAGGTTAAATTGGTTTACTGAACTTCTGTCCCAGATCCCCTCCAGAGTCAAGGTAACTCACAGTTTCCCCGTGTCCCAGGAGACACTGCCCCTGCAAACCCCCTTTGCTAAGTGGGCAGGCTAGCCTTGGCCCACACTGTCTGCTCCAGCTAAGCTGGGAGGCGTAGTCAAGCATCCTCCAGCTTCTGGCCTGGGCCGCTGCAGGCATGTATCTGCGTTTCTGGAATCAAAAGTGAATGTCTCTTCACTTGCTCATCAGTTTGATCTACATAGCTTAGATAAAACTGCGAAGACTGAATTAATTCAGGCTCAGGCTTTTTGACTGCCTGTACTTAGCCAAGAAGATGGTCTCATTCAATAACAAATTCAGAGAGAAAAGGAGATGCATACAAAATTGGACTAGGAATAATATCATTCTTAATTTGTTCATTTGTTGTGGTAAAGAAAGTAGCATGTTGGTGACTTTGCAGAACATTTGCACTGTGATATGCAGAAGACAGTTGCTAAAATTATTAAGAATTTAATCAATTATTAATACAAAATGAAATGAAAATAACAGAAACAAGCAAGCAGACTATGAAGCAAAGCATAATAAACTAGTACTTAGATATGGTATCATGTTAGCAATGTGATGTCCTTATAAAAAAAATCTTATTTAAAATGTGAAGTCACATTTTATAAGTACCTGAACCACTGAACAAAAAGAACTAGTTCAGTGAAACCATCAAAACTACAAGACAAACTACCATATTTTCTTGCATACAATATGCAAAGTTTCCCCAAAACATAATTGCTGGAAATTGGAGTACACATTAGATGTGCAAATTACAGTAAAAACAGTTTCTGCTACTCTGCATGAAACCAAAAGTAAAATCTGCAGCGGTTCTCGAGAAGCGAAACAATGAGCAGGCTCAGCTACCTAACTACTGCTACTTAGCTACCTAATACAAAGGGTTTTTTTCTTCATGCTGCCTTTCAGAAACAAGTTGTGTATTACATCTTGCAGTATGCAGTATGTGATAAAATAAGGTATAATTGATAACTGTAAGCCCAGAGTTGCCTACTGTGTTAAATGTATTTACTTCCAGTAAATAGTGGACATAATAGTGGTATAACTAAGGCAGGGTGAATGAGACAGTTGCCCTAGGTGCCAACTTGAGGAGAGGCAAAAAATGTGGCTGCTGCTGGCATCTGTGCAATCACAAGGGCAATTGTGGCAGCTACTGGCAGTTGTCACTGCCCTGTGCCTGGAGCATCCAGCTGCATTCCCACACTGCTGCTTTATGATGTTCTATTTAATGCCCATGACAGAAGGTTTGTCAAAAGGATTCTGGATAAACATTAAATAGCAAAAACATTTTTTACAAAATAATCAGCTCTGTCCAAAACCTATTTGTGATTCCTTTATTATGCTGATAAATGATAATAATTAAATTAATAGTTTGTTTGATCAAAAAATAAATCCACCTAGAGAGGGAAAGCATAATCCTACATCAAATGGAGGTTTAGATACATTGTAATAGAGCGCAGCAATTCTGGATGCTGGCAAATGTTTTCAATGGGACCTGTTTTTGCAGCCCATTTTGTAGTGATAAATCACTTCTCTAAGACTTGACCCCTGGGAGCTCAAATGCCTGTAGAGTTTGGGAAGCTGGCCAAAAATTGCTGAAGGATGTCTCCAGCATTTTTGTCAGGAGGACAAATGCTACATCAGCACCTGATGACTGTACCTGAATTGCAGTAGTGAATGATATCCCAAAATGCAGCAAATTGTGATATGATAAATTTAAGAAAAATCAGAAGAGGAACAGAACTGTTAGCTTAGGTGATAAAATGAAATAAAACATTTTATTTTATGTAAAAATGCTTTAAAAGTGGGTAATTCTGCTCCAGTTAATCAATGTTACAACTAACTGCACTAATATATTATTATGTTTTACGCCTATTCATGTTTTTGTTTTAAAAGTAAGGCTTCCAAAACTAGGTTTCTCACTCTCCAATAAAAGATTAAACAAAAAAATAAAAAATAAAAATGAAAAACCTGGTGTTTTAGATTCATAGCTGCTAGGGTTGGAAGGGACCTCAACAGATCACTGAGTCTGACCCCTGCCCTGGGCAGGAAAGAGCGACTCCAGTCAGATGCCTATCCAGCCTTCCCTTAAAGACCCTACCTGCCTTGGAAGCCCATTCCAAGGTTTGGCCACCCTTACCATGAAGAAATTCTTCTTGATATCTAGCCTAAATCTGCTCTCTGTCAGTTTGTGGCCATTTCTCCTTGTTACCCCACAAGGTGCCCTGGTGAACAGAACATCTCCGGTTCCTTGCTGCACCCCCCTAATGAATTTGTAGGTGACCAGAAGATCACCTCTCAACCTTCTCTTGCAGAGGCTGAAGAGGTCCAGGTCCCTTAGTCTCCCCTTATAGGGCTTGGCCTGTAAACCCCTAACCATATGAGTAGCTCTCTCTGGACTCTTTTGAGGTTATCCACATCCTTTTTATAGTATGGTGCCCAAAATTGGATGCAGTATTTCAAGTGCAGTCTGACCAATGCTGCATAGAGGGGAAGTATCACCTCCTTGGATCTATTTGTCATGCATCTGCTGATGCATGATAAAGTGCTGTTAGCTTTTCCAATGATTTCATCACACTGATGAATCATGTTCATCTTGAAGTCCACTATGACTCCAAGATCCCTTTCCAATTCTGTACTGCTAAGAGAGTTGTTCCCCAGCCAGTAGGTGTGCTGGATATTTTTACACAGTAGGTGCAGCACGCTACATTTGTCCTTGTTGTACTGCATCCTACTATGTTCTGGCCACTTATCCAACCTGCCCAGGTCTGCCTGCAATCATTTCCTACCCTCCGGAGTGTGCACTTCCTCCCCCCCCAATTTATTATCATTCACAAACTTGGACAGAGTACACTTCATGCCCACATCCAAGTCACTGATGAAGACACTGAAGGGTGCAGGTCCAAGGACCAAGCCCTGAGGGACCCCACTACTCACATCCTTCCAGGTTGATACTGACCCATCTACTACCACTCTCTGAGTGTGACCCCCCAAGCCAACTTCCCACCCACCAGACTGTGTAAGCATCCAAGTTACAGCCTCTTAATTTATTTATGAGAATAGGATAAGATATGGTATTGAGAGCCTTCCTAAAATCTGAGAAAATGACATCCACCTCTACTCCTGTGTCTAAGTGTTTTGTGACCTGGCTATAAAATGAAACCAGATAAGTCAGGCATGATCTGCCTGCTATGAATCCATGCTGGTTGCCCTGCTGCATTATGGCCACTTGGGCATTATGGCCTTTAGGCTAGGGACAGACATTCAAAAATCCTGAGCCTAATTTGATTCAATTTTTGCAGGTTAGTCTAACCTGGCTAGGCTAAATCATTTTGAAACTCTATAGACATTCTAGAAATGCAGGCACATGCCTGCAGTGGCTCAGGCTAAAAGCCAGGGAATGTTAGAGCAGCCTTCCCTTTCTGCCGCAACACTGAGCTGAGGGGGGCGTGCCGAGATGCTGGGGGTGTTTAACTTAAGCAGTAAAGGTCTGGGAGAGACATTGTATAAACTGGTTTGAGCCAAATCAGGTAAGTCTGACACTACATTCAATCAGGTTTATCTCAGACCGGTTTCAGCCATTTTCAAACTGGTTTATGTGCACTGGACATCTTTTATGTTACAGGTTTAAACCAGTTTCTGAACACTTAAACTGGTTTATGTTCAATGTCTGTCCCTAGCTTTAAAGTGGACTGACGTTTGTCCATTTTCTTACTTTTTTCTGATCCTTTTCCCAACTCTAATTTTTTTGTATGAACACAAATTATTTGCCTAACAGTCATACTAAACACAAAGGAATTTCTCAGCATGCCCTCAAGGAACAGCTAATTGCTACAAGCAGGCATGCTTTTCTCTTTTACAGCTTCACTGTTCTTGTATCTCTTCAGTCATTTCTCCCCATAACAGTTGAAATATTCTATTAAAAAAAAATCACTTGGCTACTTTTTCTCAATTTTTCACATACAGTAGGTAAATGCCAAAAATGATCAGGTAGAAGGGGAAAAATCAAATCTCAACTGTATCTGTTAAACCCTCTGGCAGATATGTTCTTGAAATATTGTCTTTATATAAACAGAAAATGAGAGTAAGCTAAGCAAATGAACCCTCCTGAGCCAGCTGTCCTTTTCAATATGTTATACAGCTCACTGCATTAATATTTATTGAGTCCTCAATTCTCCAAAGGTGCAGGAGTTTTTATTCAAGTAACAGTACCCAGCATATCAGGTTTTAATTGGGAGAATATATTAAATGTAAACATTTGTAATTTCATTGCTACTGGATAAGTTTAAATTCAGTAGGCTTGAATGTAATGGATTCTTCATCACTAGCAATTTTAAAATCAAGACTGAATGGCTGTCACAAGTGCATGCTCTAGTTCAAACAGTTAATTCAGGGAAGTCCTTGGCCTGTGTTATGCAGGACCATCAAACTAATGGTCCTTTCTGGCTTTATAGTTCATAAACCTGTAAATCAAGACTTCTGCTTTTTGCTAGTGCAAAGACATACAGCTTGTGCATAGAAGCAATAGCTTCCCCCTCATTCATGGGGATATATGGGGCTTTGGGACCAAACAGGCCACCTATTTGGGAGGAGAGGTTGAGATGTTCTAGCATTGGTCTATAACATATATCCCCATCTCACAGATGGAACTAGAATAAATTACCCAACTTTCACCAGAAATTTAATATTTAGTATTTTTCTCTGTTCTCTTCTCTTTTGGGTTCATGTGTGGAAATTGCATTTTACCTGGGGTATAATAGCACCACTAGTACAAAGGAAGTGTAACTCAGCCAGAAATGCCTAGCAGAGAACTGTATACATCTATGCAAAAGATCCTGAGGAAAAGGAAATCGGGTCATGAAGTCCTTAAACAATGCTCTAAAGAACACTATTTATATGATGGCAGGCCACTGAAACATTCAGAGTGGTGATGATAATAGTAATGGAGGGCTGTCACAGGCAGGTTTGGTTATGGCACTAGAAACAAACCAGGTAAGTAACTCCTATACCCCCATCATCAAGGACAAGAGTGGTGAAGACTGCCACGGTTTGTTCATAGATGATGGTTGGAAAGATGAGGAGGTGCTCAAAGACCCAGTTTTATAGCCCTGTCTCAGCAGGATAAGGTGATGATGATGTCTTGCTAGAAAAGGCTGAGAGAATGATCATTTCAGGAATGCTGTTTTTTTTCTGTTTCAAAGTCACAAATTCTCTGATAAAAATTGCAAACTCTCTGATTAAAAAGTCCAAATCCGTGATTAAAATGAAATACCACTATCAACATCTAGACATATTTGGTGTACCTGCGTATCGCCTGCTTGGATATATCTGGTGAACAAAGGATGACTGCCTATAGAAACTGTTGTCTTCAGTCTGGCAGAAGGGTGCAGACCAAGAAGCAGACCAGACCTAAAGTGGGTAGCTAATGTAAGATATGTGGTGCTACTGGTCTCTAAAGTCACTAAATAATACCACACAAGATGGAGCAATATGGGAAGATGGAATGCAATGCATGAGTGGCCCCTGGGGTTATTAGATGATGGGATAGATCAGCAGTTCTCAACCTTTTGCACCTTACATCCCACCAACCATTTTGTCAAAAAAATATGGTCCCACTTTGATAAAAACAACCCCACACGAAATTGCACTGTTCGAGATATCTGTTGATTCATCTATTTGAAGTACAAACAACTGCCTTTTTCAATCAGGCAATGAGTTGAAGTCCCACCTACACAACCTTCGAGTCCCACCAGTGGGACATGTCCCACTGGTTGAGAAACACTGGACAGATGGAATAGATGACAGGATCTCTATTGCAGCTGAGCCCACCTCCTGTATCAAGTCTCATCTCTCAATAACCCCCCCACAAAGGCCTATATATCCTATTATTCCCTACTGCAAAACCTTGGCTAAAAATCCATATAAAATTTGTGGAACCTTAAGACATGCTGAATTTAGTAGACCTGTCATTCTTTCTGTATGTGTATTAGGGTTGCAAATTCTGCCAGGAGTGGAATCTACCTTTATTCTCTGCAAAGTGCCTAACATATTGGTTTCCTTAGAAGGAATTCCCAACAGAATGTGCTTTGTAATAGGTATTGTTAATTGACCTTTTCCAGGAAAACAGAGTGGTCACAATGCTTGGACATACTTTACTGTAGTAACAGCAAATTTGGAGAAAATTAGCATGATTGTAAAGATCGATATATTACAGATGGAACTGAAAAACATTTTTTTTTGGCAAATAAGCAATAAGGACACTTAATAGCTGATATGCACATTTACTGCATTTACTGCGGTCATCTTTCATTCCAGTTTACAATCAAAGAAATTGTATATATCCCAAATAGCAATGACTGTTAGATTTTTAAAACATGTTAAAAGTGTCTAATGAGAGACACCTCTTACTGATTTTCCCAAAAGACTTAACTTAAAAGCTATGAAATACCAAATAGGCTTCTGATGACTAGAGAAAACAACATTTTGCAAAAGTTAACTTCAGACTCGGTGTGTCTTTCAGCTCCTTGAGGTTTAGACATAAAGAATAGCTTCATTGACTGAATGATGAATCTGCCCATGTGGTTGGTCTGAGATTATTCCTTTTGTAGCAATTTCACCCCTGCTTCCTAGTGGATATCAAGGAGGTTCAGGATCCAAATCTTGGGGAAAGAGTCACCTATAATAAACCTACAGACTTGCAAGGAGCTGCAAATTTGTACTGTAAGAAGCCCATCTATCCTCCTTCTCCACATCTTTTCATAAGATTATTAAAAAGCACCTGCAATGAGAGTCCCCAGTGGAAATTATGCACAAAGAATTTACTTTTCCATTCCTACTTTTACTCAGTTTAGGCATTTATTTTTTTTTTGGCTGTGTTTCTGCCCTTTCATCTAGAAACACATATTTCATATGCTTTTTTTAAGTGATTGCCTTGTTTGAAGGCAAAACAACCTATTCTATCAGCAGGGTATGATATCAAATGAGGAACATGCAAATAAAACCATAATGAAAACACTCTTTAAAGCTCGAGACAAAAGTCATTACTAATATGACTGGAAATTAATTACTGCTTTTCTGAAACATCAGTTACTTAGCTTGCTATTTAGTATCTTTGGCGAATGCAGAATTCATCCCATAGCACTTCCCTTAATACATGTGGGACCAATGCTGCAAAAATTAACATGAATAGTTTTTTGTAGGGTGTAGAATTGCTTATGAGTCAGTGGGTGGGTCTACATGTGCAATTAATGTGTACAAATAAACTCCTGACATTATCGCTTTGGAGTTTTTGCTCCCAGGCATGCCATTTGAACATGTGCCCAGGAGCAAAAAACTCAAGAATAATAAGCTCAAGAGTTTATTCGTGTGCAATACATGGAGCCCAGTAGGAGCAACCCAAGCTGGCAAGGGACCCAGGTTGTCAGTCCACCAGCCCAGGGCTACTCCAACCAGGCTCCATTTGTTGCAGAGGAGCTGGCTGGGGCACAAGAAAGGTTCAGTGTGAGGCTAGCTGGCAGGCATTCCCTTTGCTAAAGCATCCTTGTTACCCAGCCAGAGGCTTGAAGCACATGGATCCCCCCGGCTGCTCCGACAGGGCTCCACATGCTGTAGAGCAGCTGGCTGAGGCACAAACAGCCCCTCATGCCTCAGCCAGCTCCCCTGCTGCACAGGGAGCTCCATCATTCATTTAAATCCAATGTGTGATTGTTTTAAAAAAAATGTTTGTTTTTTGGATGCCCCAAACACAAAAACAGTAGTTTTGGGTTTTCAAGTCCTTAGCTAAAACCTGACAATGTCGCCACTGCCTCATTTCATTCTGTTTTATTTTCAACTGATTTTTTTCATGTGGGGAAAAATATTGGCTTACCAAGCCTACAATGTAATGAGATGCAGTACAGATCATGCATATCTAAGAAACGGATTTGTTTGCACTAAGTTTCCTAGTCTTGTCAAACTGTTTTTAAGACTCAGAGGGCAGACTCAATCAGTCTACATGGGTGCATTGTCTGCAAAGTAACCAAAATTCCTGCGCAGTATGGGCATGCATCTATACATGCACACCCATACTATACAGTAAGTACGATGACTTACACCGACTTGAGCATAAATTTGATACCTCCATTATGACGGTATCAAATTTACACCTGATTAGTTACTGTGTAGTAACTTGCATGTAGCTGCCTTACTACACAGTAACACTGTGTGTGCACTGACTTGGGACTAATTTTAGTCCCAAGTCAGACCATACGCATCATTAATGTGCTTTAAAGCCTGAATGGGTAGATGTCTGCTTATTCCTGCTTACTGCGCAGTACATTTAAGCCGGTACAAATGCATGTGTAGACACACCCAGAGACTTCTTTCTGCAGGGTCAAATCCTGAGCCTATCTAAGAAGTTGGGTAGGCTCCCTAAGAGAGGTAATATTTTGGGGAGCTATGCAAAACACATGCAAAATGTACAGCTGGGAACCACTATGTAGCTCTACATAGCAGCAGGAAGGGTAAAATGGAGGTTAGATATAGGCAGTCTGTCTAGTAAAGAGGCAGGAACCAAGGTATATTTCTATCTTCTCCTACTTGGAGCCTGATGAAGGCAAGCTGAGTAAGGCTGCTGTTACACGTTACCTTTCCAACGTGTCAAATGCTTAGGACAGGAATGTCTGCCTATTAAGGCAGGAAAAGATCTAAGTGGGTTCTGAGAATCTGAGTTACACCTCTTCAACTAAGGATCATCTCCTGCTTGTGTTAGGCAGCTTGTATAGCAGTGACATTAGTCTGCTTCACAGGGCCAATATGAGCTGGGAGCAGTTCTCCAGCATCCCAGGATGCACAGCTTTCAGCCTCCTCCCAACATGGAGAGCTCTAGTGTCCTGGAGACACTAGCTCCTCCAGAGCTCTAGTGTCCTGGAGTGACAGAGAGCTGGGGAGAGTTGGCAGCTGCAGGTGAGTAGGGAACTGGAAAATTGGGGGGTGAGCCCTGCGGGGGCTGGGAAGAGGAGGCAGAGGGGAACCTGGGATCTCCTAGACTAAATACAATCAAAAAACCTGAGGCTGAATCAGTTGAATCGTTGCAGGTTAGTCTAAGCTGCATAGATTGAACTGATAAGCAAGTGAACATTCACTTTTGATTCTGGAATTGCAGCCACATGACTGCAGTGTCTCAGGCCAGAAGTTGGAGATGCTAAAGCATGCCTCCCTGTTTGGCTGAAGTATACAGCTTGGGCCAAGGCTAGCTTGCCCATCTTGTGAGGGGGAGGGGAAGAGGCTTGTGGGGGAAGTGCAAAGCATCTCGGGACACTGGGGGGCTGAGTTAACTAGAATTTGGAGGGGATCTGTTACAGAAGTTTAAGAAACTGATTTAACCTAAATCAGTTAAGT
Source organism: Caiman crocodilus (assembly GCA_030014935.1). Lineage (NCBI taxonomy): Eukaryota > Metazoa > Chordata > Crocodylia > Alligatoridae > Caiman > Caiman crocodilus. The sequence continues at coordinate 122,041,646 of JAGPOW010001296.1, forward strand.
CTGATGCTACATTCATCCAGGTTCAACTTAAAGCAGTTTCAGCCATTTTAAATGTGGTTTATGTTTATTGAACTTCTGTTATGCTACATATTTGAACTAATTTCTGATCTCTTATATTGGTTTATGAGTAATTTCTGTCCCTAGCCGTAGACATGGCCCTGCTCACCAGCTCCCTAGTGGTCACTCAGATCAGTGCATGTCAGAGTGGGTATTAACCCTTAATGTGTATAACTGCTCACAGCACATGCTACTGCTAAGCACTGCACAAAGTTAGCAAGTGTAGATTATAATGTCTAACAATACCCTAAATCAAAACAGAATCTAGTCCACTCATTCAGATCAGCTGCATATAGCATGGACAGGGAATTTTTATTTCATACTTGCCATATGTATACCTGCTCAGAACTCAGTCTTATCCTTATGACACTGCATTGCATAAAAGATTTGGTCCTGGAAATATAATTCAAATATAGTTGTTTATGGATTTTATGGGTTTATGTTTTAAGCATGGGTGACTTTGCTTATTGCCCTGCAGTGCTCCTCATCCATTCAGCCTTTGCCCTGCTGCCTCCAGCCCTGGTCTGCCCCATCTAAGAACAACAATTTGACATAATATAATGCTGTGTGCTAAATTAAAAAATAGATCTTCTTTGTTAAAGCACTGCTTGAAAAGGAGAACATTTCTGATGGAAGGTAGGAGAAAAATACCATCAGTGTTGTATTTTTAGAAAGAATCAACTTGTCCAAGGTTGTGTTCTGATCTCAAGGCTGCCCTTAAATAAGGGGCAGGCAAAATATGGCTTGTGGGCCAGATCCAGCTTACCAGCCCATTCTGTCCAGCCCGCAGGGCCCCTCTAAAATTTAGAAAATGATTACCTGCCAGTGGCTGCCTGTCTAAAAGCTGATGAGGCACCAGCAGCAGGAGGAGCTGGCAGCAGGACCCAGTGGCAGCAGCAGCAAGGCCTGCCTGGCCCTGACTCACCCCCAGCCCTGAACCAGAAGCTTCTGTCTAGCAGAAGCTTCTGGCCTGGTGACCATAGGGCTGTTCACCCACCCTCCTTCCATCTGAGAGTGGAAACAGATAAGAACAGGTGGAGGGAGTATGGGGAAGATCGGTGGTACAGCAGGAGCCACCCCAGCTTGGCCAGCACCACGCCGTTCCTGGCTGCATGGGTGGGACTGCAGGATGCAGCAGAAAACAGGCTAGCTAGCCCCGGTGATTCCTGTCTGGCTCCTGCTGCACCCAGTCACCAGTCCCTGCCATGCAGCCAGGCTGGCTCTGGTGCCACACGGTTCTTGGCTGCATGGCTGGGACTGCATAGTGCAGCATGAAGCCAGCCAGGAACCACAAGAGCCAGGCTGGGTCAGCTCTTGCTGAGTCCTGTGGTCCTGGCCATGCAGCCAGGAACCACGTGATGCTGGAGCCAGTCCAGCACAGCTAGCAACATGAAGTTCTTGGCTGCATGTCTGGGACTGTATGGTGCAGCAGGAGCCAGCTGGGAACCGTGGAGGCCAGGCTGGCTCCTGCTGTGTTTTGCAGTCCTGACCATGTAGCTGGGAACTGCATGCTGCTTGAGTGGTGGGTAGGCAGGCGGGAAGGAGCAGCGGTGGTGGGCGGGAAGGTAGGGAAGCGGCAGGGGAAGGGCAGTGGCAGCAAGTGGGGGTGCGGAAGTGGCAGTGAGCAGGTAGGTGGGAGTGCAGGGCCTGCACCAGTGCCCTGGGGCCAGGGTTGGCAGGGACCCAGGGCAGGGCGGTAGGAGCATGGAACCTGGGCTGGAAGGGGCTCTCTGGAGTTGGGCCAGCTCCACCCCCTTCCTGCCAGTGGCCCAGCCATGTGCAGTCCTGGGGCTTGCCAGGACTGTGCACCACCCGGGGTCCCTGCCTCCCATGGGCTGTGATCACCTCGAGGACTTGTCACCTGCTGCTGCTGCTGGTGGCAGGGGCTGTGCACAATGAGGGAGGGAGGCATGTGTGGGAGGGCATGTTCATAGCAGGGTTCCCACACATACACGCCACCATACACATGTACCCACAACCCTCCCTTATACCAACGTACACATGCACCCACACCCCCCCATATACACCCTACACCCACACCTCCACACACACTCCAGCCACTCTCCCCCTCCACACATGCCACAACCCCCAGCCACCCTCCCCACACACACTCACAGCCCCCCCACAAATCCCATACCCATTCACTTACACTTCCCACACCCTCCGCCACACATACATACTTACCCACACACACATCCACAGCCCCCCCACAAGCCATGTACCACCCACCCATATCCCCCACAATATATAAAAGTAAGACTTCATTTTAAGCTATTATGTAATCACCTCTAGGTACACTATGCAAACACATGTAAATCTGAACAACCATATTTTTGATATCAAATTAATGTATGTTATAGTAGATGTTTGATTTTTAGAATATAATTTGTTTTATTTCTGGTTCCAAGATGGCAGTCCCCTTGCCAAAAGGAGTATTTCTGGGGGCAAGGGGAGGGACTTCCAGTGGCAAAGGTCAGGGATTAGGGGGCTGGACTGCTGATTCCAAGATGGCAACCAGGGGGTGGGGCACCTGTTAAGGGGCGGGGCTACCCTTGGGGCCCTAGACAGCTTCCCAAAGCAGCACTCCAGTCAAAATAATTGCCTGCCCCTGCCTTAAGTTATTTAATAGCAGTTTATTAAAATTATAGTTCCAGTGCCACTTATTACAACATATGAAAATATTCAGTTCCCTAATGAAGGCTGTATCCTGCCCTCATTCTGTGTGGAGATCAAGGATAGAAAAAGCTCGGAGAGATCTAAGCACACTTTTACAAAACAAAGGTCTGTCTGGTAAGTGAAGAGCAATAGAGCTAGCCCTTCTGAAACTTGTCATGGGAAAATTTATAAAACTTATAAACTCTCTTGGAGTAAGAAGCACAGGCCTGATATTTGCATCTACTGGAACCCTGCTGAGGCAGAAGGACTGTAAAGCAAGCCTAATTGGCTATACTGGTACAGTACAGCATGAATCCTCCTTTGCAGGCTTCATTAAAAAGGCATAGCTGAGGAAAAAAGACCCAAGTGGCACATTTTCAGTGATTTCTTCCTCCTGGAACGGTCTCTTAAGTTATGGGCAGCTAGACAGAAGTTAGATACAAGCTTTCACACTCCTCTTTCTGTGGTTCCAGAACTAGGGCCACAAAATACCATCAAGCCAGCTTTCCCTTGCTCTCCTAGGATCCCACTTCTATGTTATTTAGAACAGTAGCATAAACAGGGCAGGTGATGTGGGGCATGAGCTCCAGAAGCTCAGGGGGAGGCACCAGAATGGAGACAACGGAGCTTGAGGACCCAGGGGGCAGGAGTCCCCTCATCTCTGACTGTAGGTTTGGCAGCAGCAAGAAGCTTAATGCCCCCAGGTGTTACCTGAAACCCTTTTGAAACCCTGAAGCTGCTTTTCTAACCACCAAACACAGTGTTTCACATAGCCAATTGGGATGGGAATTGGTAGAAGTGGCAGCACTGGAGTGGGGCAGGAGAAGTCTCATAAAACCATGCAGGTGCTGTGTTAATTCAGTAGATGCTGGCCATGCTCACACCTCCCCCTGCAACAATGGCTATATTGCTTGCTAGTCCAGGACACAAGCCCCACTCATTACACCTCTGACTTAGATCCTAGTGTAGCAGGCTTGGGGATCCAACCCCACAGTGTGATGCACCCTGGCATTCAGGTCCACCTGCTGCACTCTCCAGTCACTGCTGTCTTTCCTGGCATGCCTGTGGTGTTAAATACATTTGGGAGGCTGCTTTTAAAAGCCAGAGCAGCCTCTCAGGTGCTTTCCTCCATACTGCAGTCCACTGGACACACTTACCCCACTGCACAGTCCTTTGGGCCCCATCTGGTCAATAGTATCTCAGCTCACCAGGCCCCAGGGCTTAGCTTGACTCACCAGGCATAGTTCCTGGGCTCAAACACCCATTATAAGCTACCCTCAACTATGAATAATGTAGCACTCTTCAGTGGACACTTTTTAGTGGTTGCACAGGGCTAATACTCCTTTTTGCAAAAAGGATACTCAACAACACTATCCCCAAACCATCCTAGTGGCTTCCATTCACCTCTTTCTAGCTAGCTCCATACTTCACAGCTTCATATCAATGTCTAGTTGGAACTTGGGGTTTGCCTCTCCCTAAGACTCTTCACCACCTTCATTTATAGATTTGGCTTTACCCTCTGTGAAGCTCTCCCTTCTTCCACCATCTTCTAGCTTCCCTTTTTCAGATCGTTTTTGTTGGTAGACACTAGCCCAGAAGCTTAAGTCCTCTCTGGGCTACTCGCTAGATCACTCCTCATGCCCAGGGACTCCTTCAAGACAGACAAGGACCACTCTACAGCA
>JAGPOW010001296.1:122051193-122112509 GCA_030014935.1 Caiman crocodilus
AATCACTGAATATTATGCTTGTAGATTTTAGTATAAAGGATGCTTAGAAATATTGTTTAGTGTGCTTGCTACCTTGCACCTTTATTGCTAGCAATAAAACCTTTTTTTCTTTCAAACTTCCAGCTGGTATTCGTATATTGGCTTACGCATACCGGGCACGAATTCAGACTTGGGCTGAAGCACGACACTAGGTGCCTAATTGGCTATGGGTTTCATTTATTTTTGATGATCATATTGAATTTAACAGAACTGTTAATTTGGGATAATATGAAGAGTGGCCTTTTTCATAAATGCGTGACTAAAAAACAGAGTGAAAACACTTTCTGGGATCACTTTAAATCATGGGATGACAGGAATTTCTCCCGTAATATTCAATTTTGTTTTTCTTTTCTGAAGTGGAAGCAGATTAAGCAAGGAACATAGAGAGTTGAGGTGTCATCTTGTTTTTACTCCAGGCACACCTGGAGAAGTAAGGGCTGAAAAGTAGGATTTTACTTACTTATTGTAGATCCAGATTCAGGCCTGTTCAAAGAGCTGATGATAACAAAGCCAAACCCTTCATTCTCTTTGCGGTGGATGACAACATCACTGGTTTGTAAGCTGTGTGAACTAAAGCCCTCTGGGGGTGTAGCATTACTACCAGATACAGCATGATTACTGTTAGTGTAAGCAGCATAGTCACTTCTTGGAGAACTGTGGTGAGTAGACACTGAGCCTGGGCTTCTGCCATTCTCTGGGCACGGTTCTCCTGAAATATAAATCATATCATTGTTACACTCTGACTTGTTCAGTGGTATTCTAAGTTACAGTACATTTGCTAATGCAACATGAATACAACTGACTATCTATTGCACAGAGTACTGTGAATATTAAGTAGGGGAACTGTAACAGATGTGGAAAGACAGAAATCTACCTGATTATGCAAAGCATTCAAGGGCAATCAGATAATACAAACTGCTATGCTGCCCAAATATGAAGGGAGAAATTCCATTGCAAAAAGCAGCTGCAACCTTGGTAGCAGACAGTTGAGAGCCATTTTCTGGCCTATTAGCTGATCTGTCATCTAGTGGAAAATGTGACTATCTAATCCAATATAAAAGTATTTGTTTCTAGATTAAAAGAATTTAAGCAGGCAGATAATAAAGGATTAGCTGCATAATTTATCTCTTACACATTGATTAGCATACTCAAACAATGTTTATGGAATAGGAGAGCAATACAATGAAAAATAATCACAAGCAATTGTTGTGTTGATGCATCCACAGCAACAGTGCTCATTTATAAGTTTTGAAGATGTTGTCGAATACAGAGTTTAAATGATAAAAAATGCAAATGTAGTCCATTAACTTTTCAGCTATGACCTTAGCATAAGTAAAAGCAGAGAGGAAGAAAAATGTAGTGATATTAAGTATATCTTCATACAAGCATTGCTGGCAGACAGAAACTGTTAATAGTAACCTGAAGCTTGCACACAGAAGAGCGTCGCTTTATTCAGATTAATCATATTTTATCACTGTTTTAATACATCTGGATATTAGGGCTGTGCGAGGCTTTGGACAGAACGTCGGATCCAGAGAAGCTTCACACATTCTGAGGTCTGAAGCAACATGTCTGGGTCGAAGCGCTGGCCTCGTTCGGTTTCCCGAAGTGGTTTGGAGTTTCTGAAGTGCTTCGGAGCCGCCTTGGCTATCCGGCCACAGGATATAATGGGAAACAATAAAATATCTATAACTTTGTTGTTTGTTGACCAATTTGGATGAAACTTGCAGGAATAGTAGCTTGTGCTGACAGCATGAAGCTTGAAAAGTTTCAAGTAGATTGGTGCAGAAGTTTGGGGGAAACTGCACCCAAATTCTCGAAAGCAAAACTAGGTGTTATGACACAGGGGGGTGAAAGCTGCAGGGGTGGTAAGCCTATGTTAAGGCCACAAGGCCTGCCAAGTTTCAAGAAGATCGGTGCAGGGGTTTGAGGGGAACTTCACCTCAAGCTGTGGACAAGCAAAACTCGTGCCATGGGTGACCCTGTGTGTTAAGGCGCAGTGGGGTGACAGCTGCAGGGATGGTGGTCCCTGCTGTGGCCACAAAGCCTGCCAGCTGTGGAGGAGATCGGTGCAGGGGGGTTCTGGGGCCCTGACCCCTAGCTGTTGACAGGCGAAACTGGTGCCATGGGTGCTTGTGGGACTGACTGTGCCTGTCTTGGGGTGTGGGAGACACTCCTGCAGGCCTGGCTGCTAAGCTACTGTGTTACCAGTTACCCATCAATCACGATTCACTCAGGGACCAGCTCAATACACAGGACATAGCTAATGTAGCCAGTTAATCGCCATCAATTAGCACCTACAAAACCAGGCTAAGGAGTGGAGAGAATCAATACGGACAATCAACTGCCCCAAGTCAGACAGAATCAGACCCACTAGCACCCATGGCATGAGTTTTGTCTGTCAGCAGCTAGGGGTGCAGGGCCCCAGACCCCCCTGCACCAATCTCCTCGACTGCTGGCAGATGTCATGGCCGCAGCAGGGGCCACCATCCCTGCAGCTGTCACCCCACTGCGCCTTAACACTCACAGGGTTTTGCTTGTCCCCAGCTTGAGGGGCAGTTCTCCCCAAACTCCTGCACCGATCAGTAAGAGCCACCACCCCTGCGGTTTTGACCCCCCTGTGATGTCACACATAGCTGTGACGTGAGTTTGTCTTTCAAGAATTGGGGTACAGTTCCCCACAAACCCCTGCACCAATCATCTTGAAACTTGGTAGGTTTCATGCTCTCAGCAGAAGCTACCATCTCTGCATGTTTCATTCAAATTGGACAAAAACCAACGAAGTTATAGATATTTAATTGATTCCCCATTATCCCCTATGGCCGGATCTCCGAGGTGGCTCCGAAACCTCAGAGCTGCTTTGGCTGGATCGATGCAGAAACCCGATCCAGAGCTCTGGATTGGATTGTGGCTATCCAAAGTGGCCAGATCCAAAGCCAGATCGGATTGCTGTCGACTTGCACAGCCCTACTGGATATAAAATAGCATGCATTTTGTTCACAGCAGTAGCAACAGACTAGTTATGTTACAAACTTCCTGAAGAGATTCACATACCCCAAGAAGAAAATGTACAGATTAGAAATTGAATGTCTCAGCATAAAATATTTTTGTCTTAGTAAAGAAACATGACTCAAGGATAAGCTGTTGAATTTTCAGGAATGTGTGTCCTTTAGCAGACCTTGTGTGACTTTGAAATTAAGCGATTAGAGAGAATGGAAGACAAACAATTATTATACTGAGACATTAGAATTGAAAATCTTCAAGAGTTATTGAACCAAATCTGCAACTAAATGCCATAGTCAGTGACAAGAGAGATCTCATTTTCTGGCTGTCATGTTTTAGAAGGTTGAATACTGTTTCTGTGGGTAGGGCAGTAACAAAAAGAAAATGATTTTCCCTTCTAAATGATCAGGAGCTAGCTTAGCTAGAAATGAATGCAACAAATTGCTATAAAGTACAGGAAGAGAATGATAAAGGAGGGAGAGAGAAGTTAGATGGTTGTTAGATTTTTATCAGAAATATTTAACTTTACTTACTCTTCTTGCAAAAAAATAGCTTTCAACTGACACCCCTTCCTAACAAAATAGGTTTCAGGGTTGGTAATGTTGCTATGTCAGTTCTGGAGAAAGAGGCAATCTATGATTCTGCTGCCATGCTGTACATAATATTCACGTCAAATCTTAAACTCCTTTTGGGTGATGTCTTCTAACCTCAGATTTTGCTAATTTTCTGACAGCTCAAAACTGGTAAACATCTTTCTACCCCATCTCCTAGAGAAAACCCTTGAAGACATGGAGGAGAGGAGGGATTCTCTTTACAGGTTGGAGTTTTTATTTTTTAACTTATGAATAAAATTGCTGGGATGTGTTTGAAACTGAAGCCAACAATATCTGTATAGCCCTTGTCTTGAGTCTGTGGTTTGGGAGTGTGTACAATGGGACCACCTAAGGAGATCTTTCTAGGGACCTTCCTCTACACCTATTCTGTTTATTCAACTGGTACTGCCTGCAGCTTGTTCTTTCTCTCATGCTTATTTGTTTCTTTTATTTTCTTTCTAGATAACCTCAAGCTTTCTAAGTACTTTTATGCTTGACTTCCGCAACTTCCAGATATCATTCACAGGACATGAAGCTATTAACCAGACACAGGACAAACATATTTGTGAATGTCAGTGTATTAAATATTCACAACATTCAGCATGAATCTTTTCAATTGTTATGTCAGGGGAAATAAAAAGGAAGCCATTTTTTAAAAAAAGAAGCAATTCTTTTTTTTTTCTTTTGTTTTTTTTCAAATTCCAGTTTTCCTTACGTTTCCCCCCAGGTATTTCTGATTTTTCCATAAAGCAAACATGTTTGCCATGCAGAGAAAATTGATCATATTCTTCTCTCAGTTAAATCTGTGGAAGCCTATTGATTGCACTGAAATTGCATAAGTTAAAGTTAGATGAGCATCAGACATACCCAACAAATACAAAAGTCATATTTGTTTGAAACTGAATGCATAGATAACAAGGCCTTAATCCTTACAGTTACAGTGTGCAGGTAGACATCTCTGCATAAACCCTGTTTCTTGCAGAATCAGGGCCTTAATGTTGTACATCAATATGAACTGGAAGCATTACAAAACTATAAGACTAATTGAAAGCACTGGGAAAATACTTCTGCAACCTACTTTTTGATGTACAAATATTTTACAACATCATAAGGAAAATCCAAATTTTTCATATTGCACATGCCCAGCTGAATGATAAATTCATGTCAACCCAAGCAGTCTTAGGTGTGATGTAGGTGAATATATTTTCATTGGTTTTGTATTGTTCAGCTTATCTCCATGTAAATGATGCCTCATTGTTATTTAGAGAACATATATTAAAATTAATTTAACATCCTATAGCTTCATAAGCAGGTAAACAGTAATGAGTCAGACACTACCTTTCTCACTGTGTCGCTATCAAGGCTAAAGAATAATTCAGGGTGTTTTACCTGGTTAATTCAGTTTTTGGCCAGGAGTGCCGGGTGGCTAGTAGAACCTCTTACAAAGTTCTGTACATAATATAAGGCAATCACACACCAAATTACAACTACTCTGTATTATTGCTTATCATGTTCTTGCCTGCACCCTACTGCTACATAGGCTGATAAGATTTGCCAACCTCTAGGAAACTAAGTACTTCACATATGTTTAGTGTATTACCTTGGTTACTGGCCATTTTCCTAGAATTTGGGGAGCTGCTTGGCGGTGTTGTGCCAGGTTGGAGGGAGGGTTTCTGGCTGCAGGACTCTAGAGTCAGTAACAGAAGAAAGTCAGTCCCAAGATGGGGGAAGACTGGCACAGAACTGACAGCATGCCAGAGGTGGGAGATAGGGACTATGAAGAACAAGAATTGGGTTGGGAACATAAACTCTTTGGCTCAAGGGGGTGAGCAAGGAGGTAACAGCAAGGGAGATGAAGCAGTGAAAGAAGAAAGACTCTTTAGTGGATGGAGAGGGAGGAAACAGAAGGGGTTGTTAGCAGGATTTTGCTCACTTTTGATCCCTTGGTAAGGTGCACTAATGACAAGTGTGTTCTCAGGGTTATATTAGATTATTAAACACCATTTTCTCTCCACATAAGCAGAGATCTTAACTGAATGAAAACAGAACTTGTACTAATAGATGCTGCTAGGATATACATTTAAAAAAATCCCATTCTGTGTGTGTTACTAGTAGCACCTCATTTGTTTCTGGCTGAAAAAATTGTAACTAATTTGCCTTTCATTCTAAATGTTGTTTTAAATTTATCACTTTAAATGGTTGGAGAGAGGAACCAAAATATCCTGTTCCTAGAATTTATTTAAATAACACTAAAAGGATTGAGCCAGCTCCCTTGAAGTCCATGGCAGAATGCTAATTAACTTCAGAGGGGGCACAAACTAATATCAAACTAATAAAAGGCACCTTTTCCTTAAATAGCTTAGTCTTTGAGCCTGTTCCTGCTTGCCTTACTGACATGGATGACTTTAACAAGACCAGTGACATAAGCAAAGCACTGTTTGGCCCTAAAATGGCACAAATGGGGAAGACATGGGACAACACAGCATGTTAGAAACCGGAAAGGCTTATGACATTACACCAGGAAAAGCAGTGTTACTTCTTGATTCTCTAGGAAGAAACACCATGCTGTACTGTTTGCATGACAAATGCTGCCAGGGGACGGTACACACAATTTTTCAATTTTTTTTTTCTTTAAAATAGAAATATTTATATTGAAGTTATTTATTTAATTTTAAGCAGTATCTAAATTACTATGCATCTTACTAATGCAGGATAAGACTGGTTGTTTTTTCCCCAATCTCCTTTTAACATACCTGTTGATAGCACCTTTCTTCTCACAGTAAGATTCACTTGCCCATTTCGGGCTGCATTATGCATGAGATCAATCACATATCGGTGGGTTTTGCCAGCTACTGGAATCCCATCTACATACACTAACTCATCACCAGGATGTAGACGACCATCTCTGTCTGCAGAGCCCATTGAAATTACAGCTCCAATCAGAATCTATACAGTAAAAAGAAAAAAAAAGAAAAAAAACAACACAGAAAGGTTAAATACATGTGCTGCCGTACCACACCTAAGCCTGCCGTACCACACCTAAGATTTTGCTGGCAGTTCATCTTACTTTTACTTTTCTGTTTAAATTCATGCTTTCATGTGGTATAGGGAAACAGTGTGAAAACAAAGGCCACGGTCACTCATCACGATCCATTAAAAATGTCGTTCTATTTGTCTAAAAAATGAGAACTACAAGAAACCTGAGAGTTCTAGTCTTGTAACATTTACATCAAAATTGTATCTCAAACAGTAATATATTACTACAGTCACAACTGATTGGGTTAGTAGTAATTATAGCATAAAGTACTAAATGCAGTAGTTACAGCATAAAGTACTGGAGCCTGTGGTCTGTAGGAGGTCTGCCTTGATGAACACATGAGCTTTTGGGCCTTAAAATATGAAAACTTGAGTACTGCCCACCTAAGTTTTCTGACTGCTCTGCAGTATAAAACAGCTGTTATATTTTACCTGAAAGGTGATTACTGATGTGTCAAATAGTCCCTGGAAACACTTTGCACCTGCTTTAGGGTTCTTTAAGAAAAAAAATCCTGAGCAACTGCTATTGCTGATGATAAAATTTGTTAAAGAATGAGCTAACTGACAAGAAAAAGAGGAGAAATGTTAGATACTTCTGTGTGGATGGTATATTTAGATCATGGACATGCTTAAATATGTATTTAAATGTAACCCTGTAAACCCAGTGAAACAGGAATGTTTAAAAGACTCTAATGACTTTTTTTGCAGATATATTTTTTCCAGATACATCTTTCCATGATGTATTTATTTCAGGGGGAAAAAAATCTTCCAGACTTTCTTTCTTGTTTCAATTTGGGGTAAGCACTGCATGATGAACAAAAAAAGGAAAAGTAGCCAGGGGAGGGGAGTAGAGCTGCTCAGGAATTAGCATAGCCCAAAGCTGTATTAATGTCTGAGCAATGCTTCCCCTGCACTCAAATTTAATAGCACCCATTGGGGGACCTATAATTGTGGCTCCTCTGGAGATACTATACAGACAGGCACCCAGAGGAGACTTTCAAGGGCAAGGTTGAGGGTCAGATTCATACAGTAAGTATTTCCACAGCAGTGACCTTGAACTCTGACAACCATTCAAAGTTCTGCAGGGTCTGAGAAGGCAAACCTCCCACAGGAAAAAAAAAATATCCGAAGCAAACTTCCTATCAAGAACCTTGTAAAGTTTTCCTTCTCTCAGGCCTCCCAACAGTCCTCTTTTGTTTCCAAAATGTCGCAAAAAGAAAAAAAGTCACAGCATTTTCCTTTTTCCTACTGTTTTCAAGTTCTCTTTAAGTTGTGCCAAGCTGAGTTCCCAGAGATTTTCCTTTTAGATATTTCATTCTGTTCTTCAAAATGCTGAAAAACATCTCAAAGGTTTGGAAAGTACTTTGTGCAAAACCCAACTATAAAATATACATTTATGCTCCTTTACTGGACAATAAAAAGCAACCCAAAGCTATGTTTAGATAGATCTCCTCTCCAAAGCTTTTCAAAAGGTTTTGATTTTGTGTCTCCAGCGAGTAAGGATTTGCAGCTAATTATCCAGGAAGAAAATGTTTGTTAACTCACTATAGCTTGAAAGATTAGCATGAGAAAAACCTGTTCCTTAATTTATAATCAGAGTACTTTTCACTTACTTTATATCAGAATCCATGCTGATAAAATATCAAATAGTCTGCTCTCTTGAACCTTTTGTTTGCCAGTAGGAAGTAGAACTAGAAGTGCCATTAGTATTCATTGGCTCCATCTACACAAGACGGTGACTGCACAGTAACTAGTTACTACTACACAGCGGTGTCGTGTGGCACAAAGTGCAATGTGATGCTACTACTGTAGACTAGTAATGAGCTACTGCACAGTCGGTGTCACCTAAAAGACATTTGGTGATGCTGCTGTGTAGTAACTGTGATTACTATGCAGTCATTCAGTACTTGTGTAATTACTAAATGACTGTCCTGTAATGACTGAGCAGTCAGCATCTTGTGGAGACGTAGCCAGCTCTAAGTTATAGTCATATACTTGCTCACTGAAAATATTTGAGTTTCATATCTGAATTACAGTTAGGCATCATAGTGGTGGTGGCTGAGTACCTATAAATGAAAATTGTGTTACATAATAGATCTTCTTGCCTTTTGATTAAAAATTATTCTTCAACAAGTTATGATTCACTGGGTGCATCTACATATGCATTAAGGTGATTTTTCTAATGTGCATTAATTTTAGTACCTCCAATGTGACGTACTAAAGAAATGTGCATTAGGCTGCCTTAATGCCGAGTAATGAAAGTACACCATTTTCAAGTAGGCTATTTCATTGCACATTAGCATCACTGTATGGTTTTTTATGTAATGCAGTAATGAGCAAGGAACCTATAATACAATCTCTGAGCATGTGCAGCAGTGAGTCAGGGGAAGTGCTTAGGCAGGCCTCAGCATTATGTTCCAGCCTAAGTTCTGCTGCAATTAAAATACTGCTAGGAACCATTTAAGTACCAGGAGAGACTTCCACCATCAGGAAGAATAATAATTTAGCCTAATCCACACCAACAGCATTGACTTTAGTTTGAAATGATGGTGGCGATGCCAACCTTTTATCCAATAATCCTGTAGCTAGAATATTTGCTCAAGAACTAGAAAGGCACAAGTTTTAGATCCTCTTTACTCTGACAAGATTTGAATTTACAGCTCCTACTATCAAGAGAGTGCCCCAACCACCAGGCTCTGAGCCAGGCTAGACTGAGGCTCAGCCATCCCTCCTTTTGCAACTGGGCCACTGGATAGCCAACAGTGCGAAAGGCTTGAGGACAGAAAGAGAATAGGAAAGGGGGAACCTGGCTTTATGGTTCCCTCTTAGCCCAGTGGTTATGGCCCTCTTCAAGGAGCAGGGAATCCTTGGGGTCTGGTATCTACTGCCAGGGTTATTTCTGTTTTTAACCAATGACTGTCTAATGTAAAATGCATAGCTATGTCTCAGAGCAGGGGCCACAACCCAGGACTACCCCCTCCCATTGGAGTGCTGTAGCTAATAGACTATAGATGCAAAATTCCTTTTCCTTGTTTCTGAGACTCTTGCACTTTGAAGTTTGAGAGTATCAGCAGAATTTGGGCTCTGAGCACCTCGGTGGCCTGAGTTTTGTGCACGGCCACCTGGAGAAAGTCAGTCACCTACAGGATTAAATGGTGGCAAAATGGCATTTTGGTGCCTGGCTCCCTTTGTTCATGTCCACTCTGTGGTGGCAGAGTGCTGCTGTTACCATGTCTCTCATCTTCCCACCCAACATGCTCCCAAACCAGAAATATACTGAAGAGGCTATGCCAGGGTATCACTGTGGCTGGTCTTGAGACTTTTTGGCTTAGATGTGCTAGAGAGCAGCAGCTGGGATGACTCTGGATTGGCCTGACCCGTAGATCTCTGGGTTTGGCATGTGTGTAGCAGATAGGTCTGCCATGTTCAGGAACCTTGGAGCTGGGGGATGACTCTGTCACAATGCAGACACACTTTTTGTGGATGATGATGTATATGTTTCAGGAGAGAGGAGTCACCATTATAATGTCCTTATTTATCAACACATCTATGTATAAATATGGGGAAATATACTAGTTTCTTAAACACAACTGTACGAATTCAAATACAACTGTCAGAAATACATTTTGTTTGTATTGTTTTGACTTGATAAGATGTAAATGTTTCCTAAGAGCAGGCTTTTTTATTTTACAAAAAACCACAGCAATATGTTTTAGAATTGTATGCATCCACTTTTTCATGTATCCGTGTGCCTGTAAGACAATTATTCCAGTTATCTATCATTATGTATCTCAGGAGCTTGCAAGGATGTACATCCCCCCCTTCAATAATATAAAACTCCTATTTCTGTGTTTGATGGATCACAGGTTACTGGTCCTTAAACCCATTCCTGGTACATGACTAAATGTCCTGTGGCTTTGGTCAGTTTGCATTTTAGGGGAATTTCTGTAACTGGGTAGAAAAAAAAGGAAACCATCTGTCCTGGCAGGTTTATTATATTTTATTTTTTAATTTAGAAAAGATCCTTTTGAAGCTGTTCAGAGATTTGCAATGTAGAATAAATCCAGGTTAAAGTAGATTACAGCACTCAGAGCAGATGAAGTGATCAAAGGTACATGACCAAGGCAATCCATCATGTTGTTATCTTCTCTTTGAGCATGGTACATATTTTAATATGCATGCTGGACTTTTCTCAGTATATGACATATGATATGATGTTTTCTAATAGATAACATGCATTATTATACTGTGCCTTTAGGCTAGGGACAGATGTTACACATAAATTGGTTTAAATGATCAGGAACCAGTTTAAACCTGTTAACAGAATGGAAGTTCAGTGCACATAAACCAGTTTCAGAATGACTGAAACTGGTTTTAAGTAAACCTCATTGAATATAGTATCAGATTTAACTGATTTAGGTCAAACCAGTTTAAGAAACTTCTGTCCCAGACCCTTTCCTGGTTCAAGTTAAATCAGAGTCCCGCAGCATTTTGCAGCCTGGGCTTGGCTTTGCTGTTTGCTCCAGAGAGCAGGGCTGGCCCTGCCCCGCTGTTCCCTAGCTGGAGCAGTAAGGGCTGGCTCAATGGCCATCCCAGACAAATCCTTGCTGGGGTCTAGAGCCAAGGCGGGGAGATAAACTTCCCTTTCCCAAAGTATGGAGTTGCCCTGCCTTACTTAGGGCTGGCTGCAACTGTGGATTACAAATCCCAGAGGCACCTGGAAGTAGGAAGAGGAAGTGATGAATAACCCTGCAGAGTCCTGCTGCTGTGAGTCTTGACTGCAAATCCCAGAGACCTCGGGGACAGCAGGAAGAGGAAGCGAACACGCAGCCCATGCTAGCTATGTGTCAGAGAGCCATGCTTTAGCACTGCCTGGCTTCTGACCTGAGCTACTGCAGATATGTGACTGCACTTCCTAAATCAAAAGTGGACGCCTGTTCATTTGCTTTTTATTTCAATCTTTGCATCTTAGACTAAACTGCAAAGACTGAATCAATTCAGCCTTGGACTTTTTGACTGTCTGTACTTAGCCTAACAGAACAGAAGTTCAGTGTACTTAAACTGCTTTTGAAATGTCTGGAACTGGTTTAAAATAAACCTAGATGGATGTAGTAGTTAAGTGATTTAGGTTAAGCTGGTTTATGGAACTGTTGTTCCAGATGACCTCAACTTAACTCACAGACCTCCAGCACCCCAGGATGCTGTCCAGCCCTGGGCCATGTTCTCTGCTCAAGCAGAGCAGGGTGGCCCTACCCCCAGCTTTAAGATCCCCGGCATCCTGGAGCCTGATGGATTCCCCTGGCCCTGCCATCTCCTCCACTGGGGGAATTGGCCTGGTCTCCAGCTGGGACAGGGGGAGTAAACCCCCAACTGCAGGCTTCCCTGTATGCTGGGCACAGTTTGGCTGGAGGTCTGGAGCAAGGGGGGCCCACCTGCTGAGGAAGTGGTGTGGCTGGGTGATTGCCCTGGCTCCTAGCTTTGGTGGAGGTAGTAAAAAAAAACAAACCATTGTGGGCTCCCCCTCCATTGCCTGGCACAGCCTAGCTGGGGGTCTGGAATAGTGGGAGGGAAGGCAGCCATTCCCCCACCCCAAATCCCCTCCTCAGCCTGCCTGCCGGCCAGGGAGAAAACATGGCTAGGTCATTGTGCAAGCTCCCAGTTCCTGGCTCAGGCGGGGGAGTAAAGCCTGGGAGAGGGTATAGCTGGGTTATCACCTCCATAATTGCCTTGGCTCCAAGACTGGGGGGGAGTAAAGCCTCCACTGCAGGATTCCCCACAGCCGGGAGCTGTGGCGATCACCTGGCCATGCCCCCTCCTACTTGGCTGGTAGGCCAGCTGAGGAGGAGGTGGGGGTAGAAAGGCCCTCCCACTTGGATCTGGACCCCCAACCAGGTTGTGGTCCACATGAGGGAGAAGCCTGCTGTGGAAGCCATTTTACCTTCCACCCCCCCTCAGTGGGGGCTTTACTCCCCTTGCTCAAGCTGGGAGCTCGGGTCATCACCTGGCCACTCCCCCTCTGTGGCCGACAGGCGGGCTGAGAGGGGAATGGAAGGGGTAAAAATAGCCTCAACTGCAGGCTTCCCTTGTGTCCAGCACCCAGCACAGCCCACCTCGGGGCCCAGAGCTGGTGGTGGGCCTCCCACCCACTCCCTCCTCAGCTGGCCAAGGAGAGGGTATAGCCAGGTGATTGGATCAGCTTTAGCTCTGGGTGAGGGGCGGTGGGGGAAGAGAGGGAGAAACATCCTGCTTGGGGCTTCCCTCTTCCCCCTTTACCCACACACTGGGGAGACCCCAGCTGAGGGTCTGGTGAAGGGTGGGGGGTTCCCCACTGCTAAGGCAACCAGCTCAGACCATGGAGGAGAAAGAGAGAAATGCTTCACTGGGTGCTTCACCCTCCCTCTTCCCCGGTACCAGGGAGACCCTGGCTAGGGGTCCAGTCAGGGGTGGGGGGTTTCCTCCCATGGCCCCTCCTCAGCCGGCTGGAGGCTGAAGAGGGAGCATGGCTGAGAAATCATTTGTCTCCTGGCTCTCTACAGTGGCCAGCAGGCTGGCAGGTGTGCTCTAGTGCACCCCCTGGCATGGACCACTGCAGAGATCTGGCTGCATTTCAGGTCTGAAAAGTGAACATCAGTTCACTTTCTTCTTGGTTCAATCTAGGCTGTTTATATAAACCTACAAAGATTGAATCAATTCAGCCTTGAGCGTTTTGAGTATCTGTACTTAGCCTTAAAGAAAAATTTCACTGGTTCTAGTGAGGAAAGGATTTCACTGTGCTGCATAACATTTCAGTACATCTGAAGTAAGTATTTCCCAAAATCAATGATGTTGTTAACAATGGTATTCATTCATGCATGCACTTTCAAAATTAGAATCTGAACCTCTTGGTTAAACTTAGTACTCGATTTCTGCATGTCAATAATTAAAAGACGCCAGCTAATATTCACTCCCCAACAAGGTGAGGAGTGTGTTCTTCTTAAATTCATATGTACTGATTTGCAGAGACACGGTTTAGATGGAGATGCTGACAAGTTGAGAAACCTGTCTTTTTCAATGGATGAACAAGAAAATGTTATTTCTGCTAAGAGTTCTAGGGACCCATCCTTTTATGATTATCATATAAAGTGATAGTTTTCTGACATTTACAAAAATATTTAAGTTATAAAATGGAAAGTCATGAAAAAATAACTCACAGGCTGCCCAGGTTCATCTCCTCCCAGGATTCTGAAGCCAAACCCAGACTCCATCCTCCGAAGGTGAACATCCAGCTCTTTGTAATCTGGACCTGGTTTAAGAGGAAATACCAGTGAATAATATGTTTGTATTTTCCCTTGAATAACCCTGTGATTTGTGTATTGAAAATGATTAATGAGTCCTGTTACAGCTGGTGAAAACTGTAATGAAACATAGTACATTGCACCCAGACAAAGAGAAGACACAGGCACTTGAATATGAGGCTATATCAGAAGATGATGACATGTAGTAAAGTACACTGACCCCAAACTAGAAAGCTGTCATACGTGACTAGCATGAGAAAAAATCTGTCTAAGATACAAGGCCTGGTACACTGCCTTCTTCCTATAACTGCCTTTGCATTGTGTTTTGTTGGTTGGCACACTGGCCATGTCTACACACGTGACAGATTGTGCGGTTGTTACTGCACAGTCATTTAGTACTTGCATGAGCAAGTACTGAAAGGAAAAACTGTGCAGTAACACCGGTTACTGCACAGTACCATTGCCACATGCTTTTTGCCTGATGCTACTGTGCAGTAACTTGTTACTATTATGCAGTATTGCCACCACATGGTTAGAGCCTGGCAACACTACTGTGTGGTAGCAGCAAGCTATAGCGCTGTAGTTCATTGCTGTGGCACCATGGCATCTCGTGTAGAGTGCCCAGTAATGCCCTTTACTTTGTAACTTCATTATACTTCATTAGAACAGTAATCTTCAGTGGGAGCTAGACATACATGAAAAATTATCAGATCCAACTACAAGCCAATAGTTAAATAACCCTTACAGAAAAAAATATTTTGTCCTATGCATGGATATAAAATAGTACAGTGTTTGATACATTTAATAAAGAATTTCATTCTTTATTCAATAATACATTGAAGAAAGAATTTCAAGGAGAGCTGTCAAAACCCTAAAATTTTGGGGTTTAAATGGAAAGCTAAGAAAAACATTAACTTAAACACTTCTATGCTGTTTCAATTAAAGTCTCAATGGCTTTATAAATCATTAAAATTCTGCTTTCAGATGACTATAACTTGGCTATAAAATTATGTTCTGTGCTAGAACTTGTCATACAAGCTTCTAGCTGAAGAACACTTTGCATTTTTTAAATGAAACTCTTAGAAAAATAGCTTATTTTAAAATTAGTAATGTACTGGGTAAAAAAAAATACTAATTTAGAGTTTCAGGCTTTCATGCACTCATCATTTTAAAGAAAATACAGTAAAATAGTGAGCACTCAAGGCACTGACTAAAAATGGCTGCTTTAACAAAGATGGTCATCTAGTCAATATATTGGAAATAAAGTGTGACGCTTACCTAAAACAGGAGTCTCCTGAACACATTTCATTATAGTCCATAAGTTGGGATAATGCTTTTCAGCATTTTTAAGCCTGTTACATCATGGACTTCCAGATTCATACTATCTGAGTTTTTTATTGGTCAAAAGTGGTTTTGCACGCTAACTTTATTTCCCCCCACAAATTGTAACTTGTAAAATTCTACATTGTGCCTTCAGGAAGTGGTGCTTTAGGTGAAGTAGGTTAAAGATAGTTGATCTGAAGATTCTTGGGTACGAATAGTTACAGGATCCCATAATGGGCTCTCTTTGGACTATGGCACCACTCCAAATCTTCATAGCATCACATGAAGCAGGCCTTAGCCTTGCCCCAATGCACTAATCTTCCCCCAACACAGAGCTCTCAAGGGGCATATGACGTTACAAATGTTGGTGCTATAGTAGAACAGTGCTGGATAAATTCTCACCAGACCATTAGGGCATATTAAAGGGCCCTGTATACTGTTGGAATAGTTCATAGGGATATCTTTGGGAGACAGAGACTATTCCAAGAAATATTAAGAGGGACACGTGTTGCAAATGAGAAGAAAGAGCTTCAACAATATATGAAAACAGTTGGCATCATGGTCCATTGTGGGTCTGATCCTAATCCTTGAAGTCAATGAGAGATGTTAACAGTCTTAGTATCAGATCCCTAAGGAGTCAGTCTTTTGACTGAAGGATTGAAGGACACATAAGGATCCCTGTATCTGCATGAGTTCATACTTATGGAAAGAGCAGGGCTTAACTGTATACTGATTCCCCACTGTCTCCAAATTAACTAATAATTTCCCATGTGACATTCATCAAATGCTTAACTGAAGTCTAGGCATAATAGATCTACCACATTTCCCTTGTTTAGAAATATCAATTATTTTTTTTTAACCAAAAAGACATATCAGATTACTGTAGCAATCCTGATTTGGAAGATTTGAGAAATGATTCTTATCAAACTTGTATTTTAATATCCCAGTCTTTTCAATATTTTGCTGTGTTGATTTTCTGCCCATCTTCCGTCTTTGGTATAAGTTTAGTGCCTGTTCTTAAGATTCACGCTTTGAGCATGGGTTTTTCTGTGAGGGATTGTTACTTATGTCAAATTTTGGCATTTTCCCTGGTGCAGATAGTAATTTCTTTTCATAGTCAAAGACAAAATTTATTTACTTAGAATAAAGTAATACTATTATGCCCTAAGGTCTACTAAACCCTGAATATAAGTATATATTCATTACAGAAAATGCAACTTAGTAAACTAGGTTAACACCTTGCAATCTACCACAAATAAGTAAAAATGGGTAGTTCTTTGCTACGGGAGCAAGGCAGAGACTGAATTACGACAGCTTGCTTCCTGATGCAACATTTTGCTCAAAGCCAACTTGACTTAGGTGATGCATTCCTTTCTCTCCCTTTATGTGACACCCTAAGTAACTGCTTCATTGCAATTATTCTCTGTACATGAATTAACGATACAGACTCAGGGTAGCCTGAACAGGGGAATAAGAATGTGTCTTATACACTCTTACTTTACTGCAACTAACTGTTGGTAGTATGTTATAAAGGTTCAGTGGGAGTAAACTTTTAAATAGAATATTTAGCCAGAAAAAAAACAAAATTAACCAGTTGCCAACTTCTTAAACTGTCCCTGCAATTCTGAGAATTAAATGAGACAAACAGCAATCTCATCACAACACAGTAAGGGTGCTACAGAACAATGGGACATTCTGACTGGTGGTTCCTTATGAAATGGAAGTGTGTTTTATAATACAAATATTGCACTTCGGTGTTAGTGATCAGAGAGATCTCATACATGCAAAGGTGATTATGATCTTTCAGTTTATTTTTTGGTATTGTATTCATTCAAATCCCAAGGTGCATTTCAGATTGATAAATGTGTACACATTTTTTTTTAAGGCATGAGACGAGAAGAGACGCTGTGTTACAGAAAATGTTTGGTTCTTTTATGGATGATTCAATTCCTACAAATGCAAAGAAAGAATTTTAAATTAACCATGTAACTGGGTTAACTTTCTACATGGGATGATGCTGTAAAAACTGCCTTCAGGTTTTTTCTTAAATCTCTTCTACCTCTTAGTTAAAACAGGAACACGTAGTGTTATCATTAAGAAGCCTGCAGTTTTACAGTGCTTATTAAGTTCTCCTGGTATGAGTAAACATGATCGATTTGAAGATAACAGAAAAAAGGTCTACATGACAGTTAGAGGCCAAGTCAGGAACTTACAAATTATTCTTATGAATCATGGTTAATGTAAATGCACAACAAATTTATTGTAGAGTTTCAGGTGCTCTTGAAAAATAGAAAAAAGATTGAATACCAGTTATGAACCATGGCATCTGACATTAGTGGATTTTTTTCTAAAATGCAATCAATTTTGTTTTTTTCTACATATGCAAAGGAAGAACCTAGTAAATAGGGGCTGCAGTACAGAAAATAGCAGAGCTAAAAAGGAAATCTGTATCCTCTGGAATTAATTCAAATGCCTATATAAAGGGAAATGTGTAATCAATCTCTAAGCCCCAAAAGGTGTGGGAAAACAACCTAAATCCCTATTTCTGCAATTATTTAAACACACAAGTTAAGTAACTTAACATGTGTAAGCAACATTTACTTTAACAACATGAGACTTCAGGAAATTGAACCAATTCTTTCAAAAATCTTGACATTTAAAAAAATGGATGCTGGTTAAAATGCTGAGAAAGTTCTGATATGTATTTATTTATTTTAGAGAAAGAGAAAAATTTTAGGGATGAAAGAAACCTTTGCATCTGTGAAACCCTTTCTTTTTGCCACAGCAAAGTCAATTTTGCATTACCTACAAATATATCCAGTTAGGACCAGATCCTATTCCATCTCTTTAGTGTTGCTAGCCCAGAAAGTACAAGTCTGAACTCAGGAGTATAATCCTATTCTGCCAAGGAAGAGTGAAGTCTTGTGTGTCCATAGTGGCTATTCCTTCCTATGGAAATGCATAGTTCATTCAGAGGATGGGAAGCTTCGTATGACTGTAGAGACGATCCTGTTCTGCCCAGAAGGGCACATGGCTCTCCCTTTCTTTCAGTGGGACACTGCTTCTGTCAGGTGGGGATCTAACTTGTTATGAGGGTAATGCCTTTTTGAGCTCCAGTCCAGTCTGAGAATCGGAGTTTACCTGAACCGTTAAGTTTCACTGACAAATAGCAGCATAGACTTCAGTGTAAATTAAAAGGGAGAAGAGACATCCCACTTTTCTCCATTTGCCTAGTGGTTAAGACATGCATCCAGGAAGTGGGAGACTTGGGTTTTAGCCCCTCCTCAGCCAGAGCAGTTTTGAACTCACATCTCCCACTTTTCAGAAAGTGCCTGAATCACTAGGTAGGGGTCAGCAATGTTTTTGGGCAGAGTGCAAACAAACACCCACAACCTTGACCTGTAAGATGTTGGTGTGACGGGGGAGGCGGGAGGGCCTGATCCTTGTTGTGGCAGTGTAGCTGCAGGCCCTTCCCTGCAGTCTGCCCCGAGGCATGTGTGCCAAGTAAAATGCTCTAGCATGCGTTGCCCTAGGCTCCTGCCCTAGACTATAGGCTATGCAGGGCACTTCTTCTGTTGAAGGAATATAAAATTTGTGAAAGTCATGAAAAGCTGGGAAGCAAGTAAGAGTGAGCCCGACGCTACAACCTTGTGAGCTAGACATTTCTCTGACAAGAAAGCAGCCCTGCATTCTGCTCCAAGCTCCTAATGCTGTTTATATATTTTATTCCATTTTTATTTAATCCAAAATGTATGAACAGCACTGGGAGCAGAATTCAAGTTCAGTCCTTCCCTTCCAGGAGACTGCCCACCCCCGGCTCCTCTTTGCTTTCCTTTTGGGAGAAGGGCATGTTTTGGTAAGTGGGAGAGGTAATTCAAATGCTGTCGGGCTGAATTGGACACAGAACCCAGAACTCCAACTATCTTGGTAAATCCCCTTAGCTCTAGCCTTTAAAATTGGCATGAAGTGGATGCAGCCCTCACCATCCTCACTGAGGTGATGCATGCATAACCTTATCATAAGCCAGCTGTTCTTTGTGATATTCCTTTGTCCCATGATCAGAAATGTAATTAGTATGGGCTGCAACAGGACTTAGCTGGAAGTAGACATTTAGGTACACTTCTGGGAATATGCAGTGGGCCAAGTCCAGTAGCCTAGTAATTGTTTCAGGTCAAGAAGTGCATATTTAGTCAGCTTAGTGGTTTTGTAGCTGCTGAATGAAGTGGATTAGAACTGCAGTTAGTGACTCTGATGCTTAAAAGAGACAAAGAGTGCCATTTAAATGTCTTCTGGGTGGAACACGATCTGTTTAAACTTTTGGCATTAGATAAAGGAATATTATTTATGTTACTATACTAGGTGACCAGCACAAATAATATCAAACTCTGTTAATCAAAAGCTATGAAAATCTACAGGAGCAAGAGATTTAGTGTATAACAGTGTCTAGCCTATAACTAAGTAGCAAACTGAAAAGCTGTACTACACAGAATGGTGACTGGACACGTGATTGGCCACACCCTGGAGCAATGATTAAAGGAGGAAGAGTTACTTAAACATGAAATGGAGGACAATTATTTTACAGAACAATGAAGGCTGAAGAATACTTGCCAGAGGAATCCATTCGAAAACCAGTCCTGGGCGGCACTTGCTCTGAATAGGAAAATGGGGAATTAAAGATGAAATACATTTCTCAAGGTATTTTAAAGATGCAGCACCATCTTCTTTATGGTGGTCTGAATTACTAAAGTGCAATTGATAATTGTTATTAGCTATGTTTCCCCTCAATTTCTAGCTCATCAACATACATATTCTAGCTAGCCATGCTTATTCATAGACCTCTCAATTTCCTTTGTAAAGTGCAACGGATAGTAAACTGGTAGAATGACTTCAATGTAACTGAAATTGTAAATGTTAATAAAAATTGTACATGTTAGTAGAAATGGCTATATTTTTCATATACAACATTAAACATTAATAGAAACTTCAACAGCTGAAACTAAAGGACTCACTGAAGTTGATTCTCCTAACATCACCAATAGGACCAGAAACATGAGAAAGAAACGTATATTGCAAATACTAACAGGTGAACCTGGAGCTGAATCCTCTTTTACTGCTCTTTTGTGCATTACAAACGGCTTTAACTGTGAACTTGCACCTTATGATCTCTACTTAATGATTATGGAACAAACCAGGATCCTAGTGACTGGCAAAGAATGGTTGGGTAAATCACATACCATAAATCATGGTCAGGCTATTCATTCCACAAATGGCTTGCTTTTGATGCTGTAAGTGAAACTTGATATCTCAGAGTGGTTCCCAAACTTTTGGAGCAATTGGCCATTGTTAACTTTCCAAATTGCTTGCAGATGATCATAGATCCTTATCAACACATTTTTAATTGAAATGAAAAGTGTGGTACAATTGAGAAAGCGCTGATTAGACATGTTTTCCACTGCAGTCTGGCATGTATCGTATCAGTATCTGTAGTAGGACCATAGGACTGTTACACTCCTGAGTCTGAAGGATCTCAGCACAGAAGTATCTGAGAGTTCACGCCACCAGATGAACTGGTCTCCTTGATGCAGATATGGTCTATAGCATGTATTTTAAAAATACAGAATAAAAATTGAGGCTAAAAAATGATATTTTTTAAATACAGCAGGACAGAAATCACTGGAGTAAACAACCTGGTTTCTTAGCTACAAGTCTTTTAAAAAATATATACTCAACACACTTTGAACACTTTGGAGTAATGCCTAAAAAAGCATAATCTCTTACACTGGTTTCAATGTTGTTTGTTTTCCTAGGAGTGCTATATAATCTATCTTCCAGGGGTGTTTGGGCCTCCTCCAGCATGAACTATGAAAGGTTTTAACTACCACTGTTTTACCCAAGCAGACTGCAGATTTTGGGAAGAGGTGACTAAGAGAAAGCAGGCATACTTTTCTGCCACTCTCATCCTGAAATTACCCATCAACAGTTGAAAACTTCCTCCTTTAGTCAATATTGAATAAATATTTCAGGATCAAAATCTTTTCCAGTGGAGGGAGAACTGAAGTCATTTGAGAATGTATGATATATTTTTACAGAAGTAGGAAATATAACCTCATTGTCTCAGCCAAATTTAAGTAATTTATATTCTGCTGTCCTCAAATGCCTTTTGGTGTTTGGAAAGGGCTGGACTGGACTCTGGTGTAAGTTAGAGAAGATATCCTTATTCTCCTGCTGTCTGAAGAGTTGTGTAAAGTACACATTGGAGGGGGACTGTAATCCAAATGTACTTCAGTGGCAAATGAAGCAATTCCTTAATATACTCTGTAGTTTGTAAAGTGATCTGGGATTTTTCAAGATGAAATGTGCTATCTAAATGTAAATTATACTATTGGAAGAAATACTGGAAGTAGGAACCTTTGAAAAAGATGCTGCTCCACTGCACACTGAGAGAAATATTCTCCTCTACTTAAAGCTTTTTCTGGATTTTAATGGAATTTTAAAAAGAGTGTATGATTTTAATGCACAAAACCCAATTTCACTTGATCGTCCCTATAAGATTTTATGCTTGGAGGTATCTGAGCTTTTTTAAATGGTCATCTACCTGGACTTACTCTCTCAAGAGATTCTTAATTTGGATCATTTTGTGTTGCTTGTTAGTACTTGTCAATCTTTCTAGCACTATTCTGTTTTGGCCTTGTGCAGCATTCTGGAAAAAAGATGGAATTACTGAATTATATTAATGCCACTATAATTATATAAAAGTTTGAGGTTCTTCCATTTTGTTAATTGTCCTTTGGTCCAATCAAACTATTTTGCAGGAAAAACTGAGCACCAAAAGTGACTTTATGTGCCACAGATTTTATGTGCAGATTTTATATGCCAGAGTCTAAAACTGAAATCCATGGAGTCCTACCTGAGGACAGCCTAAAACCCAGGTTTTCCATTTCATAGGTGAGTGCTCTTACCTATAAGTTATTCTATATATAAATTCTTTTTTATAATATTGGCTTCTCCTTTCAAAGTGTGCCTGCAGGTGCCTACGTTCAAGAGAGGACACTAAGCTCTGAACAGTTTCTTTGAATTTCCTTCTTTCATTAATTTTTCCTTTTTCCACGAATTGTTTACAGACAATCTCATTCAGTCTGATATGGCATTTGTTCCTGAGTAATTTCATTTTCGTTGTTTTCCTAGAAAACACTACATATTTTTCCATTTTGTCCTTACTATCTTTTTGTTTTAAATCAACAGTTCAACAACAATTTTTTATTCAATCTATTTTATACCCTCACAGATCTGAAAAACAGGGTTTTTTATTATTATTCCTTGAGTACTGTTGCAGTACTAAAGGGAAATTGCTTTAGCATATGCTCACTGAAAAGAGAATTGCTTTCTCTGGCCATGCCGGAGTAATGTTTCTTTAGAAACAGTCTCATCCCTACATATCGCACAGAATATGCAATAGTAATAGTGCAACTTTTTATTTAAATGAAAATACCACCTTTAGGATGGTAGGGACTCAGAGCTTGGCTTGCATATTATGTATCATACCAACAACTAGCAGGAGACATATAATAAGGGAAGGTCTCTGAGAATGATCCCTCAAGAGTAATCGGTAAGCACCTGTTATCAGGTGCAGAGATGTAAATTGCTGTTCGACACTCGCACAGACGTATGCTCAGGCAGTCGACGAAGACTTCGAGAAAAACAGATTCTAAGTGAAGGGGCAGATATAACCTGGAGATCTTGCTTTTTCTCCTCTCTATTTTCCTTCCACCCTTCTCTAAAATATAATGAAATCTGTCACAAAAATCACAGAAGTAGTTGATGGATGTACTAACTGAGGTTGTAACATAACTGCCTCTCTCTCTAGGATGTGTCCATTGACTACAAGATTATAAGATGGATTTGGACTTGTCCTCGGCCAAGCAGATATGTGCTAATTCTGTATATGGCAACAATCCAAAATTCAGAGGTGTAGCGAGCTCACTGAGTGCCCGAGGCAAGGAGCGGGCATTGGGCATGGGAGGATTGTGATGCCTGTAGACTGGTGCAGTGGGGAACATGGGGAAGGGGAGGTTTACTTTCCTGGGCTACTGCTGCCACTGCTGTGGCTGTTGCTGCTGCTGCAACAGTGTCAATTCCCCTGTGGTGGTGGCAGAGGATGGCTGGGCTCCCTGGGAGCTGACCCTGGTGTCCTCTGTGCTCTCTCCTTCCCACTTACGTACATCATGGATACAGGGCTGCATTCGCTCTGGAAAATGCTCTGCAGAAGGGGAGGCCGACTCCACCGACTCTGCTTGGCATGGCGCTCCTTTGCTTGGCACCTACAGCTGGGAAGGGGATGCACAGGACTTCCCCTGCTATTACAAAGACTTCTAAGGGGTTGGGGGGTGGGATGATTCAGGTCCCCCTTCATAGTCAGTGCCTAGGGCAGGAGCCTTGCTTCCCTGGCCTAGTTTTGCTAAACTTTGCTGGAGATCTTCGTTTTACAAAAAATATTCAGAGACTTTGCCTCCCAGTATACACTAAAGATCTGAGAAATATCCTTTTATAAACAACAGTTTTAGATAAAGGAGAAAGTGTGCATGTAGCAGTTTTAACCTTCCTTTTAATTTCATTACATTCTGTTTAGTATCCCCTCATTCAGTATTGATTTCTTACATTAAGATTCGTCCCTTCAGCTACTAGGAAGTCAGGAAACAGGGCTGTTAGTAAAAGCCAGTATAATGAGACCAGACTGTCTCATTTCTAGTTCTTTAGTGATAGCCATTTCTGCGACAGTCAAGTAAGTATAGCACAGAAGTAGGCAGTTACAAATGTAGAAGACACATGGTAGAAAGAGCTCACGCTCTAAGAAAAGAAAATCTCCCTGACACTGAGGGGGAAGCTGGGTGCAGCCTGGAAAAGAACACAAGATTTAATGGCGTGGATTTATTGCATGTCTCCCCTTTCGCCATTTTTTGCATTAAACTAATAGAGCAATGAGAGGGGAAAAGGCTTTATAATAATTGGACTTAAGTAAGTGACAGAAGGGATTTTTTTATTGTGGGGCTTTTAATCTTTTCTCTTTATGGTGTCTGTCAATGCAGGCATATCAATAAATATATAAAAGCAGAAAGGGGCAAGCTGAGACACTTATAGCAATCACTGAAAATACATCTAGGTCCCCCCATCTTCCAAATAACAAGATAAATAAGATAAAAAATGGTTCTTGGTTTAGTCAGGATCAGATCCCTTTCTTCATATCAAGTATATGCTACCTGAAAGATTTATTGATAGGTTAATTGTGGTCTCTTTATAGTTTGTCATCATTTCTAGAGCCAGAACATCCCACATATTTGCGATCCATCTGTTCACAGAAGGAGCACTGGATATTGCCAATATGTTGTGAAGTCTTTTTTCTAAACAATGTGATGTGAAATGAGAGTTTCCCAGATGTCTATAAATTCAGAGGTAGGTCATGGGCCAGCCACAATATTTTCTTTCTTTTTGACTAAAAGAATGAACCTATGCTCACTGGTTTTCTTTAGGATAAGCATTTGTTGAGTGCTCCCACTGTTCATGCTGTTAAACAAAGCTTGTTTCATATGCAATGCTCCAAGTACAATATTAATATTTATTGTGTAAATAACCTCTTGTACTCTCTTGTCTCATGGGGGACTCTTATATTCATCAGCCTCCCTAATGACTGCTAATAAAAATTGTGATGCTCTTTTATTTGTTTATGGGAAGATTATTTGTAAGAATGTTTTGAGATCCACCTGATAGGTAAAAGTACAGAAGAGGCTGCCCTGAAAATGTTTAGCAAATTCCCTTTTTTAGCTTTAAACGTAGTTGAAATGTTTTAGGAGAAAAATGGAAGGAACAGACCAAACCTCTTATCTATGCACTCCACTTTCTTTAAAGCCCTTCTGTGCACTTCAGCATAAAAACAGAAAGAGATGAGCATTTTTGTACTGCTTAAATGCCTCAAGATGTGGCTTTCTGAAAATGAGGAAAAACCTTCAAATAAACCCTGAAAGCAGCATCTTTACATTTAAGTTATTTTGGAGGTAAATCATCCTATTCAAACAGCTGAGACTAGAGAAGAGGTCCTGGATCATCTCTCATATCTTCTCAGCCAAAGTGCAAATGGCACAAATAGTCAATAAATCTTCTGTTCAAATGAAAACACGATAATCTTTGCTGATGATTTAAGTTTCAAGATCAAGGCAAGGTTCCAATACTGCTAATTAGGCAAAAACATCTGAAAACACAACTGGAATTGATGAAGGTGGCCTGGTCTACTCATCTGGGCAGGATGACAGAGAGAAAGGAACTTATTTCTGCCAGGTAAGTGGAACACTTTTGGGGACACACCAGGGCTCTGCAGAATAGGGAAAATTTTTATTGGCAAGATAATCCTGGAAAAATTAGGAGTGTATAAATAAAGATCATCCTTATACCCAAAGAAAAACATGAAGAACACCGATGTGAACAGACTTTCTTCAAAATTTCTAGTGCTAGTGAGAAGGTCCGAGAGTCTGAAGATTTACCTAGCATGTGTAGCATGTTGCACACTGCTTATAAGGGGCCCTGAAAACATAAGCATTTGCTGAACAGTTCAGGAGATTCAGTTGCCAAAATGCTTCTGGTGAGGAAAAGGAAAAAGTGGAGTGGATCCCGATGAATTAAAGATTTAGTATAATGATCAGTGCTTTATAAATAAGATTATAATAGACGTAACTCCAGACTTACTCTTACATTATCTTCTAGAGTTTGAAGATCTGCAGGTTTTGATCATGGTGGAATAGGGGGTAGTAAAAAAGGAAAGTACTCCTATTGGTGTAAGATATGAAAATGGGGAAAGAGGACTAACAGTACCCCAAATACCTTTAGCATAGAAAGCAATAGGATGGCAATAGTGAAGGCACAAGAATGATGGCAGTTGTACTGATATTAGTAAGGTAAGAATATAGATAAATATCATTCTGTTATAAACAGAATGAAGTGGAGAGACCAGTGCGCAGAGTATTTGATGCCAGAGTACGGCACTCAAGAGGCATTGAAATGCTATACAGTGTATGGAAAGGAAGAGCTGCCAGAAAGTCTATGGTACTGAAGAAGTTCTTGCTGCAGGATCCAAAACAGTAGCTCCTTATTATCCCATGAGCTACTCCAGTGGGATAGGATGGCTGATAGGATGAGGACATAACCACCCTGCAAGCTAGTACTTTTGGAGTAAGCTAAGACAAACACCAATCAAAGCAAACACCACGGAAATCTCCTCTCATTAACTGATTGGGGGGAGGGGCTCTAAGCAAGAGATAAAGGTGCCAGGATCAATCTAACCATTGGAGTTCTGGTGGGAAAAAGCCTAACTGCAAACATCTTATAACATTTTTCTGACAGGGAGTCAGGATTATCTCACATGCCTTTGGCCTTTCACAGAGCGTGCTGGGTGAAGGAAGAGCAGTGCTAGACATTTTATCAGGTTCAAATTGTCCTCTTTGTGGTCTCCAATAAGACTGTGGTGTGGAAGCAGCATTGCAGGGAAGCAGACCACAACACAAAGCCAACAGCAGAACCCTGGTCAGAGAGAGGTTGACTAAAGGCAATTTAGCTGAAGAGCACTTAAGAAAGCAATTAGCTGGAGGCTCTCCACTCCTAGATTTTAAGCAAAGCTCCTCCTTAGATGGCTTTGAGTTCCTCTTCCCATTTTCCCTTTTTATTTTGGATATGAACTACAAAAAAGAAGGAAATAAAAGTTATAGGGCAAATGGATTTCTGTGGGATGCTCCATGCACCCCAGCATCGCAGTGATCATGAGCCGTGCCTGCTACTTCAGGCTATGTAGAAAAAACATTTAAAGCTGTGTTTATGTCCAAATCACCGATTCTCTGAATCAGCATTGAATCTTCAGATTTGGACAAATTGAATCAGGGACAGTGATCCGAATCAACGAACTGAATCACTGTCCCTGATTCAAGCCAAATCTGAATCAAATAGGGCTGCTTTGCATACCCCTGCTCTAAGGGAGCGGATGTGAGAGATCCTAGGACACTGGAGAGCTTCAGCTTGGGTGGTGCATCTGCAGGGAGTGGCCACACCTTAACAGAACAGGACCCAGGTAGATATAATCCTGCCCTATCGTGGTGTAACTTTGAGCTGCATTATGCATGCTTAAAACCACTTAAAGGTATTAATGTGTGGACAATCCAGGGATCAAGAGCTCCAGGAGCTGCCCAAAATTACCGTGTAACAAGATCTGTAGACTCCAATAGTCTCTAAAGGACAGTCTAGCAGCTGTGGTGTAGGAAAGCTCAGCTCTGCTGGGTGCTGTGAAGAAGGCAGGCTATTTACCTGAATTCTCCTACCATATAGGAATTGTAAGCCAAGCTGATGTTTGCTTGCTGCCAGCATGGTAAGATTCAGAACTAAAAGGCTGGTTACAGGAATGGATGAGGTTGAGATCTGCTTCCATACATTACACATCTAAGCCTCGGTGAAATCAATAGCAAATTTCTCATTCGTTTAACCTCAGAAGATTCAATATCAAGTGGCCAGTTCTTGTTTAACATGACATGAAAAAATTCCTTTCAGAGACATTGGGAGTCATTCATATCTTGTTGGTTTGGTGCAAAGCAGCCATAATCATATCTTTTAAATACATGTATATTGCACTAATTCCTGGATCTTATTGTGATGGGTACGGCATACATACTTAGTCAAACATTAAGACATAGACTAAGGTCTCACATGTTGCTGCCACTTAAAGCCAATGGGAGTTTTCCCTCTGAGTATAGTAGAGCACAATCTTACCAAAAGCTCCTTCCAAACTTGCAAAGAAAGATCTACTTGTCTAGATGCATTCATTTTGTTTCATGTGCATACCATACAATCAGATTCATTGCTTACAATTCCATTTCCTTAGTTATATTATTAACTTTACTTATAAAAATGCATCTTATCACTTGATCAGGTAGTGTAGTTGAAAATCTATTTGCATAACTTTTTATGTGTGAACTGTTAAGGTATTGTTGCATCCTTAATACTTCCATCAGTTGTAAAACTGACATTTCATATTATCCTAAATCCTTTGAGACCTACTTGAAAATCTAACAATCAAAATCACTTTCCATCCTCAGTACTGTGGTGCTGATATTCTCATAATCTTATTTGAAAATGCTTTTGGTTATACTGTCAGCTCAAATAACCAACAAAAATGTTTTGCCCTGCTGAGGAACTTTCTGCAAAGATGCACAATAGAGGAATGATTTAATATCTGCCTCATAAATCAGCCTCCTTGTTTAATATTAATTCTCCCTAATTCCAGGGTGGTTAATTCTTTTTAGTCTCTGCAACATTTAAAGACTTCTTGGGATTATAGTTTGGTATGGCAAAGAAATGGAAATAAATAGCTTGTGTTGTATTGAGGAAATGCATCAGCATTACTTAGCCACATAAATATACACAACTTAGGGAGGACTATTTTGAGTATAACAAGTAATAATTTACATTTATATAGCATTTTTCATTATTCGCATTTAAGAACTTCAAAAAAGTAGGGAACCATTATTATCTGTCTAGTATAGAAGGAGCATTGGCTGAACAGAGGCAAAGTGACTTGCCAAACAGTTTTTAGGAAGTCTGTGGCAGATTAGAAATAAGAATATTAATTTTATGACTATTAATATTATGAATAATATTAATTTTATTACTATAATATTTTGAATATTAATTGTATGACTCCTAGCCTCAGATGTGTAGTCCCTTTACTAGATTGTAGCTCCTTCTTAAAGAAAGGAATTTAAAGGTTAATTTAAAAAAGGTTGTGAAATCTTGCCAATATAAAAAAAAAAATCAGCAAAATCCATTTTGTACAGATCAAATATGAAAAAAACTACGTAAACAAATTTTGGGCAGAAAAAAGGGTACAAATTCTGCAAAAACTCTTTAATTTTTTCATCAAAATGTCAAATATTTCAAATTTTTTTCAAGCAGATCCATTTTATAACATCTCAGTTATAAAAGTTTTAGACATGCAAAGTTTTGTCTTGAGAATTCTGCTTACCTATGGACTGAAAGAGTGAACCCCCAAAGGGACAATGTTTCATTGTTGGTAGGGTCGGAAGGGAACTGAGCAGATCATCAAGTCTGACCTCCTGCCATGGCAGGAAAGAATATGGGGTCAAACGACCCCGACCAGGTGTTCATCCAGTCTCCTTTTAAAGACCCCCAGGGTAGGAGCCAGCACCACTTTTCTTGGAAGTTGGTTCCAGATCCTAGCCGCCCTAACAGTGAAGCAGTGCCTCCTGATACCTAGCCTGAATCTACCCTCTGCTAGTTTGTGACCATTATGTCTGGTCACTCCTGGGAATGTGCTGAATTTAGATTTTTTTTTTCAAATTGGATTTTATTTGTTCTTTAAATGCATCACTTTTTAGGAAGCCAAATGCTTGATGAATGGAATCTTCAAATGACATATCAGCATAATGCTTTCTGACAATGGTTCCCCCTTGCTGGTAGTCTAAATCAAACCAAAAGTGAGCACCTTTAGTGATACTTTAGAAGAAATATTGCATGTGAATATGCATTAAAAATGCTTGACTGCTACTCTCAGAAAGAGTTATTTATAAATCTCTGTGTGAAAAAGTTCTGAGGTTCTTATTTATTAAGGGCAACAATGCATTAGCTGAATACAGATACTACATGTGACTTAATTTTTGGTTCTTCTCCAGTCTTGTCAAACTGTTTGATGGCATAAGAGATTACAGTACATGCCTAAAATTGAAGGATTTCTAATAATTAACATTAATATTATTGGCACCTTGATCAGAAGACAAAACGACAACAGAGATTTAGAAAGTCGACTTTGGCCTGACACTTAAAGCTGGAACAGTAGGTATCCATATTTTACTTTCGATAAGTTTCTACTGCTAGTTTATCACACTCTTCCTAGTGGCATGTTTGTGTCACATCTGCAGTCACACCAACTGCAGAATGCATTTATCTAGTTATCCAAATAATTGGAAAGGAATATTTTATTATCTTTCTTTCTTAAGAAGAAAATAAAAATGGATAAAAAAATCTTGTTGTAATCAATGTATATAAAAACTATGTGGGTTGTTGACAGCTTTACAAATCAGTGTTTGACTGATGCCTTCCTGGAGAGGACTGCTCAATCTTTACCTCATAAATCATATATCACAACAATCAGCATTCAATACAAAAATAAATCAAGGAGGAAGGACAGAATTTAGGTAATAATGAATGTTGGGTTTGCGCTGGGAAATAATGCCAATTGTCTAATTAGGCTCCACCCTTCACTGATTGTTGTTATTTCAAATGTTATGTTTTCCCTTCATTTCAAAATCCTTTTGCTATAGTGAGAAAGTGAGCAAATTCAGGGGATGGCTAATACTCAACTTCTGTAGAAAAAAAAAGGTTGAAACTCCTATTGAAGCTATAATATCAACTGCTGCATGTCAGGCATAATTTCCTTCAGTCATATGGAGCTCCTGACCCATATATTTAACTTCTATTGTTATCAATAGAATGAACACATGTAGAACAGGAGTCTGATACATGCCTGTACTTTAAAGTTCAGAGTGTGAGAGAGGGAATGTCTTCAAGAAAATTAGTGTAAAATATTTAAGTTGTCAAAAAAAATTCTAGGGGCTCTACTATTGTATGAACAATTCTGCTTGAAATTATACTGCAGTGGTATTCTTTCATCTTGAATGCCCGCTTCACAAAGACAATTGTTATAACACATTCTGGGAAGGACCTCCTACTGGGGAGAAGAGACAGGGAGAAAGAGAAAATGTGGCTTTGCATGTTGAGAAAGAGAGAGGTGGGGACCAACTAGCAAAGGAGTAAAGAGGAAGAAGAGACTCGGGGCTGTTTCCAGGATGTTTCAGTGATTTTTGAAAGGTCACAGTAAGAAAAATGCATTTTAAATCAGAATTATTGGAAATAAAGCACAATTGCAAGTCACCATTCCACGTCTATAATTTCCAAATCTTTGCTGCCAGGTCTCCTGTTTTATTGAATATTTATAGTTCATGCAGAGTAATTTTTGTATAGCAATTTGAAAAAAAAAATGATTCCACCCATCTTGCACATAACACACAAAAAAACCACATTAGGCCAAGTGGTCTGTCGTGAACCTCGACCAGTAAAATACACTGCAGTGAAAAGAAAAGGAACCTTCTCGATGGGAACTAGAAGGACATTTCAAATGGGGTCCCACAGGGTCTCTGGCTACATATTCAATTAATGGCATGATAGGAAGCAGCTACAAATTGTTAGACATATTTTGTGTAATAACTTTGTAGCTTATTCCTCCTTTTATCATGCCATTAATTGATTGAATGTATGGCCAGGTGACCACTTAAGGTGTGATTAACTGGTTAATTATGCCTTAAGTATAATGTGTAGGTGGGAAAATTCAATAGGCAAGTGCAAAATGCTACACTTAGGAAAAAGTCGCATACAAAAATACAAAATGGGGACTAACTCGCTTAGCCAGATGTCTGACAGAAAAGAAACCGGTAGCTGTAGTGGATCTTAAACTGCATATAAAATGAAACATGTGAAGCTATTGCAAAAAAAAAAAAAAAAAAAAAAAAGAAAGAAAGAAAGAAAGAAAAAAAAGTGCATCTCATTCTGGGATGTATTAACAGAGCCATCGTAGATTCACAGATTCACAGAAGGTTAGGGCTGGAAGGGACCATGCGAGATCATCGGGTCTATCCCCCTTGCTCTGGGACGGAAAGACTGCTGGGGTCAAATAACCCCAGCAAGGTGTGTATCATATATAATGCAATAGAGACAATTATTTCACTCTGTTTGGCAGTGGTGAAGCTCCAGTTGGAGTACTACATCCAGTTTTTGGCAGCCCATGTTAAGACAAAAGTAGTCATACTGGAAAGAAACAGGAGCAACAAGAATGATACAAAGTTTAGAAAACATGAGCTAAGAGGGAAGTCTTAAGGAACTGGGTTTGTTTCATCTGAAGAAGAGAAGACTGATATGGAACATAAAAACTGGCCTCTAATACTTAAGTAACCCCTTTGCATGTTACACTTAAGGTGGGATTAACTGGTTAATCATGGCTTAAGCTGTGACCCACTATGGGCACATCCACACATGCAAGCACATGTGTTTTCAGCAGCTCAAATAGAAGTGGTGCAAATCTGAGCCAGGGCTTTTTGCCTCAGCGCATGTGCTTTGACATGCACTTTGTTGTGGAGCAAGTTGCGCCACTTGGAGCAAAATAACCCTACCTGGCTCCTCCCAGATCTTCAGCCAGGGGGAGCTAGAGCCTGGAGACACCAGCAGTGACAGTGGTGGCCAGTGGTGATTGCTGACTGCCTGCAGATGCCGCTGGTGTCAGGGGCGGGGGTGGGTAGCAAGCTGCGATTGCCCACAAGCACCTCTGACAGTGTTGGCAATTCCCTTGCTCTTCTCCAGCCTCAAAAAGTATTTGGGACACTGCAATAGGCATGTGCGAGCTCGTCTGGATGCGCCCCACATTTTCAACCAATTAATGGCATGATGAAACAAGCAATAAGCTACAAGGTTACTCCATAAAAAAAGTGTAATAACTTTGTAGCTTGCTCTAATCATGCCACTAATTGAATATGTGGCTAGGTGCTCCCCTGTGGCTGGGAGCTCCATCAACTGAGGGGTGCATCACTGGCTGCCAGCCCCACAGCTGACAAGGCTCTCAGTGGCGGCATCATTCCTGGTTTTGTCCCCGTTGTGAGCATTGTCAGCTGCAGGGCTGGCAGAGGGGAAAATGCTGGGTGTGCTGCAAGCCTCATAAGAGGTGGAGTTCACAGTAAGGGCAATGTCAGAAATGGTGCCACTGCTGTGAGCCTTGTCAGTTGTGGGGCTTGCAGCAGGGGCAGCATCATTGGCTGTGGGGCTCACAGCAAGGAAAATGCTCCTGCCACTTCGTACCTCATCAGCCGGGGGCTTGCAGCAGTGGCTGTGCTCTTTCTGCTGACCTCACTGCAAGCCCTGCAGCCAACAAGCTTACAGGGGTGACTTCATTCCCCATCATGCCCCTGTTGCAGCAGCTGCAGGGCTTGCAGCCGCAGAAGTCAGGTTCCCCTTGCACCAGCAATCAGTTGTGGTGGGGTCTAATACATAATCCCATAATCATGTCTCCTGCCAAGCAGGAGACACAATTGTGTGGATCACACATTATATCCCACTGTACCTCTATCTGCATGTGTGGAGGTGCTTTAAAAGTCTGTAATGTAAGGACAATGGGCCTTTGTTCTCCACAGCCACTGAGGGAGGAACAAGAAATTAGCTTATGTTGTAGCAACGTTTAGGTTGAAAATTAGGAATAATTAACTATTTAGATGGCGAAATACTGGGACATACTACTTAAGGACATTATGGAGTATACTTCACTGCTCTGAAGATTAGGTTAGACAAAAATCTGTAAGGAGTAGTTTGGGCATACTTGAGCTTGCTTCACTGCAAATGACTGAATTAGATGATCTCTTGAACATTTTTATGCATATATATATATTAGGCTAAAATAACATACTAAATATACCTTAATAGTAATATGAAAAATGCAACATGACCTTTTTATTCTCACTGTGCTCCAGGTGAGGATTGTTTGGATTACTTGCTTCTGCCCATTGCTTTGGAATGATGAGACTTTTTAGTTTCAGGTTGTGCTATGCAATAATAAAAGGTATTTTCCCCTTAAAAGTGACTAAACTTTTCTTTTACATTTTAAGGGTAAGTGTATAATGAAAAGAAGCATCTGGTAAGAGGCTGGGTATATATTATTTTGAATTTCCTCCCTTCCCCCACCATATACATACTTTGAATGGTACTTTGACTTCTAACAGTTTCCCTGCATGCTGTTTCTCATATTAGCAGCATTATCTCATAATACAATATTAAGTGGATGAAACCATCATCTACTTGATGAACTCACTTCACTAACAGGTTGGGCCTGTGCAACCACAGAACTAAAACAACAGGAAGAACAGGGGCCCTATCTGACTCAGAGGAATTATTTAACGTTGTTCCTTTTGGGGAGCAAGAAATCTTCAATGGATAGGGAATAAGTACATGACTTAGGCTGAGAGAAAAACATTTGAAGGATGACATGAGCAAGGAAAGATACAATTAAAACTCTTGAGGCCATTGGCTTCTTCCTGTCATGTTGGAACAGCAAGATATGTCCAGAAATTTGGAAATTATGATTATTTTCTCATCTTGTCCAGCTTTATTTCATTGTTTCTGTTCCTCTGTTTGACACTGTGTCTGCCTGAGAAAAAGCTGTAATTTCCAACTGCC
Organism: Caiman crocodilus; assembly: GCA_030014935.1. Taxonomy (NCBI): domain Eukaryota; kingdom Metazoa; phylum Chordata; order Crocodylia; family Alligatoridae; genus Caiman; species Caiman crocodilus. Next base: position 122,085,773 of record JAGPOW010001296.1, read on the forward strand.
GCTATTTAGATCTCAAATACACCCAAACATTTAAAACAATGTGTTTAGCTAAATATGTTCCAGGAGTGACTGTCAGCTTTTCACTAGCAGGAGCAACATGTACACGGCTTATGTTTACTGAGCGCAGAAAGCCAGCATCACTGCCTGAGTGGAAGGTGTGACATGATGACTAAACAATAGTTAGAAATGCCCATAAATACACAGAATTCACTTGGGGTGATTAAATCACTTAGGTGCCTACCCTAAGACACTTCAATGACTAAAAATTAAGTGCCTGGTTCCAGGAAAATGATTTAAATAGAGAAAATTAGGTACCTGGGATCAATCTAGGGCACCTATGATCCCTTTGCAGAGAAGTGGGAGAGCTTGGGTAAATCAGAGCGTCTGGAGGTGCCTACAGATAGCCAATACAAGCATGTGGGGAAGCAAACTCCTGTCCCTTTGAAAATTGCTCACTTGTCTCAGATTGTACATTCATCCAGAACCAGAAAATCTAGTCCTGCTTTTAGTCAACTTCTGGAAGTGCTGCCCACCTTTGGCATGACTGTCTAGTGGTTAGAAGATTCAACCAGGAAGTGGGAGATCCGGATTTTAGGCTCTCTTTAAATTCAAACCTGTATAACCCATTTCCCATGACATTGCCCTAGTCACCACTACAGCAGCTTAGGTGGAAACACTATGCACACCTCCTTTGTGCCTCTGTAACTGAAAACGTCATGAGTGCAGAAGGGAACCAAACAAGAGGAACCACCTATATAGCACAGTGGTGAAAGCACTCTGCTAAGAAATGGAGATCTTCATTCTAGTTCCAGCTCCCAGCTTATTTCTGTTTTTTTAATAAGTGACTTCTAATATAAAATATATAAATGGACCTGGGCTGTTGCTTAAGTGACTTCACTAAACATGTGGTTATTATGGAAAAGGTGGTCACCATCACTTCATCTTCCAACCATGTTTTTGAGTAAAGTCACTGTGGCTGTTGAGCTCTGTGCTGAACTCAATGCTGTTCATGTAAGTTATGCATGCCTAATGGATTGGGCCTGTGTGGGAATTCAGGTGGGATTTAGGAGCTTCTTCAGCACCATTCAGGTTCACATGACAGTAGAAGTGGGAGTTAGCATCAGGTACTCAAGGTGGATAGCTTCTGAGCTACCACAGTGCAGCAACCCACTAGAGACCTTTGCACTCCGAAGCGGAGGCACTTACTGAATTTGTGACCACTGGAGCAGAAGCAATCTGACTGCTCGTTTGAATATAGGCACCTCCATTCTTCCTAAGCCTTAGTTCGGTACCTCTGAGACCAACATGCATCTTACTGTTAGTTCTTTTGATATATAAAAAGACTTTTTTTTGATACAAAATGAAATCCTTTGGGACAAATGTCCTGTCTCAGTCTTTCCACTTATTTTTGACTTCATAATCATATTTGACTCATTTTTTACTCCTGAAAATAAATTTGTTTCTACCAATAGCTAGGACTCTTTGCAAAGATGGAAGTCTTCATGCCAGATATCAAGATCAAAGCAGACCTCATAGTGTACACTTAAAGCATTTCTTAGTTTCATTTTAAAGCATTTTCTTTCAGTATAACCAAGCAGTCAGTTTATTGTCTGCACATGTCAGCTCTTCCTAAAAAGTTTTTTTCCCTCAGGAGACTGCTCTGCCTCCATTGAGGAGAAAGTGCAGAGCTCACTAAAATATTTAATTTATTATGGAAATTACTCATATGAGGACCAATTATTTGCACAGGACTTTTCTTGCCTTAAAACAGCAAATCAAGCCAAATATATTTTGAACATAGATGCTGAATTATGGGGAAAAAATCTTGCTAATTATGAGTATTCCCCCTTTCTCCTTCACTTATCTTTATAGTCATACTCAAAAGACAGTAATTTAGGGAATAACATTTTAGCCTTAGCAAGTCTTTTTTTAATGCTTTTTATCACTAAAGCTCTGAAAAAGAGAGAGAGAGATGTTTGAAAACTCCATTCAAGTTTTGCTCAACTAGAGCACCAACTACTTCTCTCTCAGGTCTCCTTAGTCTATGCACGCTACATTCATAGCTACGCACGTGTCAAACCGTTATTAAATACGTACCCTTCACAAGCATCAGCAAGAACTTTAGTGCAATTTTTGGATGTATTGTTTCAGTAGGCTGTACAATCAACAATAACTTCAAGGAGCAGGGAAAGAGACTGTGTTATTAATAATGTGTATTAAAGTACCAGCTCTAAGTGGCTTGGTACTCTCCAAACATATAGTGGAAGATACAGTTGCTGACCAAATATAGGATCAAATACTTAAAATAATTGGTGACTAAAGATAAGCTCCTAAATCCATATTGGGAACCACGGGCTATTTGGCACTTCTGGAAAATCCAGGCAGATTATGTAAGTGCTAAATAAGTACTTAAAGTTAGGCACCTAATCAGGACAATAACTTGGCCTAAGGAAAGTAAAATATAATTGGGTAAGAATTTGCAATATTAGTAAGAGAAGACAAAATTGGCTTCAGTTTTCTGGGTTATCTATGGATAATGGTACTATTATGAACGTATAAAAATTGCTACTTCCCTGCTTATATCACGACAGATATGTCAGGGTCCGTATGAAAGTGGAGAGGAAGTGGCTGACCTATGTGATACCTATACTAAAAATTATATCCAAGGTTAGTAGAGATTTTTTTTTTTGATTTTTTTTTTATAGCCACAGATATGAAGGCCATTCTTGTGGAAAATGTTATCCAAACATCAGGGCAGAAGGGTGCATCCCATTATATATGATTTTCTGTATGTTAAACCAGTTAAATAATCTATTACATTGAAATCAGGACCATGATTTCTATGGTATGTAATAAATCTATATCAACTAAGCCCAACTTTTTCTCCACGTATCCAGTATTAATTAGCCTTTTTTTGTAGATCATATAAGAGGAATGGTCTATGTGGAGAAGGGTACAAACTTTGTAAACGTATTCAGGAGAGTGTTCCATACATAGGAGGACAATAGATGTCTGTGGGAGCAGCAGAGCAGTGAGCAATCAAGACTAATATCAGTGTCAATATGGAGGTATGGTGAGCACAAGATAAGAGATAAGAACAGATAGATAGAGAAGACAAAGCTCTAAATGGCCTTGAAAGCTTGAACATGATACACTGGTGGACAGATAGCCAGGAGAAGGGTCTATAAAGGGAATATCACGGACAGCATGATTAGGGTGGAATTGGGCAGCAGCATTTTGAATGGCCTGGGGAGGCACTGGGGCTGGAAGGGGAAGAGGCAATGAAGGAAAAGGAAGCAGAAATATAGGCCAAGTATAAAACTTTCATGTATGTGAAACAGGAAAATGATGCTAGACCTTAGCGAAGTTATTATGGAAGATCCTGCCTCGGGCAGGGGGTTGGATTCTGGAGGGTCCTTCCAGTCCTACTTCTCTCTGATTCTACAGTTCAAAGTGGCCAGATTGGGGCAGTCTGGATGTGTTTAAATCAGTGAATACGTAAGTTGATGGAATGAAGAGGGATACTGGGAACAAAGAACAACATTTGACTCACAAGGGACTGGACTGGGTAATTCCAAAGTCAAAAATATGAGCTACCACTTGAACTAAGGAGCCAGGCTTTTTGAACAGGGACACAGAGAAGAACCTCTCAAATACCTTCACCAGTGGTTTAAGAATAAAGAATCTACTTCTGAGTAATTACACTGCATGCTACATACATGTGCAGATCACTGACTACAGATGAAGAGAGAGCTATTTTTGGGGTCTCTGCCATAATCATTCTTTCCAACTCTTTCTACCTCTCCATAAAGCTATGCTCAATGTTCTTAATTGGCTTCTTGAGTATTCATTATGTTATAACACTCCACTTCAGGGAAGCACTGAATGGAACATTTTTTACTTAAATAGTAATATAGAGGTCAGCCTGAATGAGACCCAAATCAAGCATTCCCTAGCTTTGAAAGAGTTTACTTTTAGAAGTGAACCTGAAATTTTCAGGCTGCAACTGATTCCAGTATCCACAGCCCAACTGCTAACAGTGAAATGAAAATGGATGTGTGTTGGGTCATGGGGTATTTCGTGCATTTTTGAACAGTGAATTGAAAGTCATCAAGATGAAAACTACTATATCTAAGCATAAGATGTGACTCTAAAAACAAAACCATTTGATTCACTTTATAAGGTGCACCCCTACCTACTTTCTGTGCGACTTCAGACTACTATGGATAACACCTGTACATCTTATATTCCTAAAAGGTTATTAATGAAGGACAAATATATATGAGCTAAATATCTTTCATTCATGAGAAATAATGGAATACATTATTTAAAAACCTGAAAATGGAAAACACAGAAAAGAAATTTAGAGTGAGGTACTTTCTGTCTTCTATAAGATTCAGGTGTTACCTTTTTGAGGATTTTAGTGCCAAGGAGGGTATAATAGCTAGTGAAAAATCATTGCAAGTAAAACAAAAAAATGAATCTGAAGTTTCTTTTCTGAATTTCAGTCTAAGAGTAAAAATAAGAGGAACAATTTATTATTAAATTTGTACCACATTATCAGTTAAGCAGAAAGAAAAATCTCAGATCAATCTACTTTGATGTATACTGTTTTACACTGAGGGTTTTATATTCAGAATAGGGGAGGGAAAATAGGAAGCAAAATAGGAAGCAAAACTTCCTAGTCAACTCTTATGTGTGTAAAATGTAAGCAAATTTAGCCTAAATGCATTGAAATAGAGTTTTGAGCCACTTTTATAGCATGCACTAATTGGCAGCGTCCACATGAGCATGGATATTTGGTTCCCTGGGGAGAACCAGCAGCAGGACACCTTGCACTGCCACTGGTTGTCCCCAGGGAACGCCTGTGTCCTGCATCCTCTGGCATGCAGCATGTTACCCTGGGTGGGGTAGGGAAGTACTGGCCCAGCAGCCTTACTTGAGGTCCTGGGTGCCTCCTGGGGCTGTAGCAGTGCCAATCCTGCTGCTCAGAGCCTGGCCAACAGCTGAAGTGTGGCTCCAGGCGGCCAGGCTCCAGTTTTGAGCAGTGTGCGCTCTCGCCATGTGCACAACTCTGCCTTTTTTTTTGTGCAGGTTTTTTTGATTCTTGGATATCCAGGGGTCAAACCACATGACCCCACATTGCTCCCTTGCAGCATGGAGAACAGCTGAATATGCGATAGGTGGTGCCACAGATGTGTCTGCAGTGTCACATACTGCATGGCAATGCTTGTCTGGACATGGCTATTGAGTTCATATTTATGTTGCTTTAAAAATACAATAGATGTAATTATGCAAAAATATGCCAGCCTTGACACACACATTGGAAAATGTTTAAAATTATTTTCAGCAGGGTGAACAGGGCTTTCACTTACGCCTACTTTCATAAATAGCTCTTGATTTCTCATATAGCTCATATGGGTCAGGTTTCCTTGGATCAAAGGCCTCTGTTGAATCAGGAAATGAACTCCTGTGAAGGGTGGGTGGAAAGGGAATATTCTGTGGTATCGCTGGAGCAGATAAGCTCGTCTGAGGACTGCCTTGGTTCTCCCATCGCTCCATCATCTGTAATGAATATATGAAAAAAATAAAAGATTAAGTATCTTTTCAAAAACCATGACTCTAACGAAAACAGCTTTAGTAAAAACTGTGATAGATATACATTCATTTTTATAAAAGTAGCAAATCTCCTTGGTATCCTTTGGGTGAAAGTTGCTCTATGTATTATTTTTAAAATTACATAATTAAATGTATTTGTTTAAGAATGGTTATACAAGATTTTTGTTCATCACAAATATCAAAATATGCAACAAATACAGAAACAAAAAATGCTTTGGGTTGAATCCTATTTCACCTTTATGCACTTAAATGGCACTATCTGTACACGTGTCATTTTTGGGGCTTCTTTGGCTTTTAGAGGCTATTTCCACCTATAGTGAAATAAGATCACCCAGGTATCTGGGTACATATTTTGCACAAAGTAAAACTGATAAGGAAGCAGGCCCTCATGCCTCGTAGCTGAACAGCTCTGCAGTTAAGGTTCTTGTTGAGGAAGTAAAAGAGCCAGTTTCTAGGTTTCCTTCACCCAGAGAAATTTTGGTATCTTCTACATGGTATCTTCAGCTTCCTAGGAAAATGCTCTAACCACCAAGCTATGAGCGAGGTATTGGCCAGAGCAGTTTCTAGTTCTCCTCCTGAAGCTGACCCACTGGACAGCCGCAAGGGGAAGATATGCGAGGCCAGGAGGATTAGCAAACCAGAGAGGGTATTGGCTTGCTACTCTCTAAGGATGGGGGCCTTGGGTACTGGCCCACTGCCTGCAATGAGTTTTATTGATTTTTTCATTTACTAATCATTGGATAAAAAGGAGAAACAGCAGTGGGGTAAGTTCCATCCACTGGGGCACAGCCATGGCCATACCCCAAGCTTGTGTTCCTCACTGGACCATAGTCTTGGCTTGCTCTTTTTCTTCTAAGCCATGGCATGGTAGTGACAGCACTTTGTTGGAAGTGGGAGATACGGTTTCAAACTCCCTTAAGGGAAGGAGGTCTAGAACTTGGGTTTCCCACTTCCTGGGCAAGTGCGCTCACCACTAGGTTGTTGAGCTCCACATAGCAGGATAGTTGTCTGACATGATCAAACAGTTGCCAGTTATAGTTTCTCTGACTGAAGTTCTGGGGACTTCCACGGCACTACCCACCTCTATGAGCAATCTCAATCTCATTCTCACCCAGAGCCTACACAGCCAGACGGCGGGTTCCTGAGCATGTGCAGAAGGGGAGGAGCATAGGACAACTGTAATGATGTAAATGAAACCGAATCAAAATTCTGTGTAAATGCCACATGTTGCACTTACACAGCTCTGCAAGTGCCACTTAGCTGCATAAAGATGGATTTGGCCTTTTTGGTCTCTCTAAACGATTTAAATTACTCATCACATATATCCACATCTCCCTGCATTGAATGTGCATTGTCTCTCAAACTGCTGGGAAATCCCAGGAAATGCTGGAGGGCTAACAAATTCAGGCAGTGGAGCCCAAATGGACAGATTTCTTTTGAATCTGAGGACTCTCTGCTAGAGACTACCTGCCAGAAATCCCTCTTTTTTGAGGTAGGGACAAAAAGTGACTTTTTCGCAGAGAGAGAGAGAGAGAGAGAGAAAAACCTCTCAGAGTACTAGAAAATAGGAAAATGTAAAGGTAAGAAAGGCATAGATAACTGTAATGACATCAGAATCAAAGCAAAAAAATTTGCATCTTTTAGATGAAAACCAACCAAATTAGTTGCTTGGGACATATTGATTACATGGACATCTGGTTAAAGATTCAATTCAAATTATGAACCTGAAAAGAATTCTGTGCCCTCCCTGCCTGCCTGCCTGGAGTTGATACAAGCAGTATCATTTATTTTCATTTATTCTCTCTATTACCTTAAATTTTATTTGGACAGAAGTAGACAGAGTTTATCCTTCATCTGAAATCTTGCTGGTCAAGTTGTTAAATTCTTCCAGAGTGTTTAGAAAAGATGGAAATGCACAGGAGTGTGTCAACCAAATGTTGAAAGTATCACAGTTTGTGGTTCTTCAGGGAGCCTCCTCTGTGGCTTCAAAACCACATAAAGCAGGAGGGATGACCATATGGTACCCTGTGGCATCTGACACAAGATGTGGGTTTTACCTTCTGGGATCTCTATGGATACATTTGCCCTACACGGTTTTATTTAAAGCAAATTGCACTAGGAAACACATTTGAACCATCAGATCTAGACAAAGCACAAATATTTGCTCCAGGATACAAATGTCTTGATTTTAGCTTAGGGGTCAGCATGCAGTAAACTGTGAAGTTTCTAGGCTAGCATGTGTTAGTCCATCATCTGAATTCACTCAATCAGTAGATTCAGTCAGATAGAAAACAAAAATCTAACCCAGGCGAGCCCTAAGAAGTAAAATGAATTGCTCAAGTACAGCTCCACCTATTTCTGCTGGGACTGAAGTTGTGGTAGCTCTTCCTTTCTGGGAATAGTATAAAAAACAAACAAACTGATTGAAGTTATACAATGTGTAATTTACCCAGTGATATTTTCTTCTTCTTTCAAGGCCTCCCTTTTCTCAGAAAATGTATGGCTAAATAGGTGGGGTTTGCTATTGTGTCTTTATGGTCATAAACATCCGACTTTTTCCTGTTAAGTATGTTGAGAATAATATTTCAGAGATGAGAAACATTCCACCCGAGCAAGTCTAGTAACCATGAACTTTCCATGAATTTACCCTGTTCTTTTTTTCAATCTGGCTAAGCTATCTGAGAAGAAAATAAGAAGTGCCAAATTGGGCAGATTAATAGCCCATTTAGCCCAATATCCTGTGTACGACAGTGGCAGGAGTGGATGCTACACATGGAAAGCACTGAATCAGATATCTCCAGATGATTCATCCCCTATTCAATACCTTCCCTGACATCCATCATTTATTGGGTTAGAGATGTCAGAGGGGCTTGTGCATCTCAGGTGATCACAAATATCTGAAGTGATACTTAAAGACTCACAGGATCCTACCCTTGGATTAGGTAAAGCTGCAAGTATTTACTCCTACTGAAGACCTTCCATGTAGTGAATTGATCCTTTTCATGTAGCAGCTCCTAAGTTAAAGTGCATTGGAAAATATGAAAAAATAATTTCTTGCTGGAGGCAGCTCATTAGTTGCATACAACATGCGAGTAAGACCCATGGGATGATCAATCAAAGGGTGATAACAGTGTGATGTGGCTATGAAAAAGGCAAATGCCATCCTCAGACACATCAAGACAAGGTATTTCCAGCAAAGACAGGGAAGTATTGATGCTACAGTTCTGTTCATCTATGATAAAAAAAGATTCATTTAAACTGGAACAGGTAGAGAAAAAGGGCCCTGGAATGATTAGAAGAATTGAAAGCTTATTTTTTGAGACATGGTTAAAAGAGCTCTGATTCTGTATCTTAACAGAGCAATGCTCGTTAGCATAAATATATCAGGACGGTAAAGACCAGTGAAGAAGAGGAAGTATACAGAATGGTTTTCAGCCTGGTTATTGGAGTATTACATTTAGTTCTGCATTCTTTGGAGAATCAAAAAAAAGAACAGAAATCAAGGAAAGCAAACATGTAATGAGTATGAAGCAGAAATACATTGAGACACTCAAATACTTTTTTCCAGCTACATAAGTATCATTACTTGGCATCTGCCAATTCTGCTCCCTATACAGTGTAGATGCTTGTGCCACATGGCTACTGAACATGCACAGTAGACATCACACTAACAGGCTGGTAATTTCTGCTTATAAGTATACAGAGTGTAAGTCCCCCAAAAAGTGAGGAGAAGGATGACAATCATCCCATGTTTTAACCCCAGGATACTTACCCAAGAAGTGTGAGTGCTCAGATTTTTAAGGCATTCTTTCTTAGAGAAGTTTTAAACCTAATATCTTCAACTTCTCAGAACAATGCTCTCACCATCACTCAGGCTTTATCCAGTTTCCCCCGTGAAGCCAAGACACTGCACTGAGCCTTTAGTATGTAATGCATCCAGCAGTGAGGAAGGCTATGTTCCATCAGGAGCTAGAAGCCAGCATCAGCTCCCTTTGAGAGAGCATTTATCTCACTGAGCCACACACCTTATAATTGCTTTGCTTCATCCTGGCCCTACATATCTCCTTCTCTTAAGATCATAGGGAAGTAGGACCCTCATGAAGACATCTAATACAGTTCCCTACTCAAGGCAGGATCATCCCAGGCTATATCATCTCAGTCAAGTGTCTGTCTTACCTACTTTTGAAAATACCCAGGATTGGAGATTACTCAATTTACCTAGGTTTCACTGCTTAACAAGTTTCATAGTCTATCACAGTTGTTTTGGTCTTTCCTAATGAGCCATGTTTTCTGGGCCTCTAATAATTTTCTTCTGGACCCTTTATAATTTGTCCACATCTGGGCCCAAAACTGGACACAATACTCTAAATAAGATCTTATCAGAGCCAAATAAAGTAGAATCCAGTGAAGTGATTCTTCAACTCTTTATGCTGTTGGCGGGTTTTGAGGATTTTTTTGCAATAAAAACGCACTGGTGGCTTATATTCAGCCTATGTTACTGCCAAATTGTTCTCCGCAGTATTGCAACTTAACCAAGTATTCCCTACTTTGTCTTTGCTGTAGTGGTTCCATTCTAAGTGCAGGACTTTGCATTTGTCTTAGCTGAATTCCATCTGATTGATTTTGCACCATTTGTCCAGTTTATCCAGGTGATTCAGAATCCTAGTTCTACTTCCAGAGTGTCTGCAATTTTACCCAACTTGATATTATCCACAAATTTGTTAAGTGTGCACATGATCCCATCTGTCAAATTATTAATGTGGGGCAACTTCAAACTGAGTTCTGGAGAAGAGTGTAAACCCAGTATTTCTAAAACCATGGCTGATGGGCTGCATGCAGCCCAATCAACACAGTGCTGCAGTCCATGTGACATCCAGTTGAAACATATTTAAATGAATACACAGGAAGTAAGCTGTGTGGGGATGGCCCATATAATTCAAGTTATATTTGGCAAGTTATATATGGCATATAGGTTGAGAACCACAGGTCTAACCCAGGGCTGGGTAATTATTTCAGGTGGAGGATTGCTTACCAAGTTTTGGCACTCCATCGAGGGCTGCATGGGTAGCTCCACCCCTTAACAGGTGCCCTGCACCCTGGTCACCCTCTTGGGATCAGAAGTCCTGCCCTCTCACCCCTGACCTTTGCCACCAGAAGTCCCTCCCCTTGTCCCCTGACATTACTCCTTCAGCAAGGGGGGGTTGCCATCGCTGAACCAGAAAAATACCAAATTATATTAAAAAAGTCAAACATGGAATACTACATTTATTAATTTCATCTCAAAAAATATTTTTGTCCTGATTTACATGTGTTTGTGTAGTGTACATAGAGGTGACTGTATATAATAGCTTAAAATGAAGTCTGACTCTTTCATATTGTCGGAGGGTGTGGGTGGGAGTGTGGGTATATGTTTGTGGGTACATGGAGGGTGTGTGTGTGTAATTTGTGGAGGGGTGGATAGGTGCAGGGGATGTGGGTGTGGGTGGGTATGGGTTTTGTGGAGGGCTCTGTGTGAGGGGAGGGTGGGAGCATGTGGCCCCAGCACACTGGCACGGGCCACATGCTCCCACCCAGCTGTCACTGCATTCTGCATGCCTGCTTGCTGCCTCTTCTCCCTGCCTTCCACAGCCATTTCCCTGCTTTGCCTTGCAGCCTGGCCACCAACCGCTTCAGCACTACAGCTGTGTGAAACTTTGGTAGCTGATTTGATCTGGAGGAGATTCAGCCCAATTTGGGGACGAAATCTCCAACTGTGAATCGAAAGGGACATGGGGGAGGGGGAGATTGGGACAGGGGCTGGGACAAGCTGCCCAGCTGGGGCAGGAGGGCTTGTTACTCAGGCAGGGTGGTGGGGGGGTGCAGGATGTGGGTGCGGCAGTGCTGGGACCAGGGGCTCTGCCTTGGTGCTGCTGGAAGTGAGCTGTGCCTGTGTCACATCCCCACCTCCCGTGCTGGCTGGGCAAGGCAGCAGGGCAGAGCCCTCATGGCTCCCTGCACTGGGGAAGAGGTAAACACAGCTTGGGGATCCATGGGAAGCCCTGGTGGATGTGCTGCCTGGCCCCATCCCCCACCTGGCCCCAGTCTCCAGGCAATTAAAAAAAAAGCCCTATACTCACCAATTTCAGGAACAGTGATCAGGGGCCTCTGGGCACTTGTGGCAGAGCTCCTCCGCACAGCGCAGGGCAGGGGGATTACCCCTCCTGCCTGGCACCTGCACAGCACATGTGCACATGTGCACTGAGGCTTGGCAGGGCACTGCTTGCTGGCTGGGAGCTGAGGTGGATCCACCCATCAGCTGGAGCTCTCGGTTCGATTCTCCAGCTCTCTGATCATTCCCCCAGCTCTTGCTGGGGGGTGCGGTCCCTGGATCTGTGTGTGGGGTTTCAGTAGACTGCTGCTGCCAGCTGGGGAAATAGCCCAGAGCTGGTGCCAACCCCAGCTAGCAGTGTCAGCCTGCTGTCATCCCGCATCATCTGGGAGCCTGCCTCCCCTGGGAAGGGCTGGGGGAAAGATCAGGGAGGTGGGAAACAAACCAGGAACTGGGGAAATGTTTAGGGACCTCCTGGTTCAAGCCCACAGCTTGACTCCCCAGACCCTAGTTCAATTCCCCAGTTCTCGGTTCAATTCCTCAGCCCCCAGTTTGATTCACCTGGGAGCTGGGGTGGCTCCATATGGCAGCTGGAGCCTGGTAGTGCTCAGCCTCAGCAGCCCAGTCCCCTGGAACAGACTGGACTTGCTGCTGCTTAGTTTTGCTGCCAGCTCCCCCTGGGTCCTACTGTCCTTGGCTGCTATCATCTTTGAAAGGAAGGCAGGGACAGATAAATATTAATTTTCTAATTTTTTTAGGGGCCCAACTGGGGATGGATAGAATGGCCTGCTGGGCCAGATCTGACCCATGGGTTGTATTTTGCCCACTTCTGGTCTAACCTATGGCCTGGTGGTTTGAGCAATTTACCTGTAAGTCAGAAAACAGCAGGTTCAAACCTCTTCTGCATCAGAAAAGTCTAGAGCCTTGGTTTCCTGCTTCAGAGCCCTAACTATTCAGCTGCTGGGACTAAAACCTGGGAGGGCCTTCTCCTTCCTCTGCTACCTGTCCTAGCTAGTCAGCTATTGGGGGCTAAAAAATGGGAAGGCCAAACTGCTCTAACACCTGCTAGTTGTGAGCTTCTCCCTGTGCATATGCACATATGGAGCTGCATCACTGCCCAGACAGTGCACAGCTTACTATTTATGCTCAGTAGCCATGTGGATGTTTATATCTAGACAGACAAGATTCTTCATTCAACTGCACTGATGCAACTTAACTGATATATCTACACCAGCTTGTGTCCTTACTGTAAACTGTGCATGAGTTCCAAAATACCACTTGCATGACTGGCAAACTGTCCGTCCAGTGCATAAAGTATATTGGAATTCTGCCTAAAGACCTCAATCTATCTAAAACCTAATTTATTTATGCTTTTTAAAGAAATAACCAGAGAAACAAAGCACTAGTTTTCAAATGAGAAACCAAATTGAACTAAAATGGACTTAATAGAAGGGTACGGGAAGGGAAAGACCATAAGTACCTCTGAAGAGCAAACTATTAAAGAACTGCATTTTCAAACTTCGCTCTGTCATGAGAAAGGAAATAAACTAGTTTATTGATTAGTGTAGGCATTATTGGGTCTCAGGACAGTAACTATCCCACCAGTGGTCAAAACTGTTGCTTGCTGGTTAGCTATGAATAGCTGTGCCTGAGGCTACAGATTAAGCACAGTCTATTTACTTTGGATATATTATTACAATAGACGGCCACACAAAGTGTTGGATACAATGAGGATTATATATTCACAAATATTAATTAACTTAATTTTGATGGATTTGTTTCAGATGATTATTTAATAAGAACTGTAGCCAATCTGACTATAAGCAGAGTCTTTATTTGTGACCTGGCATTATAATACCTTAATTTTCAAGACACTATACAAGCATGTAACTAATTAATATTTTACCTAGTAAGGTAAAATATTAATGATGAATCAAGGAAATTGATTTGGATCAGTATTTACACTTGTGCACTTCTGAGCCTCATCTCCTCCTAAATCAACTTCTCTCCAAAATAATTGTTTTGGAAGCAGATAAGGAAACTTGCTCCTAAAAGAGCTTGCATAAGAAGTTTCAGTCAAGACAATCCTTATTACTCATACTATTTAGATTGATGGACAGACTTGTGTGTTACAATAATGTGGCAGGTCAGCATATTACATTCAAATCATCACAAGCTGGTCTTGTATCAAAACTTCATCTATTCCTAAAGATATTTCATGAAATTTGGATCATGGAATATTAATGGAGTCTTAACATTTCCAATCTCACAAAAGACAAGGTTGTCCAGACAGTAGGGACAGGTGTCTAGGGATGCCTCCACTTTGGATGTACATTTTTTCTTATGCCTACACTTGGGCATCTGGTAATGCTCAAAAGAGATCTAGCTTCATTATTTGTGTGTCTAGGTCCTGTCTAAGCTGTGTTTAAATCCAAAATGGGAGACATGGAGTCTGGTTTCTGCTCCCAGGATTATTTCTTTTTTTTTTAATCCAGTGACTGCCTGATATAAAATATGTAGAGTCCTGGGAACAGACACTGGAACTCAGATGTTTTCAGCCAGGGGAGGGCTCTCCTCCCTGGACTACAAACCCAAGCTCCCCCTTGCTTGCTCTCTTCTTAACCCCATGCCTCTTGCACTCAAAGCTGCCCATTTGTACAGCTTGAACAGAAGTGGTAGGCAAGATGTTCCATCCTTCCCTCACCTGGTGGTGCCTGATGGCTAGAGTACAATCTTAGGAACTGTAGCTGTGGACTTGAATCACTCCAGGCTGAGGAGGGCATAACACCCAAATCTTATATCTCCTAGGGAGTGCTCTAAGTGTTAGGTCATTGTGAACAAGGTGACTACACCATGTAGTTAAGTACCTTTTAGTGGAAGTGGGATTAGGCTTTTTGCACCCTCAATGAATGGAGTTGTCTAAAGTGCAGCCCACATCAGGTGCCCAAGCTCTGGAGAGGCAAGGAGCTCAAAAACCTCCCTGTACTGCCTACCACTGGACACTCAAGGATTACTAGGTCATCCCTGGAGACACCTGCTTCTACCATTTCTCAGTGTTGTGTGTCTATGTAGTTACATGTGGTCAAAAAAAAAAAAATCACACTGCAAAGGCACCTAAGCTTCCCTGTTGAATGTATAAGGATGTAGGCACCTAAGCCAGGTCAAATTACATTGCCTACTAGGGAAGGTGTCTAAGTTTTAGGCATTCCAAGGCCTAAGTTTTGATGTCCGTATGATCAATTGGATCTGGCTCATAGTTATACTCCCCCAAAGCAGAACTGTGAACCAGTAAACTTTTTAAAAGAACAATTGATCTTTGTACTGAAAGCTGTATTCAAGTTGTATTTGAGGTGGTATGCTCAGATTAAGGGATCAGGATCCCATTTTGATATGCTCTGCACATACCTACATTAAGCGAAAACAACAGTCCTGAAGAACATACAATCCAAAGAGATAAACCGAAGAGACAACAGAAAGAATCTAAAATTCAAAAGTATTTTTTGTACTGGGAATGTTATAAAAAAATGATATGGGAGAAAAACTGGGCACAACAAAATACAATTTTTCCTTGAAGGCTTCTGTCCCCTTAGGTTTGCAATAAGTCATTGCATAAGCAGTAGTACAGAAAAGCATATTCACTCTATTGCACATTGGTTATTATGATGAATTTTTCTCTAGGAGATTACTTTACTATCACATGTATCATTAAGATCAACTAAAAAAGAGATATTGGGTTCTAATAATTGATATTCCTTACCTAAAAATTCAAAGGAAACTACTGCTTGTACATTTGTGCGGTGACATAGCCTTGATGGGAAAAACTCATGCAGCTTTGTTAATTAAATATTTGGTGTTGATAGATTTATGAGAAAGAATGCACTTAAAAATAGAAAGAATACATACCATGGGAGATAGGGGAGGGGACTTAAATATAATAATTTATGTTTATTATATGCAATAATACTTGTTTTACAGGGCATAAGAGTCAACCAGCAAAGAACAATCGAATGTAATAATAGTTATGGCAGGTAAAAAAGATAAAAGCCTAAAGAACTTTGCTTTATAATGACAGTAAACACATGGATTTAAATTAGTATAATTTTAAAAGAAAACTTACAGGCTTTGGAGTTTTCCATGGAGAAAAGAAACCTGAAATACAGAAAATAATATTAACAGATCTTTCTATTATATCATTACATATTATGGTGCAGAAACATCAAGGTCTATTCTTCTTTCTTTATGCAGGCAATAATTTATATTAACGCTGAGAGAATTACATAAACATGTCCTGATGGAAGTAGTTTCAATTAAAGTAAGTTCTAAGAAAGCAAGTTAGAGCAAATAGGAATTTTGCCATGGTCTTCAGAGGTTTTAACATCAGTTTTGGATTGACAAAACTTCAATCCAATGCCTACTAAAATAAATGAAATATTCAAGTAATCTTAGTGCCCCCCTAAACATTATATATATTGTGAAATTACCTTGTTAATTGCACAATGAACTTAAATGGCTACTCATGCAAATTAACTATTGCCCCTTAAAAAGGTCCAACCTGCTATAAACTAGCTGCCAATTCACATTTTTTGCCAAAACAAAGTCAAGAGAGGTTCTAATAATTCAAGTATAAAGAAAAAATTCTAATTTAGCTATAGGCATATAAAGATACACCTAAATACTTATATTTTGGGAGACTATGTTTTGTTTTTACACAAATGCAATTTACTGATGGGGTGTTAGTACTTATTTTTATATGGTTATTTATTTTTCTGTTTTTTGCCTTGTCACTTCATTTGATGAGGAGCTACAACTTTATTTATGACTTATACATATGTAAAACTCCAGGTGTGTCCTTATCATAAAACTAGGTCACTTGAATGTTGAAACACCATTAAGATCTTTTATTTTGGGCAGGGCTTTAACAGGTGGGATTAAGCTTTGGGAGATTTGGGGGATTTGTTTTCTTATTTGATCTATTTTATGACTTTTTATTGTTAAAAGCCATGAGCCTTTTTGGGGAGGATGACACAGAAATCAAATCAACTGTTTTATATGTAGATCCACGTGGAAAATAATTTCAGCTAAATAAATTGTGCAGACAAAAAAGAGAAGAATTTCAAAGGATAGAAAGACAGTTTTTCAAAAATCATTGTTTCAGGCACAAATATAAGTTTGTGTCCATAATTGAATGGTAATAATAAATTGGTGATAATCTGAGTACCTGCATTTCTAATTCTGTGCTAACAGATTAAAATCTGGTAGTCTGAGGCACAGTTCATTTTCTGGGGACAAACCAAGTACTTCAGAATGTTATTGGGATAGTACAAGGAAATATTTTATCAATAAGAAAAATAAGATAGGGTTACCTCTACACTTGGTACTTAAACCCTCCAGAGACTGCTATAGGTAAGATAAAATTCAGTTAGGAAGCACCTGAATCTGTGGCAGGACATCATTAGTTGACTGGCATCTGTTATTTCAATTACAGCAAATTAGCAGTGTTTTTTCAAGGTGATTCTACTGTGAAAGGGAATTCTGTTAGGAGATTGTGTTTCCTGACCCTTTACAGTCTCCACATAAAAAACTGCTGCATTGAAAAGTGGAAAGACTTTTTTTTCTCCTCTGGACACTCATGCTGCGATACAAAAGTCAAACTGTATAATTTGGCTGTAACATCACCTCCAGTTTAAAGAATCTTTAACTGAAACTTGCCAAGCAATTCTTTAACTAATATACCAAAAAAGAGTCCTGCTCACCTTTTCTTACCCACTGCTGTTCTGTATGACTAACAAGAGGAAAAAAATTGTTGAGTACAGAAGTATCAAGCATTTTACACCTAATTCTATAGTGATTTGGTGCTTTTGAAATATCTACACAAAAAACGTTTGTGCTGGTGCAGCTCTCCTGACTGACTTATCTTCAGTGGAAATTATATCAGCATGATTTATCACATAGCCTTTTAGCCTAGATCCTATTTTGCATTTAAGATATCTGAAATGTCCCATATATAATTTTCATGAACGTAAAAACAACCCTATTCCACCATATGCAAAAGCTCAAATTCAGCTCAGATATCTATATTCCTTATGCATCTCCATTTTAGCCAGAAAGGTTCCCTATGCTCCTATTCTTGGCTCCTAAGTGATCCAGGATGGGCAGTGGTATAGCCCAATGAAGTGAGCTTGAGCACATCCAGCCTGCAACCTTCCATATTGTCAAAGCCAGAAGGGTCATTCTCAGCTTTTGTCTCAGGGTTTCTCATGAGCAGCTACCGAAGCAAGCTCAGAACAACCCCAGATGTACTTTTGCCTTTGCAGTAGATGGGAGGGGCATGGGCCTGCTGCCATCACAGGGTAGGTAAGCCCTGAGATATCTGTCTTCATTGTGATCCAGTTCTGTCTGGGAAGGCACACAATTTTGTTAATGTGCCCAAAGGCTGAGTGGAAGAAACAGGTCATGGGCACCTCATCCTATTCTACATAAATGCCAAGGTCCAGTTTCAAAATCAACATGCAATTAAGTTATGGAATAAAACATCACAGGATGCCGTTAAGGTAAAAAAGGCATGATTTAATAATGCATCAATCAACAAGAATATCCAAACTATAGCAGTTAATCCTATAAAAACCTTAGAAGTGATTTTAAATTCATGTTACATACACAGTGGGTGTTTCTACACTTGCCCTGACTGCATAGTACCTGCCAGTACTGTGCAGTCCCAGCAGTGCATAGGTTGTTTTCGACCCTATCATGCAGTAGCAATGAACTATTGAGACGTAGTTCATTATTACTGCACAGTAGTGGCAACATCACAGTTAGTGTCTACCGATGCTACATCAACATAGTGATGAGCTATGTCACTGTAGCTCATTGCTACGGCAACATAGCGTTTTATGCAGATACGCCCCATTTAATCCAATCTCTCCCTATTGAAATTAGGAGGAGACTTCATGTGGGGACAGATTATCCCACATGTTCTAACATGAGAATTCTTGCACCTGCCTATGAAATATCTGGGATTTGCCACTGAGAGACACAGGACACTGGGGAAGGCAAATACAGTAAGGGAATTCCTTTTTTGCTCTCTTCCACATACATAAAAACATTCCCAATTTTTTTGTCACCTCCAAAAAAACATAAAATGTTTCCTTTTTATAGTGTCTATGTCCATTATTCAACATGAGACTGTCTGTGGATGCTTAGTGCAAAATGGGCATCAGCAGAACTTGTCATCACTGTGAAATACAAATATGGTTCTAAAAGTACTATTATTTGAGGCTTTTGCTAATTCTTGAGCAGCCTGCCAATCTCATTGTATGGCCTCTGACATCTTTTACATTCATTGTGCAATTGATTCATTGAACAATAAATTTAGACATACTACCCCAGCAAAGTAATTAGCACACAATAAAAATGGCCTATCAGGAACAAAAATGGTCAAATAGCTACAAAGATATTGCTTGAAAACTGGGATATTTTTGTAGCTTGTGTTTAATCAAGCTTTAATTTGAATGTGTGGCATATCACACATAGGGTGATATCCCAATATCCCATGGTAGACTCTTCTCTTTCCCTCACCCCTCCACCTCTTTTCCTGTGAGGGGACTCTCTGTGCCTATTCTACTGTGCATTATTAAAGTGGCAAGTAAAAAACTGTGAATATGCAAATGCTCAGCAGAATAAGTTACTGCGCATTAAGTGTCATCTAAACAACATATGCTGGCGCTACAGTGCATTAGTGCAGCCTAATGCACATTTATTTAGTACCTCATATTGGAGGTACTATATTTAATGTGCATTAGGAAAAGTGCATTAATGTATGTGAAGATGCACCCTCTGAGACTCATGCAGAGATCTGGTGCCACAGGGTGTCTCAGAAGATGTCATGACTCAACAACTCTCCTCCCTTTCCCCAATCAGCCTTCAAAACTGCTCCTTCTCTATGAGACGCAGAATGTAAACAGACACTCAATATTTCATGCTTTACCTACACACAAAAGTTATCTGAAAGAGGGGGAGGGAATCTGTCTGGAAAGTTTCCAGTGCAGACAGAAGGAGAAGAGAGGAAAAGCCTGTATACAAAGAATCTATTAAGGTGTCGCAAAAAAAAGCAAATTCCACTGCTCCGTCACTGCTTCTGCCCCTTCACACAGGTCCCCCTGCTGGACACAAGGTTCAGAGAAGCAGCTCCTTCATCCAGGGGGAGCCTAGCACTCATTTCTCACTAGCATTGAAGCTCAGGATGTGAGACAAGCTGGAAGCCTCTGCCAGCAACTTTCCAGCTTCTTGTGCTGGTGAGGAAGATCCCAGGGCACTTTTCCCTTGTCTGGATAGCTTGCTCGGTGAATGTGAAGCAGGTCACATGATGTGATAGTTACATCAAGTAACTTTACCTGTTGCTTGAATGAAATAAATAACATCTAGCAGAGGCCTAGGATATGTATGACAAAAACTTTATATAGAGTGGCAAAAACTTAAAAAATGTATGAATGGCCTCTTCTGTTGTCCATTCTGAATGATCATAGATCGCTTTGCAGCTTTCACTACTCTGATTCTAGAGCAATATGGGACCAAAATGTGGAGGGTCAATGTAGCTGCTATCCATCATGCTGCCAGCAGACCCTGGCTATAACATATTAAAACCAAGGCTCAGAAAGCTCACCTCAATCTACAGTGAATCCTCTGGTGGCACAGAACCGATAGGACAGCTCCTTTTTCATTCCTGCCTGCTGCTAGGGCTGCAAAGGTAAAGAGGCCATGGACACACCTAGGGCTACTAAAAACTCATGAAATCTTGTTGTCTTAGTCTTTTGGACCTATTGGTAGCTGGCATCGGCTATTTAAACTTACTGCAGAGAACACTCTCTGTTGCCAATAGCTTAGGATCAGGGCAGTGCAGAGGTGAGTATTGGGTTACTTTTGCACTCGATCCTGACCTTAGCTCCTGTCCTCACTATTGTCCTCATCACAAATCCTTTTCCTCATGCATATTACTTGAGGTTTTTTCTACAATGCTTGTTTTTCTGTTAGCACATGACAAATCCCAGTGTCAAAGATCTCATTTTTCACATGGTCAGCAGCACTGGAGCTCCGGTAGCCAGGACTACAGCTGGGGATGGGGACATTGCAAATTCACTTAGTCTGACCCTCTGTCATAATATATACTCTTCTTGAATGCTGTCTCATTCAAGGTTGTGAGCTTTCATCACAAGAGACAGTAGGACTCTTTCTTCAACTAGTGGGGCTCGGCCCTGGCAGACCCTGGCTTATATCCAACATTGATTGAGAGGTAGGAATGAAACTACTCAGATCAAAGCTCCTTACAGACTTCAAGAACTGAAGTCTTGTTTGACCTTCTCACCAGCTTATGTCTAACTAGACACCAATATTGAATGAGAGTTCATAAAAGCTAGTATGCAACCTCTTGCTGTATAGATTGATGGAAAATTGCTGAATACTGGAAATATAGGCATTTTTGGAAAACATATTGATATAGAAATGCAATGTTGCAACAGATGTAAGTCTAAAATCCATTTGGAAAATTATATGTCATTTTTTTTCTTTTGGAGAACAAAGTAAACTACAGTCTCAGCCTCTTGTGCTTCTCTTTTTTTGATAAGGATAGCCTAATAACAAAACTCTTGTCACGCTTGTAAAAATTAGGAGGCATTACTTTCTGACTGGCTCTAATTCATCATCCTAGTAATATGCTATGTAATATACTGCTCTTTATGTTAGGATATGGGAAGTCAGTCTTGCTGGTTATGGGTCAGGCATTGTAGTTCCCACTGTGATTACTTTTTAAGATAGAATTTGGTTTCCATTATGCTTTTTTAATCACTAGAAAGAAAAACAAAACTTTCTTTCTATTAATTTCTGAGTAAGTTCTAAAGACTTTGCAAAGGCCCAAATGAATAAATGTGGAACTTGTTATAACAGGAAGCCAGAGGCTCCTGTTACATTAAGGGGAGCTGACTGCAGAGCAGCAGGCTAACTGCAGACAGCTGAGTTCAGCCAGCAAATGGAAGCAGGCTAGCCATCAGTCCTAAATGGAAACTCCTGTGGGTGGCTGCAGGGCCACCTGATAGGAAGTGGGGGGTGGTGGGACTTTTGAGGCATATAAGACTAGTAACTGAGAACAGGCAGTCAGTATAGCCTTGCAGGCTGTAGAGAGATGGGCTCCTGAATGGGAGGGATGCAGCAGAATGACTGGCTAAGACCTAAGCTGTTCTGGGAACTGGAAGAAAGGTACAACAGGCTTGATAGGTGCAAAAGGTTTGCAGAGGAATATGATCCAGGGTAGGGAGAAGTTTTGTTGTACAGCCAGTAACCTGAGATCTAAGTTTGGGCCCAGCATGGGGATAGTTCTTGTTATAGCCATTGAGCTTACTTTTTTGTTATAGTTTACGCCAGTGGATTGAAAGTGACTACAAGGGGAGGAGAAGGTCATGAGGGTGCTTGCAAAATATGAGAGAACCTTGAACCTTGCCAGGGGCTGGGGCTTATGATGGGCAGACAGTGGCTGAAGAGATCCCTAAGCCTAGACTACAAAGGCAGTAGAAGCAGCATGAAGCCAGGGAGGGATAAGGGCTAGTGTTGAGAGGGCAAAACTGGGGCCAAAGGCCCAGTAGGGTGAGAGAGAGATGGCCTGAGCCCACTCCTCTTCAGGCTATAGCCCAAGAGGTGTGAGAGCCAGGACCAGGGCCCTGAAGCTCAAGAGGGTGAAATGAGAGCCTGAGAGGACAAGACTAGGGCTAAAACCCAGAAGCCAGGTCTAGGGCAGTGGACCTAGGCAAAGCCCCTAGCTAGAGCAAAGGGGTAGAGTCCAGGAAGGCCAAGGGCACAGAGGCCTGAGGTGGCCTGGTATTGGCCTGGACAGCAAAGTGCCCCACTTAAGTGATGAGCAGTAATATATGCAAGGCATGGCTGTGGCTGAAGAAGCTGGAGGCAACAAAATTAATGCTTAAGGCAATGAGTGCATCAGACTACAGATGGTCCAGGAGGGCTTCACTTAGTGCTGAGGTTTGAAGCGGATACAGGCTCGCTTTGGGGACCCGGGGGGCAGTCTCCCTTCTCCCAAACCAAGATGTGGAAGGTAAGGTGAGGAAGAGGGTACCTTAGGAACCGGAGCAGGGCAAGAATTGCAGGGCCACTCCTGGGGCTTGGTCCTGCTGCTCGTCTCAAGAAACAAAGTCTTTGGTGTGGCTTATGTTTTTCACTTTTGTGAGAGACTTCTAGGTATACTTACACTGCAGCCCATAAATAATCATGATTTTCACAACTGACTAGGTAACAGGGGGCTGAAGAAGAAACTTTAAAGTAGTAAATACAGGATCATTTACAGTAAAATGTGTATAATGTATAAGGTGCATTACCTTTGTTTCACATCAATTCTCTCACTGATGATAATGGGAAAAATTTTTGCCCATTAGTTCTTAATGTACTTCTTGCCTTGCTGTCATACAAATGCTTTACTATCCCAGCCCCTGGCTAGACCTTTTGCACAGGGATGCTAGGCAGTAAATGAGCATATGGTTGCTCAGCAACTCTGAGAGAAGTAATTGACTCCATACACATTTCAAAGTCCATCTGACAATAATTTAGTTAAAAGCTCCTAAGAACACCTTAATTCTATTTGCTTTTGCAATAGATCTGTTGGAGGTTCCCCTGAACCCCCCCCCCCTCCTCATTGAGCATTTCGAGACATAAGATGTTTGTTAGTAGTCTACACTTGGCTGGATTTTCAGAGTTAGAGTGCTTGTAATTGCCAGTGACTCCAAGTAGAAGTATAGGTATGCTGCATCCCTGACAAATTGTTTTTGTACATCATTAGTGGGACATGTGGAGCAGTGTCCTACCATGTATGCAAAACCTGATTCCACAGTATATGTGATTACATGTTATTGATCTATAGTGCACAAGTGTGCAAAGCATGCAGGGGGTTTAATCTATTGTTGACTTATTTAGTGAGATATAAGAAAAGAGAAACCACTCTACCTCTAATTAAATTATAGAAATATTGCTACAAGCAAAGATTTGGGAGGGTCATGCCTTGTATTGGACCAACTACATGGTTGGGATAAAGTTAGACATTTTCAAATGCAAGGCCATCTTCATCAGGTCTAAGGAGGGAAGCACACAGTGGTGATTAAGAATAGTGAGTATACTTGTGAAATTGGAGAAAGGAGAAGTCCCAGGGGGTAGCAGATAAATAATTAGCAGAAAAAAGAGATTTATTATGGGGAGATCAAGATCTATCAAAAGAAAGGAGCGCTGTTATCACCTGCATATGCAGGAAGAATTTCATGAATTAGGTAGAATATAGTATGCCATAAAGTCAGTATCAGTGTTCAGTCCTTGGTTCTTAGTGTTCAGGCAGCTTATTAATTTTTGTTCCCCAGCTTGCCTTTCAAAGGTGTTTGATAGATTTCCTTTGAGCATGAGGTCAGAAAAGAGTGGTGGTTATGTGAAAAATGTGTTCCTCCTTATGTCTGTGTTTGTACTTTTATTTTTTTTCTGTGAAAGTGTATTCAGGTATGTAACTTTTGTTTAGTTTCATCCACATAATTGGAGTGCATTAGATCAGGTGCATCACATTTTGGGAAAGGCATCCTCATGGGTGACTGGTGCCTCCTGAGTCTGGGTGGGGCACCAGATTGCTGACTGGAGTAGTGGGGGCCCCCAGTGGGTGATCACTGATCCAGAGGCAAAACCAGAAGTGCAGTTTTGTGGCTGATGCTTCCAGGGGGTGTGCAGCCGATATCAGAGGGTGCATATGCACCCGTGTGCACCCTTTACACATCACCAATGGGCATCGCACACATGATATGATGTAGATGAATACCTCAGGAAGTGAACCTTGGTATTGTCCAAGTGAAGTCAACAAGAGGCTTTACCACTTGCTTTAAATGAATACCGAGTCAAGCTTTAAATCAATTATTAGGTTTTTTTTTAGCATAGGAAAATGGTATATGCAAAAACCAATGGTGGGAAGAGAAGGTGAAAGAAATCTAACAATTTGTTGACAATCATGACATGTGAAGCATCTTCGGTGTAATCACAGCTGTGTACTGACCAAGCTCTTGTGGACTCACCCTGCTTAGATCTGAAGATGGCAGTATACTCGTCAAAGACAAATCTATTAAAAACAGCTGGCAGGAGCACTAGTAAAAGCTCCTGAACTGATGTTCAATGATGACTAATGAAACTAGTGAATCCATCCCACAGCATCCAGTAGGGGAAGCACGTGCCAGTCCACCAACCTCTGAAGAAGTCCACCAGGACATAAGATGACAAAGACTATTACCTTAATGGCATTCCAGCTGAGGTTTTCAAAGTTGATGGATCAACAAACACTACACACTGTTTCTCAAAATCTGGAATACTGAGGAAATTCCTGCTGACTTAAGGAATGCCAATATTGTCACCAGTTTTAAGAAGGGTGATAAATCTGACTGTGGAAGCTATCAAGGTATCACCTTTCTCTCCATCACTAGGAAGATCCTCACTGGAATTCTACTGAGCCGACTGCTTCCTTTTGCCAAGGAAATCCTTCCCAAGTCTCAATGTGGCTTCAGACCATTGAGAGGTACCATGGACATAATTTTTGTGGCCTGGCAGGTCCAGGAAAAATGCTGAGAACAACACTAGGAATGGTATATGGTCTTTATTGGTTTGAACAAAGCCTTTGATTCTGTTAACTTTGAGGCTTTATGGAAGTTGTTATCAAAGTTTGGCTGCCCAAAGAAATATATCATCATTCTAAGACTCCTTCATGACTAGATGACTACCTCCATCATACGCTGTGGCTCTGCTATGTAGGCCTTTGTTATACAAAATAGCATTAAGCAGGGCTGTGTCATTGCACCAGTTCTGTTTTCCATTTTTGGAGTCATCAAAAAATGGCATCCATGACTGTATGCCACATGGCATCACCACTGAGTACAGGATGGACAGGAACTTTTTCAATCGCTCCTGTCTCCATGCCAAAACTGAAGTTACTTCAGCTTCCATTGTGGTACTTTGGTATGCCAATGATTGTGCTGTTGTTGCACATATGGAGGCAGATGACACTACAAATGACTCTTAACTGCTTCTCTCCAGCATACCAGTGCCGAGGTCTCGCCCTTAACTTTGGAAAAACAATGGTTCTTCACCAGCTTTCTCCAGGCCAATTAAATGATCCTCACTGATGGACAGGAACTGGAGAATGTTGAACACTTGCATACCTTGGCAGCCATCTCTCTAAAAAGGCCAACATTAATGAAGAGACCTGCATGTGACCTACAGGAACCACCTGAAAAGCCTGTAATACCTTCATCAGCACTACCTCCAGAAGGTTGTTTGCATAAAGTAGGAGGATAGTTGCACAAATGCCAGTGCCCTCACTAATGCTAACACCAACAGTAAGGAAGCATTGATGTATTTGATATCACTTGTGGTAGATATGGCACTGTGTTTGCATGCCTGATGTATATTTATCAAACCAACCTCTATACTTCCAGTTCATCCAAAGACACAGGACGCACCAGGGAGGTGGGGAGGAAGTGGGTGTTAGAGGAGGTGCTTCAAGGACACTTTCAAGGTGAACATTGTGTGGCATTGACACCACAAATTGGGGGAAAAACTACCCTGGGATGGGGCTATAAGGTGACGTCTTGTGAGAGACAACACATCTTACTTTGGGGAAAACCATCTTACCCTGGAGGCAGAAAAACCACAGAAATGGAAAGAAAGGAAAAAAGACTGAGAAATCCATAGTCTGACCCTCCCTTTAACCATCACCTGTGGCATTTGCCAAAGAGTCTGTGGCTCTAGGATTGGACTTCTTAGCTATCAATGGACTCATTTATAACCCTTTACTTGACCCATGGGATTGATCATTTTTTACCATGAGAGATTGCTGCTGATGATGTATGCAGTTCCAACTCTGTCTTGGCAACAGTTTTTAAAATGTTTTTCAGGTGTTGAGTGTCACCAGTTTTGAGGATTTCTCAGTATCTCCTTTTCAAAGCCAAGACTCGCATTGATTTT
>JAGPOW010001296.1:122119175-122164154 GCA_030014935.1 Caiman crocodilus
TCCCTTTTTGAAGATAGGGACCACATTGGCCCTCTTCCAATCCTCCGGCACCTCACCAGAGCACCACGAGCGCTCATAGAGCCGCGCCACTGGTCCCGCTTGCCCCCATGTTGTTATTTCTGGAAACTGATGGTATAATGCGGGAGACTGTCCATTACTGCCTTAATGCCAGGGGGCATCTGCGGCTCCAAACCTCCCCTACACTACAGCTCATGCCTTGCAGACGGCATCCAGATTAGTATTGCTCCCTCGTCTGGGACCGGAGCAAACTCAATCCAAAGTTGGGCTCCACTCACCCACGCATTCATACCACCTCGTCTTTCACAGAAGGGCTCTTACACTCCACCTGCCTCTCACTGGGGCCTCTGGCATAGCACCCATTACTGGGCCACACTCCATTGCCCTTGCTTCTCCTTGAGCCAGCCCCACTTGGGCCATCAGGCTTTGCTACTCACATACTGATCTCACCACAGTCCTTTGGTTCCCACAAGTTTGCCAACTCTACGTGGTCTGGCCTTGTGCCAAACCCTGGGCTAATTCTGCCCCAAGACCTCACCAGGCAGCTCTACACTATGCCCTACCCTGGGGTCAAGGTTGTAACCAACTTCTCATGGGGCTTTCAGGCTTACTCCCATTAGGTCCTACTCAGCGCACTCCGAGGACTGTCCTTCAGGCCTACTCACACTTCAGCCCTACTCAGTCCCTTCAAATGCACTGCCCTTCAAGCCTACTCTGACTTTAGCCCTACTCTGTGCAGGGCCTCCCAACACTCTGTGTACTACCCCCTCTGGGGTCTCCAGGATCTGTATACCTGCTAGGCTCAGGCACCTACATGTGGGCATATCTGGCCCCCCACTATTCCCCTAGCTCTCAGAATTACCCACCAGATGGTGGGGGCTGGGGTTAAGGTGCCTCTACCTGCCTTTCACCAGGGAGGTAACTGGCCTGGCATTTCCTGGTGGCTCCCATGCCACTAGGAACCCTACCAGGCCACCCTTCCCTGGCAGGGTACAGTTTTAGGTCATGCCCAGGACCAAGAGCCTCCTGCTTTCACCTCTAGATGTTCCATGACACTCAGTTAGATGATGTTTCTGCCTTCACTGGCAGCTGCAAACTGTAGGTTTTATGCACCTAGGGTTCCCAAAATGGCTGCCCTCATCAGGCACCTGGCAGCTACCTGCCTCTGCCCAAAGGTGCCATGCCACAGACAGGCACTGCCCAGCTGGGGCGGAGCATGGGATGGAGACATGAGCGGTTCATCTGGGGTGTGTGGGAACGGAGGGTCAGCTCCCACTGCTACGTGCAAGATCAAATGCTTGGGGAGTGTTGTGGGAAATTCAGAATATACTTACCATGCAATCAGAAAAGTGACTTCATTGTTGTGTAAGAGATATGCAAGCTAGCTGGCTTGAGGAATAGAAGCAATCTAGCCATGGCAGAGCAGAGTGCAGGCGCAGCTAATTTATCCTGTCTAGAAGCAGGTATAGGCTTCCTCTGCTCTACTGACTACTGGCCTATTGGCTATTTTTAATTTCTTGTGAAACTCTTAAAAAACTTCATTTCAATACAGAACAGAAACATTCTGTCATCTCATAAAATTATGTGGGACTTCTGGCCATAGCACTAGTTGAAATCCATTAAGGCATTCAGGTATTGCAATCCAACACTTAACACTACAAATAGAAAATGCAGAGAGGAACCCCACAAATACATATTTTGAAAGTAGCAGTCCCATAAAAGGAAAACAAAAAAGCTTAGAGACTGTCCTGTTGCCTAACTATTAAGAGCCAAAGTTGGAGGCATACTGAACATCTACGGCTCATCTTTATTTGGATTTAAAGTCTGTTTAATACCTTACATATGTCAGTGCACAACAGCTGTCACATGGTCATGTGCAAATCAAATAATAGGGCTGTGAAAAGCTTTGGTCCCTGATTCTGTTTGGTGGAGATTTGACCTGATTCGGTGGCTAAATCTCTGAATCTGAATTGAATCAGAGGACTCTTTAATCTCTCTGAATTTAACTGGAACTCTCTGAATCAATTTGGAAACATTTGGTGATTCAGACATAGACACAGCTTTAAAAGTTTTTTCTACGTATGTCTAGGTAGTAGGTGGCTTGTGAACACTGTGATGCTGGGGAGCATGGAGTATCCCACAGAAGCATGGGGGGCTCCACAGCATGCTTGACAGCAGACCCAGAAGTGCTTCTGGTCCACTTCCGGGTCTGCCAGGGAGTGAGCAGGGGAGCTCCCCTGTGCTCCCCCAGCTTGGCAACTGGTGCCTCCTGGGTCGGGGGAGGCACCTGGGGTTCCCTCTTCAGCCAATCACCAAGCCGGGGGAGCCCCCAGCATGCTCCCCAGCGTACCCAGAAATGGACAGGAAGTACTTCCAGTCCACTTCCGGATTCACCGCTGAGCATGTGGAGGGCCCCCCTGCACTCCTGTGGGACGCTCCATCTGCCCCAGCATTGTAGCATTCACAAGCCATGCTGGTACCTCAAGGTATCTAGAAAAAACATTTAAAGCTGTGTCTATGTCCGAATAGCTGATTCTCCAAATCAGAATCAGAATCTTTAGATTCGGATTTGGCCAAATTGAATCAGGGACAGTGATCTCAATCAATTAATCAAATCACTGTCCCTGATTCAGGCTGAATCTGAATCCAAATCAAATAGGGCCCATCTCACGCACCTCTGCACAAAATACTACAAATGGCCATGGACTGGTTCATGAACCCAATTTATACCTCTTCCTCTAATTTCGCAAAAAAAGATTTGCAAAGTTTTGCACACATTCTCCCAGAACAATTCTGTGACTAAACTTTTTGACTAAACCGAAGATCTATATTTTGCAACTGATATTTTGATTTAATGACAGAAAAACAAACATTTCCCTACTACATAGTTGCCATTCTACAGCACCTCCATTTCCAGGTGCTGTAGATACTCAAAATCAATGATTAGCTATTAGAAACCTTCAGCATTCAGAGGGATTCTTTAATTTTTATAAAATCTATTGACACTGGATTTCTGTTTGCACCTAGTAAAGTAAATAAGGCTCTAAGATGGTTATATCTCATCAAATGCTTAGAGTTACTGGCTTTAATTTGTAAAATTATTGCAAATTTTAGAACTGTACCTCCTACTATATTATAATCCAGATTTATATTACTTTTTTCTGACTTGTTTTCCATTTTGATATTTCTATATAATGTCAAATATATCCTTTGTAAACTTAAGTTTCTAAAGGGAGACTCTGAAAATACAGTTAAAAAATAGGTAATAAAGAACCTGAATTACTCTATTTCTAATTCGCGTGGCTGGGAAGTCACATATGCTGTCTGTGTCTTAGCTACTTAATATTTAAAATTTGGGATAATAATATATTATCAGTTATATAAAATTCTTTCAGACCCTTGAAACTTCTGTTTAAGCTTCAAAATTTAGGGTATCTGAGGACACAACTCCTTTTTATGTGTGTAGCATACAGCTTCTTTTTTCCATGTAGTTACCTTTCTGTGCTCCCACTATGTATCTCACAAAAAAAGGGTGCTAGAGGAGCCATAATCAGGGTTATCTATATTTATTGAATGAAAGTGCAACTGGGTTCTAACCAGATAATACTAAGTTCTGTATCCTGTAGGCTGGAATGTACCAAACTTATAGGATTATCCTAGTACTTTAACTTGTCCTACAACATCTTGTGAACTTTTGACTTGAACCACAACTATTTGGCCTCTATCTTTAGGATACTGGGAAAGTAGTGGTGGAAGGGACCTCATGAAGTCATCTAGTTCAACCCCCTGCTCAAGGCAGGATGGTCTCAGACTATAACATCCCAGACGAGTGCCTGTTTAACCTGCTCTTGAAAACTTCCAAGAGTAGAGATTCCAGAATTTCTCTTGGTAGCCTGTTCCAATGCTTAATCACCCTCACAGTCAGAAAGTTTCTCCTAATCTCCCACCTACATTTCCTCTTCTGTACCTTGAGACCATTGCTCCTGGTCCTGTCCCATATGGTCATAGAGAAAAGCCCATCTCCATCCTCTCTGTAATTGCCCTTCGGGTAGATGAAGACAGTTATCTAATCCTCTTATTGAGTACAATGATCCAACCAGTCATGTGTCTACATTACATTAGTTTCGTTTAGTTTGTATTACTGTAGCTTAAGAAGAATGTCATGGGAAACAGTGTCAAAGTCTTTCTAAAGTCAAAGTATATCACATTTCACATTCACACAGCCCGTCATCTTATCATAAAAGGATATCATGTTGGTCATGCCTGTTTTGCTCTTGGTGAATCCATGATGTCTGTTTTTGATCATGTTGTTCTCCTCTAAGTGCTTTGAAATAGGTTCCTTGAGGACCTGCTCCATGTTCTTTCCACATATTGAGACCAGGCTGACTAGTCTGTAAATCCCCAGATCCTCCTCTCCTTTCTTAAAGATGGGCATCTTTTTTAGTCATCTGGGACCTTACCTGGCCTTCACAAGTTCTCAAAGAGGACAGCCAATGGCTCTGAAATTACCTCATCCTATTCCTGTAGTACTCTAGGATGCATCCTGTCCGGCCCTGCCAACTTGAATGCATCTACGTTCTCTAAGTAATCCCTAACCTGTTCTACTATTTTATCCTGGTTGTCTCCTCTATCTTTGCCACCAACTGCACTTGTCATCTGGTTGCTGTTCTATTTCGGAAAACTGAAGTGAAAAATACATTAAATACTTCAGCCTTATCTGTATCGTCTGTAACTAGATTGCCATCTGCATTCCTTAAGGCAGTATTTCTCAATGCCTGGGTCGCAACCCAAAAGTGGATTGCAAGAATATATGAAAGGGTCACAAACAAACTTTAAAAATGGATTCTTGTTTTGGGCCTCCTTAAAGTACAGTCAGCTTTTCTGGGCTTCTTTCCCCCTCAGATTGCTTCCCAGAGGATCCTGTCCACCAGTTCCATGAGTTTAAAAGTCTGCTTTCCTGAAGTCCAGTGTCCTTATTCTGCTGCTCTCCTTCCTTCCTCCTCTAAGGATCATGAACTCTACCATTTCACAGTCATTGTCCCCTAAATTACCTTCCACCTTTACTTTCTCAACCAATGCATGAGTCCCAGATTGGCCACAATGGGTGTTACACATGATACAGTCCTGCATCAACTGGACTTACTTGCACCAAGTGAGTGGGTGCAGGATCCAGTATACATGGAAGGGGAGAGGAGGAGGGAGAATCCCATGGTCCCAGTCTAGCCCGCAGGGTCAGCCCTGCACTGTTCATCTGGCCTGTGGACTGTTCATGTTCTACTCTGGCCCATGGGGCCAAATTATTTTGATACCCCTGGCTTAATGATAGAGATTAGGTATAGAGTACTGTGGACAGGACTGTAGCCTATTATCTCTGAGGTAGATCAAACTTTACGCAAGTTCTCCTCTTTGCCATAGCAGTTCAGTAGATTCCTTGTCTACAGTGGCAATTTTCACTTCTAAGCAGATTTTCTGTCCAGGGGCAGCAATCTGTTTGTGAGCAGTAAGTCAAAAGAGCTTTCCCGCTGCTTGTCTTTTCCACCATCTGGACCAAAAAGTTATACCAAATATATTCCAGGAGTTTGCTGGACTAGTTGTGCACTGCTGTGTCATTCCTCAACCTCTGCCCCCACAGAAGATGTCCCAATATTTAAAACCGTTCCATGAGAACAAAGTCCTGCAATTTGGAAGCTTCCATCAGTTGTTTAAAGGCTAGCTTGTCCACCTCCTCCTCCTGGTTTGGCAGCCTGCAGCAAATGCTCATTATGACATCCTTGCTGCTGCTCTCCCCTCTGACCTTTAGGCAGAGGCTTTCAATAGGTCTACCTTCCACTTTGTATTGCACCTCAAAACACATGTACATCACCTTATATATATTTATGGCAGCACCTCCTCCTACTATGATGGCAGATTTTTTGTCAATGATTTAGGTGGGAGGTATGTGCCTGTTCAACAAAGAAATTAAGGATGTCCATATAACATATGAAAAGTCCAACTGAAGCCAATGGCAACAATCTCATCCTTAAAATAAGGACATGCTGAGATGCTTTCTGGCCCTGGGGCCCTTGGGTTTAACAAACAACTTGTTTGCTATCATATGAACAGCCTGTACACCAGTGTAAAAAGAAGCAGACAAACAATGTTCAACCTGTTATTGGGCAGCACATGGCCTGCTGGCAGCCCAGGGGGGCCCGATCCTGCTTTTGGTGGAGCCTGCCAGCCAGCTGCACCTCTAGACAGGGGGTGAGCTGCCACTGGGCCAGGCAGCCCCTGAGCTATGGGATGGCCTAATCCTTCCCTCCCTGGTGGTGGTGCCCACTGGGGCCAGTCAGGTCATAGGCTGCCCAAGCTCTCAGCGGCCTGATCTAACTTCCCCAGAGCCCACCAGCATATCACCTCTCCCATGAGCCTGCCCGGGCTTACAGCACCTTGCACACCATCCTCATTGCCGCCTTCTGCTGTTTAGTGCATACTGCCACCCTTCTGCTGCCCTCCCTGGTGTGTGGGGAGGAGGGGTTGAGGGGGTGGGATTAATTTATGCACTGGAGCTACAAAAATCCTAACTTTTTTGTTCTGAAATATAGGATCAACACATATATATGGTGTTGACTTATACAGTGCAAAATATAGTAATTGATTCTGATGGACTGTGGTAATTACTGCATTCCAGCCAGCCT
Source organism: Caiman crocodilus (assembly GCA_030014935.1). NCBI lineage: Eukaryota > Metazoa > Chordata > Crocodylia > Alligatoridae > Caiman > Caiman crocodilus. The sequence continues at coordinate 122,125,868 of JAGPOW010001296.1, forward strand.
CCATGGTCATGTATCAGCATCCCTGAGCTTCAAAATGGTGGCAGGGGCTGCCCCTACCACCATTTTGAAGCACAGGGATGCTGATACATGAGACATTCCAGGTGCTTTAATGAGTGGCTTTCAGAGCCAGTTAAATTAAAAGTAACGCCCCTCCCACCTCCCAGCCCAGGAGCATGTGAAGGAATATCCCGCCCCTGGCCATGGAGAATGCGAAAGAATATTGTAAATGGTAAGTCACTGTAATGGCATGCTGTATGTTTAATTCAGATGCTGGTGAAATTTATCACTCTACAAAACCCATATTAGTTCTAATGATGTAAAAGTACTACATATGTACAGTGTGTGTGCGTGTGCACGCGCGCTGGTCTCTACAGATATGCAACCTAGAAAGTATCAGGGTAACTCTGAATTACCAGGCTCCATCCTTGGACCTATACTCTTTAACATCTTTATCAATCATGTGGACATTGGTATCAGAAGCAGACTGGCCAAGTCTGCCAATAACAGCAAACTTTGGGATAAAGCGTTCATACCTGAGGACAGGATGGTGAACCAGGATGACCTAGATAGGCTCAGAAAATGGGTGGATGAAAACCTGATGGTGTTCAACACCGAAAAATGCAAGGTACTCCACCTTGGGGGGGAAACTTCCCTGCCCCTCGCCTGCATGCTTATAGGCTCAGCAGTGCTACACTTGTTAGCACCATGGCCGAAAGGGACTTGGGGGTCATGACTGACCACAAGATGAATATGAGTCACCAATGTGATGTCACAGATGGTAAAGTGAGCAAAACTCTGCCTTGCATGCATAGATGCTTCTCAAGCAAATCCCAGGATGTTATCCTCCCGCTGTACCCTGCAGCTGGAGTACTACATTCAATTTTGGGCTCCACAATTTAAAAAGGACCTGGAGACACTTGATAGAGTTCAGAAAGCCATGCACATGAGCAGAGGGTAGGAAAACAGGCCCTATGAAGAGAGGCTGAGACATGGGCCTCTTCAGTCTGGAAAAGCACAGGCTCAGGGGGACTTGTTGGCTGCCTATAAGTAGATAAGGGGTGTACATCAGGATCTGGGGGAACGCCTGTTCACCAGAGCGCCCCAAGGGATTCATAGATATTAGGGTCGGAAGGGACCTCAATAGATCATCGAGTCCGATTCCCTGCATAGGCAGGAAAGAGTGCTGGATGAAAAGGTCAAATAGTCACAAACTTCTCCAAGACTGTTTCAGGCTGGGCGTAAAGGAGAACTTCTTTACTGTCTTAGCTCCCAAGACCTGCAAAAGACTGCCTCCAGAGGTGGTGCAAGCACTTCCTCTGGACTCCTTTAACAGACATTTGGACATTTATCTTGCTGGGATCCTTTGACCCCAGCTGACTTCCTGCCCCTGGAGGACTTGCTACATCTTTCTATTTCTATTTGATCTTCTCCTCTTGTGTAACCTAGAATAGCATTGTCCATGCAACTCCAAAGTCCTTTTTCCAGTACTTAATCCTCTATTCTGCAAATATACATTCTTTGTTTCTGTATACATAACTTTACATTTAGCTGTATTAAAATGTGTATTGACTGCTTGCACCCATCTTACCAAAGTTTTATAGATTACTCTGTATCAGTGACCCATTGTCAGTAATGGGTCAGGATTCAAAGCACTGGTGCAACAGTCTGAAAAGTCATTGGGTTGGCTGGTTGGCTAGGAAAAACACTACTGATATTTATTGCTGATTGACCAGGATCTCACAGTTGTTTGATTCAGTCCACTAGTAGCGGTCTCAAGTGTTTTCCGTCTGCATAATACCAGTGTTAATTGTGAACTCACTATCACTTTAAATGGTCAGCCTCTCAAATTCCAAATCCACCCAGTTTCTCTTGGAGTCATCCTCGACCAGACTTTAACTTACAAATCACATTTCCAGAAAACTTATTTAGACATCAAAACAAAGAATAACCTATTTGCTAAGCTTGCAGGCTCCACTTGGGGTGCCAATGCTTCCACACTACGTTTATCTGCTCTTGCACTGTGTTATTTAGTTGCCAAATATTATGCCTTGGCATGGGCTTGTTTATTGCACAGCAAACTAGTGGACACCCAACTGCACGCTACAATGCGTCTTGTGTCAGGCACATGGTGCCTCACTCCATTCCTATAGTTATCAGTACTCAGTACCACTGCTCCCCCTCATCTCTGCTGCACAAATGCTGAAGTAAAATTACTAGCCAGACTCTGGGATAATCCTACACTGCCAGTGCACTGGGATATATTCCACCCACCAGTAGCTCAGGAGCTCCACATGGCCCATCCTTTTAAAACCCTTTGACTTTTCCTTACTTACTTATTACCACAAAGAATGGCTAGCACAAGCACTAATCAATCACTATATCATTACTGATTACTGAGACCTCCAGTCAGCCAACCAGGAATTAACTGGTCATACTGATACTGGACACTATTCAACGATTTTCAGACTAGAGAGGGTCACTATGACTCATATCTATGAGGCCCTCAAAATGACAAAAAATGCCCTTGTGGACACATTCAAACCATGTCACACAAGGTTGACTTATGTCCATTTACAATGCTACTTGGTGGCCTTCAAGATCTTCACATTGATGATGACATTGCCTTAAGATGGCTGAAACAATATTTTGAACCTGCATACACTAAATAAGTAACGGATGTATCACAGATCCCTTTGGTTGTGTCCAGATGAGCCTAACCATGTGGTATGCGACACCACAGACATGTTTGTAGTGCCACATACTGCACGTCCAGCTGTGCTCCACGCTGCAAGAAAGCAGTGAGGGTATTTTTTTTACCCCTTGATAAATAGGGGTCAAAAAACTTGTGTGCAAAAAAAAAAAAAGAAAAGCACAGAGCGACTCACGTGGTGGCAGCATGCAGCACTCAAAATAAGCCTGGCTGACTGGAGCCATGCTCTGTCTGCTGGCCAGGCTCTGAGCAGCAAGATTGCCACTGATACATCCCTGGGAGGCCACCAGGTAAGGCTGCTGGGGCCATCCCAGTGCTGGCCCCAGCCTTGTCTATCCCACCTGAGGTAATCTGTTGTGTGCCAGAGGGTGTGTAACACAAGCATTCCCTGGGGACAACTAGCAGCAGCACAAGATGTATCGCCACTAGTTGTCTCCAGGGAAGCAAATATCCATGCTCATTTGGATGAAGTGTTTGAGGTTAAGATGGGAGTTAAGCAAGGTTGCATCATTGCTTCAATGTTCTTCTCGATATCCCTTTGAGAAGAACGTTACAGTGCTACATCTGACCACTAACAAGTTCCCATTTGGAGAGGAGCTAAACTATTGTATGAAAGGTAAGCTGTTTAATCTCAGCTTACGCTGAGCTAAAACCAAGACCACCTTGATGTCAAGCTCCAGTACGCTGATGATGCTGTAGTCTGTGCTCACTCAGAAACATACCTTCAAGCAATCATTGATGTCTTTACCAAGGCATATGGTAAAATGGGACTGATGTTTAACAACCAGAAGACTAACGTTCTCCGTCAACAAGCTCTTAATGACCAGCCCCCATCTCTAGTATTTCAGATTGATGGTGAGACTCTGGAGAATGCTGAGTACTTCCTGTACTTTAGAAATCATTTCTCACAGAAAGCTGGCATTGACAAAGAAATCTAATATTGCCTCAAATATGCAAGTGTAGCTTTCAGACTCCTGAGGAAATGTGTGTTTGAAGTTCACAACATTAGATCCAAAACTAAGCTCGTGGTTTATCAAGCAGTTGTGGTCTCCACCTACTGTATGGAGCTGAGATATGGACAACGTACAGGAGGCACCTCAAGTCATTGGGGAAGTACCATCAACACTGCCTGTGGAAGATCCTTTGAATCCAGTAGCCAGCTACAACATCTAGATGTCAAACTCCAGACTTCCTAAGCAAGTTTTATTCTCCTAGCTCAGTCAAGGTGTACACTTAAGAGGAAGGCAGAGAAAGTACTTCAAGGATGTCCTCAAGGCAAACTTGAAAAAAATGCAACATCAACGTCAACTCATCAGAGACTATCACCCAGGACCAACTGGGTGCTGCAAGAATCTCGTAGTGTGAAACCTTATGATGACAATAAGACGCAGAAAAGCAGAAGCAGCAGAAACAGCATGTTATGGACCAAATCAAGAATACAGAGCCACCCACCCCACACAGAAACATGTGCCCAAGTTGCAACAGAGTCTGTCAATCTCAGATTGGCCTCATCAGCCATCTTTGGACCCACAGATAGGACAATCATAGAAGACAATCATCCTCCAATGTGAGATATTGCTAAAGAAGAAGAAGATGATCAGTGACCTGGTGCCTCTAAAATCATATTTTGTCACATACAACATGCACGTTTCTCAGAAAAATCAGCAGAGGAATCTCACCCCAAAATTGAGATGCATGTATTAAGCAGGGAATCTGGCTTTCTGATTGGGATAGGTGTGTCTTGCTTCATAGTGCAGCAGCTGTGGCATTATTATTCCGGCAGCAATTGGAGTCAGTTGACCTAATGGCTCACTGTTCTTCACTGCAGGTGATAACTATCGTCTCTTCTTTTTAGTGGTTTTGATGTTCCAATACTCAAGCTACTTTTTGGTCTGGTAATGTTGCTGTTTTTCAGCTGCTCTTTGTCTCTCTCCTCCTATTTTACAGCTTTGAAGCCTGTTGAGCATTTTTCAAAAGCACAGAACTCCCTGTAGAGAGCAGTCTTCAGTAGCTGCTAGTGTTTCATCTTAAAAATTAAGCAGGAAAAGGAGGATGTCAGCTGAAGATTACACAGCCACAACTCTGTAAAATACTTTCTTCATTCTACCTTTCAAAAATAAGATGTGTATTATATTTCAGGGCATGTTGTATGTCAGAAAATACAGTGTTTAACACTATGCATCTTTGTGCTATCTGCGTACTTCATCAATAGAGCTTCTTGTATTTTTTTTCCCCGGGTCATCAATAAAACACTTAAATCAGTGTTTAAGGGCCTAGAATGCAGCTCTGTGGGACATCATTAGAAATATATTCAATCTGATAAATTTCTATTTAAAATTACATGGTAAGAATAATCTTTTAGCCAACTTTTAATCCATATATCAAGTGCCATATTGATTTTATATCACTCTACCTTCTTAATCAAAATGTTGCATGGTGTCAAGACTTACAGATGTTTACTACATCAATACAATCAGGTGTATAATTCAAATGACTCTATTTTCTTGCATACAATATGCCTCTGATTAAGATATGCATCTTATTTATGAAAGGCAGAATGAAGAAAAAAATACCTTTCTGGGCACATCTACATGTGTGCATTTAGTGTGCAGTAACTGAAGTTATGGCACAGTACAGGTGCACATTTACACATGCATGTCCTTATTATATAGTAAATATGGCAACTTATGTTGACTTGAGCATAAATTTGATACCAGCATCACGCAGGTATCAAATTTATGCCCAATTAGTTACTGTGCAGTATTGCATGTGTAGTAGATGCCTTGCTGCACAGTAATGCTGTATGTGTGGATATGTGGGACTTTAGTCCCAAATCAGTTCACACACAGCATTAATGTGCTTTAACAGCTGCATGTGTAGATGCTTGCCTATTCCTGCTTACTGTGTAGGAATTTAAGCTGGTGTAATGTACATTGCAATAAGTAACTGAGTAGCGGCAGCTAGGGAGCCAAGCCTGCTTATTATTCTGCTCTCTGTGGATTGCATGCAGTTATTTTATCTTTTGCCTGGTAGAAGCTTCATTTGCAGAAACTGCTGTTGCCATATTTCCTTGCTTATAATTATGCACATCCCATTTCCTAGCAGCTGATCTTTTTTTGGAAAAAGTCTTGTGTATATGAGAATATATGGTAATTTCATAACAAAGTATATTAAACTTGTTTGACAGATATTTTTTTTTCCACAATTGTGCTAGCAACTCTGGCTATTCTGGAGCCCAGGGCACTTTACACAATAACAGAAATAGTTATTCCAATGTTGCAATATTAACCACAATGTCCAGGGCATATTTCAATCTATGTAATAATATTGCTTTCCTAAAATTCCCAAAACAGTTTATTCAGAGATTATTCATCCCCTGCACTGTGAATGAACTAGAGAGCAGGTCACTGAAGAGAAACGGGTACTGTTAGTTTGTAAAGCACATTGAGACTCTTTGGAGTAAACAACTTGCATAAATATAAATGTTATAATGACTTGTTAAATTGTTAAAGGTGTCTTTAAAAATGCTTTGACTGGAGCTCTGTATTATGGGAGGCTTTTCCTGTCCAGCAATTCATCCCAGTGTAACAACATAAAGAACCAGAAAGATGCATGGAAAGACCTGCATACAATAAATAAGTTAATGGTCTTGACATTGAGTTTAATGGGAGCACACACTACAGTAAAGCACCATGCTGGTAGTAAATGTTAGATGGCTCAGAATATTTGGCTATTATTATTATTATTCTTTTTTACAGTTGTCCCCCCAGGGCACTGGGTACTTTCAGGAATGGTGTATTACCAAGCACTATAAATAATTAAACAAACTTGCAGTGCATTTCAATGCCAAGTTGGACAATAGCTCCCTTTTGCTGCTATATGTAATTTTATACCCTTAGAGTAATTGCAATGAACATTTTTTGGCCACAAGATGTCAAAACCCAATCTCTTTGGCATCTTAGACTGCTGTACATTATTTTAAGTATTTAAGTACTTTAATATACACTTTTAAAACTACTATGTAATAACATGACAAGAGTGTAATGCTATTCTCTTTTTCTCTCTGTCAGCATTTCTTTAACTGTGGCCTGAATCTTAACAAACCTATTAGTGGACTGCTGCTTACGGCCATGAATATTAGTTGATGCTCCAGACACTTGGAAGTTCTCTTATGCCAGCCTGTAATTTTTTTGCTACAATTTAGTTGGTATAATAAAAGATATTGCTTTTACCCCCAAGAGTTTTGTTTGCCTATGTCTTTAGACCAAGACGGCTACAACCAATATTCTGGAAATATGGAAGATACCTCAATTAGCTGTTCTGAAATGAAAACTTCACCAGTGAACAAGAAAGAAGCAAAATTCAACACCCTGCCTGCCATCTGACATCTCAAAGTAACCAGTCTGTTCCAACCTTTCTCTGTGCTTCATCTGCATACTCACAGAGCAGCCTTTTTACAAATGGTCTTTTCCATCCAGGGGGACCCTACCATCTCTCAGTTCCCCTGTGCAAGATGAAGTTTCTTTTCTACCTTGAAGAAATTTTACAATCTTTGAATTCTCCTTTGCCTGAAGAAGGGTGTTTGGGCCTAAACGTTTGCAAAGAAAGAATTTTCTGTGTTACTATTTAGTTGGTCTACTAAAAGATATTGCCTCTACCTCAAGAGTTTTGTTTGCCTATGCCTTTAGACCAGCACAGCTACAACTAAAACACTCACATAGCCTTTCATCCAGCAGTTGAGTTATATCCCTTGTTTTTTCTTGTTGCAAACAAGAGGAATGTTGTGGAGAAAGATTTCAAGCATGTGAGTAGTCTCTGTCTTCCCAGCTGGTGTCTGACCAGCATAGGCTTTAGTACTGCGAGCGAGGACTGAAGACATTGGTGCGGGAGCAGTAGAGGCAGATGGGGAAGGCTATCTTTTGAAATAGACTCCATGCTCTCACTCTTTCCATAATAAAGGCATCCAGACTCTTCCCTTACATACCCTGCCACAATCACCATTCGGAGTTGTGATGAACTCCTGTTGCTATAGCCACTGTCTGTGTTCCCTTCCCACACTACACACGCCGTCTGGCAGGCTCCATCATGCTTGACTGTGAAACTCTCCCTTTGCTCCCCACAATCCTGCCACATCTCCTGCCACGGGAGGGGGCGGGAAAGCAAGAGAGAGAACACACTGAAAGCGAAATTATATAAAAAATTATTTCCTATTTCTCAGAAGTGCTTCACATCAAATACCCCAAAACATAGCACTTATACACAATAGAAGCACTCACAGGCTCCAGCTGTGTTACTTTTAATATAGTACCTCAGCAGAACGACGTTTTGGAAATTAAAAGGGATGATTTATTCCTTTATTTTCCACCCTATTCCTTCCTTCAGACACATTTGGATTTCCATACCTCTAAATAATCCCTCTGAAGAGGGTTGCCAAACCAAGAAATATCTTACTGAAAATCTGCAAACTCTTTACTGGCAAACTTTTTTACTTGTATATTTTTCAGCTAATGTAAGTGTAACTATTCTGCCAGACCCAGGGCAGAGGTTCAAATTTAGGGATTTAACAATAAGTTTCCAAATTTGATTCAAGACCCTAGCTACAAACTCCTCCTTCCCAACCCTGCAACTGTGACCCAGCTGTACTGCTTCATCTCACCTCCATCTCACCCAGAGGCCCAGACTGCCCAAGGCTGCACAGCCCTGCTTACCTTTGGGATGATCAGCCATTATGGGCAGGTGATGGCCAACAGGATGCAGTGGCACCCCATGGCTAGGTGGGAGGGGATTACAAAGGCTCCCATTGGCCACAAAGCCCTGAGGGAACGCTCCCTGCAGTGTGCTGAGCTGCACTCCCACTTAGACACAATAAATGCTCTGCCTCTCCATCAGCACTTGCATCTAGCCTCGTTCCTATGACAGATCGTCAATCAAGCCCAGGGAGTGTGTCTACATGTGATACTACATCGCTGTAGTAATTGTGCTATGGCAATGTAGTGTGGGCAGTCACAAACAATGACACCACAGCTATGTTGCTGTAGCAATGCACTTCCTCATTATAGCACGTTGCTATGGTGACGTAGCAGTTAAAAATAACCATGCGCCATACACACGGCACAGTGTGCATGGCATAGTACATGCTGCTATTGTGCCCTCATTTAATACTTCCAAAAGGAAGTACTAAATGATGGCACAGTAGCAAAGGCACTACAGGGACATTTGTGGACATGCTCAGGGTGTCTTTGATTTCTATGGACAGCTCAATTTTTAATGGGGTTTATGGGCCAGCATTTTTAGCCTTTTTTTTTTTTTTGTGGCTTGTCTGTAAATTTACAGACAGTTGGCTAGCCTGCCTGTGAAATCAGAGAGACCAGTCAAGCAGTATGATGGTATTCCCTTTGGCTAGGAGCAGATGTTGTATTTGTCACTGGACAAGCTGTGCCTATGTTTATCCCAGAACAGAAATATCCTGGGATTGGTGTGTACACTCATGGCCCTTCTAACCGGGGTTTAGTGAGTGGCTGCTTTTCTGCCACTCTTCTGCCATTGATTCAATAATGCAATAACCAGGATAACTATTCAGATGGTTCACTTTACGATGCCCTGGGATAACCTGTTAGTACTTCTTATCCCAGGAGCCTTTTTAGGATTTATCTGGGGACAATGGACATAGACATCTGAATGTTTTCATTTTGTCCCAAGATAAAATGGTTTATCTTGGGACAAATAAAACATTTCTTTGTAGCCTTTGAGGAAAGGCAGCACAACCTGGCTGTAACTTTACTACTTTAACCTATTCATCACTGAGAACAAATAGCTTATACTAAAGAATTAAATCACAAGAGCACTATGAAAAACTATTTCCACCATGAATTTGTATATTAGATATTAAAACATAAGCCGATAATATTTTGGCGACTAACATGATTAGCGACACTTCTACAAGATACTAACTAATCCCTGCAGTGATTTTACATAAGATGTTTTCCTTTATAGAAAAACTCTACTGACTTTTCCTTATAAAAGGCGGCCTCTACATGAGACGCTGACACTGCACAGTCGTTACTGTGCAGTCATTTAATACTTGTATAAACGAGTACTAAATGACTGTGCAATAACCAGAGTTACCACGCAGTAGTGCCACTGAATGGCTTTTTTGTGATGCTAACTGTGCAGTAGCCTGAGAATAGTGCACAGTGGCATTGCATTATGGTTTCTGCCATGCAACGCTACTGCACAGTAGTCACAGGCTACTGTGTAGTCAAGCATCTCGTGTAGATGTGACCAGAGAGTAGCAAACTATCCTGCTAGTGGAAAATGATTTAATTGCAAAAATGTAAATTAATTCATAAAAACAAATGCTACAATGTAAAGACACTGTTAGCACTTTCTCATGTATGAAGGATTGTTGAATCTTTGATTTCCCTCTTTATACTTGGAGTCTTAAGAACATCAGTGGATCATTACAAATTTTCTATTTAACTTAAGCATCTGATATGCAAAAAGTTGGTTATGCAAAAGAAAAGTGTTTCTCAATAACTACTAAATAATATTTGCGTGACTGAAATGTAAACTAAGAAGAAATCCCTCTGCTGTTATGTACAAAAGCATGTCTTGTACAAGTTCAAGGCAATGTAGGCAAGAAAATAAATCTAAATCAGGATCTCTGTTATTCACTGACTAAACAGAAAAGTAGAACTGTGTATATTTTCCTAACTTTTTTTAAAACTGAAATGTTGTTTGAGCATACAAAACATGTAGCTCCAAAAACTAATTTGGTTCTTTTCAGAAACATAAAAAAGTTTCAGAAATATTTGAGAGTCAAACTTTTTGGCTTTCATAACTTTTTAAATATGGTAATTGGTGGGTGAAACTGCAAAGGTGTAAGCTTAGTGTTGTTTTTGATTGTTTCAAACTGTATGTCACTCTAAGCCTTTCTGTGAAAGACACTGCTTCATAAAGCCATGCTATTGTTTTTATAGGAGAAAAATGCAACTGTTCCCTCAAGGGAAAGACATTGTAGCGTGAGTTGATAAGAGACATATTACTAATTTATTTGGTACAGCTTAACTTAATGACACACAATAAGTTTGATCTAAGAGAGTTTGGGGGCCATTCTGTTTAAAAGGGGTTTAAGCAAATAACTGGAAATTACATTTTCCTCCTACTTCACAATACTGTTTTGTAGGCCTGTATCATAATAGATAATATACTCATACTTGTTTCATAGTATATGAGCTTACTTTATTTCTATATTTCTACAGAATATTGCACTGCAATACAAATCACTGTCACAATATCTGCACAATGTACTTTGACAACATATTTGCAAGTCTAACACATGAAGTTTAATAAGACATTACATAACACCATGTGGACAACCAGAAAATCTGACATATTTAGACTATTCTTAGACATGTCCTAGTGCACAAGCATTCATTGATTTATATTTTTAAAGAGTCAGATGTTTCTTCAGTCATCTCTCCTTAGGCTCTGATCCTGTCAGATCTAATCATATGAGGAAGACTCGGTTAGATTTGTGCTTGGGGTGGACACATCCAGGGAAATATTAGTTGCTTTGGGAAGCAATATTTGTGATTCAGGAGTTGCCATTCTTTCCTCCAAGTCAGGTGGTAGGAAGACCTGGACTACAAAAAGTGTCATTTCTTATATGAGACATAAAATGAAGCCCCAAACTGTACTCAGATGGTAATGTTTCTACTGCATTTTTCAAAGACATGGGAGTACTGACCTTTTGTGTCCTGATCAAATTCCAAAACCGCTAATTACTTTTGCCTACTTGCCTATGCTTTTTCAATGAGATAAAAGAATCCCCAGCTGTTATGCTAACATTATTGCATAATGTTGCTTGTATCCTTTCAGATAAGTGCACTGCATTTTATTTGTGGCTCAAGAACAGCGATTCTATATGCTGCAGGAATAGAATGCAATTTTGTATAGAACTTCAATGCTTTTAAAAGTTATCATATAGGTATATTAATAAAGGTAATATCAAATTGTACATATTCTTATGTTGGTCATTGGGATTTAATGGGCACATCTACATCAATTAATTCAAAGCAATAAACTCTGGTACATATTATGCCAGAGTTTATTTTTCCCAGGAACCTGGGACTGCAATACATGGAGCTATGCTGAAACAGCCCCAGTTGGCAGGGGACCTGGGGGGTCATCTTGCCAGGCCAGGGCTGCTCTGATCCAGATCACTGTGCTGTAGAGGGGCTGGATGGGACATGAGGGTGCTCCACTCTGGGGCTAGCTGGCAAACAGGACCCACCCTGAAGCACCCTCATGCTCCAGCCAGCAATGTCAGTGTCTATATTTGTGTTGCTGTGCACTAAAAAACTCTGCTACAGGTTAGTACTTGTGCTTACAAGTACTCTAACCAGCAGCAGAGGTTATTGGTTTGTTGCACTCTAATAGGGGCACATTTGTAGACACTGAGATGTTTACTGTGGAGGTAATTAGGCAGCTACACAGTAAACGTCTCATGTAGATGCACCTAATGGCATAAATATACTTCCTTTTTACTAAGAAGTATTCAAAGGGGACCTATTTCTTTATTCAATATGTAAATGTAACTCCTAGTGCTAACAAGACACACACACATCCCTGGCATAACTGTCCCCTTAAGTTTTAATGAAAGCACTATTCAAATTTAATACAGACCTTCTAAGCCTACATTAGAAAGCACTTTCACCAATAATAAAAGTACTTTTGAAACAAAACTCCTGCTAATTCTCATTAAAAATCTCCTATGCAGTATGTGTGAAAAAAGATTCATCTAATGCACTGCAAAATTATCCACAAAGTCCCACACTGTGAACGAACATTAATAAGGAGGATGAAGCAAAAGCATAACACTACCACTTTGAAATGTAATGCAATTAACATCACTCCATTAATACAGTGTAATAATAGCTGTTTCCTATTATTGATATCTATTTTTTCAGGAATCCATATTCCTTAAAAAGGTCTATGATTTCATTTTCTCTCATTCAGAAATACAAAGGTGATTGCACAGAGCTTCACTGCTAATCAGAGCTGTACAGTAAAATATATGAAAATCTCATTACTGTGTTTTTTAGGGTGCTTGGGCTCTCTGACAAGGTTTGCCAGCCAGTACTAGTAACAAATAATATGCTCTGTGTTGCTGAGATTTGACCATTTGTCTTTTTGAGAATTTTCAGATAATCTCTTGTAAAAACCATGATATAAACATGGAAAATGAGATAAAGCTGCTAAAACTCCCATTGTCTGCTATAATTTGTAAAATATTTTTGAAAATTCAATTAATAGGCAAGATGGTAAAAAGACATTTAGAACTTCAAAATTCAAAACCTAATGCAATTTATAATACTAATGATTCATAGAGTCAGAGGGGTATGAGTAGAGGCTATCTCCCTACAGTTTAAACAGTAATATTCTCTGAGCTGTGACATGCCTTACTGGAAATAATGAATCTTGAATGCAGTGCTTCCAGGAATGATATTCAAGTGTAAGTAAATCAGTATTTCTACCATGGCAACATTATTTCTTAAAAGCCTTTCAGACATTTTGCTTTTGGAAATAATTTTAGAAATATAAGTGGCAACACAAAAGGATATGGAAATACTATGTTCTAGTATATCCATGTCTATGTAGAGAAAATGAAGAGAGGTGAATATGCAGGCGATGACATGGCATCTACTACCAAAGTGAATGAAACTAACAAGGTAGTATGATTTAAAACAACCTTCACTCATGAAATATTTCTATTGTCATTGGATAAAGAACAAAGCAAAGCAAATCCTAAAACAAACAAACTAAAGCAAATTGATTTGTACAGAATTAATCTTGAGGGAATTGTTGAAGTTCAGATGAACTTTTGCCAAACTGAAAAAAAGCAACTATTCAATTATACGTCTTGTTTTTCATTAAGGCTAGATTTAAGCACTGGGCGCAGGGGTGATTATACTGGAGGGAAGTAGCAGTGCCTTGCACAGAACTGGATGGGAATAGGTGGAAGCAGGAAATCACAAGCTATGAGATAAATGATGGAGGCTAAAATGTTGGATAATACCATGTGTATAATTCTAAATTGGCCTTTATTCAGGAAATTCTTTCTAGAAATATTGTAGCTGCAGCAAGTGCTCTACCAGCATGCACAAAGGTGCTTCCTGATGTCCCAGCAACCTCTTACTTCTGGCCATGTCTGCTCTTCCTTCCAAGTTCTATGCCAGTTGTTACATGATTCTTTATAACAATATTTCTGGCTATGTGGTGCAACTACGTGCTTATTTGCTGGAATGAGAAGTTATGAATACATCAGCCACCCCAGGGAAACACCCCTTTCTGCTATTCCAGTAGAAATCATTAGGCCTAAGGGTCCTTCAAGTGTGCTAAATTTGAACTAACTCCTTACTTCTTGTTTGTGTTATCCCTTTTGGGGAATAGTTACTTCCCCCTGACGCTGCCTTCATTGTGTTGTGCGGGTTATTGTTGGTCATTTCTTCTGATTCCTTAATGCCTAGCCAGCTGGTGGCTGATATTCCTTCTGTCTTCCTGATCCTGGCCTTTGTTCTACCTGTCTGAATATGCTGGGCTGTCTGCTGCTACTCCACAGTTGTCTTTGGTTTCATCTGTACTGCTGCTCTCAATATGTAGCTGTTTTATATGATTTGTGTCCCACTGTAGTTTTGGACTAATGTATTTCTCTATTACATTTGTAGCTAATTGATGGCTTGATCAGTACATGCTCACCTTTGTGTAGGGACCTTGGGTCCTTGACTCCTTTGTTGTAGCAAGCTTCCTGCTTAGTTTGACATTCTCTGAATAGTTTCTACGTACTCTCCCCTTGCCTGAAGCATACAATCCTTCCAGGAAAGGACAGTTTTGGTTGCCTGGCCTATTGGTCTCTCTGCTTGGCTTTACTTGGTCCAAGGGAGGGTGTTTTGCAATGGTCCAGCCCTGACAAGCAGGGATCCCTTTGTGTCTGTATTGCCTTTGCCGTGAATCTTTACTTTACACCTCTCCTGTTGAAGCTGAGTTGTATACACTGCCAAGAATACAAGAATTGTGGGGCCAGAAGAAACCCACAAGGATGGAGCATGGTATTATATCCCAGTGCTAAGGGTTCTGCTATGGGAGGGAAGATCACCCATCTCAATTGTAACAGATGTTAGGTAGGAGTTGGGTGCCTATATGATCAAACTAGTTTGTTTCTCAACATGCCCAGAAGCTAAAGAATAGGCATCTAGTGACTTTTCAGGCTCAAACAGAGGCACCTAAAGAATCTGGACTCTGAAGCAGTTTTGCAGCCGATGACAGGGTTGCACACAGAAACACACAATCAAAGAAAAATAGGGTAGGATAGGACTCAGGAGGTTATGTAGGCCAATCCTCTGCTCAAGAGGCAATCATTCCTGTCTAAGCCATTCCCGACTACTGTTTGTTTAACCCAATCTTAAAAAATGCCAGTGATGAACATTACACAATCTCTCTAGGTAATCTGTTCCAGTTCTTAACTGCCTTCATAGAGTGAGAGTTTTTTCCTAACATTCAACTTAAATTAATTTTGTTGTAGTTCAATACCATTATTTCTTGCCCTGTGTCCTGAGGTTACAGAGAACAATTTATCACCATTGTCTTTATAACCACCCTTCATGTATTTGAAGACAGTTATCAGATCTCCCTTCAGTCTTCTCTTCCCTAGACTAAATAATCCTTTTCTCATAAGTCATCCAGCCTTTTCTCATCATAAATCATCTTTCCTAGACCTCTAATATTTTTATGAGTTTCCGTGATTAGGTTTCTCCCCCCTTTCCATAGCTTCTCCCTAACTGCTATTTAGGCACCTCTGAATATAATTTGGATCCGGTCATCATTTCTTTCCTTAGACCATTTAACAGACCTTGGTGAAGGAGATATTTGGAGGCATTTTTAGGGTTACATCTGGTTCTCTTTGATAAGCCATAATTGTGTGTCCCACAAAAGAGTCTGTCTTCAGTTACAGAATCGTTAATGATTCGCTTTCAGCTCAGCTTCCATTTCTGTAGGAGAAGAATCTGTTCACCAAGAAATCCTCTCTCACACATTTGCCAGGACAAGCAGCGGAGTCCTCAAACATAGGTCCTTTGGGTGGGTACCTCCTGCCACGTTAGCAGGGCAGGGTGGACAGGTTAATTACCACTGACTTTCAGCAGCGCTAATCAGCCTATCAGCACTGCTGTGTGAATCCAGCAACACTGCGATTCAGTAAGTAGCCCATGTGGAGTGCAGGAGCCTAAGTGTGCTGCTGTCTGATGCAGCAAGTTTGTCAGGTAGAAAACCACTGTGAATTTTTGTGTATATGGCAGAGTGATGGGAAATGCTGTGGGTAGAAACGTGCCCACTGACTCTGCCACTCCCTCTCAGAAGACAGGTCCTCCAGTATTTTGTTACCCTTCAGCCTGGAGACGGGGACTGAGATTTACACTGTTCCTGTCAAGTTTTAGTTTTATTTCACCTTCAGTAGAGTTGTTCTCTAATCTTAATATTTGATGCCTTATCAAGGAAGTGGGGCAGCTAGTTTCCACCTTCAGCAAAGGGCTGTGCGTGATTTTGTCCTCCCTCCCCCAAGTCAAGGGAGGGGGCACTTGGGGTTGACCAACAGGAAACAGATCCAGAGGAATGGAAGAAAGTAATAATGAGGAGTGTGACCCAAATTTAGCTCAGCAGCTGCATTTTTCAGTAAACAAATTCTGTGCTTCTTGAACCCCCATGACTCCTTTTTCTTGTTAGCTGTTTGAACACATACTGGCCTGAATACCTGTTCATATTTTTATTCTTAAATAATATCTAAGTTTCTCTGGCAATATAGCAAAACCTGAGAACTGATGATATTAGATAAAAAGAGGCCTTGTAGTACTACTTCAGAGGACATAAGGTAAATACAGTGGAAAACTAGTAATACTTGCTCCTCCTGAAATGATCATCATTGTTTGATAACAGATTGATGATCAGTGATGATTGGTGATCATCAGCTTGTGGAGTTCCAGGTACCGTTAGTTCAAGCTAGGTCCTGATACCTTTGCAAACTCCTTATTTTGGATACTACTATTTTTCTCCCATCTCCCCCATGACAGATGCACAACTTTTCTTCCCTTACACATCCATGCTATTGAAATGTTAAGGGAAAAAGGCTTTTTGCCAGTTCCATGGCAAAAAGATTTTTGTTAGTACCTGTACTGAATATATTCCTTGATGAATATCAAGGTATTTTTGTTTTTATAATAAGGACAAGACTGTTTAATTAGAGAGTGAGAAAATCAGTTCTGAAAATAGATTTTTAACACTGTACTGTACTGGTCAATCTTACATAGACAAATTACAAGTCTCCAATAACAATATGTAACATTCAACTTCTATCTTCTAGCAAATGCTATAAAAAGTAATAGACTGTTCTTTGACTTAGCAAAAGTAGGAAGTGATTGGACACACAAGGAAAAGATGGAAAATGAAGGTACATTTCAAGTGTCATCCTGCATCCAAGCAAAAAAATAAAGATCTGGTACAAAAAGTAATGAAGAAGAGTAACTTACCTTCACCCATGTAACATATTAAATATTGTAGAATCCTAGCAGGTTTAAGTTAAATGTTGCTAGGGCTGCAGTTCATATTTGGGTTATTTTACAAGAACTGATCACAAAACCTGTTTCTCTAGTCACACTGTACCTATGAATTCATGGAAATAACTTTTTGTTCAAGAAACTCTCTCATTTTTCTATAGATTAAAATATTCTATTTGTTCCTTTGGTAGAAGAATCCCCTTTAATGTATATATCTATATTGCATTGTTCAGCAGTTTTGGATGTCTCAAGACAAAGGTCAATATTCCCCAAGTTTGAATGATTTCAAGTCTAATAAACCTGTTGTGAAATATTTTCTGATTTTTGTTTGTTCCTACTTACTATTTGTATCGCTTGTATTTTACCAAAAGCTCCCATCCTGCCTTGACTTCCATCATATTCTAATACTTGTAGATACTCATTTTCTTCCCTCTTCTAAGTCAGTGGTTAGGAACTCTTTTTGGCTGCTGGCACCACTTCTCCCCCCTGTCACCCACTCTGCTGTGCTGCCAAATACCCCTGGCTCTGAAGATCAGATCCAATGGTTATGCAGGCCAGATCTGGCTCAAGGGCCATAAGTTGCCAACACCTGCTCTGCTTACTGTTTTGTCAAGTGCTCATATTCTCTCTGTAACTATGTACAGCATGCATGTTCAGTAAAGTAACTAAAAAGAAATTCCACAGAGAAAGGACCTACCTGAGCAATAGAGTAAGTTCATTTTTTACCTAAATTGTATTGCAAGCTCAAATCTACTTTGCTGTCCCCACTCACTCAGACTTCTTCTTCATCATTACTGTATTCCACCCTCCTCCTCTGACTGAAGACTGATAGTTTGGATTGTTTTGATTATTTTCTCCTGGAGAGGCATTAGCTTGAATTTTCTTCATATTAAATATAATGTTGTGTTCTAACCTCTCTGGTTCCCCTTATATTATTTCTACTACTCAACACTCAACCCCATTTCCCATCATTTGCCACATGAATCAACATGCAGTTTATTCCATGTATCTGCTTTATTAATAATGTTAAAATAAAACTAGACCTGGCCCTAACTCCAGCAACCCTCTCAGACATCACTAAACTTTCTCTAAGTTTTCATATTGCTCTTTGTCTTTTTGCTCATAGTTCTTCAGTGGATTTCATTCCAAGGGATAAATGGAATGTTATATTTAGTATAATGCAAATTAATTTTTCACAGATGATTCTGATATTCATACTCTATCAACTGCCTAGTTGGCTCTCCATGTATTAAGTCTTCTAATGTTTTCTCCATCAATTAATTTTGTGATTTGATACGAAAAATGTAATCAGGTTTCTTTGATATGATTTGTTCTAGGCTTTGTAGGCAATGTAGGTACTGAGATTGCAATTATTTTGCTATAGTAACTTTTGGCATCTGCTGACATTAATACTTGCTTCACTGCTCACACTGTACTTCTAAAAACAAAAAGTGATAAATATAGTCTTAGCCACATCCAATTTTTTTTAAAGTTTAGAATAACATATATTCATTGACATAAGAATTACTAATTTAAAAGAATTGGTGATTTAACTAAAGAAATCTAATCCTGTTTACAAGTAGCCATTGGGTATTTATCACCTGGACTAACATATCAGTAAATATGTATGTTCTTTATTATGATCCTAAGTGAAGAAAGAACAGTTTACTGTCTAGGTATTAAAAAGAACTATTCTTATTCAGGCTTTTACCTGTCTACCTTAGGAATAAATACACATATTTACTATCATAAGCATGAAAGCTGAGCATTAGCTGCCATTTTTAAATAGACAAAAAGATACAGAGTAATTTTGTTTTCTGGGGAAGAAACAAAATTCTATCGTACAATGGTTTTATGAGGAAGAAAAAAGTACATGAAATGATCTCACAAACTTGACTGTGCCCCTTTCATTTTTAACAGATTCAGCTTTGTTCTCATTTTGTTATACTTGAATTAACAGGCAGATAAGTAATTTACTTAACCCTTGCAATACTTTGGTTTGAGACTATAAAAACTTGCATGCAACCTTCATTCAAACTATTAAATGCTAAAAGGATATGGAATGCACTGGTGGTTATTTTACACTTATACAGAGAGAAAATATTTGGCACAAGGTTAGAGCTTTAAACGCAGAAAAGAATATACAATAAACTGTTACATTGGGCCTACAGTACTTCATATATGCATACATACATACGTGTGTGTGTGTACATGCACACAACCATTTTCAGAAAAACAGTGATTCCCCCTCCCCCTGCCCAGAACCCAGCTTCCAATTCAGTGCACACAGACGTAGTGAGCATAAGGAGCTCCCCTTGTTTAGAACCTTTCACACACATTTTTGTAATTGTACAGACTTTCTAGACTTACCTCCTCTATGTATAATCAAAGAAGTTTCACTTCCAACAGGACATTCTTTAAGTATATCCACTACTTCTGCATGGCTCAGGTTCTGTACATTCTGCTGGTTGATCTCAACAATGAGGTCACCTTCACACAAACCAGGGCATCCCTGAATGTCTAGAATTTGCTTCACCCTCTGTCCTGTAGGACTGTCTGCTATAGTGAAGCCAAAGCCCTGGGCCCCTTTCACAATGGTTAAGGTCATGAGTTCAGCTTGTGTGGCCCCAGAAGAAGCCATTGATACATTATCATCATGAACAGGTGGTGGGAATGTGCTATCAAGCTGACTATCTGCTGGAATGGAGTGCAAGGAATGTGGTGGTCGATCTGTTATATCTGGAACAGATTGAGAGGTCCTAGATATGTATTCCAAATAAGTTTCATAGTTATGTCTTCCATTTACCACTACTGGAGGCCTCTCCATTACTGCAAGTGGTGGCACCATACTGTTAGCAGGATCTTCAGGATCAAAGGGCAAAGGGTATCCACGGCATAGCACCAAGTTGACACTCTGACCAATAGGAACAGATTGGAAGAGTTTGACTACATCTGCGTGAGTATGTCCAAGGACACAAACTTCATTAATATAGACAATGACATCACCTAGAAAGAGAAAAAATAGTGACAACATGAGATAATGTCAATTGCTATAGGCACAAAAGGGATGTATTTATGCGGCTAGGCAAAGGTATCACTATTCTACAAAAAGTAAAACAATTAGACTCATGATTTCATGCTGATACACAAGTGTTATTTGTCTGTCTATAGAGGTAAATGAGATGAACACTGAAAATATTTTCCTTTTCCTGAAATTCAGGAAAAAATACAATCTTAGAAACAGATCCACTCCTGTTCCTCAAAAATTATTTTCTGTTTCTCTTCTGTAGTCCTTCAAATGCTGTCTCAATTCTATTCAAATTATATTCAAATTATACATGTTTGAATGATATTCAAATTATACAGTAGAGATTTTTTACAATTTCTTTTAAAAGTGTACCTGGAGCTCATGACATCAAAAGATTGGTATAAAGAAAAAAATAGGAAAATCTGTAACATTGTTGGTGCTTTAAAATACTGCTGGTATCAAAATTCACTTTTTGGAAATGTTTGTATGTGACTGATTTTTGTTTAGTAGGGAAAAGTTTATTATACAAACACATTACCATGCAATTGTGAAGCTCATGTAATCCCTATATGCAATCTCTACTGGAGTCTCTATCTATTCCTTTGTAGCTAATACACAATATTTTTGGTGTCATATTCTATGGAAATAGTTATAAGAAAGTAAAAATTAGGATTAAAGCAAATATTGCAAAAAATTTTATTTCTATAATATTATTAGACTTTTTAGTATCTGTGTCTGAAAAAGAAATAGAGTGAATGCTAATTTAGGATTAATAATTCATTTGCATGAAAGAAAAAGCATTGTCCTCCATTAAATCATGTTTAATGATTAAGGATTTCTACAAATGCCTTTGAGAATTCACTAGTTGCCATCAGACAACAAGACTTTACCATAGGCTAGAGACAGAAATTACACATAAACTCATATAAACGATCAGAAACCAGTTCAAATCTGTAGCACAACAGAAATTCACTGCACTGTAAATCACTTTCAAAATAGCAGAAACTGGTTTAAAATAAACCTGGATTGCTGCAGTATCAGACTTAACTGAGTTAGGTTAAATCAATTTATTGAACTGTCCCAGATCCCCTCCAGATTCAGAGTTAACTCACAGTCCCCCAACGTTTCAAAATCCTTTGCCCATGCAATGCCTGCCCCTTCCGGGTGGGTGGGCTGGCCTTGACCCAAGCTATCTGCTCCAGCCCAGCAGAGAGGTGTAATTTAGCACCCCCAAGTCCCATGGTTTCTGGCCTGGAAAAATGCAGGCATGTGGCTGCATTTCTGGAATCAAAAGTGAATGTCTGTTCACTTGTTTATTGGTTCAATGTATAGAGCTTAGACTAACTAGCAAAGACTGAATCAACTTAGCCTCAGGCTTTTTGATTGTCTGTACTTAGACACAGTGGTTTCCTATTCTAAGTACAGACCAAATTGCATGCTACATATAACTATGTTGCAGCTGCTAGCAAATACAAATGCTGATTTTTTAATGGTGACCACAGTATATATGGAAACAGATGCAGCATTTTCAATCAAAGCAATATTCATGAGTTTCCACCCTTTGCTTATACAGCAGCCATCTTCTACTGAAGAAGAGTTCACAAATAAGTACAAATTCATTTAGGTGTCTTCCAATTATCATGATTGACTAATATATTTATGAGTACCAATACGCATTAATATTATGGTAGTGCCTACAGGCCACAACCCAGAGTAAAATTTTTAATTTAAATAAAATAAATAGCAATTAATTTGTACAAACATTACAATTATAAACTGTCTTATTCCCTTTTTCATGTTCAGTAATCCCAAATGTTTGCTGCTTGCCTCTCCTATGCTTGATTCTAATTATAGATACTAGAGACAGAAGGTAGAGTACAGATTGACCAGAAGTCAGATACAGAAAGGCAGAACTGGGTGCGTTCTGAATGCACAAGGAAGGGTGCATTAGGAGAGTTGAGTTCAGGCCCTGACACTCAGGAGAATTCTCAGGGGTGGTCTGGATGGGTGAAGGGAAAGCTAAAGGGTTTTAGTGTGGATTGTGCCAATCCACATTAAGGCTGAGTGCAAAACTGAAGGCAGGATACAGTAAGGGTGACCACGTTTTCAAAATGGAATGGCAGAACACATGCCTACCTCCTGCATCTCACTGGCAGCATGGTCAGAGCAGAGCTGAGCAGAGCCGGGGCAGATGCGGGTTGCCTACTATGAGCTTGGGGCTCCCTGCCCTGTGGGCTTCCCCCCAGAACCTCATGTTAGCCTTACTGCCATGGCGAGGCATCCCTTGCCCACCTGGCAGCAGTGGGGACACAACACTATGCCACTGCCACCCCCGCTGCTGCTGGGTGGGCAGAGGAGGCCTTGTCATGGCAGCGTATCCAATATGGGGCTATGGGGTGGGGAGGGGGAAGACAGCAGGGCAGGGAGCTCTGAAGCTGCAGTGAGCAGCCTGCATCCACCCCCATCCCATGCACAAATATGGGGGTGGCACATGCCCCACCATGCCATTCCCATGTCCCCTGGATGAGCTGCTCATGGCTCCATACCACTCCATGTCCCAGCCCCAGCCCCAGCCCCAGGCCCCATGCACTATCCTGGCTGGGCAGTGCCCCAATCCCTGCCCCACTCCCTCCCTCACTATGGGGGCCTCAATCTCCTCCTCACCACTCCCAGCACTCCCCCTCCCCTGCCTTAGACTTACCTGCAGGGAGCTGCTCTCCATGCTGCCTGGCTGCATCCCCAGCCACGTGCATGTGTGCGGGCATGCATGTGCACATGATGCCCCCTGTGTCTCACTTCCAGCAGCCCTAAGCTGCCCCTTGCAGGAATGCTGCCAGCCTTCAAGGGGAAACTTGTAATTTCGCATGGTTTTCTGCAGTGAATGGAAAACCCAGATACCCACACAATAGTGTGAATCTGGGACAAATGGTGTCCTGGAGTCACACAGCTCAGGAATGGCACCAGATCCTCCTCTTCCGGGACTGTCCTGCCCAATTAGGGACGGGTGGTCACCATGTACATAGTAGATGTACCCTTGCCGTAAAGTTCCTCCTAATTACATAGATTATTTGATCTATAAGGATATAGCATCAATTTTATCTTTTAATAGTATGTCAAGATTCAATAATGAAATGAAACTCTTATGGTGCGGGATGATGGGTTCAGTGGACTTGTTTCCAATGAATTTGTGAAATTGTTTCCCTGAAGCACTGCAATCAAGGATCTAATCAAGCAAGCAGAGGGGGGAAAAGTCATCATCAAAATGCCACTTCAGAGAAAGGCAAGAGTGTTTTTGTATGTAAAAGTGAAATGGTCAGTTCACACATGATCAGACTCGCTAACAACCTGACAGGAGTTAATTGCATACTTTTATAACTCATAGGCATAAGCAGTGATTCATGTAGTGATTTCTCCAGAGGGGGTCAACGAAGCAAATGCTGACAGACTTTGTTTAAATACCCCAAAATGCTATTCTTAGAAACCTTACGAGCCATACTCTGTGAAAGTACATCATAAATAGGTCTCAAAATAACAGTAGAAGGAAAACTATGACTTAGGTAGTTCTGTGAGAGCAGAGATGCTGCTGAGATAAGTAGCTGATGGTATCTGGAGAAGACACAATTTGAAAATGTTAAAAGTCAGACTTAAAATTAAATAAATGGATAAAGTGCTGTACTGAACACACATGGCAGAAAATGTATTTCTTCTTTATTTTCTATTTGCTTCTTGCATTAATCTTCATCTGAAAACTTTTGTATTCAAAAGACCAAAGTTTTGAATTTGGCATTTCTAAATATGTGAAGGCTGTCAACTTGCAAGTCACTTTTCTGCCTGAAATATCTGCATTTACTTTGCTACAAGTCACACCTAACATTACTGTCACCAGTGTTAAGTGACTGGAAAAATACTCTGTGCCCCACCACCCCTCCCTCCAGCCCCATTTTTTTAAACACAGTGCATTTGGTATCACTTTGTGTTGAGTTGGTTTCACAGTTTAGTTGAGGCTCAACTGCATTTACGGTGTCATGAACCAGCATAATAACAACAGGCTCATTCACTTTTTTGGAGGGAACTCAGCTGCATTCTCAGCCCTGACTCTAGAAGAGGGTGTTTACCAATACTGGTAAAGCTGAACTTGAAGAGGCAGCAGGCAGCATGAACAGAAAGGAAGCACAGAGAAGACATGCAGGGGTAGAGAACTTGATCAGAGGATATTTGTGATATAGATCATCTAATACTGACCGACTTTGCTAAGTGCGTTTCCCGTCGTTGTAATCCACTTATGTCTATGACACTCACTTATGAGTTGAAACTTGCTGCACCAGCTCCATGTGCTCTACTTAACTGGAAGTGATGTAGGTGCTTCAGTGCATGTTCCAATTAACAGAAACATCCCATTAAAGAATTTACAGATAGACAAGAATGGTGAATACTTTTCTATGGAAACAACTCTTTGAAAAGCTTACTGGAATTCTCCGTTAATATCTATGTTACAATTTGTGAAAGGTTTCAAAATAATTTTGACAGGTATAATATTCAAAATAATATTGACTAATATATCAGGTACCTTGCCACCTGGATAAGGGAGATGATGATGTTAGACACTTGGATTTCAAAAAGGCCTCTGACATGCTCTCCCACAATGTCCTCATGGTTAAATTGAGAGTTCGCGGCCTCAACAACTTAACTGTCTGGTGGTTGGGAAACTGGCTTTGAGGTTGGACCCAAAGTGTGTTAATAGAACTGAGTTGACATGGCAAATGGGTGACTAGTGGTGCCTAAAGGCTTAGTATTTGGACCAGTGCTTTTCAACATTTCTATCAATGATTTAGATATGGGTGTGAAAAGCATACTAGCAAAGTTCATGGATGACACCAAGTTATTGAGGAGTATATGGTCACACTAAAAGACAGACTGAGGATACAGGTTGGCCCGACAGGCTTGTAAAGTGGGCTGAACTAAACCTGATGATGTTTAATACCACAAAATGTAAAGTGCTCCATCTGAGGAGAAATAATCCACAACATACTTACAGTCTTGTAGTGCTACATTAGCCAGCACCAAAACTGAAAGAGACCTGGGGGTCATGATCAACCATACAATGACTATTGTAGCCATCAGTGCAATGCTATAGTTGGCAAAGAGAACAACACTCTGTCATACATCAACCAATGCATTGCAAGCAAGACTAAGCATATCATCCACCTGCTCTACTCATCATTGGTGAGGCTGCAGCTGGAGTACTGTGTCCAGTTCTGGGCACCACTCTTCAAGGGGGGTGTGAAGAAGCTGGAATAAGTCCAAAGGAGGGCCACATGAATGATCTGAAGAACAGGCCATATGAGGAGAGGCAGAAGGAAGGACATGGGACTGTTCAACCTGGAAAAGAGAAGACTCAGAGGGGACTTGATGGCAGCCTTTAAGTATATAAGGGGCAAACATCAGGGGCTAGGAGAACATCTGTTCACCATGGTACCTCAGGGGAAGACTAGGAATAATGGTCATAAACTGATAGAAAGTCATTTCAGATTAGACATAATGAAAAACTTCTTTATGGTTTGTGTGTCCAGAGTCTGGAACAGACTCCCTCCAGAGGTGGTACAGTCAGCTCCCCAAGATCTTCAAAAGATGACTGGATGCACACCTCACTGGGGTCATCTGACCTCAGTAGTCTTTCCTGGCTTAGAGCAAGGGGGGCTGGACCTGATGATCTTGTGAGATGCCTTCCAGCCCCTAACTTCTATGAATTTATGAATCTATGACTGGGATTTTCTAGTTTAAAGCTGCCTCTACAGGTGCTGGATGTAAATCAGGGCCATTGTGGCATCCACTGTTCAAGTGAGAATTGCCCTCAGCTGGCCCTAGTTATCAAATGGGCCTACCCAAGCTAGCCCCTAGTTGCCTGCTTTGGATAGGATGCTTGCTTATAAGCAACAGCTCTTTCAGGGTCCAGCTCTAAAAGGACAGTTGCCTTTCTAGCTAGTATTAGGTTTCTTACCCCTTATTCTTAGTTTCTTGGTTCCTATTTTTGATTCCTGGTTTCCAAGTCCCTGGGTCCTACTTGTTTGTTCCTGATTTTCTGTTCCTTAGGTTCTGCTATTTGGCTTCCTGGCTTCATCCTTGTTTCTGGTTCCTGCCTGGTGCCCCCTGGATTCCAGACTGCTTTGCTGGCTCCTTGACCCCTGTGGTTCAGACTCTAGTACAAACTTGTGTCCTCTGGCAGCTGGCTCCTGACTCATGGCTTGGCTTGATGACTGCCATATCTCATCCCTGTACAGCTATTGCTGCCTGCTCTGGACACCCCGGCTGATGACCCTGTCCTGAATCCTTGTCTCTTGTTCCTGACTCATGGTTCAATCTAGGATGCCTGCTTACATCCTGTCCCTTTATAGATCTTGGCCTCCTGAGATGTCAGCTCCTGATTCCCTGACTGTATGTGTGACCCTTACATCTACTGTCTGTTCCTGATCCCCCGGGTTGTAACTCTAGGTTCATGTTCTGACTACCCATGTCCTGGTCATAACCCTGACTCTCAATACACGCTTCTTACATAAGGCAAAGTATCTCTAATTGTGTGTGCCAGAGTGGCAGCTTTCCACATTTGTGTGAATACAGCTTCCAATTTCTTCGTTAAGTGCTGGCCCCTGATATGGTTCATATCAGCTTCCAATTTCTTCGTTAAGTGCTGGCCCCTGTATCTGCTCCTGCTTGCTTGAAATCCTCATGTTCAGGCACAGAAAGGATTAAAGTTTACAGGGTTTTTCTTTGCTTCTGTAAGGTTTTAGGTAAAAAGTGCTTCAAAAATATCTCTGATATATGGATGTTACAGTTTTAATACAGTGTGTAGATAGCAGCTAATTTAATACAGACTGCTAAATCTAAGAGCCAACACGTTGATGTTGCAAGCTCATGCGGAGAAAACACTTTTGAAGGTGAAACATAGAGACACAAAGGGAGAGAAGGAGGAAAAATACTGGAGAGGTAAAGTCAATAAAGCCAATCCAAAGAAATTAGGTAACTGGGGCTGCAACAAGAGGTAAAAACAGCAGATCTAGCCATAGGACATGAAGAGGGATTGATTGGAGATAACTCAATTTAGATAAGCTCTGAGAACTGCTTGAAACCAAACCCAGTTTACAGGCTGAAATTTGCTCACTGCTAATCCCAAAGCCATACAGCTGGTAATATTTGCTCAACAGAGAAGCCCAGCCTTTGGCAGTAAGAGGCATTACTTGTCAGTGTAAAAAAAATAATATTATACTTAGAGAAAAGCCAAAAGTATATATTTTAGAAAGACTCCATGACATCTTTTGCACATTTTCTTTTCTATTCCTTTTAAAAATAGCTTAAACAGCAGTGACAGCATTAGCCTTTTGTAACAGGGAGCCCTGGCTCCCCTTTACATAAAGGGAGAAACAGCAGAAGAGAGCAGCCCAGGTGGAAGGAAACACTGCCGTTGATGAGCTTCCTGCAAAGGTATAGCCCACCAGGGGACACAGGATATGAGTGCCTATTGCTGAGCTAGCTGCTCTGCAATAGGATGATGGAGCAGAGCTTGCTTGAGCAGCAGAGTGCCTACTGCAGAACTGAACAGCTTATGCTTCTCATTTCAGTTTTGACCAGTGGTCCAGCTTGCAACAAGCAGGGAAAGTAGGAGGTCCCAGTAGTGTCTCAGGGGCATATTCTTGTTTTGAGCCCTGCAGGGGTTGGGCTTAAGGTACTCCACAACAGAACCATTACCATTCCTGGATCTTACACGTGTACTTCCACAAATGTAATACATTTCATCCAGTGCACTAAATGTCCTGATGGAAAAATATGTTGGAGAAACCAAACAATAACTGCATATCAGAATGAATGCACACCGAAAGTCTGTCAAAGAGAAAAATACCCAATTACGTGTGGGTGCAGACTTCACACAAGAAAAACACTCTCTCTCTCCAGACTCTCAGTTCTAATCCTCAAAGGGAACTTACAAAACATCTTTTGTAGACGAGGCTACAAACTTCACTTCATAAATCTACTGGATACGAAAAATCACGGACTAAATATAGACATTGGATTTATGGCACGCTATAACCTACCTAACATCTGATAACCCCAGGTAACCTGTTTGCATTTTACCAGGTAAGTTTTCTTATCACCAGTTCTACATTCCCCCTTTCCTTCCACACCTGTCTTACATCTATTGTCTCCCATTCCCGCTGATCCTCACTGCCATGCTTTGCATTTTCACAGACCTTATTTTGCATATTGGCTTCTATTTTATCCAGGAGAGCACACAATTCACCAGCAGACTCTCTCTATGCCTGAAGAAAGGTGTTTGTGCCCAAAAGATTGTAAAGAACATTTTCCCAACTATTTAGTTTGTCTGATTAAAGATATCACATCTACCCAAAGAACCTTGTTTGCCTATGTCCTTAGACTAACACAGCCACAACCAGCAGCCCCAAATTCAGAAATGAATTTAAGTATCCTTAAGGATGAAAGTAAATAGCTTTAAGGGTGATAAGGGTATGCCTACCCTTATCAACAAATGAAAATATGATTGTAACATGTGCTAGCACATTTATGCTAGCTGAATCTAACTAGAACAGGTAATGAGAGTAGTGATGATACAGCAGCTAAAGCATATGCTACTTACCAGAATACAAACTTTCCAGAAAACTACACTAATTTAGATTCCAGCAGAGAATGGTAAAGCAAGAAGGAGCTCTAGATCTCTAAGAGTAGGGGAATTTGTGTGTGAGAGTGTCTAAGTCAAAGCAAGTCAAAGCAACAAATTCATCATTATACATGAACTCTGAATTTAGCCATGTGACTCTGTACAGCTCGATTCCTGCCTACATCTCAGATTTCCTTTGCTCTTACTTTTCTGTCTGAACTCACTCTTCTCCTTTTGATATCCCCTTTCTCTTTGCTCATGAAAATATATGTATTTTCTTTCCCTGTTTGGAACAGGCCCACTTTTTCAGTGCACCAGCACTGTACTCTCCTCCTTTAGCAGTATATTACAATTTACTTCTTTTTGACAGTCTCCCTCTGCTACATTTTCCAATGTTATCCACTCACATGCTCATGCCTACACCATACACTTATCTATGTATATACTGTATATAAATGGGGACTAAGCAAATTAATGTAAATCATGTGATTGTTCATTGTTAAATCTTTCTCCCTTTCCTGCTTACCCATGCCATTTGACATAACTAGCTGTATTTATCACTCCAAGAAGTGACCTTGTCCTGTCTTTTGTTTGTGAGGCATCAGGAACACCAACCATATTGTATGTTGCAACAAATAAACAGACTCACATCCAGAGCTGTGAACTTTAATGTTGGGATCATTCTAGGTAAGATATCACAGATAGGAGATAGTCAAAGAAGGAGGAATAAATTATAAATTAGAACATATTTTGTGTCCTTGTGGCCCCCCCTGAATTATTGGTAATATTGGGAAAGGATTAATAGAGTGAGATTTTGGTTAAATATTACAAGCCAGATTCAGCCCTATTACATGTATATGAATCCTGATGTTAGTTCATTTGCTTTAGCAGAAATAATACAGCTTTATCTTGGAGCCACACAGCATAAAATAGGCCAATGTGTTAATTGTTCTTTAAGTTTAGCTAAGAGAGAAAATAGCTTTTTAAGATGCTGCAAAGTACTAAGGTGTGAAACACAGACAATATTTGCTTAAACTGGTCTTGTATCTTGTAAAGTCATTTACACCCATGCAAATGCTTTAAATAGCTATGTGGCTCAAGCCATTAGTAAATCTTGACAAGATTTCAAAACAAGATGATAACCCTGAGATTTTAAGCTACATTTGGGCTCCTAAATAAGTGGTCTGATTTTAATTTTTCAAAATATTGGCCCTCAGCTTTACTGATACTAATCAGCCTCCATTTAAAAGGAAATATGGCTTAGTTATATTTACATCTTAGAGAATGTTTTCATGTAAAATACTTGCCTCAGTATGTTTCCACTGGTGTACATGGAGTAGCTGCCAAGAAAAAGTGTTAACTTCTTCTTTTACAAAAGAATGTTGAATCAATTTCTAAGATGTACAGGACCATAATCTCTGAGGAACAAGTACATAAAAGCAACAGATATTGATTGGGGGAGAATTGTATACTTGAGGCAGTAGACCTGACCACCTTGCTATTAGCTTTAAAACAGTTCTATCTAATAGACAATATTATTCCAGTCACCCGTCAAATTAAACAGACATAGTCAAATGGAAAGAGATGCTGAGACCCATAAAAAGTTGGCTACCTCTATACTCACAAAAGTCCCATTAGATCAGCTCCAATGGCTGCAACAATGTTTTGAACTGCCCTGGAGAGTAATTCTTCCAGGAGTGGCATGGAAGGCATGCATTCCCAGCTTCCTTTCCTCATAAAAAGTCCATACCATTTCTTAATGTCAAACTCTATGCAGATGACAGGTTGCTACTAACCTGTGGATGTTAGGTTTCCCCTGCCCCTTCATCACACTTCATGAAGCTTCAAAGATAGATTGTCATAGTCATGCTTCATCGCAACATGGCCTCTAGGGAAGGAATCTCAATCCTCATGCACAACTATGGGTAAACATTATTTTCCCAGTGGAATTCAAACTTCAAAGCCTTTCACTTTACTACACAGTTGCTACTGTCTTGAAAAACTGTTCTTTAAAAGAATCTCAAATGAAAGGACAGAACTCATTGTGCTAATAGTACCACTTTGAAAGGCAGCTCAGGAGTCGGCCCAGAGGTCCAGGCCAGCAGCTAGCAGACTGTGAGTTAGGATGCATCAGCCAATGTATTGCCAAAAGGTCCAGAGAGGTGCTTCTCTTTCTCTCCTTAGCATTGGTGAGGCTGCAGCTGGAGTACTGTGCCCAGTTTTGGACACTGCACTTTGAAAAGGATGCAGATAAGCTCAAGAGGGTGCAGAGAAGGGCCACCTGCATGATCAAGGGCCTGGAGGATAGGCCATATGAGAGATTCTGGGAACTAAGCTGGTTCAGTTGGAGTGAAAGGAGGCTGAGAGGTGACTTGATAGCCACCTACAAGTATGTTAGAGGGGAGCACAAGCATCTGGGGGAGCAACTCTTCAGGAAGGGATCCCTTGGGCACCGGTGGGCACAAACAAACAGAGTGAAGAGTTAGCCTGGACATAAGGAGATCTTTTTCTCTGTAAGGGTAACTAGAACCTGGAACACACTCCGGGCAAAGGAGGTGCGGTCACATCTTTGGAGGTGTTCAAGAGGAGGCTGGATAAGCACTTTGTTGAGCTAGTTTTAGCTCATTAACCTCTTGCCCATGGCAGGGGACCAGACTTGATGATCTTCCAAGTCCTTTCTGGTCCATTGATTCTATGATTCTAATACCTTGTTTAAAGTGTGAACCATCCAAATCACGACATGACCTGATAGTCAAAGTACCATGTTTACTTTATTCTAAGATGAGGGTTTCCCCCCTGTTTAACATGGGGATCATCTTAGAATTGTGTATGGGGATGGGCAGGAAGCTACAGTGGCTTAGGCTCCAGCCCCTACCCAGACTCTGACCGTATCCAAAGTAGCTCCCTGCCCTGCCCACCACCTCTGCAACTTGTCATCTTGCCCCTGTAGCCTCTTCCTCCCATCTATCCTCCCATACAGCCTCTACTCCCCTGCCTGCACCTCTTCCCTTTACTCATGCTCCACTTTGGCAGGCTCCATCCGTGCTGCAGCCAAAGGCACTGAGCACATCCCTACCCTGGCCCTATAGCAGTGGCATGCAGCCTGCAGTGGCATTCACTGTCTTAGGCTAGAATGGGGATGGGCCCTGCAGCAATGGAGTAAGGGTAAGAGGGGGAGGGAGAAGCAGAGGCTGGTGGGGGGGAATGAGGAAGCAGAGGCTGGGGGGAAGGAGAGAGCAAATGTTATGAGGAGGAGGTGCAGTAGCTGGGGCAACAGAGGGGCAGAGGTTGCAGGAGGAGATAAGAGGGAACGGTAGGAAGCAGAGGAAAAAGGGAGAGGCGAGGGGGAAGGGGAAGCCCAAGGTTGTGGGGGGGCAGGTAGGGAACAGAGGTGGCAGGGGGTAGGCACAAGCCGGGGGCAAGCTGATGGACTCCCCATACCATCTGACCTTCCCAATGCTTGGGGGGAATGTATTTAAAATGACCCCCTCAGGAATTAGATTCTATATATGGAAAATTATAACAAATTTATAAATTTTCCATGTATAGAATCTAATTCCTGGGGGGGTCATTTTAAATTCAGGGTTGTCTTAGGTTTGAGTAAATATGGTCCCAAAAGTTTTAAAATAAGAGTTACTCCTTAAAGCCATAAGACTTCTTAAAAATAAGTGTTTTGGCCTCTTTTCTGTCTTCCAGATTTTCAGACTTTGCACTTACGAAAGTTCATATTTGTATATATGAAAGTTCAAATATTCGTATTTTGGACCACAGTGCCTTCTGTGTGTCTCTAGAACCAGGAAACAGGGCTTTAAGAAATGCAGAGGCTACAAGTTACAAGCGGCAATACTAAAACCAAAGTGCATTCTTCCAGGTTTAGATAATCAACATAAACATTCTATAGACCTAATTCTGCTCTTCATTATACGTGTGCAACACTGTTATTTTCATCTGCAGAACACCCACCTCCCAAACCAATATGGTTTTAAAAGTTTGTAACACAAATGTAACAATGTTGTGGGAGGCGGAAAAAAATCTAGGCCACTTTCTCAGCTTTGCTAACTGTGAAGGGCTGATAGGAACAAAAAGTATCAAAACCTTTTTTTTTCCTGCTAAGGTGAGGAGGAAGTGGCTAAATATACAAGAGTCAGATTTGTTGAGTAAGCAGGTGCCGTTTTTATATAGTCTTATTTTTTATAAAACCCATTTTAATTGTACTCTGACCCAATGCACATGCCTAATTGAAAGCTGGCTTTTCAAAATTTTTGTGCTTAACCAGCATGCATCCGGTAATTACACCCAGGCAGATGTGGATTAGTCGAAGAGACTATTTACATTTCATCTGTGTTTTGTATATAGTGTTAAGAGCTATTTAAATAAAGGCATTTAACTTTCTTTTTTTTCTGGCAAGGAAGAAAAAAAATGCAGAGAGCATCTAAACCCCCTGATTATTTGCTGATGTGGTGAACATGAAACACTGCAGATTAAAACTGTAAGTAAAGTGATAGAAAATGAATATATAAATGGATGCAGCTTGCAAAGCTCCAAAGAGCAGGTCGACTATCTTTGAGCTATAATGTGTTTTCACTTTTTCAAGAATCTGAAACCATAAAATGAACAGTAAAGCTGCCACTTTACAAAACCATAATGTATTTTAAACAAAAGTGACAAATAATTTGCAGGCAAGACCAAGTAAAATGAAAACAGGCCTTTTTTCTAAGGAAGCCTTTTATTTTCTGGTTAAATAAGCCTATTCTGCCCAGGCATTGCTTATGGGAAGTACTTTATCATCATAAAAACCTGGCACAAGTGAACTGCATGACAAGACATCAGTGAGGAGCAAGGCAAAAAAGTATGCCATGCTTACATGCCATTTGGGGTTGTTATGAAATGTATTGCTGCATGTGGAAGCACTTATAAAAATAAAATTGTTTTGGCTTTATAAAAAGAGGTCAAAATTTACAACATGTTTGCTTCTGAACATATAGCCTCACATTTATCTAGGTAATGGCTCTCAGGAGGGGAAAAGTTGCCCAGCCAGCCTCCCAGCAGCCCAAAGGCTTAACTGTATGACAGAGCATGAGGTAACTACAAAGCAGTCCTTGTAACTGCCTGCAAAGCTCGGCAATGAGCCAGATGTCACCAAAGGAAGAATGTCTTCAACCGCCTTGCTAACTGTGCCCCATTGGAACTGCTGATTCGCAGCAGAAATGGTTGGGAAGGAAGTTAAAAGAAGGAGAGAAAGTGGAATGAACCTTTAAAAAGAGGCAGTGGCACCATGCCAGATGGCTTTGTGTTTTAAAGAAATATATATTTAGCCTGTAAATACTGGACCTTTTTAGCAGACACATTTTTGTTCTGTTCTCCTAATAAATACTGATGAAGTAAATTTCTATTTAGTGTAATAGTGGCTGAGCCTAATCCTAAATCACTATTGAGCAACGTAAGTGGCATTTGGGGGGAAAAATTCTGTGGATGAATATCTTAATTATGAATAAAGTAGATTAATAGAATCAATCCTTATTTTTAATCTTAAAAGATCTTTAAAGATTTTAATCTGAAAAGATCATCTTGGTTTTCAGGTTATTATCAGTTCCAGAGACATCCCAGTTCTAAAAATGGGAAATGATGAATTTTCTAACTATCCTTTTGGCAATAATTTATTAGTAGCTACAATTTTTCAGTGTTTTGACTTAAGTTCCATCATGTTCTTACATGATACTTATCACTATGGTAACAGGGTATCAAAATGTAGGGTCCAGTCTCACAGGTAAATGGAGTTCTTTCTAAATGAGGTCGGTGGGCTAAGTAAAATGGCCTTGTTTTCTGATCATTCAACCTCTCAGTAACACTCAGTTGTCCACTGCATTTATACAGGAGCTGTCATAGTTCAGCAGCCTCATGGGTGGATCCAGGATTTTGTAAAGGGAAGAGCAAGAGTCACAACTGGAGTTGCAGGGGTGGCTCTACTCCTGTTCCTTGTTTCCTGCCCCAATTGGGATGGCCAGACCATACTGCAGGAGCAGCACCTGGGGACTTTAAATCCTCGAATCAGGTAGAAATCACCCTCTTTCCCTTTGTATTCAGCAGCATGTCCCCTCTCCTCTTCTATTCCTCCCGTTCTCCAGCTGATGCTGTTGTTGCCTCCAGTTTCCCAAATGCAAGGGGAGCTCCAGAGTTGCTTCTGCTCCAGTACCAGATGGGTAGCACAGGGACACTGGCTCAGCTGTGGGGAGCAACAGGCATGACTACACTTAATGTGCACTTGAATTCAAACATATGGCTGAAGGAGGCTACCCTTTTACACAGTATCCTAATGGTTAGAGTACTAGCTCAGAAAGTGGAAGTCCTTGGCTCTTACGCTTATGGGCCACACACTAATTGCTTTTATTTCAGTATGAATATCTTCAGCTTTATCTGGCCCCCTGTGCAGCCAAAAAAGCAAGACTCAAAGGGCAGAGAGAGTAAGCTAAATAGAACAAGGCTTCTGTTCTGTTCCCTGCTTCCACACAGTTCATGCATTTTATCTGATGACTCTAATGGCAAATGCATAAACGGACGCTGGGGCAGGGACTAGACCACAGGACTCCACACCAGTTGTTCTTGGGGAGTACCCGGATCCATGGGATGAAGAATCATTCTTCCTGTTTCTTAATTTCTCTTTGGATTTAGAAATATTGCATTCTTGGCTATACAAAGGACCAGCACACAATAGAGTTAATCCTCACCAAGAATAGCTATTAATTCACCATGTAGGGCACTCTCCATGCAGGTGGCAGTTAACGGTTTAAACCTCCACAGGCTGAAGTGCATTTCCTGGGCAAATATTCTAACAACTAGCTATTATATATAAGGCCAGCACCCCAACAACTGTTGCATCAAATGAGCAACTTAGATACCTAAATACAGGAGGGCATGGGAGGCTGTGCATTCCAGTCTTAAATAGATGAAGGCTATAAATGGAGGAGAGAGGCAGGATTTCAGACACAAGCCTCTCTCTGGTGTTTTTATTACTCAGTTCATGTGTCCCCTGGTTCAGGGTTCTGGCTGTTGTGGATTCCAGTCCCAGGCACTTACCTTTTTTGTGCACGGCACAAGGAACTGAGAGGTCTCTCTCAGGTTTAAGAATGCTACCTGATGCCAAGATTCTGCTGAGGATCTGGGCTTACGGCCTCACACTTAAAAAACAGTCAAACTAAACTACATACTGGATGCATCTACGTGTGCAATGAATGTGCATGAATTAACTCTGGGACATATTACTGCGGGAGCAATAAGCCCCAGAGTTTCTTGTGCCAGGATGTGCCATTTGAACATGCACCTGGGAGCAATAAGCTCCAGAGTTTATTCTTGCACAGCATGTTGAGCTGGGTCAGAGAAGCCCTGGCTGGCAGTACTTATAAATACTATCCTGCTGTGGAGTATATTAGTTTATTCCAGCCTATAGGGGTGCATGTGTAGGTGTGCAACATTTACTGCACAGCTAATTAGTCAATTGTGCAGTAAGCATCCCGTGCAGATGCACCCACTCAGGATCTTAAAAGTCTTCAGTTTTTTAACCAGTGACTCCAAGAATTTGGTTCATGATTTTACAACAAATAGTAACATTTGTTGCATAGTAAGCAACAGATTTACCATGAACATAAATTAAATTTGCAAATGCACCAAGTTCCTTCCATTCAAAGTATGAGAAGTACTGTAAGTACCAAGCATCTAATGACTCTGACTCTAATGTCTAATGACAGTGTGTCAAATATGGCAATAATCCCTTGTGATGACCTTTTCATTCTCATAGATTCTGTGCAAATGCACTGTCTAAAATAGATACAACTTAAATTGGTTTAATAAAGATTATTCAACCTTTTTCTCATACCTATTACAAGGGTATAACCCTTTCTTATTTTTGTCTGCTTAAGAAGTTACCTGTCCTTACTACACAAGGTTCCCCCCCATTATTTTGATATATAAAGAGCTAATCAATATTTTTTTGTGCTGAATACACAGTTATATGCTTCACTTTAATACTGGTTAAATTCTAAAGACAAATAGTAGAGTTTCTTGCCAGCTTTATTGTATTTATGCAGGTTATTAAGAGGTGATCTATAATCAAACTGACCTTGTTTCCCAGGAAGTACGATCTTAATGGCTCCAGGCCCTATTCATTGTCAAGCATGCATTTGCAAGGACATTATATTTTTTCCCTCTTTGAAATGATTTAATACCTCTGCTGAATAAAATATCCTTTCAGTATCCTGAATGCAGCAATGAATCCAAACTCTTATATGGTGCTTTGCATTGGGACTGACATTGTGTAACTAGTGACCATAGGGAAAGTCCCAAGTCAAAATCTGTCATCATTGCTATTAAGGCCATCTGTACATGTGTTCAGTACTTTCTAAACCGTGTTAACTGATTTGCATCATACAGTTTGAATCAAATTTGAATTTGAATTAAGGGTTAATAGATGATCATTGACCATCATGGAAGAGGGCACTGGCTATAACATAGGCAATGTGTAGGGGGGGCATGTGCCCCCCTAAGATTGGCTTTCTCTGGCTGGGGAATGGGGCCCTCTCCTCCAGTCAGTGATTGGCCACTGGTGCCCCCCTGGATCAAGAGGCACCCATCGCTCATGGTCTATACTGTGGTCTGTATTCTTGATAGCCCTCTAACAGAGGTTGGACGTAATTAGGAAACATTAATAAGCCCATATAAGCACTGCTACATTGCTGCAGTTATCTAACATGCTGTTCCAGAAGTTGTAATTAACCTGATACTTAGCAGGGTGAGGTATGTTGGCACATTTGACTTTTTAAAGGTGTTGCTTTGTGCCTGATAGCCACTATTGTTTTGTAACAGCCCAGTTGAGTTTCCCTTGCCTGGAGTGATATTTGCAATACTTATCTGAATTCTTAAAAACTGTTTTTCCTAAAAGCAATGCTGTATATGTATGTTAATTAATTCAATTTAAATTGCCTGATTTGGACTGCCTTGCTCTGCATTCATTTTAATCCTCATTCAATGAGGATTAGTTAATTTGGACTGAAGCCAATTTTAATTTGGACTACAGACCTCCATGAATAAATAGTTACAGCTGTAGTCCAGATTAAACCTAGAAAAACATAACATTACACCAGAAGAGAGGGAGATGCTGCAGTGGGATTTGGGCCGACTGCAGGAGCGGGTGGACAGAAACAGGATGGGATTCAACATGGACAAGTGCAGGGTGATGCATCTGGGGAGAGGCAACCCCCAGCACACATACTGGCTGGGAAGCTCCC
>JAGPOW010001296.1:122164254-122183275 GCA_030014935.1 Caiman crocodilus
AGAGTAGATTGGATAGGTACTTGGCTGGGGTCCTGTGGCCCTGGCACTCGTTCCTGCCATTGGCAGGGGGTCAGACTAGATGGCCTGCTCTAGGCCCCTTCTGACCCTAGGTACTATGATACTATGAACATCTATACATGTCTTAAGTGTCTGAACATTGCAGGCATCTGATGATATTGATTCACCATTCCAGCTATGTTCATCTCATCCACTCATAAGGGAGAAGAAGAAGCTGATGTGACAGACTATGGGGTTTATTGTGACATTTCTGTATTAACTGTGTTCATGTTATAATTCTATTGTGTGCCTCAATTTCCCACTAGTAGAGGGAAAAGAATGGGTTACAGAGACAGTGAAACCAGGATTTCTTGCCTAGTGACAGAAGATACATCTATCTACAGGAACCTGAATAGCTTTGTTGACAGGTTAACAAAGGTGGGGATTCCTGGTGACATTCAGGAGGCTTCCAAGGAAGTCAAATAAAATAAGCATAATAACGGACAAGAGAGCATGAACAAGCAGGACATTGGACTGGGGAGGGGCATTTGGAGAGAGACCAGTACCGCAGGTTTTCAGGTTGGAAACTGGGCAAACTGGAAAGAGAACATTAGAGCAATGTTAGGGGATGCTTTGGACTCTCTAGGCTGGACTGGTGACAGAGGGGTTGCTTAATACTTTGGAGGCAGCAGATAAACTCTGGTTCAGGGGCCTTTGCCTACATAAATTCCTGTATTGAAGCAGAGCTGTTTACTTCTTGCCTGGAGCTTCAGGTTGCCCTTGTTCTCTCCAGGCAGAGGCAAAGTCCCTCTCTCAGGAGCAGAATGAGAAGCATGGAGTTCCTCTCTCAGGTCATGGAGAATCAGGGAGGGTGAGGAACTGAAAGACTAGGATTTCAGAGTGGTAAGGGCTCTCCCCACTGCTCTAGAAGCATGTCTAAGCAAGCAGCCCCCAGCAGGAACTCTGTGACAGTCCCTGTTTATCCAGTAGCTTGCTGCTTGGAGCACTTCCAGGGATCTGCCAGGGATGCAGGATCTCAGTTCAATTGCCTCCTTTACATCAGACTTGAACCCACCTCTCCCTCCTGTCAGCAAAGTCCCCTAATCAAAACAGTTTATGGAACTTATGTTGGTGGCAATCTCTTTTTCTCCTGAGCTTTTCTACACTACATAAATTAATATTCACTTGAATATGACAAGAATCCAGGTCTTCCTCATCCCAGGGGAGAACCGTAAGTATTAGTTTGTAGGGTGAATGACTGCATAACAGATTACTACACAAAAACTTTTTGGACCCAGAGAGTGGAAGCATGAAACTGTACTTAGCTGTTCTGCTGGGATCCAGTTCCTGTTGCCAAGACTGCTTATGCATGTATATTAGAAATTTCTGTTTAGGGTTTTTGGCTGCTGGGACTGCAACTCACATCCAGGGGAGTTCTTTTCTCACTGAGATACCAAGTCAGGCTCCTCTTGCTTGCTTTCCATCTGGTCCCACAGATCTTGCACTCATGTTTGGCTCAATAGGAAGGAGACCCAAACAGGCTACCCCAGAGCCAGGTGGTCAGGGCATCCTCTTAGAAAAGAAATATACCATCAGGCTGAGGAGGCCTAAAAGCTCTGATCTCCTACTTCCTGAAAAAATGTTCTTACCACAAGGGGTTACATGTGCTCTGGGGTTGGGGGAGAGGAAAAGGGGGAGGCATTTTAATTAGAGTGGCCCTTGAGAGCCACTCTAATTAAAATGGCTGCAGAGTCTCATGTGTTCAGGTCCTGTGCTTCAAAATGGTGGTAGGGGCCCTTTAACTAAAGCTCATTCAATGAGCTTTAGTTAAAGCACCCTTGCCACCATTTTGAAGCACGAGGACACTGAATACACATAATGCCGAGACTGCTGGAGTGTGCTCCAGCACACTTAATTAATTTATACTAATTAGCACACATCAGAGCAGGCATCAGGTATGCGTATAGGTGCCCTAGGATACTGGACAAGAGGAGGGCTCCTTTTCCTCTTCATTTTCAAGAGTGAATGAACTTTAAAAAAAGGTTGGAAATTAAAACACTCCCCCATGCCTAGTGATTCTACTGGTGCATCATTGCTGAGGGACTAAGCAATGTTAGGTACATCTACAGGTTGCCGTATGGCAACGTGTTTTAGTACTTCCTTCTGGCAGTACTAAAGCATGGTGCAGTATGGGCGGTTACTGCAACGCACGTGCAGCACATGGTTAGATTTTGCCACTACATTGCTGTAGCGGTGCACCAAAATGGGGGAGCATGCCGCTACGGTGATATAGCTGGTGATGACGTGTAGACCTGCATGATCGCTACATTGCCGCAGAGCCCTGTATGGTGACATAGCATGTTGCTACATTGCTGTAGGGTGACATGTAGATGTGTCCATCGATTTGCTTTAGGAGGCACCTAGACCTTTCTTTTCACTGGGCCTTAGGTGTCTTAAACCTGTCAAAAAGGTTTGTTCTGTTTTCAAAGTGCCTACATTTGGAGATGCCTATGTGGAGGCACCCGAGAGGTGAATTCAGATCTAGTTCTTAGGTGCTTAGGGAACTTCAAAGGGAGGAAAATGCTGGACGGTCTAGTAAAAGGCTATTAAGGTTAAATTGTGTTCTTTTTGTACTTTATGTAAAAAGTGTTAACAAAGCAAAAAATACCTGTCACAAGGAAGAAATGAATGTGGCCAGGCGCCAGGGGCAGAGGGAAACCAGGACTTGTAGTGGCTGCTGTGACTGCAACTGCAATCATGCGGCTGCCAGCAGCAGCTGCTTTTTTGCCCTGTTTGCCCCACCCTAATTACATCACTGAATTTGACAGCCAAACAGAAGACATCAAATCAATTAGCACCCAATTTGGAATGTACTGGAATGCCTTTAAAATAATAATTATCAGGAGGGATCTGACAGTTGGTTCAGACTTTGCTGTAGCACCTGCCAAGTTCCCAGACAAGGATTCTTCTTACTTTACTCAGCAAGGAAAATGAATTGCAACTGATGTTATGCATTCTTGACATATTTTGCATATGAAAAGAATCACCAATCATCTAATGACTTCTAAAGCTGAGAGAGTCTGAAGTGTCTTTGGAAGATTGTCAATAAACCAAGATGTGCTCCAGACTTAACAAATACACCAAAATTACCATTTAAAAAGGAGAAAGAGAACAAAATTCTGCAAAATGCTATAATTTCTTCCTTCCTCTGAAATTAAGAGACATATGTAATATATCTGCACATGCACAGACCACAGATTCTTACTACGTTTAATTACGGAATTGTTGGCATTGTCATCCCAGACTCAGTGAGAAAATCATGTACAAAAGAACTTCATAGTTAAGATTTGTGGTAAAATCAATGCCATCAATATCATTGCATGGCTTGTTCTCATTTGAGCATTTGGAATTGTATGAGACAGAAGCAGAGATTTACATACTGAATAAGTATTAACTGTTTGTATATATCTGTTGTATTTCAACTAGGATCCAAATCCACAAAGATGCATTGGTGTCTGAATCCTATTCAGCTTCCATAAGCTTCAATGGGACATTAGGTACCTAAGCACTTGGCTTTGTGGGGCTATTTCTATCAACAATTTAGGGTGTTAGAGCCCATTAATATCAAATACCTTTTAATCTGTCTATGGAATGCTGATGAAAATTATAAAAAAGAAAAATATTAACATTCACAGTAGCCATGTCCATTTTACAGCACAGAACTGGATCAATGCAGCTAATAACTGACCTTTTATTCATACTTAGCTCTACCTAAAAGATATGCCACATTTTCTTTGGTACTACATATTTAGTTTGTCTTATAGGTGAACGACACACTACACTCAAGTCTCATAATTGCTCTTCTCTAGAGACATTCTGCATTTTTGTAACTACAGCCCCTGACATATTACATTCAAGATGAATTTAACTCATTAATCAAGTTTTAAGTAGCGAAGTGGCCACATATTCAATCAATCAGTGGTGTGATAAAACCATGAATAAGTGACAAATTTATTACACAAAATATGTATAATAATATATCTTTGTTATTGGTTAAGGGAAGTGATTATTCCCCTCTATTCAGCACTGTTGATGCCACATCTATAGTATGGTGTTCAG
Source organism: Caiman crocodilus (assembly GCA_030014935.1). Taxonomy (NCBI): domain Eukaryota; kingdom Metazoa; phylum Chordata; order Crocodylia; family Alligatoridae; genus Caiman; species Caiman crocodilus. The sequence goes on from JAGPOW010001296.1 coordinate 122,168,371, forward strand.
TGTAGGTCCCTACTACAGAAAGGATGTAGACAAACTGGAGAGCCCAGTGAAGGGCAACAAAAATGGTGAGTTGCAGGGGGATGGGACAGACATGACTTCTGAGGAAAGACTGAGGGAGCTGGGCTTATTTAGTTTAGAGAAGATGAGACTGAGAGGGGACTTAATAGCAGACTTCAACTACCTGAAGGGGTTTTTTTGAACAGTCCAGTTCCATTCTCTTTTCGTTGCTGGCAGATGACAGAACAAGGAGCAATGGCCTCAGGATGAAGCAAGGGAAGTTTAGGTTAGATATTAGGAAGAATTTTCTCACCAGGGTTAGGGACAAACATTACACATAAACTGGTTTAAGTGATCAGAAACTGGTTTAAACCTGTAGCAGAACAGATGTTCAATTCACATAAACCTGTTTGAAAATGGCTGAAACCAGTTTGAGATAAACCTAGTTGAATATAGTATCAGACTTCACTGATTTAGGTCAAACCAATTTATGCAATGTCTGTCCCTGACTCCTTGCTGGTTTAAGTTAAATCAGAGTTCCCCCTAGCATCCCAGATGCTGGCGTAGAGAAGGGTTGGCCACACCCCTCTCCTTCCTAGCCAGATCACTATCACTGCTCTGGCGGGCTGAGGGACTGCAGCTGCTGTCAGGCTTCCCCCGCTCCTCCACCTCCCGACCCCATCTCCCTTGGCTGCTCAAGCAGGGTCCCCCATCCCGCTCCTTGCCCATGGCAGGGACCCCAGCACAGGGATCTGGCATCTGGCCATGTTTTCCCCATGCTAGCCACTGCTGAGAGGTGCCTGTTTGGGTCTCCAATTTCATTGGAACAAAGGGCAGGCAGCTAGTGGCTTGCAAATGCACCCTGAAGATAAGAAGAGCTTGAAACTAATGAGAGAGGGTTTGTTTTTTTTTTGTAGGCCTTGATGGGATGATAAAAACTTTGTTCTGGCAAACAACCTGCTGGGTACAGTCTGTCAGTCTTCAAGAGAGGAGAGAGAAAGGTGTTAGAAATGACCTGATTTGCAGTCTGAAGAAACAGGAATTGAAAAGCTCATTATCAACAGATGCAGAGTCTGACAACACTCCCACCCCTTGAGCAGCCAGTGAGAAAAAGCCTGGGAATGCAGGCAGGGTTGGGGTTTACATCCCTCCCTAATCTGAGTGTCCTGCCAGGGCCTGGCCACATCTTCCACAACTCTCAGCTCAGCATTATGGAAGGGAAGAGAGGGCTGCTTTGCTTAGACTAACTTGCAAAGATTGAATCAATTCAGGCTCAGGCATTTTGAATGTCTGTCTGTAGCCTAGGAGGGTGGTAAAACACTGGAACAGGTTACCCAGAGAGGTGGTGGAAGCTCCATCCTTGGGGCTTCTCGAAACTTGGCTAGACAAAGTTTTGGCTGGGATGATCTAGTTGGGGCTGGTCCTGCTTTGAGCAAGGGTTTGGACTAGATGAGCTCCTGAGGTCCCTTCCAACCCTAACTTCCTATGATTCTATGAATGTGTGGCCGCTGTTCCCAGCCTTGGAAACACATTCCCAAGGGCTACCACTTGGAGGAGCATAATTAGCTCCCCTGTTGGGAGTTCTAGGCAGCTGACAGATCTCCCAGACATAGGAGTGTAGGGGGTCCCCACATCCTATGGCTAGGAGCCCCATCAGTGATTTGAGCTCTCAGCCATGGGGGTAAACCATGCACTCTTGTGGGTGGGAACTCTGTCAGCCACGGAAGCATATGGTGCACCCCTGGGATTGGGAGCTCTGATCAACTGATGGGGCTCCCAGTCACTGGAGTGAAGATTGCTGTTGCAGGGGGAGCCCAGAATTATGAACCCAGGCTCCCTCTACTTTGGCAATATGGCAAGATGATGCCTGATGCTCGATCCCACAATGGCATCTCTTGCCATGCACGTGATTGTTGGGATCATTCATTAGATCCCATTACATCTTCTTTTTAACCAGTTGCAGTTCCCCATCACTATACCTGACTAAACTATCCTACATTGCGGCATTGGGAACTGCAGCAGCTATAGTACTTGACTATTGAAAAATCTTATGTATATAAAGAGCATGTTCCCCAAATTTACCTCATCATGAAAAAAACATCATCACCCATAAGATGTATTATGTCAGTCAACCTAATGACACTGAATTTTGTGTTGCTTATGTGTAATTGCATGTTTTCTGTACTTTAAAAGGAGATATTGTTTTGAAAATTACAGACACTCTTCCTTCATCGGAATCTGCACTTTTTATTTTTTATTCTTAAATTAAATATTATTCCTATTTGGTTCTCACCCACTTTCTAAATTCTTCTACAATGAAAATACCTATTTATTAAGGGAAAACATGAACAAATGTCATTTCTCCGTGTGGTTATTTTCTTGCAATTATGGTGTAGGTACAGAGCTAAAACAGTTCAAGATGACTAGTAATATATTTTTCCTTTTCTACTGCACAAATGAAATCTATTTAGTAAGACTGCTCAACAGGCATAACAAACAAAGAATGAAAACACTGAAGTAAAGCTGAGATGTGCTCATATATCAGCAAAACATGCAAGAGATTAAAAGCTGTCTCCATTAAAAAGAAAAATTAGTTATGTGAGCATTCAGCAATTTCCTCAAATCCCTTAGCCTCCTAAATTAAGGAACAGAAGGGCTGACTAATTCAAAGACAAAAATATATGAGGTGTGCTTTCATCTAATGGAAAATAAATGCTGTTGAGTCAAATGTGACTGAAATGGAAAGAGGTGAATGCTAGGATGTAATAAAAATTAGGTAAACTCAATATAATTTGCTTCAATCCTCCTTTTCTCCCTGTATTTGGAGAAGGAATACCTGATTCCATACAAGTTAGCAAACTTCACAGTCATCTGTTGCCATCTGAGTGAAGTTTTAATCTTTAGGAGTGGATTCAAAATGCAGCATGCCCCTGACAACTCAGATAACACAAGATATGAAAAAAAAATGAACAAAATGCTCATAGGAGACTGGAACAGGAGTACTTAACCCTTGGCCTACAGGCCAGATGTAGCCCACAGAGCCTTATCATCCAGCCCACTGGGGCTCCCTATGGCTCTGAATTTGGTGGGGGGTGAGTGGTGGCAGCATTAACTGCCAATTCCCTGCTGCCAAACGGGGAGCCCAGCAGGCTGGACAGTGTGGCCCTGCATGCTAGACAGGACCTGTGGGGCTGGGCTCAATGGTTGAGCTCTGGAATGATTTATGTTCAGCAACAAATAGCGCCAAGCATCAATGACAATACTGCAAAGGAAGTATTTCCATGGGGAAAACATGTGCATTCTATTTATGGAAATCAGAATAGCTTCCTTCTGAAAAAATCAAGTATATATAGTGTGGATTAGATCCTGATCTTATTGACAGAAAACATGAATATGTCATAAAATTCAGTAGCAGCAAGCAGAAGATGGATCAGATGATGTGGATCTTTTCACATGTCAGCTGAACTGGGCAACCTGTTCCTTTGCACCACCAAGAAGCATACCTCACAGAGTAGACATACACAGGTATTTTTCCACAGACTTCAAATAAGTGGAATCATGCCTGAAGTAACTCATATCATATCCATTACATAGAAAAATGCATTAAAGATGATTGATTAAAAAGTAAAGCAGTAAACTAATTAAAATGTCAGAATTTAGATGGCCCATGTCACCACAATGCAACTGGCATGTGCATCAGCATTATGATATAGTCTCTAATAACAGGATCACATGCTATAGTTTACTTTGTTTCACTCTTCCCTTTTGCCAGTCTCCAGGCTCAGTCCCTCATTCTTCTACTGTTCCCTCTCTTCCTTGCTCCCTATTTACCAGCAGAGGTAGTAGAGAGCAGTGATGAAATAGTCTCTTTACTTTTGGTTTCTGTGCCAGTACCACAATAGTCTCCTCTGTGCTAGAAGGAACAAATGGTGGGAAAATCTGGTTTATTTCTTGCTGCCTGGGGATAAGATATGCATATAACAGATATGACCTTTGAGGAAACTTAGCTGACACATTTTTACAAGTCTCTAAAGAACACCTACAAACTGAGATTGTCAGAGGGTACATCTACACATGCATCAATGCACTCTAAATCTAGTACCTCTGGGAGTCTGTACACAAGCGCAGAGGCTACTCTGGATGCACTGGAATTCCAGCATATCAGAGCAGACTTGATTAACCGAGTGTGCTGGAGTGTAGCAATTGCTGCGCTCCAGCAGCCTCCTGTGTCTTGTGTATCAGTGTCTTCACACTTAAAAATGGCAGTGGGGCACTTGAAATAAAGGTTGTCAAATGAACTTTAGTTCAAATGCCCCTACTGTCATTTTTAAGCATGGGGATCTTATATAGGAGATTCAGCAGTGCTTTAATTAGAGTGGCTCTCAGAACTACTTTAATTAAAGTGCCACCCTCCACCTTGAAGCACGTGTAAAAGTGCCCTTTATTGTGAGCTACTAGGAAAATATGCATTAGCTTGTCTCAATGCACATTAAGTAAACAGCATGTTTTTAAAAGTGATGTTTAAAGAGCATGTTTTTTTTAGTGACACTTAATGAGCATTACAGCACACTTGAAGATGAGCCCTCTCATAAGTTGGCTACTTATGGGCAGGTTTCCATGGGAATAGCAAAAGGCACATCTCAAACCCTTCACTGTCAATTTTTATGTTGCTGTTCCACAACATGAGTCACTTGAACTCTTCAAAGAAAAAGCCATAAGAATTTTTTTTTAAAGGGGGAAATAACATACTTTTCCTGATCTTCTGAGAAACAACTACAGTTTTTCCTGAAATTAAAGGCTATAATTAGACCAAGAGCCCTGTAGCATGGAAAGTTTGGCAAAATCAAACAGTTAAAGTTTGGCAAAGTCAAAGGCCACTTAAATAGGTCTTTATAATAAGAAGTGCTGAGCACCCTTAAAAAAAATAGAAAGTCATTGCTATCTGTCCCAGCTATAATACACGTGCGCGCGCGCGCGCACACACACACACACACACACACACACACACACACACACACTGTATTTTAATAAGGGATCCTCTCCAACACAAATTATGATTAGAAAAAAAATTATGGTATCACATACTCATGCTGCTGATAGTGGCATGGAATTGTGCTTCTTGGGTGGAATTCAATTCCACCCAGTTGTGTCCTGGATTTGTTACCATACCTGGGAAACATCCCACCATTGACTTTGCGTGAACAGATCACTTTCTTCCTTTCTTCTTTCAGAAATGTGTATTCATAGAGGTGCATCTAAAAACCAGTCTTAATGCTCCCTTTAGTGAAGGGACTGTCTTATCGGCACAGACGAGCGTCTTGTCAGGCATCAAACATCAGCTGTCTTTGATGCTCTAAATAGACCATTCACATGCTATCATCTCTCAGTACTGAAATGCTGACTCCTGCTTCTGACTGACTCACAATACTGGCTTCCATTGCCCACTAGTTAGGTTTCAAAGACACACCTTCATGCTTTCTCTCATCTTGCCTGTTAGTTTCATAGGATTTCCCCACAAACATTAGCAAAACCACCTCATTATCCTCTTTCATATCCCTCCTTTCAAAAATCTTTTTGCCTTCACATTTATGAAAAATAGACAACAGTACATTTTAGGTTGATTTTTGCCTAGCAAGCTAATGTTGCTTCATTGTTTGCTTGTTCTCCTCTGTCTCATCTTAGGCTCAGATTGTAAGATGCTCACAGCAGGAAATACATATTTGCTCTCTCTTTACAAAAAGCCTAGCACAAAATGGTCCTGGAGCTCTTAGGTGCTATAGTAATAGAAATAATAATGGATGGCTAGTGCACTCTAGCACTTCAAAAAGTTAATAGCAGCAACTAGAAGAGATGAGATTTAGAAAAACATGCCAGATCAACTGAAAAAATATTTATCTTCATTTAAAACACCTCAAAGTATCACAGGATGTCATAAACCCAATGGCTTATTTATTAGAGGTGTGTGACATGGACCATATTCAATTTGGATTTGGACTGAATTGGGGACAGCGATTCGATTCATTGATTCAGATCACTGTCCCCGATTCAATTCAGCCAAATCTGAATCTGAAGATTCGATGCTGATTTGGAGAATCAGCTATTTGGCCACAGACACAGCTTTAAATGTTTTTTTCTACATACCTCAAGGTACCGGCATGGCTTGGGAATGCTGTGATGCTGAGGCGCATGGAGCATCCCACAGGAGTGTGGGGGAGACCTCCATGTGCTCGGCAGCAAACCTGGAAGTGGACTGGAAGTACTTCTGGTCCATTTCCAGGTCCACCGGGGAGCACGCAGGCCTCCCCCTCCCCCCGCACATCCACCTGGCTCGCTGATCGGCCATGAGGGGCCCCTGGGGGCCCCTCCGAGACCCAGGAGTCACTGAGCCCCAGGATGGCACAGGGAATTCCCGGTGCACTCGAAAGTTGACTGGAAGTGCTTCTGCTCTGCTTTCAAGTCTGTTGCTGAGTGCACTGGGAAGTGCCCTGTACTTCTGTGGGACACTCCATGTGCCCCAGCATCGCAGCATTCATGAGCCACCTGCTACCTAAGGTTATGCAGAAAAAAACATTTAAAGTTGTGTCTGTTTCTGAATCTCTCTAAATCAATTCAGAGGGCACCGATTCAATTCGGAGAGATTAAAGGGTCTCCTGATTTGATTCAGATTCAGAGATTTGGCTGCCGAATTGGGCTGAATCTCCACCAAATCAAATCAGGGATTGAATCTTTCACAGCCCTATTATTTATATAACAAGACAAGACAAGAAATTATCAAGGGACTCTGGAATAACTATAATAATAATAATAATAATAATAATAATAATAATAATAATAATACAAAAGACACAAACAAATTAACTACATTGACATCATAATGCAGGCAATACTGAGTCAATAGATTCCAAGGAGAAACCTTCCCTGAAACCATCAACCATCAGAACAATATTTTAATAACTGTAAGAATTTGAAACTGCTTTTTCATCATCTTAATCATAGTATATATCTTTATTAAAATAGAAAATGTACATTTTACAAGCCAAAATGTACTAGGTGCAAAAAGAAACAAAAGTAGTAGAGCCTATAAACTCAGATTTAGAAACCAGTAATTTTTCTTCCTACAAGCACATGTAGATTTTAATAAACAGAAAAGTATGCAATCTAATCAAGTGATACATAACAAGAATTCATCTCTCATATTTAGATTTGTTTCATAGTCATATTTTGCTATCCACTGAGGAGGAAAAATACAACAAATAAAGTAAATGAAGGAACAGTTGATAGACTAGAATATCTCAAGTTATTTCTTAGTTGAGTGGTTTTCAAACTTCTTAACATTATGGAACCCTTTCATACAATTTCTTCTTTAGCAGAGTCCCTACCCCTAGCCTAAAGAATGACTGAGCTAGGAGACCTGGCCCCACAAAAGCAGCTCACAGCCTCTTGGCTCACTCTGCCATGGCCCCCAGTCTCTTCGTGGAACCTCTGATCACCTATCGCCGAACCCCAGGGGTCCAAGGAACACAGGTCGAAACCCACCTATCTATCTTGGGTATCCAAGGGAAATGTCACATGTAAAGAATATTAGGCCACAACACTGGTGTTTGGCCAAAGAGAGATATATTGGCCGAAAAGATTTCATATATTGAGCTGTTCAAATAACTGAATTTTTGGTTTACTGGCCGTTCTAAATTTATTAAATAAATACATAAATAAATAAATAAAAAGAAGTTTAAAAAAAAATTCTCCCAGGTCCTACACTTCATTCCAGAGTCATTAGTCAGATAATCTTTAAGGTCCCTTCTCATCCTATGATTCTATACATATTTTTCCGATTTCTTTTTAAGTAAAACTGAAGTCGTATTTAGAGAAAAATAATTTCAAAACAACAAAATAAAAGCTTAAAAGTGTAAAGGCAAAAATGTAAGGATTTTAGGTGTCTTGATATAACTCAGGTTTTCTTCATGAGGCAAAGTAGAATTTAGATGCCTCAAAACTGCATGTGATACTTACATATTTTAGCAGTGAAACAGAATTCTAAATGGCTAAACCTTGCTCCAGCTCATTAAGTGTCTACTTTCATCCAGCTTAGTCTTAGAACTAGGTCCTTACTAGGTGATCAAATGAATGTTATGATACTGGCTGCACATGACTTATCAAAACCAAATAAAAAGTAAACAGCATAAGTTACAATTTGGGAACAGTAACTGACTATTTCCCATTTCTCATTAAAACAGTGACTTTGAATTGCCTTTGTAAAAATCAAATCTATAATAAACTGTAATAAAGTAGAAGTCATTATAACTACAGCAAGTGAGGTGTCTGAAATATCACCTTTTGCATTCTTATGTTGAGTAATCTAATGAAACACGCTGTTTACTCTGCAAAGTTCAAAACAGGATGTCATCTCTGCATCTTGATTAGATTAAACAAATCCTGTGCAGCACAACTTTAGCCATTCATAAAACTTAAGAGCAGTTATTGCAATTCACTATTAATAATGAACAACCAAATTCTCAAAATTGGTTATTTTTCAAAATACTTCAACCCTGTTCTTAAAGGTATAAATAATATTGTAAACAATTGACTCTCTTATATAATAAACAATTGCATTTCCTTATGTTGAGGCTGTGGATACAATTGAGCATGGCCTAGAAAATATGCTCAGTCTGATACCATGACGAGAACTGATGGAAATGAAATAAATGGCAAAACATGCAAGGCTTGGAAACCCTTTCTGAACACTGAACAATGTCATCACTATTCTAAACCAAACAGGAAGTTTCCACAGAGAAAAAGCAAAAGTTGTAAAGTTCTTCTGTCTATCTAAAAAATGATAATGAGTCCACAAATACAAAGAAATTTTGCTCGAGAATGAATCTGGCCAAAACTGTTGTATAACACTTAACAACTTAACTTCATGTAATTTTTTTACTGAATTTAACAAATCAGTGCATCAGGAAAGTATCCAGGAAAGTATACAAGGCTGGGTCAAATATAAGCTCAAGTCCTGGTTCTACCTATATCAAAGAACAATCGGTTCAACTGGAATAAGATTTGTGGTTCCATCAAAAGACAGTGGAGTCTTCCCACTGAATTCAATGGCCTTTGGCTCATCCTTTCTACCAAAATCCTAACCAGCCTCTAATGAACATTTACCCATTTTATAGGTCTTTTCAGTACATCCAGAGCTGCTCCACTGAGACATGTACCTCTCTCTAGCCTCTGCTGGGATCTTAATCTGTCTGGGAAGCAACAATAATTCCATAGAAGTCTATAGCCCTTAGGTGGCAAATAACTATGAACTGAAGCTTGGGATGGAGGGGGGAGAGAACCCACCCACCTTTAGCCCATCATTTTAATAGGACAGCAAGGACATTGGAGATCCAGGTTCTAGGTACTTGGTCAGAAGTAGCTTGATCCCACTTATCCCTGGACAGTGGGAGCTCTAATCACCGGACCATGGGACAAAGTGGACCAGAAACACCCTCTACACTATTTGTTGAAGTTGGGCTACTGGACACCTAAGAGTGAAAGTATCACAGGGCAAGAAGGATAGAGAAGCAGAGACAGTGCTCTTCTACATTACATATTTTATATAAAAATGCATGTTTGCATCTCTAGATTTATTTTACAAAAGCAGAAAAAAGGCCCAGCCGTAAAACATGTTGAGTAGCTTCAGCTATAGGAGATGCATGAAGAAATGTGTACATCTTTACCAAATCTCTCCTAGGCTGCTCACCTTCCCCTAACCTTCAACGCAGAATAAGTCCATTTCCCACTAACCTCAAGCACTAGAAGGGGCCCTTTGGACCATCAAGTCCAGTTCCCTGCATTTTCATGCAATCAGGTTTCCAAACAACCCTTAAAAAGGACTACTCCAACCCATGGCATGCTACAGCCATAAACACATTGTGAAAACAAATGAGAAACACTTTGTCATGTGCCACAGGGAAAAACCAGGGAAGAAAAGGGCTTTCATCAATGCTTTACCACTGCAAGGACAGGGAAGCTGCTTGGTTAATATATGTTCAGAGTATCATAGGAAGAGGACTATGCCTTATACTAGAGAAGAGGGCAAAAATCCCTACAGTTGTTGCCTATCTAAGCTGTCAGGAAGGAATTTTTCCTAATCCTAAATCTGGCGTATGGTTTAACCCTTCAAGCCTCTTTCAAAACATTTGCTCTAAAGATCAACAGGTTTGGAAGCAAAGGAAGAAAAGCCAACAGTTGCAAATCTCTCATGGTAATCAATCTACTGCCTGCCAAAAATGGACGGTCTTTTGTTCTAGCTTTTGAGTGGATCTCAAGTGTCACATTCACAGAACATGAAAAGAGTGTGCATGGCTATGCTGCTCTCTTCACATGCCAGGCACTGCTACGCCACAACATATCACGCTGATTCAAATAATATATTTCATGGTGTATAAGTCCATGTTTAGAGCCAAAATATGTACCTTTAAATTTCTACCTTGACTTGTACACTATTTCAATACTTTTGACCCCTGCCCCAGTGCTGCTGAGGCCTGGCCTTGGCCCCGGCCAAATGATGGCCCGGCTCCGACTCCACCCAAACTTCTTCACGTACCGACAGCGCCCCTGTTGCTGGAGGCCGTGCAGTCTGGGCCCAGCCTGAGCATGGCCTGTGGGCCTTGCCATCACTGTGGAGATACTGCTCAGCTGGATACCAAACCTGGCCCTGTCTCCTGTGAATAGTGCTGCTTGGGCTGTACCAGCTGAGCACTGAGCCTGGCCCCGGCCCCTGTGAGCAGCGCAGCCTCATCCCCTGTGAGCAGCCATGGGCTCAGTGCTCAGCTGGCATTTCCCAGTCAGAGACACTGCCAGGGGTTGGGGATGCGGCAGTCAAGAACCGAATCTGGCCCCATCCCCTGTGAGTGGCCTGCCTGGGCCATGCCAGCTGAGCGTTGAGTCCAGCTCTGTCCTCTGCGAGTGATGTTGTGGCTCATATTCACCCCGAGTGCCCCGTCCATAGTGAGGGCATGTAGGGGCCAGTATAATATTTCCGATCCAAAAAGTTAGGTTGACTTATCTGGCTCTATGAAACTCCTAACTTTTTGGATCAGAAAAATGGGGTCAACTTACACACCGTGTTAATCTATACACCATGAAATACAGTATATTATCTCCTGAACCAGAAGCCATGCAGCTGACTTTAGTGCAACTTTGTGATTGGACTAATTGGCTTTTCCTCTGAGTCAGGCTGATCATCCCAGGCACATGTACACATAGCTATACTGCTTCCAGTTCAGGAAGCAGCATGCACTGTAAAGGGTTTCAGCTCGGCACTACCTGGCCCAGTTAGCCAGAGCTCGAGATAGTCTTCTTATGTAAGTAAGTCTTGATCCCTTTAGACTCTTTTGCCATGTGGAAGAAGGAATTTCAAACCAATAATGTGCAGAAGGGGCACACTGAGGGGATCAGCACTCTGCACATCTAACACACTTTTCATTCCTCTGTGCATCTATGCTGCTGGCTGAATTGAGGATATATAATAAGCTCTAAAATTTGCCACTGCTGGAATACAGCCATCCAGTACAGTAGACATTTAATGGCATAAAGCAACAGAGAGAGAGGGGTGGGGAATTGGTATCCAAATAAGCCAAAAGAGTGAATATAGGTGGGCAGAATCCAGATAGCGTGCTTGCAAACAGAATTTGGCCAGAACATGTGGGAGTTAAAGCATTGTGAAATCTTTAACAAATATGGTCAAGACTTCAGTTTTATCTCATATCTAGAAGCTGGCATCCTTACCAACAAAAATGCCCCTTTCCAGTACTTTGGAAACACTGATCTCACTTCAAGCCAGTAACCACCAACTACTGGCAACTTTACTCATTGAAATATTATTTTGCTTTCGTTTGGGTGGAATGAAAGAGATTAAGCTCTATATCCCCTGGATTAGAGATATATTAATATAGCACAAGCCTATCAGTACTATTAACCTCTGGATGAAATCACAAAGAATGCACCTATCAAAAGGAGGAGGACAACTAACCTACTTACTATCTTTGCTTCTATAGGTGCCAACAGTTAGGCTAAATAAAGTTGTGACATGGTGTTACTTACTATAGTCCCAGGGGAATTGACTGAGGCCAAATGAATTTCTATTCTTTTCATTAGGAGCCCAAATAGCATGCACAACTGTCTTAGAAGTAAATGCAAGCTGCTTATCCTTAAAAAACACCTCTGTGTTTAAAAGCATCCAACTTAACATTACCAGGAAATTTCAGTTTTTAAAATGTGAAAGCCATTTTTTTAAATGTCACAATACTTAAATTGTCAAAATGTCACAATGCTTATTTATAATGAATCTGGAAAGCAAATTGTGCAATTGCTGAATAAACTTTATCACTAAATGGGACTAAAATGTTCACCTAGTCTAATGTCCTGATGCTGACAGGGGACAATGCAGGATACTCCGGATGGGTAAGTAGTCTCATAATGGAAAATCTTGCACATGAGGGAAGTTTTCTTGTTACCTCTGTCTCAGTCTCAATCAGGGACTGGCTTATCTCCTAGGGTATATCCCTGAAAATCTCTCTTTTTGTACTGTAACCATGGGTATTTTTACAATGCACCATGAGTAAATAATGAGAGCATTAAAATCAAAACAAGGTTGAAACATACAATTAATGTGCAATGTAGTTGGTTCGCCTTTTCATATACATTTCACATCTGCATACATGTACAATCAATCTGCCTGGATATTTTATTAGACCAAACTAGCCTAGGGTTCTTTGCAGTAATAATGCTAATTACTATAATTACAACTTACAATAATCATTGTGTTTTGAGATCTCAGAGGACTTTGCAAAGTTTTAAAAGTATTGGGTTAGTTCCAGCTTGGTAAAATAGGTGTCTAAGCAGGACCTAAGCAGGATTTAAGCACCTAATTGATCCTAAATTCTCTTTATCAAATAGCTATAAAACTCATCAGGTGGCTAAATTAATGCAGTGTCTACATTTTGGAGTGCAAAGATCATTTAAAATGGAGGCTCCTATGCGTGCAAAGAAGCCTTACACATGTGCATTGGTTCCTGATCTTGATAATGAATGGTTGGGATGGTGTGTTGCACTGGAGGTAACCAGATCCAGCTTCATCCCTGTAGCTCATTTCACTTTGCTGCCACAGCAAAGAAGTTACAGTCGTTTTTAGCCAGCGGCTTTTCCTTGACAGCTCCACCAGCCCCATGTTAAAGAGGGTTCTGAGGTACTTGTCAGCTCCTGTAACTTCCCCACCTGCCACTTTTCTTCAAATCAAGACCATAATCTAGGTAGAGACATAGAAACCCAGGATCCTTGTCTGGACATGGTCCCCATAGGTACAAGTAGCTAGAAGGTGAATTAGCTTTAGCAACGTGGCATTTCTCAATCATTGTGATACTGTGGTCCCCATGAACTCCTCAAAACTCTCCTGTCCCTTGCTCCCAGTAATCTTTAAACTCAATTCTTTTGCCTTGGTCAGTGTAACACACCCATGAAGGGGAAGCAGTGATCAAAATCAGTTATTTGAGCATCAAAGAACAGTAGGTTAGACATCATACTGCTCACTCTGCCAAAGCCTCTGACCTCACTCACAATGAACAGTACCCACAGAGAGCCCACTATGTACAAAACACTGACTAACCACCAACTTCCCTTCCTCCACAGCTCAGGGCCTTCCTCTTTCTTTAACAGACAAGGTCCCTCTCAAAACCCCCCTTTTTGCAGCTCCTTTTTATACTGGGTTAACAAGTTTAGAAAAAAAGTAAATAATATAAAAAAAGGAATGAAAAGATTACAGAAAATGTATTACTAAACCTGTAAGGAAAGGTGGAATGAATACATAAGCACTCATATTGAAATTGACAGTTCTAGGTTATTAATCTTGATATTTCATTATCAAGTTCTCGCTTCTGTCATTTCTTAATATAGAATTCAGTTCCTTTCCCAAAAGTTCTCATTTTTAAATAATAACATAATATTTGACACTAGTTCTTTAATGAAATGGCAAATTAGATGATGACGACGACTACTATTTTCATTGTACATTTTTGTCTGTTCACAGAAGTATAAAACCAAATCAAGTAAGAGGGATGTTAATTACGTTTGATAGAAGAAAAATGTTTCTGCAACTGCAGCATTTTTGGCAACCACAGAGTTCAACGTGCTCTGCTTACTGAACTGGCAACTTGCAAAAGTTGCAAAAACTGTCTCAGAAAACGAGAATTTATGACAATTTGTTTATCCTCCATTGACCTAAGTTAAATGTCGTAATGTAGCAGTCTGTTGATTTAATATGATGCATTCAGATGGAAGAGGAAGATTACAGATTTATAAGACTTGTCATTCTTTATGCATGAGCTTTTAAAATGACAACATACAGAACAAAATTTGTTGGAATTGGCTTAATACCTCCATAGATCATTAGGTGGTACCGGGTTTATCTACATATGTCCCTATGGTGCCTTTGCTACTGCACCATCATGTACTTTCCAAAAGGAAGTACAAAATGATGGTGTAGTAACAGCCTGCACTGCACCATGCCACAGTAATTTTAGCCCCTACACTACTGTAGCAACACGCTATAAGGAGGGAGTACCTTGCTATGGCAACATATGTTATAGTTTGTGCCACCTGTCGCTACACTGCCGTAGTGTGTTGCTATGGTGATGTAGTGTCATGTGTAGACACACCCACTACATTCTTTTCTCTAGGTATTACAATATTCAATCATGCTAATACTTTCCTAATTTACTTAGTAAATTTTATATAAACAGAAGTAGGATGCTGTATGTATATAGATTGATTACAGTTTTAGCACATAGTGAGATTTTTTTTTTTTACTGGTATATGATCTTTTGTAATGTCTAGAATTTATGGCTGCTTATAATCTGTTATAGTGACAAAC
>JAGPOW010001296.1:122186822-122273119 GCA_030014935.1 Caiman crocodilus
GAACTTCTTCACAGTTAGAGTGGCCAAGGTCTGGAATGGGCTCCCAAGGGAGGTGGTGCTCTCCCCTACCCTGGGGGTCTTCAAGAGGAGGTTAGATAGTCATCTGGCTGGGGTCATCTGAACCCTGCACTCTTTCCTGCCTATGCAGGGGGTTGGACTCAATGATCTGTTGAGGTCCCTTCCAGCCCTAACATTTATGAGTCCATGTCTGAAGAAGTGTGCTTGTGCCCAGAAGCTTCCAAAGAACTTTTTTCCAACTACTCAGTTGGTCTAATAAAAGATATCACATCTACCCAAAGAAGCATACCTAACTACCTAGAGCAGCAGTTCCCAAACTGTGACAGATTATGAACGACCTGTTTAACATGATACAACCTTAAGTACCACCAGCAAATTTCAGTTCAACCTTAAGTACCACCAGCAAATTATGTCATGTAAAGTAAGTATAATAAATCTGTTAACATGTACCACTGACAGGGTGTCCGAGTACTACTGGTGGTGCCTGTAGCACAGACTGGGAACTGCTGACCTAGAGATTCATTATAAAATTGTGAAAGCTGGCAATCTTATGTCAGAGATAGTAAGCCTTAGTAAAACCACAAAGGGCAAATTTAATTTTATCCACATAAACCCTGAGCTTTTGGCATTTTATCCTTGATGTACATGGAGTTTTCTGAGGAAAGAAAAAAAAGTGAGGAAAGGTATGCTATGCAGAGGACAGGAATGTTTGCACTGAAGCACCTCCATAGCCACAGTTGCAAACAACAGGATGAGAAGGCATCCATAATGTCCAGTTCCACTTGAGCAGGGTGCTGCACACCAGTGTCTCTAAACATCTTCAGACTCCAAGCACCTCTTGTTATACTCAAGGCACCCCTTAGAAGATGCTAGATCTTAGTTTTCACTTTTTTGATTACAGAAAAATTATGATGGCAGAAGAGCAATTGTTCTGTTGCAAAGAACCACAGTTAGATAGAATGTTTTTAACACTATGGATTCTTTTTTTTAAATTTCAGATTTGTCTTCTGAATCTTTTTGTACACCTAACAGTGCTAACATTGTGTGGCACCCCATGGCACACTTGAAAGGATCTCAAGACATTCCAGAGTGCTGTGGCACCCTAGTAGAGAATCATTGCTATAACCAGTGAAACCCCTTAACTATAAAGGCTGCACAAAACTTCAGTCCCCAATTCGATTCGGCGGAGATTTGGCCCAATTCGGTGGCTGAATCTCCAAATCTGAATTGAATCAGAGGACCCTTTAATCTCTCCGAATTGAATCGGAACGCCCCCCCCACAAATCAATTTGGAGAGATTTGGAAAGATTTGGAGATTCGGACATAGACACAGCTTTAAATGTTCTTTTCTACATACCTCTAGGTAGCAGGCAGCTTGTGAATGATGCAATGCTGGGGTGCATGGAGTGTTCCACAGAAGAATGCAGGGCTCCTCAGCATACTTGGCAGCAGACTTGGAAGTGGACCAGAAGCACGTCTGGGTCTGCTGGGTAGTGCATGGGGGGCCCTCCCCCCATACCCTGCCTTGGTGCATGGTGTGTCCCACAGAATCATGGGGGGCTCCTCAGCATGCTTGGCAGCAGACCTGGAAGTGGACCAGAAGTACTTCCAGTGGGCCAGAAGTACATTCACCACCAAGCACATGGAGGGCCTCCCCGTACTCCTGTGGGATGCTCCATGGTCTCCAGCATCACAGTGTTCACAAGCCACACTGGTACCTCAAGGTATGTAGAAAAAACATTTAAAGCTGTGCCTATATCTGAATTGCTGATTCTCCAAATCAGAATTGAATCTTTTGGATTTGGCTGAATCAAATCAGGGACACTGATCCGAATCAACGAATCAAATCACTGTCCCTGATTTGGGCTAAATCCGAATCCAAATTGAATAGGGCCCACTTTGCACACCCCTAATAACTATCTTCAATGACATCATATGCACCCGCCTATTTTGGGTGCGATGCCTGCAGTTCCCATCATGGAGGGCATTTAGTAGTAGAGACAGGGCCTTACTTGGGCTTCCTTTCTTAAAGAAAAGCGTTACTGCTGGAGTTATTGGTGGATAATATTTCCTTAGAAACCTGGTTCTTTATAGGCAGTTATAATCATGATCTTCTTGTCATGGTTAGACTACTGTAACCTAAGAGGCAAAGAATCACAGTAGAGACGCTATTTAAAAACAAGAAAAGTAAAATTATATGAAATGACTCTGCCATCCAACACAGTTAACTTGAAAAAGGTATATTAGTGAATAGGGCTGCACAAAACAGCACTGTTTTGTTTTGACTTCCATTTTGCTGTTTGCAGTGTTTCATTTTGCTGTTTTAAAGCACTGTTCCATTTTGTTTTGTCTAAACTGTTTTGCCTGTTTTGATGTGCTTCTAAGTTTCACACATAGGCTACAGTGGGGAAATCACAAAAATGCCTATAATATTGTTGTTTCCTGCAGGGATGGTAGCCCCTTCTGAGGGCATAAGGCATGCCAAGTTTCAAGGAGATAGGTGCAGGGGTTCTTGTGAAACTGTACCTCAACTGGTTCAAAGCAAAACTAATACCACTTGCCAGCAGCAGCAGCCTGCTGTCATCCTGCATGCAGATCCAAGGCCTGCTCTCCCTATGAGGAGTCTGGCACAGCCCCATAGCCCTCCCAGGGGGTGTGGGCCCCATGATCTATGCACAGGATGACAGCACGCTGCCACTGCCAGCTGGAGCCAGCATCAGGACTGGGTTCTTCCCAGTGCTTGGCATGGTGTGGGCTGTGCCGAGCAGACTCGGGTGCTGGCACTAGCCTCAGCCAGCACTGGCAGCATGCTGTCATCTGCATGCTCCATTGCTGGTGCAGAGCTTTAAAAATAAAAAAGCCCCACACTCACCAGATGTAGCAGTAGTGACTGGGGCCTCTGAGGGCTCATGGCAGAGCCCCTTCCCCTCCCCCCCCACACAGTGTGGGTAGTAGGAAGCAGTGGGGATTGCCCCCTCACCCCTGGCACCCACGCAGCAGCTGCACCATAGTGCGTGGTTCCCTGATGAGCCGCATTGCACCTGCACAATCTGTCAGCCGAAGCTCCTGTTTGATTCCCCCACTCTCTGGTCATTCCCTCAGCTCTTCCTGGGTGGCATGAGCTCTGGATCTGTGTGCAGGGTTTCAGCAGGCTGCTGCTGTGGGCTGGGGAAATAGCCCAGAGCCACTGCCATCCCCAGCTGGCAGAGGCAGCCTGCTGTCATCCCGCATCATCCGGGAGCCCGTGCCCCCCAAGAAGAGCTGGGAGAAGTGATCAGTTAGCTTTTGTTCTTTATCTGGCATCAACAACTTTCATAATTTTTAATAGCATGCTTTGCACAAGAATGGCATTTTAAAAAATAGTAAAATTGACAATCCCTGCTTCCAAAGTCTTAGAGAAAATTATCTGGCCCTTACTCTACCGGCAATAATCCTCGGTTATATACCCCAATATGTTATAGTCTGGGTAATTCCCTTCAGCATAAAAATCTACAGAAGTAGGGGCTAGTTTATCTGATAGCATCTCCTTGCACAACTTTTATGCATGTGTATATGTGGATTTTCCCTACAGTACAATAGGCTCCAAAGGCACTTCCCCACTAACTTGTATGATCTCCAGAGGTCTATGGCAGGCTAAGACCATATCCATATGCTCCGTGTTCACTGTGGCTTCATACTACCAAAGACCTCCTGGGTTATAACTGAATTGTAATAATTCCAGGTGTTCTTATCTCTTCTCAAAAATTTCTGTTGGGATGGAGGAAGAATTTTGTGTATGGGTTCACCTGTGTTTTCCCAGACCAGACATCATTTTCCTACTTTAGCCCAGACCATGGGACTGTAAACACTCTAGGAAGGCAAGGAAGCAGTGTGACAGCTGGTTTGACGGCTAAACCCATGTTTCATGGAGGAAGAGTAAAGGCATGCATCCAGAAGCATTCTTTTAATACACAGATCTGAGGTCAGGCCAGAATCTTTATTTGAAGTAGTTGCTACCCTCATTAGCAAGATTGTTGGCTCAAACTCTAATTTGACTATTACAAAACAATCTTTTCAGAGAGAAATTTGAGCCTATAGATTACTCTAGTTCTCTATACGCACAAAATTCAGGTAATTTGAGCCCGTAAACAGAAAAGCATCATACCTGGGACTGTTATGCATATTCAAATATTTTTCCCCCTGTATAAAATCTTATAGCAAAGAGTTTTCCTGGCATTTGTAAAAGAAGATATTGGAAAGGAAATTCTTGTTTTGGTAGATTTTTTCCCCTGACATATGGCTCCTATCTCTTGAAAAATGACACTAGAAAGATACCACCTACTCATGAAGGAGGCTAGAGAGAAGGTGGTGCCAATCAAATAACAGCAGTTGATTCCAGTCATCACAGCAAGCACCCCAAGATCGAAAGTAATTACCTGTCTCCATTTTACCATCCTGTGCTGCAGGCCCATCAGGAATTACACTCTTCACTTGCAGAAACTCATCTGGCTCATCCCCACCAATGATGGTAAATCCAAAGCCCATGTTGCTCTTCTTGAGAGTTGTGCTGAGGAAAGTCCCTTTCAGTTGTGATGCATCACGGGTGAAGAGTGGTTTTTCTACATCAGTCAACACAAACAAGAAGGGAAAAAAGTTCTGGTCAAGTCATTCCAGAAAATGGGTACACAAGCAGCAGAAGCAGCAATAATAGGTGGTAGTGTGTAAAATTAAAGGAAATAAAATGTGCCAGAATTCCAAGGAAAAAAATGTATTAGTGAGTTATCTTATATTAAATACAAAGCTAATAACAATTTTTTAAAATCAATGGTAGATCAGTCATAGAGGCTTATACTCTCTTGTACTGGAAGCACATTTAGAGGTAGCTGTTGTGTTTCTAAAATAATTATGCAAAAATAAAAATGATATACAAGGCAATTCTGAACAACTCAAAAATCCCCAACCTATAAATTCAGCTTTGGAAAGAAAATTATTCAGTCTATAATTTTCCCTCCCACCTGCAATGAGGAAAAATGTCTTGCATATTTTATAATCATGGTTCAAAGACAAAAAAATAAAAATAAATTCTAAATAATCTTTTTTTTCACCCTACACAAATGAGATTTCAGCTTCTAACAAATGGCATTTAGGATTGGTGCAACAGTTCAGTGACCTTTACATCCACTTTTAATGTGCTTCAATGTGAAGTGTGAAATTACTAACAGGCAAGAATAGTCCTCACCTGGCTTCCAGTGCCTCTCTTCTGTGCTTTATTTTGTGAGAGAAGGTATGAAAAAGGTGAAAAGGTTTGTGACTTAACTTATCTCACTACTTTACAACAGTGCAGCTTGGCTAACAAGCAGCACGTGGACATACCATACAGCCTGTACATTCCAGCATAGTCCCGCCGACACTGAGACAAGTCATTCACACTGAGAGACCTCTGAAGAGCAGGGCGCAGGTGAACATGTTTTGGCCTAGGTAATGTTGATGAGGAGCTTTCTACTGTTACAAAGGAGAACAAGCCTCATTCTTTGGCTATAACCTTATGTTAAAACTTACTTGTCTCTACCAATATTGATTGTTGCTAATACAGTTCATTCTAAGTACATTAATTTTCACATTACCAAGAGGCTGTATTCTTGTAAACACCTACAGCATAGCGCTCAAGGTTTTTAATTTAATTGACATTTGCTAGATGAGGTAGCTTACAAACATAGCTAACACCAATTAATGGTAATTCAGAAAAAGTACAATTAATTATTTCAGTGTTGCCAACCCCAGGTGTTCAAAATCAAGTCAGATCCAAAAAAAAAAAAAAAAAAAATTAATGGCATTATTTAGAAATTAATTTGGGGTTCTTTTCTACTTTATGGCTTCTGAGCGCTTAAGATGTAATCAGGTCATGTTTTCTACCTTTTTCTGCAACCATGACAGCTAGGATTTTTTTCTCCCTTTTTCTTTATTTTTACCTTAAAATAAGAAAAAAGAAAAGATTTTCACAGGTCCAAGATCTGGGACTTCAAGGGAGCAAAACACCACAAATGTCATGAGACTTGGTATAAAATCGTAAGAGTTGGCAACACTATTTTTTTAAATCAGTCTATGTTAGAATTATTGTCACAATTATGAAAGAATGGTTTTAATCTTAAATATGATATGCTGACAGGGTACAGTACCTCGGAAACTTTGGGCCTGCATAGGCTTAGTTCCAAGTTCTGCGTTGGGCATGTTATGTTGCTGTAGCTTCCTTTTTGCTTCTAGGACAGGATTTTCAAATTGCGTTCTTCTATTTATGTGGCTGGAAAAAATTTGGTTTTAATTAATAATTGGGTCCATTTTGTGAAGAATGACCTTTTTATACAGTGGGATCATCATCACATGGCTTACTTGTGTGTCACTAGATTGTATGACCCTTACTCGTACGTAAATGAGACTGCATGTAATTGAGGGCTTACCAGGGAAAGTGAGAGTCACACAAGCTAGCACATAGAGAATCCCCGTTGGGAAATTCCCTGCCTCTTTGGCATGCTGAACTCCGGTAACAGGAAATGGTTTTAATCTATGTGGCTCTGTTCTGCGCTAGCAACAGTTTCTCAATTCTTCACTACAAGCAACATTCTATGCATGATTAAAACAGAGAAAACAGACAAGTATATGTATAGTGTTGTGGATAAGCTTCAAGCAAAATTAATTGTTTATAGCGAAAAGCAAAACCTAACCAAAGAGTGATTTTTCTTTGGTCGCTGATTAACAAAGTAATGAATCTATTGTGTGCTGGGTTCCCATAACAAAAGGAATGAGTATACCAGGGATGGTATTTTAATTCTACAATGTATTTCTGTTAAATTTAACAGAAAAATGGGGAAAGTGTAGAAAATAAATCACAAATATAAGGGCATTAAAATAGGGGACAAATCATTGCCATGCCACATACGTCAATCTGTAAAACTTCCTATGCCATACTGGCATGTGTTCTTTGTTCCTATAACTTTATTTTGTACAGTGTATACTTTTTGTACAAAACTTCTTTTCCTGCACAATGTTACAGAGGTGGCTGTCAAGAGAATACATTTTTACTGACTAGTGGATAATCCTATAGGCAATGGGACATATCCCATGATATGTTTCATTCTTCTCCCACTAAAGGCAAAGGTATTAATTTCAAGGAATTTCAGTTCCTTGACATAGGTTAGAAAATGTGTCCCAACAGTTAGTAAATTACTGGAGAGAAAGGCAGAAAGAGAAAGAGAGACAGAGAGTTATGCACAAAGGACTAGAGATTCATCCACTCAGTTCCTCTTTGTTCTGAGAGACCTGCTAGATTTTGAACTACTTTACAGATCTGGTCTGACTATTGTAAATAGCCATTGAATTTGACACCGATCCCTCTTAAAAATCAGGGATATTAAAAAGTGCCAAACATCTTTAATTTCCATTTAAGTCATCTCTGTGCTACACTACCTAAGCACTTCTCCAGATTATCATGCTTACGGCTTATTCCAACTTCATTGAAAGAACGGGCTAGAGGGAATATGACAGTATCTCATAACCCATACAGCGAAAGTAAGCTATTTGCCACCCAAAGTTAATATCTAGCAAAAATTTCATTAATGTGACTAAGAACATTCATTTTAATACATCAAAGTGAAAGAAATTTGCTATCTACTTAACATCATCATACTCAGAAAGGGAGTTAATAACAGCTTTTTTTGTGCCTCCAAAAATGAACCAGGCATATCATTTTGTGAAGTTCTTGTCTATGCCAAATTGGTCATTTGAAAAAAACTAAATAAATAGAAAATGCTTTTTCTAATTACAACTTCAGTTGCAGGTAGATATTTAATGTTGCAGAAGTAGACTATTCCGTACTTTCCCATGCCTTTATCACCTTAAAGGAAGATTACTGTAAAGCTTGGGGCTCATAAGCTGGAAACAAAAGGAGAAGAGAAAAATTCAGGATGGAAGTAGATATTGTTTTTCATCACCTTTGCACTACCAAAAATTTTTTTTGGTGACACAAAGTGAAAGCAAACAGACTTCTATGCCCGTTGTTGCACCAGAACGTGGTTGCAACAAAAAGTAGTAATCATATGTGCTACTTTATTGTGCTGGATGTCTATTTGCTTTATGGCAGGAAAGTGAGGGCACCCCAGAGCTGGCAACATTCTTCAACTGCTCCAGGCAGGTGCTTTCAGGATTCAGTTCTGTTTGCCCTGGGCAGCCCAGCACAGAATTGGACCCCCTCAAGCCTTGGAAGTGTCTGTCTGGCTTTCCCTGCTTCCAGGGACTTGCCTTGGGCAATCTCTGGGGCAGGTCTCTAGAAGTGGGGAAAGGCAGAGTCCCCCGTTTCCAGATGTGCCAAGGGGGAGTAGGGAAGGAGGGTTGCCTGTTTCCAGAGAATGGCTGGGGGCACATTTCCTGGGAAATCTAATTTGCCCTATTTCTAGACATACCCGGGAAACTAGTAAGAGTGCACCTCTGAAAGTCGGGAACCCTGATTTTCCCCATTTTTAGAGATACACTTTGGAGACTGCCAGAGGTGTGTCTCTGGAAGTGGGGGACATGTTGTACACTGTCCCAGAAGTTCAGTGGGCAGGACAGCAGGTGATCTGTGTTTCACCCAAGGAAGTGTATTAGCTGTGCTATGACACATCCTGGCATAGCAGCTCTGCTTCATTTGGCAATGTCTATTTCTAGCCTCAGGTGTACTAGTCCACTGTAGAAGAATTATAAACCATTGATATGATACAGCTGTGAAAAAGGCAAATGCCATTTGTAGGTATATCAGGCAATGTATTTCTAGCGGAAATAGAGAAGTGTTTTGCCATTGTGCAAGGCAGTGATGCATCCTCTGGAATACTGTGCTTGATTCTGGTACCTTATGTTCAGACTAGAACAAATGAAGAGGAGGGCCACTTAGGATGATTAAGGGAATAAAGAGTCTATTCTGAAAGATCAGACTAAAAAATCTTGGCTTCCTTTAGCCCAGCAAAACAAAGTCCACAGGGAATATGATTGCTCTCTTTAAATACATCAGGGGGTAAACAGCAAGGAGAGAGAAGAGCTATTTGAGCTAATGGACAACATTGGCACAAGAATAAATAGCTATGAATCGACCATGAAAAAAATTCAGGAAGAAAATGAAAAACTTTCCTGTCTTGAGCAGGGAGTTGGACTAGATGACTTCCTGACATCACTTCCAAACCTGCTATTCTATGATTTTAACCATCAGACAGATTAGATTCTGGAACTGTGCTATTAGGTGTAGCAGGAGCCAAAAACCCTAATAAATTTTAAGATGGAGCTTGAAACATTTATGAAGTGTATCATATGACTTTCTTGGCTCCAATAGCAGGGGACTACATTCAGTGACCCAGGAGGGCCATTTACCAATCTATATATGGTTATGCCTTAAACTAGGGGTAGGCAAAATGGTGGATCTGGCTGGTGGCTGGACTCCATTTCCCAGCAGCCCCTGCCCACATCACTGTGGGCAGTTTCTATGGAGACCCCAGGACTAGTGACAGTGTAGGGCCAGGGTTTCCATGGAGATAAGCCCCAGCAGCGTTGGTAGGGCATGCAGCTGGGCAGAGAGTTGCTCCAGGGCTGCTCTTAAGTGAGCATCCTGCAGCAATAACAGCATGACCTGGAGCCTGGGCAGAGCCAGGATCTGCCGCCTACCCAGGGTGTGTGGACAGCAAATCATGGCTCTGCCCCAGCTCCAGACCGCACTGTCACTGCTGCAGGATCCTGGCCCTGGAGCAGCTCCCTGTCCTGCCACGCACCCTACCAGCGCTGCTGGGGCTGGTCTCCATAGAAACCCAGGTGCTGGTCCTGTTCTCTTACAGCTCCACCGCTCCCGGGGTCTCCCTGGAAACTGGACCACATTGAGGTGGGCAGGGGCTGCTGGGAAATGCAATCTACCGTGGGCCCAATCCGGCCTGTGAGCCAGGCTTTGCCTGCCCCTATCTTTAACTATGAGAAATTTTAGCTACTTAAGAATGAACCAGATTAAATCACCGCAGTAGGTGGGAACTAAACTAAACTAAATTGGATTGGTGCCAGAATCCTAAAAACCTCACGATGTGCCTCCATCCAGTATAGGCTCCCAGTTTGACATTCAATGTCATACTCAGGTTATTGCATATGATCAAAATGGACCCAAAGCAGCCACTTGTAAGCTTCAGTCTTGCCCCATCTACTTTATGTTTCAGATTGCTCTCTCAAAGGCCCCAATTAATCATGTCTTAAGCTGTATCCACAATTAATGGTGTGATAAAACAAGGAGTAACGCAATAACTTCATGGCTTGTTCCTATCATGTTGGTAGTTGAACGTATGGTTGCCTGTGGCTGGGAGCTCTGCTGATGGGGGTCACAGTCATGAAGGTGTCCCATGTGCTCCCATGGCTGCGAGTCCCATCAGCCGAAAGGGTTTGAAGCTGTTGCACTCCTGCAGCTGGGAGGTCTGTCAGCTGATGGGGTTCACAGATGTGGGGTACCCCTGTGGCTGCAAGCCCTCTCAGCTGCAGGATTTTGCAGCTCCCTATCTTGTTATCACAATCCCAGGCTCCCCCTGAATTGGCAATAAGGTGCAACGGGATCTGATGCTGGATTCCACAATCATGCCTCTTGCTATGCATGTGTGGCATGGAAGGAGGCACGATTGTGTGGATCATGCATCAAATTCTACTACACCTTTAGCTGAATGTCTGGCTGAGGCCAAGGTGCGCAAACTCCACATAACAGTGAGGAGGGGCTTCAATAAAAGTAATGAATAAGAGCACAGAATTCATCTCCGAAGCTGTAGTAGTGGAGCCCACATGTGGTGCAATAAAGCTAGTAATTTGTTCAGGAGACTAGTACTGAAACTAGATCTCTCAATTCTCATGAAATTGCCTTAACCATGATGCTAGAATAGACAAGATAAGGGTACTTACCACTTTTCCTACTGAAGCTGGGCCAAGAGTGCCAAGTCAATGGGACAGAAAGACAACAAAAAAGGGATCATGACTCTTTAGCCTAGTGATTTGGACATTGCCCTGGCAGAGTGTAGTACTGGGGTCTAGTCTTTGTTACTATGCTTACTTCTGTATATTAAATGATGACCATCTAATGTCAAATGAACAGGGTTAGGGAGGCAGAGACAAGAACCTAGGACTTATCTTCCCATAGCCATCAGATTACAGAGATAGGCTCTCATTTGCTCACTCCAAGGACCGTTATGCATTTTAGTTTTCAGAGTCATTGATTAAATAACAAAAATAACTCTGCCATTTTAGGTTACTCTTTTCTGAAGGAGCACCCTAATGAGTAGCACACACAGGGCATTTTTACACAAGGAAGTGCTGCAGCACCAGGAGCTTTGAAAAGTGCCCAGCGCTTCAATGCTTGCAGCTGTATATACAGCAAAATGCATGTCAGCACTGAGAAAATAGTGGTGGTGCACTTTTGAACTAAAATATATCAGAGGTGCTTTAGTCCAAAAGCACACCACTGCCATTTTCTGTGCTCTGATGATGCATTTCACTGCTTATATAACTACATATGGCACAGCGCAGTTCACCTCAGCTTGCATGTGGAGAAAATTCAATTAATTGTGTCTGTTCAGACATGGAGGAACTTTGGCACGTTGCAGGACAGAAAAGTATGTGTATAAATGCCCTGAGGCAGGCTCTCTTTTCCATAGATTTCATAGACGTTAGGGCAGGAAGGCACCTTGCAATGTCATTGGGTCCAACCCCCTGACTAAAGGGCAGGAAATCAGCTGGAGTCACATGACCCCAGCAAGGTAAGCATCCAGGCACGTCTTGAACTGTCTCTTCTTCTGACACCATGATTTTTGCATTTTTTTCTACACCCAGCTTCAACTGGGGGAATGAACTATTTAACCCTCATGCTTAAGATACTGTTCTGGGAAAGAGATTTGCATTTAAAAACCCCTGAGAGTGGCCTAGAACCCAGGTCTTCCATATACTAGGTGAATATGCTAACCACTAGACTATCAGGCAAAACCTTGACATTATTGTGACCATGAACTGAGAATGGTTTGTCTTCAGAAATATAGTAATTGTTCTTCCAAAAGCAACTTTGAAATGAACAGGGATATCTAACAGATAGCTGGAGAGAGATAGGAATGCTGACACACCCTTGTATTTGAAACACATCCCATAGCCATCTCTCTGAACTGACCCTGGAACACCTATCACTGCCCATTCTAGTAACAGGGTGCTTATATATGTAAAACAGTTGTTCTTAGGCATTTCCACAATTTTTCCATCGACTCTTTTAAGTGAATCTCTCTCCCAGAGCAGCTGCTGAAAAGTTAGTTGGGGCAGCACCTTAGATTAGATATATAGTGATAGAATTTGAATTGCCCAGTGGGTCTGTGGTTCATTAAATGGCATTTCCCAAGTAAAGATCATCACACCTGAACTCCATAATTTGTACTGGCTGTCAAATTTCCAAGTGAAGTTTAAAGCAAGATTTAAATCTCTAGAGGCATTTCTCTATGTGATATTAAGGCAGAGAAATAAGTATGGGTTGGGTTAAAAGACTATGATTCTCAGTACAAGTTCCTTGACTTTGGAGTCAAGTTTCCTTGGGTGAATTTGATATCTTTTTTTAGACCAACCCAAACGGTTGGAGAATAGTTATTAAGCAAGCTTTTGGGTTCAAAAACCCTTTGTCAGGCTAAGGAAGCTTCAGCAGCTGGTATGTGCTCTTCCTGGATGGAATGAAAAGTAAACACTTGGGGGTCAGAGCTAATTTTTGATAAGGCAGATTCAGAATCTAGACATCTTTAGGACAAACTGCAATATCTTTTTGTCACAGGTTATATTTTAAGCTCTGCCCCGGCATGTGCTTTGACCTTGCACCTCCTTTGGCCGTATTTTCTGTTCTGTCTTTTTGAGGAAGCATCTGTCTCTTACTAGATGTTTGTAAATAACTTGGCATAAAAGGAATATCAGTGGGGACCTCTAGATGCTTCTGTGCTATAAATATTTAACATCACTATTATTTTAATATTAATTATTTAACAGTTATTCCCAGGCTTTTTTTAAAAGGATCCAAAGAGGGAATGTTTTCTGATGACTTTACAGAGATGAGAATGTAGGCAAGCACTTTTTAAAATGTCGATAAATAACGTTATTGAAAACTTGGGGTGAGATTCAAAGGCATATGGTTGTTTGTCTAAAATGGGACTGAAGTGAAGGCCTAACCTTCCTGGGTACCTGAGGTCTCCTAGGAGCCTTTGTTTCACCAGAAAACCTACCCAGGTGCCTGAAGTTTAACTACCGTGCATGCCCAGAGGTGCTGCCATCTTGGCTGAGTTTTTCATTTTGGTGCATCTTTCTAACCCAAGGCCATTTGAGAGTCATAAACTAGGCCTCTCTGTTAAGATCCAGTCTAGCAGGTGTTTGTAAAGTTCTCTTCTGGAGCTGAGCAGCTAATATTTAGATATGGGAATGCTCAGCATCCTTGTACCACTTCTCTGTGAATCTTACCCTTGGTCCAGAAAGAGCCAGGGAAAAGACAATGATGTAGAAAATAGATTATTTTAAGAAATGGTTTCTGTTTGATTTATATCCTACACTGTAAAATACCATTCAAACCACATAAGGATACTATCTGTATATAGATTGGTTTTGGAGGCACACACACTTAATACAACAATTCTGAAAATGGCATTAATGTTAATGCTAAAAGGCACACAAAACTGCCACATGGTGTTTTCACCTCCTTAAAGAAAACTATGTGTATATTGGTCTATCATGTATAACACTCCACTTGGGGGGAATTAAAAACAAAGGGCCCAATCTAAAACACATCACCGTAAAAAGTTTTTACTTAAGTTGTAAGGGACACTCCTTGTTTATCTTCTCAATAAAGGTTGCAGGATTAGGCTCCAACACTTTTCATGTTGGTTGTGACTATAGCATTTGTACCTTTGGCAAAAAAAGGATAATTCTGTCTCTAAGTGAATGACTCATGGGCTACATACTGCAGTCAAACAGGAGTTTCTGTGTTCCTTCTACTCACATTCTGAGTCATCCTAAATGCCACACAACCCACACGGCTTGGTCAGGAAAATTATTAGTGATGATGTTAGTATGGTCGTCAGCTTATGAGTGTACTCAACATAGTCTGATTATAACAAATGTGGCCTCAATTGATATTGCATTTTTCTTAAAAAGATACACAGTGTATCTAGCCACTTAAGTGGTAGATGAAACAGGCATTAATGCAGCAATTTGAGAGTCAGGCCCTTGGCATATGTTACACTTAAGACATGATTAACCAGCTAATCACATTTTACGTTGTTTTTCAGCCACTTGTTAATGCAATTAATGGTGTGATAAACCAAGGAATAAGACACAAAATTACTACACAAAAATTTTGTAATGATGTTGTAGCTAGTTCCTATTAACTAGACGGGGTTAGCTGGGGTTGCCAGCTGCAGGGTGCGCCCCTGTGGCTAAGAGCCTGGATCAGCTGCAAGCTGCCAGCCCCAGCGTAAAGAGTGTGCCCCTGTGACTGGGAGCTCTCAGCCATGGGAGCCGGTACTTGCTAAAGCAGAGGGAGCCCAGGATTATGAGTTCCCCTGCATCAGCAATACTGTGTGATGAAATCTGATGTTGGATCCCACATGCATGCCTCTTGCCATGCATGTGTGGCATAGCAGGAAGCACAACTGTGGGGATCCTGCATCAGACCCCATTGCACTTGAACATTTGCTTCAGAGAGTCAAGTAAGGACTTAGGCAGACTTTAGGTGACTAAATACAAAATGTTAACCTTAAAAAGGCCCCATTTTATTGGTCACTTAAGTCTAGAAGTGCCCAAACCAAATCAACATCTATCTGTTTGATTGGAAAGGTTGCAAATATTTTGTGTTTAACATAGTGCTACAAATTCAAAGATGGCTGACCACTGCTCAGTGTTAGACCTCAGTGTTTATCCCTGCAAATGTGCTCCTTAATTTTAGTCAGACAGATTTCCTAATGAGCAAGTCAACCGTTCTTTCATTTGACAGTTTAAAGTTCTTCCTATAAAGTGGGGCTGGATTTGAACAAGTAAAAGTTCATAACCCAAAAATCATGATTTATCCACATTTATGACATAATTAAGAGCTTTTATTGTAATGTGATTTTGCCTAGTTAAAAATGAAGTAAGCTATTAAACATTTGTAACAAAGGGGGGTATAACATTGTCACTTTTTATAATGAAAAGTGGAGAGCAATTTTCACTTCAAACTTCCTGAGCTTAGACAGCAAATGAAAATACAGCTTCTTATACTAACTAGAAAAACCTTTATAAACCTAGCGGCTGCACTTTTAATGCCAGTCTGTGAACATCCAGTTCACTCTTTTAGATCTGTTAGCTTTACTTTTACAGTAAGCACAGTACATCTGTGCACTTACCTGGTCTGTGGTGGGATGAGTGAATTCTGGCAACAACAACCTACAAACCTGTCATTGCATAGCAATGTTTAGGGCCAGGATCCTGTGATTATCAACCTGAGGGTGGGCTTAAAATGGAGATAAATGATTGCTCTTTTTATTGGCTAGGGAATGAAACTACACATGCTTTACTAATGCCAGAATGCTTTAAGCAGTGTTTAGCACAAAGGATTGTCTTAGCTAGAGCCTAATATGCTGAAATTGCACAACACCTGTTAGCATCTAAAATACACTAAAGCCACTCATGCAGAAGATCACTGCTTATTATCAGCAGCTGCAAAACTGGAGTATTAAGGGGAACAGACTACATGAAGCTGCTCCATGAGCCCCAAACCTTCTTACTGAAAGAGGGTAAGAATAAGGGGTGGGGGAGGTAATTTTATGGTATTATTGATGATATGCAGGTTTTCAAAAATACACTCACCTGCTTGCTTGAGGTAAGTAGGAATTTGGACTGATTGAATCAGATAACTTAGACCAAGGAACAAAACAGATGGAGCTGATGGCTCCTTCACCTGAGGGCAAAGGACAGTCTGGGAAAAAGATGCAACTGGTACATGAAGAGAAAGAGAGAGATGGACTCAGCAGGACAATAGTCCTGCTACTTTTGCATTTTGAGGCTGGCTGAGGGAGTACAGCAGAGGGAACCAAGGAATGTCAATCTTATATTGCTTAAGTAAGAGGAATCTGAAACAATTCACTCCTAAACTCTCAAAAAGGACTCTTGGAGGCTAGGTCAATCTTCAGTAATTCTAGCTCCCTCCCTTGCCAGTCCAGGTTGATGCCAAACTGCCTAAAACTGGGAAATGAGTAGAGATAGGGAACCTCCAGAGTAAGCCTTCATTGCAAATTCTTGATATGCACTTGCAAAGCAGGATGGTACTAGAAAGTGACGTGATCAGCTGTACAATATTGTATTTCATACCAGGTAATTGGGAGGGGGAGAAAAGGTGAAGCTGAGATCCAAGGCTGGGGCTTTCTATTTAGGCCCATCTTCTGTCAAAACCTAGAATACACAGATCCACTGTTTGATATTCCTGTTGGATGGTGACCGGGGTGAGTGAGTCAAAGCTTTCTGAGCTTGGTGCTCCACTGCCATATACCTTGTGTAGTCATTGACATCAGTGCACAGAGAAATTAAAATGCTGCCCTATTGATTAGGTTTCATATTACTGTAAGCTTTTATTGCATGAATGTTGAAGACTATTCAAGGTTAAAGGCAATGGAGAGGCAGGTCCTGTTCTCATTTCATCTTTCTCTAGCTAAGTAGTTAATAAATTCTACCTATTATTTTGGGTATTAACCTTCTTTGTCCTTTGCACACAGTTGCATTGGATGGAATGAGGAATATATCTCTCTCATTTCAAACATGATACATGACAAATGAAACAAGCATTTTGTCATGAAAATAGAACTATTCATTTTCTTATTCTTAGTTGTTAGATTAATTTTTAGGTACAAAATTAAAGTGCCACAGGAGTTTAGGCACATTTAACTCTTACATATGGTGAACCTCAGATGTATATCAAACTAAAACTATTCAAAGGGGTATCTTTATAGAGCAAAAAGGCCTGAGCTTTGTTTTGCTGATGTCTAAAACTTGATAAACATAAAAATTAAACACATTTGGTCCAAGATGTGTAATTATTTCACTTCTGTTAGGTGCTCCCACAAAGGGTTTGGAAATACTAGCATGAAATCAGAGTTTGAAGAGAAGGAATGACAGATTAACAAATCTGAGAGGCACTGAAAATATTTAGTCACTGTAACTGTATTGGGGTCTCAAAATTCCTGGTAAGGTTTACTGTCAAATGGAAAAATAATTGTACCCATACCTTCCCAATTTAAGCACTGCACAGGATATTAATATCAGGTAATGAAATATTAAAAGCAAATTAAAATTGAACTTGGGAACTTACTCAACATAATAAGTGCCATAAATGGGATCATCAATTTTCTCCCAGCCATATGGAAGCTCTGAAAAACAAAGAGTTATCTTTCTCAGTAACTACAGTACAGAAAGCCAAGATTTCTTATAATGAAAAAATAGATCTTTACTGCATGTTGAGCATGACATCAGGATGGCAAAGTTAGATATAGTGATCAATACCAATGCCAGATTTTAGAGACATATCAAGGCAACTGTGAATAGTAGTGACTTGAAAATTGGCATGCAAACAGATTTCAGTCTCTGGAACAATAAATTTTAGTTGAACTACTTTATTGTTTGAACAGCTGTGCTAACCAGTGTTTGCAGCATATCTTACATGATATCATTGCCCCACGGAAGTGATGGGCTTCTTTTTCTGAAGGTATGCACAGCATGTAGTTTTGTTTGATTAAAGGGGAACTGTTAAGATAAGAAACCCAGTCTTTTTAATATAACTAACACTTTCTCAGATAATTCCTTACATTGGTGCAAATGGGGAAGAGGCTCGGAAACTTAATCTTTGTTTTTTTTTAAATTATACCACTTAGTTTTTGCACTTGGATAATAGAAATGGAATGCTCAAGGGACCTCAAAGTCATGTAGGTTATCCAGTCTTTAAACACTCAATGACAGTGATTCTCTAGCTTCCCTTTTTCATTGCTTAGCCATTCTTATGCTTAGGCTAGATATTAGGAAAATTTTCCTAAATTTCTATATCTTCAAATTAAGCTAATTACCTCTTGTGCTACCCAAAATGGACATGGAAAACTTGATGCAACGTTCCTCTTTAAAGCAATTTTATATCTTTGAAGGTCTATCATATCTCCCCTTAGTCTTCTCATTTTTAAATTAAGCAAACCCAGTTTTTCCAGCCTTTCCTCACAGTTTGTTTTTTTTGAAACACTTAATCCAGAGGAGAGTAATTTGAATTCTCTCTGCCTCCCAGCACGAACTAAAAGAACAGCATTGCAATAACAAAAGTTAGAAATAAAGGACTGGATCCAAATTGGTCAACTAGGCTCCTAAATGGTAATTAGGCAGAATGTAGGTGTCTACATATTAAGGTGACAATTGAAGTTTTGAAAAGAGAGCTCAATCAATCCCTTCTTCAATACCTGCAAAACTCATTAGGCAAGTATATTTATTCAATGCCCACCTTGTTGTCTGACAAGAATTCTCTCTGGGCACATCTACAAGAGATACTTAATGTGCAGTAGACCAATTCTACTGTGCATTAGTGTGTCATGGCAAAAGCCATGCTGATGTTCTAATGCACAGCAGAATTAACTTACTATACATTAAGCAGCATGAAAAGACTGCACCTTTACTACTGTGCATTTATGTAATACCGCATATATTACAGGTACTGAACTTAATGCATAGAAGCAAAGGTGCCTTAATGAACATATCAATGTATGTTCTGGATTTCTAGATCCATTTCAAGCAGCTAGCACCTAATTTCTGCCTAAGATCCATTGTAATCCATGTCTATAGTTTGATAGTTTAAGGACCTCTCTCAAGACGTGGGGAATATGAGTCTGAATTCCCTTAGACTGATTAGGACCCAGATCTACCATATCCGGAGTGTTCTAATATACAGGTTTGTTTATACAAAAAGTGGGTATTGGCACTACCAATGTGCCAGCCTGAATGCTGCTGGCATGTTAGAGATCTGTATTCTGGATCCTGAGTAGAAGCACCTAAGCTCCAAGGTATCAGTTCAGACTCACCCATGTACCCATGCACGTATTCCTATTAGCTAATTCTAGGCACTTCCCTGCTCAGTACTTAACTGCTCTTGATCACCCTTTGGAGGATCTAGCCTTTTCCATTCACTATACAACAATTCTAGCCAATGGCCCAGTCAATTTGGAACTCCTTCCTGAATGACCTGGATGTGGTCCTAATAAGTGAGATACAAGGGAGGCAGTATTGGAGCTGGGGATGTAACTTTGCTTTCTGCAATTATGCAATTATTTACAAAATTTAAAATACACTGATCAAATGCATACATGGGGTATGTGTATAACAGATGTGTATGTTCAATGGTCTGTGTGATACATAAAGTTAGACATAATGATCTAACAGTTTGTCCTTAAAAATCTGTTAAATTTACGGTACACATCTATATATATACACATACACATGTTACACCAAATAAGCAACTAACACACATACTTTAATTTCATGATTATGAAGAAGAATATAACCATGTGGTTGTATACACACAGGTGCCAGCGTACCCATGTATATACAGACAAACACAAATCTATTCTTACTTTTAAAAGTTATCTGTGCTACCCACAGACCTTCCTTTTTTGTTTTAAAGGAGCCAGGTAGGTATAAATGGCGTTGTGAGATAAATAAACACAGAGTGAAGAATCATTGCCAAGCTGACATGAATTTTATATAGACTTTGACTCAGATATCCATGGGTATTCCATTATTATTTCTATTGTGTGCAGAAAATATTATTCATGTAATTAAAGGCTGCACACAAGGGGGTTTAACAATTTCCACAGACAAGCTTAAATCTAGATTGTCTTAATTCTGTACTGTTTAACTTTGCAAACTCTTTAACAGTTTTTTTGGAACTAGTAAGCAGATTTAGATTAGACAGAGCTAACATGTCTGTCCCATAAGAAATACGATAATTAACTGACTTAATATGAAATGTACCTGAATGATTGAAAGTTGGCTTTTTTGCTGTAAGAGTAGGGCTACACATACTTTGATATGCAGTATAAAAACTAGGAGGTAAAAACAGCTTAGCTGATAAATAGTGAGCTTGAAAGAGCTACAAACTGACAGGACAAAAGAGCTTTAAACATATTTTCTGTCAGTATTTCTCACAGGCACCCACATGTAATAGTATACATTCATCATCCTGCTCTGATTGAACCTGCTCAGACTGCCATCTTGTTGTGTAGGCAATATTTCTACCAGCAAAGACAGAGCTTTCCTGCATACTACCATGAGAAGGAGTTTCTGCTTAACTGTTTCAGTAGCTACTATAAATGATGCAACTCTCCATTGAAGACTGACAGCTAAGAGTTAAATGAGGGAAGGGATTTTCCAGTCGAATAACATAAGGCTCAAAAGACTAGGTCTTATTTCTTAGATGTTCTTCTACTTATCGAATATCATGATTGTAGTTTTTTGGCCATGTACATACATTCAGTTTCTCTTCAGAGAGGTGCTGCTCTTCTAGGAGAAACCATGGGTGTACAGATGATCAGGATTTTTCTCCCAGAGCGAAAATGGCTGCTCCAAAAGAAAAATAACTTGGGAGCAACCAGGGTTAAATCACTCACAGGAGAGTTTCTCCTGTGAAAGCAATGTCTGTACAAGTTCTCTTCTAAGAAAAGCTACTGTGTAGTCCTCCAGCATCCCAAGGTGCTTTGTTTCCAACTCCCCACACGGAAAAAGTGTGTCACTTGGGCTGGACACTGCTGTCCCAGCCAAGCAGGGAGCAGAACGTGCCCCGCACACACCTCATGCTGTGCTGCAGGAAGACACAGCCTGAGAGAGAACCAATCAGGGCTGTCCTATGTACTGCTGCCATCCGTCACCAGGCAGACTAAAGAATCCTAGAAAGCAAATTGAGCTCAAAGATGCTTAATGTGCACAAAGGTCCCCTGGCTGCACAGCATCGGCACTGCAAGCTCTCTGCTCTTCAAGGGCTCAGCAGTCTACGAGATGCCTGAACAGACGTTAGTAAGTTGCTTTACTAGAAGAAGAAACCTGGGAAAATGTTTCCAGATTATTGGAATAAGTGTACATAGCCTTTATGACTGTGCTTCTTGTGGGGGTTTATCTTCAAGTATCTGACCAGATTTTTACAACGATTCATAAAAAGACTAACCCTAAAAATTTCTTTACAGGTTTTACAAGGTGTCCTTTGCATCCCAAGACAGGGCTTTGGGAATCTGGTTCACGATGCAGGGATTTTCAGATAGTAGAGAAGTACTTCATAAGCTTGTGCTGATCCTGTATACTAGGAGGAATTTTACTTCAATGGACATTGAATTGTAAAATTCATATTTACATTTTGCTATGGAGGGTTAGTACTTTAATTTTAGAAGGTTCTAAACACCTGGGACAAAACAGATGCAAAGGATTTGTTTTAAAAACTTGGACAAAAACTTTATTTTCAATCTGTGATGTCATCTGAATTCAATTTAATTGGCTACCTAAAGTCTTTATACCTAATAATCATAAAATAATTCTTCTTAGAGAACATGTTAGATAGCTAGTAAATACATGGATAACCAATACTTTGAAAGTCATTTGAAACCTTCCAGCTGTGTAAAGTCTCAAAATTGCTTGAAATAAATGTTTTCTTGGAATTAGAAGCATCTCATTTTCTCCTTAAACCTATAAACTCTTATGATGATCTATAAGGAGTGCACATATATATTGTGTGTGATTTTACACATGAAAGTCTGAAGTAATTTGATGAATTGCAGTTTCCGTATCGATCAATGTTTTTCTAATGTAATGACTCATAATGGTATTTGTGAACTGGCTCAAATATCGAGAAATCAGACAGCAAAGTTCATTTGCTGGTAAAAAAAGTCTGTAAAATTCCATGAATCAGGCATATTATGGTGAACCTATTTTATTTTTTTAAATGCATGGATTGAACCATTAATTATCTAACATTGCAGAATTGTCAAAGGTGCGGAAAAATGAATTTTAAACATTACTTTTGCATACAATGACAACAGACATAAACTCTAAATATAAGGATGCCTAATTTCATTTTTTCAGTTTGAGCTGTAGCATATGAGCTATGTTTAATTAAAATTCTATACTGACCAGTCAAATAGAATTGCTAGAGCTCAAGTTCTGAGCTGTCAGCTGAAGTCTGCAAAATAAGGTTAGCAGAGCAGTTTACTACGGAGCTGCTGTTAGAAGAATCTTCTGCTACATTTGCTTTAAGTAGTCTTGTGATTATTTTTCCAGCCATTAAATAGTGGCATCTCTTCTGTTTTTCAGCACAGAACTCAGCAATTACAGTAGAGTAATACTTCCATGTTTCACAGAATGAAACGCTAGGGAATTGTCAAACTGTGGATGAGGATGTTATAGTTTCACTTCAGTTGATCCACTGGTCCTGATTGTCAGGCATGAGGAACTAGTGGAAAACATTTATAAATGGACATTATTATAAACAAAAGCAAAAGAAGGAACTATTTACCACAATAATTTGAATTGGGAAGGGATTTTAATTTATGTCTTACTTTCAGGTTTTCTTTGGCAACCCTGGGATTATTCTTGAACTGGGAGGAACTGGTTCAGGAATATATGTGAAATTTAAAGTTACAATATAGCCATATTGAGTGTTGGGTTTTGGCAGTACAGACTTCAGCTGTGAACACAGATTCCCTTTTTAGTGATACATACTGTGTATACAATGTAGAGTACATCTATATTTTACAGTTTATCTACTGTCAGAGAGACATCTAATTGCAGCTCAGCAGCCATTCAACAACATAGCAATATTTCATGTGCAATGCTTACTAGGCACCTGAGTAAGGTTTTAAAAATGCATAATGTTCAAGTAATATTAGAAAACCCTATATCTTCTGCCACATAAAAAAATGAAAAAATAAAGGCAGCTTCATTCGAATACAAGCAAGTAATTTTAATAATTGATGGCAGTGACTTCTTATCACAGCCTACTTGTTGCTAATGTTCGAGATGTTCCTACTGATGCTACTTGAAATGCTGCTGTATTTCGGTCCTACTCCTGGTTGTGTCACTATACCTTCTCAGTGAGAGAAACAAGGAAGACTTTATATGCCTTCGTCTGCTGAGGTGAAAATATACTTCAATCTCTGACATGATTCATTTTGCTGCAGTTCATGCAGAATTGTATCCCACATTAGGGAGTCACAAAAGCTCCCAAATGTTTCAGAACAGCTATTATTGCATTAGTGTCCTACTGCATGACAAGTGAGAAATAGGAGTATCTGAAGAAAAGGACAGCAGGATTTTCTTCACAATAGCCACAGTAAGAGTGTTTGTGTAATACGTAAGAGATTGAAAAAGAAAATTATGATACCTGCTGGTACTACAAAGGTTGGTGCCTAATACCTGGAAGACATTTATAGTACAAACTCATCCTGGTGGAAAATATTCTCTCTATAAAGCTATTTAAGTCAGTGTTCTCTTGGTAAAGAGGCTCTGTAAAGAGCTAATCACAAATTTGGACTTATCTAACTTTCAGAAAACACTGAATTTTTCCATTCACCATCTTTTATGTTGCCTTGTTCTATATTTTCAATTGGTGTACTGTCATATGATATCCAAAAGCATAGACTGACTACTTGTAGGAACGCAGATACAGAAGCTGTGTTGTTACTGTTTGAGAAAGGCAAATCCTGGAAGGATAAGCTGATTTTTCTTGACCAATGATCTGAATATCGAGTATCCAACAATATTTTACTGAGTTTTATAGGGCCTATCTGCATAGTTCTTTGTAGTTCTCAAAGCTTCATCTGGGAAACCCACTTTATATCTGCAATAACCACACTCCCTCAAAGAAGAAAAAAAATCTAGCCAGGTTTGCAAACACTCACATTATTTAGCATTAGCTTAGCAAATAAAGGTTATGACCTAGTTCATAAAACAACTAGACCAGTAATTCTCAATCAGAGGTCCACACTGGATCCACAGGGGTCTCTGCCACTGGTAGTCTTGAACCGCCACTAGTGCAGTGCTGGGGCTGGGGTCAACAATCAGCTGACCGGAGTCTTGAACTATTATCTCTGTGGAATAGTTTGACAATAGCTGAACATGTTACTTAATACAATCTGGAAACACTCATACTACAAAAATTTGTAACTTTGCTACAATATGATTGCACTTAGCAATACATTTTACTGATTGAATGCACGGATGCTTCTGTTTTAAGTGCAGTTAACACTTTATGGCCATATCCAGACAAATGTGGACATGTGGTATGTGGCACTGCAGACCCATCTGCAGCACCACACACAGCACATAGAGGTGTTCCCCACATTGTTACTTGGCATCATGGGGGGTGTGGTTCTCAATCCCAGGAGATCCAGGAGTAAAGAAAACCCACATTGAAAAAAAGTGGGGTGGTATAGGTGGCACCAGCATGTACTATCCAAAACCAGAATTACCATGGCTGCAGGCCTGGGAGGCCCCAGGACCTCAAGGAAGGCTTCTAGGGCCAGCCCAGTTGCTGACCCCAGGCTCCCCAACCCAACCCAACCCAACCCAACCCAAGGTAACCTGCTGTATGCTAGAACAGTTGTAGCACAGGCTTTTCCCTGGGGACAAGCAGCAGTGGCACAAGGTATGCCACTGCTACTTGTCCCTAGGGGAATTGCATGTTTCCACTCATCTGGATGAGGCCTGTAAGAATAACATGAGACATGGCCCTTAAAGTACATCAATGCTCAAACTATTTATGCCCAATTAAATTAACCTCCCTCTTCCTTCTCCCTCTGCCCCCCAAATAATGGTTCTCCAGGCCTGCTAATATGTGAATGCATTTACAAATGTAGAAGTATCTTCATGGACTTCTTATATTGGCTGCACTGTTCCTGTTGAGGTATGAGGTTGATGTAACATCTATCAAAACATGTACCTATTGGACTGAAAAAAGCTAGGTGTTTCTTTTGTTTTTTTATTTTTTTTCAAAATTATTGAATTCAACTGAATTACTGAATTAAATTTGCCATTTATAAAAGATGGTAGATACTAAGAGCCTACTAGTCATCAATTGAAACAACAAATTTAAAAATTGAAGTTAGAAGGCAAATTAGAGGAAAACTAGCAATTTTCCTGTTTGACTATCGTATTTCATTAGCATGGAGTTTCCGCTAACTTAGAGCTCAACTCAAAAGAAGTTACTGAAACAACCAGAAGCAGTCAATTATTTTTCCTAAAGAAAAATGAATCAGAAGGGGGCAGGCACATCTACATATAATGCTACGTCACCATAGTGATGTGCTATGGCAATATAACTCATTGCAATGGTGATGTAGCTTTGGCGGGCGCAAACTGTGATGCTGATGCTATGTCGCTGTAGTGACAAGCTACCTTGTGTGGCAGGGCAACTTTGGTTGCCTGCCACTTTGTGGGTAGAGATAGGCAGCTACCAGGTGCCTGATGAGGACAGTCATTTTGAACACTAGGCATATTAAAGGCTGCAGTTTGCTGCTGCCAGCCCAGGCACAAACATCACCTGGCTGAGCTGCAGCAGGAACAACCCAGGAGGTAAGGGCAAGAGCTTATGGGGATGGATAGGAGGCTCTGGGTCCTGGGCATGACCTAAAACTGCACCCTGCTGGGAGTGGGTGGTCTGGTGGGGCTCCCAGTGGTGCAGGAGCCCCCAGGAAATACAAGGCCAGTTACCACTCCAGCAAAAGGCATGTCAGGGTGCCTTAATAACCCCAGCTCCCACATCCATGGTGGGTTCAATTGGTTCAGGGGGAACCCAGGCTCATAGGAGTCCTGAGGCAGGGCCCAAGTTGGCAGAGGGACCTGGAGCAGCGGCCAGGCTCTTCATGAAACCTATGGCTGCAGGGACCCTGAGAGGGGGTCAGGCATGGCTATGACTGCCTGAGCCTCACAGGGTGTAATACCCTAGGACAGAGGGCCAGGCAGGGCTACAGCCACCTTAGCTGGATAGGGCAGCAGGCCCCAGTGAAGGGGCAGTGTGCAGAGCCCCAGTGAGGGGTTGGTGTGGCCACGTGAACTCCAAGGGATGGAAGACCCCAGTCTGGAGCCCCAGTGAGGGGGCCGAGGGCTGGGGGCCCAGTATGTGTTTATTTGTTGTATGAAAGGCCTAGTGCAAACCACTGGTGGATGCCACCTGTGAGGCTTGGGCTGTGGTGTAGGGGAGGAGCGGAGTCACAAATAATGCCCCCTGGCATCGGGGTGAGAATGGGCAGCCTCCCACCTAATTAGAACTAATTAAGAAACAACAATGTATGGCAGGTGAGTAAAGTGGGCGGTTAGCCCAGACACAGGTGGGTGGGCCAGCGTGAGGTCCAGTCTCAAGCATGGCCCTGTTGCACCTCGCTATAGTGTGTCACTATGGCAACATAGCTGCTAAAAATAACCATGTGCCACTGGGATGGCACCATAATGGCTGTAACTATGCCTTCATTTAGTACTTCCTACAACAAGCTCTAAGTGATGGCGCAATAACACCTGCTCCATGGGGGGCACGTGCAGATGTGCCCAGGATTGACTTAAAAGAAAAAAAGAAAAAAGAGAAGCTCCAATTTTTCCAAGTTCTTCCTACTGAAGGTTTCAAAACAAAACGATAATAGTTTTGTATTATTCACACAATTTTCAAAAACAGTTCAGAAGTGTTTTGTTAATGCTGTGGTAATAACATATTTTTATTTATAATACTTGTAATTGCACAGGTCATAGCACACTCTTCATATAACTAAATAGATACCTCACTAACATTACTATAGTTCAGATAGACATACCTAAGCTAGTCTTGAAATAGCTGGCTTGAGTATTATAGCAAGATAGCAACATGGAACTCTGTCCTGGCTACAAAAAATCATCTAGAGAAGCTGCGTTGGTCCTTGTAGTCCGCACTGAACCCCATTCGAATGCAGCTATGCTACTAGGAGTGCTACACTGTAGCCATGCCCCAATGTATTTTGGCACTGGAAAGATTACAAGCATATGTTTTCAGTTTACATTACTCCAGTTCAATAGAACTGCATTGCATGTAAAGTTCTGACCTGAAGCACTCTGCTTTTGAAATTGCTTTTAATAGAGCCTTCCTATGCTGTATTTTTGAACTTTGCAGGCAACATGTTGGAAAGAGACATTCCTTTTGATCTTTTGAGTGCTTGACTCTTTCAACATTTGATACCAATTATTGACTTTTTAAGTTCAGCTGTTACACAATGATGTTTGCTACCTAATAACTGACTGATCTTACTAAATTGGATTTTTCTTTTCTTACACCCGCTTTTCAACCTCTTCATTTATTTATATTATTTCCCTTGCTGTTTCCTTTAACATTTAATAATCTACACAAAGAATGTATGGCATTTCTGAACATTTTGAATTGACTGCTGTTATAACCTAGAAGCCCTTAACTTGGCTACGAAGCTAACAAGTAACATGAAAGAAAATAGCTTCTTTTTTACCAGCCAGACCCTTCTGGGACACAAACAGCTGTTCTGTGTACAAGGACTACCAGCCAAAGGCTGACAGTCTTTAATGTAAAGATAGCCATATGCCACTCTCCCAGCTCTCAGTACAAGAAAGAAAAGAAGATAATCAGGCAAAAGGAAAACAAAATATAAAAATTATCATTTAATTTTAATTAGTGCCAAAACCCCCCAGAATTTATAGATACCATGCATGTACTTAAAGCTATTCTGGAGATGATTCGCTAGCACTTGTCTGGTACATTTTGTTATACATTTAATTTAATT
Source organism: Caiman crocodilus (assembly GCA_030014935.1). Classification (NCBI taxonomy): domain Eukaryota; kingdom Metazoa; phylum Chordata; order Crocodylia; family Alligatoridae; genus Caiman; species Caiman crocodilus. The sequence continues at coordinate 122,214,668 of JAGPOW010001296.1, forward strand.
GTAGTTCAAAACAATCAAAAACACCTACAGCACATAACTTTTACGTAACTACCCAGTAATTATCTGTGATCCAAAATTTCCAGTCTCCCCAGTATCAGTGTGTTAATATTAATGTATATGAGGGAAACCACCATACAATTAAACAGAGCTCTGTCAAGATAAAGAGCTAAGGGAGCTTACCCTAGCTGCATTCATGTATATTCAGAGTACATGAAGGGAGAATGTAGGTTGTCATGTAGGCTGCAATTAATATTAACTTCCCAGTTTTAGTTGTTACGCCTTAAGTTTACAGAGTTCCTGTACACAGCATGTCAAGAGATGAAACACTAGAACACTAACCTATTGCCCTGTCAGCTACACTTGTTTAATGGGCTAGAGATGAAATTAATTTCCTTTGAAACAGAAAAACAAAGATCATTAATGAGGATTCCTAGTTTGTAGCAGCATGCTTCTCACTTGATCACTGTGCACAAAGTGAAGTTATCATTTACTCAACTTGGAGGCAAAGGTTCTCTCTGGTATTTTCTGCGATGAGATGAGAAATTCCAGCCTAATGTTTAAGCTCTGATTGGCTACAGACTTCTACTCCATGCCTACATTTGGCAACAAGCACTCTACACAAAACAGGGGGCAAGTCTTCCGTTTTGTAACAGTAACCTGTGAAATAAGTTTACTAGAACTGAGGTCATTGTTATATTCTCGGGTGAGGAGTTAGGGGAGTTGGTACAGTGAGACCTACAGATTTATATGCAGATTTACTTAGTTAAGATTTTTCTTTAAATATCTTAGCCTGTCTTTCACAAACTTCATGATTCAGGCTGGGGAAAAGTCCCATATTTCATTGACTTTCTGCACCAAATTCAGAAAACCTTTGTTTCATTGCTATGCTCACTCTACCATAACTCTAAATTCCCTTGTCAACTCTTCAGAATAAAGCGTGCAACACAATATTTTATCATTCTCCTCAATTCTTCAGAAAAAGTGGTTAATTTATATTTCAGATCAGTGAGTCAAATAGCTGAGCCTTTTATAAAAAGGGATTAAGAAATGTATAACTAACTGTACATCTACAGATAAAAGGCTAATAAGTCTCATGCTTGGTGGATAAGTATTTGACTGCATCTGATCAAGGAAGAATATTGTCCTACCGTCCAGTAGCATAAAATTGGACATAAAATTAGACGGGTACATTATTAGGGCATGGTGAGGTATTGGCATCCTCAGAAACAACAGGTAATAGAGATAGGGCAGCTGATTAGATGGACTAGTAGTTTGATTGAGTACAGCAAGTCTCATTTTTCTCTATTTTGTTTTAAATACTAGGTGACCCTGCAAGCAAATCAGAGTATCCTGCGCTAGGCATCTCATGAGATATTAATTTCCATCTATACAGTGCTGTGCTGCTTAGTAACATGTTTTCACAGTACAGGACAGTAGCTATAATCCTGGATTAGGTGTCCAAATACCATGGGGAACAGCAGGGTATAAGAATATTAAATAACTAAAACAAATACAATAGGTTACACAGAGACTTATACCACTGAAAATCCAAGCTAACACCTGTGAAATCAGTGGAGCAGTTCAGGATTTATACTACTGGAACTGAGACTGGAATCCAGCTCTGTTTCCTCAGTGGCTTCCTACCTTTGTTGTAGAAGTCTAAGATGATTCAAACCCCCCTTTTGTTTCCTGTGCTTTGCTCTATTGAACAATACATAGGAATCTGCTTTAGTTGCATATAAATGCTTTCTGAAACTTCTTGTCATAACTTATTCATCATTATGCAATAACATTGGTTGTATTTATGGGGACACTCAAATTGAGTCATTCCAAACTTTAAACATTATGTTAAAAATCCCTTGGCATTTTAATGACAAGGAAATATGTATGAATTTGGAAGCTTATTTTCCTTTATTTGAATTGTAATGCCATCTGCCAAAACTCTCTCAAAATGTTTCTGTTCTGACAGCATCAGAAAGGAACTTTGCATGAGAAGCAGGCATCTGTTCTTCCCTTAATCTACAAATGACACATTTTGTTTGCATTCACAAGGGCATTTTGCAAATTCAGTGTCCAATTAATATGCCATTTTTTGACAATGACAAAATAATCAGATTCTTAACTAAGTCACATTTCTTTCAATGGTTTTAATTGTATGGAATAAAAATAAAAAGGAGTTAAAAGGTTTAACCATAGTATAATAAATTATCGTTGATTTGTATTCTCTGCTTGTTTTAACTTTCGATAATATTTGCCTGCAGGCAATATGCTTTTTGGATAGAAAAGAGAGACGGCGGTATAAGGGGGAAAAGCAGAGAAAAAACATTAGCGCATAAGACTGGAAAAAGTTCCAGAGGGTCATTCATTACCTGTGTTTGAAGACACACAAGCCTCTGTACCCCACCCTAGGGATCTCAAATGTGTTACATGACATTACACAAACTAATTGATGTGCCAGGACACCCTATCTTATTGTATCATCTTGCCCAAACCCTTAGTTCAGCCTTAAAGAAACACCTCATTACCTTTTTCCCCCCGCAAGGTGCGTGTCTCTACTTTCGTGCCACCCTTAACCAGTCAATATCAATACCTACTAAGGCAATATCTAGTAAAACTGGAGTGCTTTTAGATTACCATTAGCACTCCAACCTTACTAGATATTGCCACTCATTCTCTTCTCCTTGGTATGAGCTAAGTCTAGCCCCAGGACTTCCCCATTCACAGGGATTTGATGTGATTAATGGTTGAATGATGTCATCTTCCTGGGTTTCTCCCATGTCATACATTTTGTCACATATTCTACCATCTTTCTGATGGAGCAAGATGAGGGAAATAGTCTGCAATAATTTTTTAATATTCTGATTTACGACAAAGGGAGCCTGGAAAGCCTATTCACATTCATTGGTAAAGGTCATTTTATTTCCTTTCTGCTTGTTTAAACTGTAAGAGGCATGACAAGTGTGGAAAAGTGAGTAATAAACCTCCTTTACTACCTATAATCCCTCAAAGGGATTACACCACTTTATTAGTTTTTGCAGTCAGATCCTCTAGAATGGCCTGAACTTTCTCTACTTGAATCCTAATAACTTTTTTCGTAATGCATAACCCAGATATCCAGTCTATTTTGGGCCCTTATATATTTACCTTGGTTTACTGATAATCCAGCTTCGTGGATCCTTTGAAGTACTTTCTCTGAATGTTATAGATACTCCTTCCAAAAGGCACAGTAGATAGTCACACCATTTAAGTAAGAAGTGGGTAATTCCTTTAATTAATGCTCATTAACTGATGGAATGGGATAGGATCCTCTGTAGCCAGTTGAATTAATAAAGGCCTACGATTTTAAAATACAGGATGCTCCTTTCCTACAAGTTGATTGATGTTCCAGAATACCCTGTCTTTTTGTACTATTCCTTTCACAGACTTAGTCAGGTCACTCTTAAAGAGATACGCAATACCTTTTTCCCCCTTCAAAGTGCTTATCTTTACTTTCATTTTAAGCTTGACCAGTTCTCCTATTAGAACACCATTAGTACATGTGACATGAACTTGCCATTGACCATCACTCAAATCCAAGTTTTATTCCCTTTTATATATAACTTTCAGCAGGGTGACTGGTGCCTCGAGTCTGGGGGGAGGGGATACAATTTGTGGATAGACCTGGGGACGGGCCAAAAGCCCCATATCCACTTCTATACTTCTGTGCTATAGCTTAGTGCCCCCGCAAGATGCTGCTGGCCTGTGTGACAAAAAAACTTGCCCGCTTTCGGGGGTCAATCTCAATGGGGGCATGTGCCCCCCCCATTCCTCCCTACCAGTCACCTGTGACTTTTAGAAAGCCGTAAGTGCTATAGCTTCCTTGAAACATCTGAATACAAAGGAGTTCTTGCTTGTTGATAAGCAACTTTAAGAATTTGTCAGTATTTTGGATGAGAGAGTGAATAGTGGTCATTATTCCAGGGGATGCTACTGGCAGAATTTCCCTCAAACAATTCAAAGTGAGAGACAAGGCCGAGTTCCCACAGCATCAGAGCACTTCCTGGGAAACCCTATCGACAGAGGCTAACAACACAGCCATGCACATAGGCAGCCATAGCACGGGGGCTATGAGGACTTCTCACTACTCCTATTCCACTGGTATGATCATATGGCTATGGTGGCAGTGGCTTTTTTCTACCCCTCCCCCCACGTTGGTACCTGAGGTGCCTACCTTGGTCACCTCACTCTAGTTATTCTACTGCAGGGGCAGGCAATTATTTCAGGCAGAGGGCCACTTATCCAGTTTTGGCAGGCTTTTGAGGGCTACATGGGTAGCACCAACCCTTGACAGGTATCCCACCCACTGGTCACCATCTTGGGACGAATGTCCCAATGTCTTTGGTCCCAAGACGTTGGTCCCATGCCCCAGGGCCAGCACCGGTGGGGCCCAAAGCAGGGCACAGGCTGGCAGGTGTCTGTGGAGCCAAGCTGGCCTACACCAGCAGGGAGAGTGGGGAGCTGGCCTGGCTCCATAGAGCCCCTGCCAGCTGGGAACCTGTGCTCCTGCCACCCTGCTCTGGGCCCCAACAGCACTGGCCCCAGGACATCGGTGCAGGCCCCATGCTCCCACTGGCTCCCACACCTGCTCACTCTCAGTGCCCCACAGCCCTGCGGTACAGGCAGGGGGCAGTGCACAGCCCTGATCCCCTGCTCACCAGCAGGGAAGAAGCTGGTGGTAAGCATGGGGAAAATCGGCCCCTTGCCTGCCCGCCCCATGGCTGGTGCTCCCTGCTGCAGCCATTCACAGGCCACCCGGGGTTGTCCTGAGCAGGCACAGGCAGTGACAGGTAGGCTGTGAACCGCTGCTGCGCAGGGCGCCAGCCAGGGGGCAAGTGAGGGGCCACTTTTCCCCATGCTCAGCACCAGCTTGTAACCTGGCTCCGGTCTCACCCATCAGGGCTGCACACAGAGGAAGCAGCTGTGGCTTCTCCGTATGCCGTGCCGAGCAGTGTTGGTTGCTGCTGCTCACCCAGGGCACACGCTGGGCAGCCCACAGGTGGCAGTGGCAAACACTGCCTGGTGCAGCAAGTGGGGTGGGGGGTGCCGCAGCTGCTGTTGCCATGTGCAGCCCTGATGGGCAAGCCTGGAGCCACATGGGGCCCAGGCTGGCAATGGGGCTGGGTTACAAGTTTGGTGCTGAGTACAGGAGGGAAAAGTGGCCCTTCACCTGCCCCATGGCTAGTGCCTTGAGCTGCAGCCACTCACAGCCCACATAGGGCTGCCTGTGCCTGCCTAGGAGAGCTCTGTGTGGGCTGTGAGTGGCTGCAGCAGGAAGCACTGGCCACGGGACAGGGAAGAGCTGTTTTGCTCCACACCAGGAAGGAGAAGGGAGGGAGCCCAGGGAAAAGTTGAGCTTGCGGGGGGGCAGCCCCTCCCCCACCCCATGTCCTGGACTACCTGCTGCAGATTCTCACAGCTCGTGCAGGGCTGTCCAGAGCAGGCAAAGGCAGCTCCATGTAAGCTATGAGTGACTGCAGTGTGGGGCACTGGCCACGGGGCAGATAAGGGGCCACTTTACCCCCCTGTGCTCAGCTTTTCCCTGGGCCACTTTTCCCTGGGCTCTTTCCCTGCCCGGGGTCCTCCTGTGCCCTTCCCCCCACAGCTTCCCTCTTACCTGCGGTTCCGACACGGGGCAGCCACATGGTCCCAGGCCAGAGGCCCCTGTCATTTTTGACAGGAACCAAGGGCAGAGAAATATTAATTTTCTAATTTTTTTAGGGGCCCTGCAGGCTGGATAGAATGGCTTCATGGGCTGGATCTGGCCCGTGGGCCATATTTTGCTCACCCCTGCTCTACTGCCTACCATTATCCAGAAGTGTAAGGGGTCAAACAGGCAAAGGGGATGTAGATTTTACATCTAGTCTATATGATGGGACCTTTGGCAATCCAGAGCTGCCCACTGATGTACTGGGCTAGGGAGAGACATTATACATAAATTGGTTTAAGTAATCAGAAACTGGCTTGTAACAGAACAGATTTTCAGTGTACACAAACCAATTTGTAAATGGCTGAAACCTGTTTGAGACAAACCTGGTTGAATGTAGTATCAGACTTAACTGATTTGGGTCAAAATAGTTTATGCAATGTCTGTCCCACACCCCTTCCTGTTTTAAGTTAAACTGGAGTCTTTCAGCACCCCTGATGCTTTATAACCCTGGACAGGGCTCTGCTCTCTGCTCCAGCCAGCAGCTTTCTGCTCCAGCTCCTCCTCTCTGCTCCCTGGCTGCAGCTCTAGCGGAGACTGCAGGTACAGCGGTGTCTGCTTGGCTTCCTCCTGCTCTTCCCTCTCCCCATCATCTCTCGTTGCTTCAGCAGGGATCCCCCTCCCCTCTGCTTTACACAGACACCTCTCAGCATTAGCTAGCGTACTGCATGCTGGCTACAGTCCATGCTGTGGGAGACAGGACAAAAGCAGACAGCAGTGGCTGGGAGGTGATGACTGCACTATGGATGAAAAAGGGAGACAAAACATCAATAATTCAGTCTGACAGGGTGCCCAAACGGTAATCTAATGATTGGATGTCCTCCTATTGTAAATCCTTTGTCAACTGGCTCTGAGTTGTCCAGGTCTTCTACATATTCCATCTCTCCTCCTTCACTGTTACTCTTCTCAGCTCTGTCAGGTGCTAAAAAGGAGCATTGGTAGATGCTTAGGACTCTTTGGAGCTAATTAACAGGTAGCTTGTAATGTTCCTCTATTCCTTCCCTGGAAAAAGTTGTTTAAGAAGTGCTTGAACTAATGAGAGAGGCTTTTGTCTTCTTAATAGGCTGATAAACACTGAGATAACGGTGATAAACACTGCATTATCAACTGCTTGCTGGGCTGCTGAGGAGGAGTGGGGAACTCCTCTTTAATCAGAGTGTCCTGCTGTGGCCTGACCATGCCCTGCTCAGCTCAGCAGTGTAGAAAGGAAAGGAAGGATGCTCTAGTGCCCCCTGGCTTCTAGCCTGAGCCACTGCAGGAATGTGCCTGCATTTCCGGAATGAAAATGGAATGTCTATGCACTTTCAAATTGGTTCAAGCTTTGCAGGTTAGACTAACCTGCAAAGATTGAATCAATTTAAGCTCAGGCTTTTTGAATGCTTGTCCCTAGCCCCGCTGTCCAGACTTTTATAAAATCATAGTGTGGGGTTACAGCTTGTGACCATGGGATACAGAAGTAGCGGCATAATTAAATCCCTAGGCTTTAAGAAAGTTCCTTCTTTCAGTATTTCAGTCTGAAATGCTCCATGTAGTCATTCTTCACTTGTCTTTGATCAATAATTAGTTAAGTTTTTGCCAGCTGAACTTAATTTCTTTGAAGAAAATTCTCTATGCTTATAGAATATGTATGATCAGTGCCTAGCTCTGCCTTTTGTCCTAAGTTACCATCAGGATTTGTGGATTTAATCTGGTCCCTCTTTTCTTCTTTGATATGTAATTAGGTACTTGCCTTTCACAGTCTAGCTTCACATCTGGTTCACTGATCTGTTCTCCCAGAGAAAATTATTGTTGTATCGTGGGAAGAAAATAAACCTCCAATCTCCAAATGCATAGAAGTGTACACTATGTTATTTTGAGATGCTTATGTTTTCTACTCTCCACTGATGACAGTGTAAGTCGGCCCAGCCTTGTGAAACTGCCATGTTTGTAAAAGAAAGTTGGCACTGAGTACTTGCAGCAGAGGCCTTCACTGCCATTCCATTCACACAAAGTAAAATTATAAAAATCTCTCTCTCTCTTTCTTCTCTATAGCTGTAGCCCTCGGTAATTTCACAATGCAGCTGGTACAGCAGGAAGAACCCAGGTGTGTAGCAGTAAAGGAACATAAATGGAGAGTGAAGATTTTTTTAAATGTTAATTAATGTTGACTTTCATTTTCCCAGAAGAGGGTTAGGAAAAGACGAAAGAGGTGGCTGGGAGGTGATGACTGCACTATGGATGAAAAAGGGAGACAAAACATCAATAATTCAGTCTGACAGGGTGCCCAAACAGTAATCTAATGATTGGATGTCCTCCTATTGCAAATCCTGTGTCAACTGGTTCTGAGTTGTCCAGGTCTCCTACATATTCCATCTCTCCTCCTTTCACTGTTACTCTTCTCAGCTCTGTCAGGTACTAACAAGGAGCACTGGCAGAATGTAGTTTTGTCAGGTAGTGTCTCTGATCTAAACTCCATCTTTTGTGTGGTTTGTTGTTCATATTTCTGACTTTCAATTAGTACCAGGGTTCTGAAATAAGCCAGGAAAGTGAATAGAGATATCTACTATACATAGCAATCACTAAGGACCTTGTTACATGGTAATTTTGGATAGCTCCTGGTGCTCTTAGCCCCTGGATTGCAGGGGCCTGAAGGCTGGTAGAGTTCCAGCCTGCAAGAGGTTGCAGGGAGCGGGACACAGGGGGCACCACGTGCATGAGTACATGGGCACCATGAGCAGGTGGTAGAGAGCAGCACCCGCAGCTGTCTGCAGGTAAATTTATGGGAGGGGCAGATTGAGGCCCCCACAGTAAAGGAGGGAGTGGGGCAGGGACTAGGCTTGGGTCTGGAACTGCTGCCCAAACAGGGCAGTGCATGGGGGTGGGGTTGGGAGTGGGGTGGGGTGGGGTAGGGAGAGGGCCAGAGCCACGAGCAGCTTGTTCAGGGGGTGGGGGAGTGGCTTCCTGCCACTGCATACACTCCTGGGCCGTGCATGCTTCCCAGGTTTGTGCATAGAGCAGGGGCAGATGTGGGCTGCCTGCTGCAGGCCTGGGGCTCCTTGCCTTGCTGCCCTCCCCCTGGGGCCTCCATGGCAGAGCAGTGTGGAAAGGCTTGGTGCTGCAGCCAGGAGTTCCACATCAGCTGTGCCACCATGGCAAGGTGCTCCCTGCCCACCTGGCACCAGCAGAGGGCACAACTCTATGCTACTGCTGCTGCTGCTTCTGGGCAGGCACGGGATACCTTGCCATGGCAGCATGGCTGGCATGGGGCTCCTATGGGAAGAGCATCAAGGCAGGGAGTCCTGTGCCTGCAGTGAGCAGGCCACATCCATCCTTTCCCCTCCCCTCCCACCATAGGCTCTGCTCAGGCCATGCTGTGGGGTGGAGGTGGGGAATTATGTTCAGCCACCCCAGGGAAAATAAATGTTAGTGTCTATGGCCTGTAAAGTTCATGAGGGATACTTGATTGAAGTATTGAGTAAAGTGCTACTATCACAGCCTTTATGGTCTGCAAATCACATGAAAGGCCCTTTATCAATTTCTAATCCTGTCTGTTCAGACAGCTAGATCTGTCTGCATAAAGGAAAGTATAGGCAGACAATAATCACAATTTACAGTTTCAGTTATCATAGCTCCTAGGTTGATATTCAACACTCTTCTAGGTGTTTGCCTATCTGTGCCACTTGCCTTAACAGATGTGATGGATGTGTTGTCATCCTTTTTCAAGGTCTCATCTTTAAAACCATCAAAAGCAGAAGAATTTTTACTACTTATTTCCAATGGAGAAACTAAAAAAAAAATATCCTCTTTTTCACAAGAGTGGTTGTTCTGACTTAGCTATACTGATGTCTGCCTAACACCTGGTAAAGTATGGCATTTCCATGGGCACCCCACAAAGAAAAGACTTACATCATTCAATAAGCTGATTGCATTGTGACGGGGAATATATTTTGCTTATTGTGAGGCAAAAGAGAGTTGCTTTGTGCTGATTATTATGTTAAATCACTCTAAGGCAGTGTTTCCCAAACTGTAGATAGAATCATAGGAAAATAAGGCTGGAAGGGACCTCACAAAGTCATCTTGTTCAGCCCCCTGTTCAAGGTAGGATCATTCCTGAGCAAACCATCCTAGTCAAGTGTCTGTCTGAACTGCTTATGAACAAGCATGGAGTTTCTGTAACTTCTCTAGGTAGCCTGTTCCAATGCCTGAGCACCCTCATAGTCAGAAAGTTCCTCCTAATATCCAGCCTAAATTTCCTCCAATGCAGCTTGAGGCCATTGCTACTATTCCTGTCCCCTACAGCCCCCCAAAAAGTCTATCTCCATCCTCTCTATAATCACCCTTCAGGTATTTAAAAACTGCTATCAAATACTCACTTAGTTTTCTCTTGTGCAGGCTAAATAACCCTAGTTTTTTCAGCCTTCTTCATAAGTCTTGCCTCCAAGGACCTTAATCATTCTTGATGCCCTGTGCTGGATTCTTTCCAAACTGCCCACGTGCTTCTTGAAGTGTGGAGCCCAAAACTGGACACAGCACTCTAGCTGAGGCCTCACCAATACAAAATAGAGAGGAAGAATCACTTCCTTTGATCTGCAAGTGACACTTTTAGTAATACAACCCAGTATACTGCTGGGTTTTTTTGCAACAAGAGCACGCTGTTGGCTCACATTCAATTTAGAGTCCAGTGTAATCCCGAAGTCATTCTCAGCAGTACTGCAACCAAGCCAGTCAATTCCCCAGTCTGTATTTGTGCATGCTGTTATTCTACCTGAAATGCAGTACTTTGCACTTGTCCTTGATGGATTGCATCTAACTGATTGCAGACAATTTCTTTATCCAGGTCATTTTAGATTCTATCCTTACCATCTGGAACGTCCACAATTCCACCCAACTTCGTGTCATCTGCAAATTTGCTAAGCGTGCACTTGATCCCTTCATCCAAATCATTAATGAAGACGTTAAGCAATACCAGGGGAGAAGGGGGTACATGCTAGGAGAGAAAAGCAAATGAGCAGTAAACCATAAAAACTAGTTTGAACAGGAAACTGTGGAACAAGAAATCATTTATAAATTGGCTGTGGTAAGTATGGTTTAAATGGGGACCATGGATTCTTGGCTCATTACCTGGATTAGCCTTTGCGACCCCCTTTGTTCCTATGGGTTTATTGCTCATTTACTTTTCTCCCTGCACTGCACCCTCCCCATCTCTTTCTCCCCTCTCCTTCCTTGTCTTTTGCATTCTAATTTCTCTCTCCTTATTATACTTTACTTTTTGCATGTTCTTTCACAGCATCTGATGAAGTGAATTTGGGTTCATGGAAGCTTGTGATCATATATTATTAAGTTAGTCTATAATGTGCATATCTACCTTACCTGACTGTTAGTAATGACGCCAAATACACCTTTCTAGAGAAAGGAGTAGTCTCTATACCCTGTGGTTCTCAACCTGTTTAGTCTCAAGGCCACCTCCATATTTTTTCTGAATTTTGTGGCACCCAAGTAAAAATCATGAAGCTGCGTATAAAAACATCACATGTGCTTAGAGCAGTGATTTCCAAAGGGTGAGAATCCTCCAGTGTGCAGAGGTCAATGCTCTCCTCTTCCATCTGGTACCCTAATTATGGAGAATCTGTAAGCTTCTTACTTCTAAATACAGAAAAGGTATGGAGGGGACCTTGAGGCTAAAAAATCTGAGAATTAGTGATTTAGCTGGTGTTACTTTAGGGTAGCAGGGACAGGACCTCACCCTGTTGTTCCCTGCTCCCTCCACTGCCTGACCCTTCAGACTTCTGGTCTCCAACTCAGGAGATGAGGGCAGGCCCTGCTGTTGAGGCTGCTTCTGCAGGGTCTTACACGCCAGCAGCCACCTCCATGGTCTCTTCTGCTGTCCCTGGGAGCGTGGGAGGAGTGGAAGGAATGAGCCAGACTGAAATCACAGCTCTATTTGTGCATCTACCCACATACCAGCTTGAAGCAGTGTGTGCTGCTGGGAGCATATGGGTGGGAGGGACTGGTGTAGGGGTTGCCTGGGGGTGCGGAAAGTTTGCAGCAATGTCAGTTGTCCCCAGAAAAGCAGCAGCAGGCATTGCTGGAATAGCTGGGGCAGGGTACCAGATAGAACAGGAGAGCATTGACCTCTGCACACTGGAGGATTCTCATGGCACGCCCTTTGGAAATCACTACTCTAAGGACATGTGATGTTTTTATGCCCAGCTAATCTGCCTTTGCTTTCATCGATGTAAATGTAGAACAGACAAAAAGTATAGGTTTATACTGCTGTAAGTCACTCAGCTCCAGGGTAACAGTTACCCTAAGTGCAGTCAGGAACACAGGGGGGAAAGACATCTATTTTTGTTGACTTTGTGCTGCTGTAAAAATGTTTATAGTGGTATAAAGGCCAAGCAAACAGATGTGCATACTCCTTGTCATACCACAAATAGTGGCCACAATGAAGGCAGTATTAATTTGCTCCATTATTTAGTGGTTGACATCTGTTTACTTCATGGCATCAGAACATAGGCAGCCTGGAGCTACCCATATTCTCCAGCTACCCTAGGCAGGTACGCTGGGGCCTTCCAGGACCCAATCCTGCACACTCCAGAAATTCCCATGCAAGATTAGGCCTTTGAAGCCCTAGGACATGGGTGGGGAATTATTTTGGGTGGATGGCTGCTTACTCAGTTTTGGCAAGCTGTCAAGGGCTGCATAGGTAGCCCTGCCCCTTGACAGGTGCCCCGCCCCCTTATTGCCATCTTGTGACTAGAAGTCCTGTAACATTTGCCACCAGAAGTCACTTCTTTCAGCAAGGGTGTTTGCCATCTCAGAACCAGAAAAATATTAAATTATATTCTAAAAAAGGAACATCTAAAACATTTATTAATTTGATTTAAAAAAATATTTTGTCTTGGTTTACCTGTGTTTGTATAGTGTATATAGAGGTGATTGTATATAATAGTTTAAAATGAAGTCTTACTCTTGTATATTGCGGGGGATATAGGTTTGTGGGGGGCTTTGGGTGTGTGGGTATGTAAGGTGTGGGGGAGGGTGTGGGTGTGGATAGGCGTGGGACTGTTGATGTGGGAGCATGTGGGTGTGTATGTGACTATGTGGGGTGTGGGTTGGCATGGGGTTTGTGGAGGATTGTGTGTGGGGTGGAAGGTAGGTGGGGAATGTGAGGGGGTGTAGGTGTGGGGGTCTGCATGTATGGCAGTGCGAGGGGGGGTGTGGGACTCATCCTATGCGTGTGCGCGCATGCGCACGCACACACATGCGCGTGCGCGTGCGCGCACACACGTACCAGTGTGGCCGTGTACTTACTGGTCTGTCAATGCAGTGGGAGTCACATGGTGCTGTAGTAGGGCAGGAGCATGAAGGCAGGGAAACGGCTGGGGGTAGGGTGGGGATGGGCTGCTGCATTCCTGCTGAGGCTCCCCCTGGATCCTACTGCCCCGGCTCCTGTCATCTTTGACAGGTAGCCAGGAGCAGATAAATATTTTCTATATTTTTTAGGGGCCCTGCAGGCTGGATAGAATAGCAGCAGGTTGGATCTGGCCCATTTTTTTGCTCACCCCTGCCACAGGAGCACCTGCTCAGCCTTCCCTGTTTACAGAGACATTACCAGAGTATCTCTGGGGTATGTCTTAGTAAGCAGGAAAAGTAGGGATCTCTGGGGTACACCACCATAAGCAGAGAAAGTTGGGGTTTCCCCTCTTATCAAGACATGTCCTTAGAGATCCTAGGGATATCTCAGTAAGCAGGGGAAGCCAGGAAGGTTCAGGGACTAAAATTCCTAGGGAATTCCTAGGTTGTTCAGGACTGAGCCCCTCAAGCCCCAGAAGAACACACTGGTCATTGTCCAGCAGCATCAACAAGTGGGACAATGGGTGATGTGTGTTTTGCCCAATTAAACAGATCAACTGTGCCTGGACACATCCTGGCATAGCTGATCTGCTTCATTTGGCAGTATATATTTCTAGCTATAGCGACACCAATGTAAGTTCTACAGATATTCCAGTTGTCTATCTGCAGCTCTAGTGAATGCCATCCTGGTATAGCTCAACACATTGTGCTTACTGCAGACACATATCCCATGAGAAGTATGTATTTTGCGTGGACAATGGTGTGACTTATACCGATGTGCAAACCAATGCAAGTTATAGCAGTATGTCTGTGTGATTACAGTGTGCAACCATCTAAACCAGGAATTTTCACACTTGTTAGACTAAAGTCACCTGTTAGAAAATGTTAACTTTTAGTTTTTGCTCATTTTTTACTACAGAGAACTAATAAAGCAATTCTTCTGCTGTAAAAAACTCAGAGACAACAACAGGGCAGGATGCTTTTGAGATTATGGATTCCTATTTGAAATCTCTGGGCTTTTCCTGTAAATCATGTTTGTACACTTAACACTGCTACCATCATTTGATACCCTGTGGCACCCTTAAAAAGATCTCGAGGCATCCTGGTGGAATATCATTGGTCTAGAGCTTAACAAGTCCAAATCCTCTCTTTCAGGGCCTGACACAAAAATGGGACATATACTGAGAATTCAGATTGGAGCACAATTTGGCCTTAATGCTTTCAGTCAAAGCCAGTTGTGCCTAGTTGTCATATCTTACTGACCTCAATCGGCATCTATAAAGCCACTTGAGTTATTTGGGATCTTAGGCTTTTTTTTATTAATGTAAGGTACCATCTTTATTATTAATATTTCAAGATCTTGTTTGAAAAGATGTAAGAAACTCTACAATGAAAAATAAATGAATGTACATCTGTAGACCAAGAAACCATTAAAGTAAACTTTGAATCTCAGTAGTCTCCATTCCTAGAGTCATCCCTCACCATATTGGAGACTGACAACACCTCCAGATTGTTTTTCACCTCTAACAAAAGAAAATAACTTACATAACCCCATTTGTATGCACTGGATGTAAGATGTAAATGATAAAAATAACAAAAACAGACAGCATGGCCATATGCTCTAGTACAGTACAGTGTTATAGTCCATTAACACTCCATCACAATTGCACAAAAAAGGCTGTAAGGATAAATGTTATCTAAAAACATCCTGCTGAAGGAGTGAAGTATGGAGAAACCAATGATTTAAAATAAATATTGCTAAGATAAAAATTTGTTCCTTGCCTCTTTCTTTCAAGATGCCCAGTTCTTCACTTTTGCTGCCCACTTTTATCACTGTTGAAAACCTCTCATGACTTCCTTTCCTATTTTTAGTTATCTTGATGTTATTTTTGACCAGTAGCTCCAGTTATATTTCCTATGTTGTCAAATCTTGCGAGTGTTATTTTCCAAATAGCTTGAGAATCTGTAACTGATTGCCTCAGTTTCTGCAGTGTTATCTAGCCACAACTCCCTTTTCTGTCAGTCTAAAAGCAGGCAGCAGATTCAATCTAGGCTTTCTTTCTTGAGTATAGGTATGACAGTCTTTTGCAATTTCTTCTTCTGTTAAGGCATACAGCACTTCTAATCTAAAGCCTTTTTCTATGACTTGCTTACACTAAATTAGCTGGGTCCTTCTTTCTATTGGGGCTTGTCTACACTTGAACATTTTTTTAATTAAAGTATGTATCTAAAGGGCAGTAGCTACTTCTGAATGGCCCCATAAAAAGACAGGCCATCAATGTCAGTGGCAATTAGACCTGTCACTGGAACAAGATGAAGAAATTTGTCATTCTATCTAGGAAGGATGTTTCTGTTTCAAAAGTGTGTACCAGCACATGACTTTCTCTTTTTCCTTTAGAAAATAAAGAAGGTTCTTATTTGTACATTATGTGGTTCACTGCAGAACTGAAAGGTAGTCAGACTACCTATAGTATACGGGCAACATATCACCATTGCACTATGAATTCTTACCTGCATTGGTAAGTGACCATTGTTTCTTCTTTGTCCCTGTCTGTGTCTCTCTATGTCATATATATATGTATTCTATTCTTGATGTCTCAAAAGCAGTGACCTGAGGTGAGGAAGGTAGAGCTTTGAACAAAGGGACTGTGGTACAACTCTGCCAAAAGAAGCATCTAGATGCTTCAACAATACAGTAGTGTGTATCAATCCTGGGTCATTGCTTTACCGATATCTGAAGTGGAAACACTTCACAAGGAAACTGCCTGGGCCATGATCAAAAGACTTAACTGGAGCTGGGGAATCTAATATAAGATAGATAATTTTTAACACACCTTAATGAAATACACTTGGGTGGTCTTCGGTATAAATTATTTGACTCTGTTTTCTTTCAGCAAATGACATAAACATGAAAGGAGCAAGATAGTTTTGAAGTTTGACTTCCAGCCAGTAGTCAATCTGTAGAAGCAACATCTGTTTGTACAGAGCAGTTCTACTGCCTCAAATTACTAGGTGTAGCATAGGAGCAGGCAATTATTTTGGCTGGAGGGCCACCTCATGAGTTTTGGTGAGCTGTCAAGGGTAGCCTTGCCCCTGACAGGTGTCCCACTCCTGGTCACCATCTTGGTATTGGAAGTCCTGCCCCCTAACCCCTGACGTTTGTCACCATTAGTCCTTGCCCTTACCCCGG
The DNA here is from genome assembly GCA_030014935.1 of Caiman crocodilus. NCBI lineage: Eukaryota > Metazoa > Chordata > Crocodylia > Alligatoridae > Caiman > Caiman crocodilus. The sequence continues at coordinate 122,230,936 of JAGPOW010001296.1, forward strand.
AAGTACTTCTTTTTGGGAAGGGGGTTTGCCATCTTGGAACCAGAAAAAACCCACAAATTATATACTACAAACTCTAACATCCATAATAACATATTTTAATTTTATTTTAAAAAGATGCTTTTGTCCTGATTTGTGTGTGTTTCTGTTATGTATAAAGAGGTGATTGCATAATAGCTCAATATGAAGTCTTACTCTTATATACTGGGAGGGGTGTGGGGGTATGGGTGGGTGGGTGTGCGGTTTGTGGGGGCTGTGAGTGTATGTGGGGTGTGGGAGATGGTGTGGGGGTATATGTACATGTGGATGGGTATAGGGAGCTTGTGGGAGTATGTCTGTGGGGATGTGTGGGTGGGTATGGGGTTTATGGGGGGTGTGTGTGCGTGGGTAGTAGTGAGTGGTGCTCCCCCTAGAGACCTGGGGAAAAGCAGCCTCTCCCCTTCAGCCCTGCCCCATGCTTCCTGAAGCAGCAGTGCAGAGCCCTGGACTGATCTGTGGCTCCTCTGCGCTGCCCCACTGCCATGCAGGGCAGCCCCGAGGCAGCAGTGACAGTGCAGGACAACCCACTGTGGGATCAGCACAGCTGCCCAGGAAGCGCTGGGCAGTGCTGAGGGGGCTGCTTTTCTTCTGTGCCTAGCACACTTTTGCCCTGCCAACACTGTTGCTGCTGCAGCTGTGAGCAGGCAAATATGCAGCTGGCATGGAGTTGTGCATGGGTCTCATTGGTTGCTACAATACTGTTAGTGATAGTGCGGGGGAGTACCTTATCTTATTGGGAGTGCAACAGTTTTGAAGTGATGGTATGCAAAGCATTCCTTTGGACTCATGTGTCATCCTTCCATGAATTAAACAGTGTTAGAATGTCCTGTGGAACTACTAGAGGATGTTATTCTTATATAATAAAGGGTTTAGCCTGTCTGTCTGTCTGTCTGTCTCTCCATAATGTTCTTGAAGCACTCTAACTGGTTAGTGAAACAACCAATCAGAGTGTGGAGCATCACCATGACAGCAGGGACAGAGGGGACAGAGAGTGGGGGTGAGGCCAACAGTGCTGACTTGGCCCCATCGCTCCATCCCTGCTGTCATGGTGGTGCTCCACCACTTCAGGAACAGGGCTGGGGGTGGGTGAGGAGAGATAAGGCCAGTGGCGCTGGAGGTAGTGGCAGCACAGGGTGCTGGCGAAGGGGGATGATGGGGCAAATTCCCCGCTGCTCCTGGGAGGTGGTAATAGGGCATGTGGTGGGTGGCCGTGCTCCATCCCTCTGACTCTCCTCACCCCCTCCCCATCATTCTCCATGGCCAATTTACTAGTGCAGTATATAAAAACCTAACAGGACTTTTTTCCCATAAGGGAAACTAAAGCAAAAGGCACCTACAGTATTTGTCTCTTCCACATGGGGCAAGTTGGAGATAGAATTGTCTTCACACCAAGACTAATATTATTTAAAGTTATTTATAGAAATGATAAAAAGAAACATGTTAAGACTCAGACAATATGTAGCTCTCTGTCTCACAGTCCCAGACAGTGAGAAGAAATAGTGGCAGATGGTACCTCTCTGCATTGGCAATGCGTGGGGGCGGGCATGTGCCTGCACGTGCATCCCCGGAGATTGGCCATGCCCTGAGAGATGCACTGGTAGCACTTTCGGGTTTGCCGCCGGCTCTTCTGGTCAGTGATCGGCTGCTGGGGGAGCCCCCCAGCTCAGTTGGTGATTGGCTGCTGGTGGCCCCCAGAGTCAGGAGGAACCAGTTGTTCATGGCCCTCTGTCACTTAAGTCTTTTGTGTGGGGCAAGAGGACACTCAGGCACATGCAGTGGAAACTGTTGCCAAAAGGCTTCATTCTTGGGCATGTGGAGTGCATGCATACCTAGAGTGAAAAGCACTTGAAGAACCACCATTATTTTTCATATTTTCTTTTTACAAATAGATGAGTGGGTCTAGAGTACCAGGAGGAAAAAAAAGAGTGAGAATAACAGAAAAGAACACTGTCATCCTACTTACACCCCTTCTCTTCATCTCATTTGTTTTCTGTGAAGTTGAACTCCAGTTTTAAAACTCTTGTTTTGACACAGGGGGGTGTAGGCATTCCAAAGAGCAGTCTGCCTAGTGGGTCCATATCTTTTCAAGAGACATATTTATTATTGCTTGCCCACTTTTTATTGTCTAGATCCTGTTTTTCTTCAAAGACTTTTTCAGATGGCAATTTGTTGCACATGAAAACAGAAAATTAGTTGGCTTTTCCACTTTCTGAAAAAATTCTTTTAAGCCTTTAACTGCACAGTCAGTCTCATTCAAATCTAAACTACATGACTGTTAATCAGACTCACATACCCGGTAGGTCCTTTGTAATCATGCAGGTAATATTTTATTGACCTACTTGAGTTCCTGCTCATTAAACACAGTTGTTCTCTCAATGATTAAGAGAAAAATAGATTTAAATCCTAACATGAAACAAAATGAAGGGAGGCGGAATGGTTCATTTAAACTTCACTTTCCCAATTCTGCTTTCAGCTATTCTGAACTATGTAGAAAGCATCACACGATAATCTCAGAGGCACATACATAATGCCCATTGAATGAAAAGGATGAAATGCTATCTTTGCACCTCTGCAACCCCCCAGAGCTTCATGTGCATCTGAGCATATATATGCCTTCATGGAGCTGTTTCACAGCACAGAGACCTAAGCTGGACTGTCCCACTGGCAACCTGTAGGCCACGTGGCCCACAAAGGGTCAAACTGCAGTCACCTGGCTTCTCTCATTCTTCCCCATTGCTCTGACTTCAGAAGGACTGAAGTCTTCATGATCCCTCTGCCTCTGGCTTTCCCTTCCCCATCCCAGGGAGGAAGGGGGTGGTGCAGTGCAGTACAGTCTACCGTGCCGGCGGTTGCCGAGGGTGCCCAAGAGGTATGGTGCAGAAGGGCAGCACACAGTCTTAGGATGAGGTTGGGTGCCCTGGCATATGGTGAAGCATGGTACAGTGGGGAAGGGGTATGCTTGAGATCAAAGAGGTTGCCAGGTGAATGGTGCAGTGTGGGGACATGATTTGTGTGGTCCTGGGAGTCCATGGCACCAAGTAGTGCAGGCCTTGGTAGCACAGCCTGCAGGGTGGGTGGCTCCTGGCTGCTTAAATGTTGGAAAGCCCTGCCCTAAATGAATTCATGTTGAGAAACAGGGTAGTTCTGTACACATGAAACGCCATGCTAACATGGGTAGACTGCTTCCCAAATTTATCTAATTTAGATCTCTCTATACTGCAAAGTACAATGTGGCACGGACATACCCAGAGAGCAGAACTTGTCCAAATGATGCAAAGGAGTTGCCAAAGAACTTGCTGAGACTGTAAGCTCTTCAGAGCAAAGAGCATTTAATTGATACATTGGTCCAGTAACTGGGCTATCATAATCCAATTTAATTATTAAAATAGTGATAATAGAAACAAGCATAACCAAAAGAGGAACATATTCCATGCAAACGAGTGAGAGTTATTCTTGGTATCTGCTAGGCAAACACAGGTGTTGTTATGAATGAGGAGGGAAAGGAAGGAGGAGGAAGGATGTCATAAAGGTTCTTATCTAAGACAGAGAGAAAAGAGCCTGGGCTCTAATGAACAGAAAACCTGTAAACAATTCTATATTCTTATCCTCAGGTGAAGGTAGTAGCAGGTTCACATAGATTTAACTGTGTGAGATTTGTGGCATTTTGTCTTCTTAGCCATGTTGTTAAACATTTTTTGGCTTTTCAGTTTCCTAAGGCAAGCTGCTTTGTTTCTCTTCTGTAAAGCCAAATTCTAGCTGTGCTTACAATGCAGCTCCCATTGACTTCCAAGGGCTCTCATTCCACAGTCTGTGTTTTATCAGTGTGAGCTATCGTTTTTTATAGGAATGGTTCTGTTGTGGTGCTGAGGAGTTTTACATTTGTTCTTTAAATTGCTTGCCAAATGTGATAGGTATGTGTAAGTGAAATCAAACAGTGAATTCTTTCCATGTAGCAGAGTAGTATACTCTGTATATACAAGTTGGCAAACCTGGTTACTGTTCTAACTTCCTCTCCTATAAGACTATTGTTATGTGCATGCAGACTCCAAAAAATGTCTGCAACATATAGATATCTACAATATCTAACACAGTATCATATTAAGAGAGCAATTAGGTGCTGTAGTTTAAAAATGTGCATTTGATTCCTGATATTATGAATAACAGAAGTATGTAACCAGGGCAATACATCTAAAAAGCTAACAGACACCTGTTTTTGAACAGTGAGTGACTGCATAGTTGAAGTTGCTTTGTGGTTTGCACTTATAGCTTGCATTAAAAATTCCTTTGACCTTTGTTCAGTTCTCCTTAAGGTCAAGTAAAACCATGTTTGCTGGTCCTGTAATTCCCCTGTACTGAACTATGACATTTATAGTTGGCAAAACATTGCTTGTGGTGTCCATTTTGTGCTTTCTGAAAGTTTTCTGTAGTAACAACAACCATTATAGTAACTGTATGCAAATACTAAGCGGTGTGTGTGAGGGGTTCAAAGCAGTTAGGTGCATGACACCCAATGGGAGTAAATGGGAGTGAGGTACTTAACTGACAGTTAAGTAGACAGTTTCGAAGGCTGGTGACCTCACCAGCCTTTGAAAAATTTGCACTTTACAAGAACCATATCAAAGATGGCAAGAATGTTGTTGTTGAATTCAGTGGGAGCAGCAACAGGGCCATTCAGTTCTTTCTCTGCGTATGTCATAGTTGTGCTTTACAAGTACAGTATTAAGTCTACCATATTCTCTATGAGACAGACAAATTGTGTATTCATTTACAGAAGTGAAAAATGAAGCCCCAAAAATGTTTTAAAGTCACACAGTAAATCTCTACTAATGCCTGGAACATATTCCAGACTTCCAACTTCTCAGTAAACTAATGTAAGCACTAGACAATACTACGCCCACTCACATTCTTTAAAGAGCCACTCAGAATCCCAACAGTGTTAGTCCTATAGAAAATTATTCAAGAAAGGATTCTGGGCAGGGTTTCAGATATATTAATTATATTTCCATTTTTAAATATTTATTCTATTTTCTAGGATTTTCCATTTAGTAATTTTCTTTGGGATTAGCTATTCAGAGCCTGAGGTTCAACTAAACATGGATTATGAACCAGATAATGCTATTTGCAGTTAATCACATGGTTTATGCTATTGTAGGTCAAGAAATTACTTGGGAACCCATTATGTAACTGTGAGTTGGAATGATACACCCAGTAAGAATACACACTTTACAAGTAAAGGCCCAAAATATGGAACAGGCAGAGTCTAAAGTGGACATCTGGCCCTAGTAAAGCCGAGCAAAGTTTTTTAGCCAAATTCAACTGAAATTTGCCAAATAGATATGCCTGCAATTTTTTTTAGATAGATTTACAAAGATGGTAATGTTTAAATATTGACAAATATTCATCTGAAGTGCTCCAAATCCTGGAGCATTTCAAATTCAGCATACTTCAGCACTCTACAGACATGTGCACATCCTTCCCTCCTCCATTTTGCACTCCTCCAACTCCTGCTTCTCAAACTCTACAAAATAGCTTAAAAACATGGAGAAGCAGTATTTTCCAGCCAGGCCTTGGGGCTATCTGCCTTGCTCTTCTGTCTTCTTTCCCCATGGGTGTCCATGGGAGTGCAGAAATGTAGGATGCCAGAGGAGCACTGCAGGGAATAGAGGTTTCAGGAAGCGCTTCACAAAGATTCCTCTTTTTTCAGGAGTCATTTCTGAAGTGCTTCAGTCATTTTTGAAGTGACCCTTACTGGCTGGAGCGTTTAAAAAAGTATGTCTGTCCAAGGCCTCAGTATTTTAGATGACAGTGCAATGGTTACACCACTCAACCAAACTCTAACCTAAGAGGATTTCAATCACCTCCCAGAAGGGTACTTAGCCACCATTTTGGAATGTAATTTGGATTGTGGGCAGGGGAACTGCACTTTAACCTTGTCCTGTTGATTTCTAGTACTACTATGTATAAATAAGTAGAAGAGATACTTATAGTCTGTCTCTTTCTGGTTTCTCTGACGTGAGGGACTGAAGGAGGCCGATCATAAAATATCTCATAACATGACGGTTAGAACACTACCTGCTCCAAAGAGTGTGGACTTAATTATACCAAATGGAACAGCATCAACGAAGGAGCTTGACAGACCCTATGAGAGTCTATAGCATGGTGACATGGGTGCAAAACCTGCCAGGTAGGGCGAGGACTTGAACCTAGGTTTTGGACAGCACATGTGAGCACTCTAATCCCTAAGCTTTGAGATAAAAGGATACTATCTTCTTCCCCTCCAGATATTTGTGAATTTTCCATCCCTTTTAATTTTGGGGGACATGTGAGAACATAAACATTTCAGGTTGAATGAAGGATTTCATACGACACAAAATAAATTGTCTTAGTAAGAAAAAAAAATATTTCAAACATGTAAGTCAAGCTGAGCAATTTTTTAAGAAGTTTGGCTGCTGAACCAAGAAAACAACAAAAAATAAATTATTTCTCAAATAAAAACCTCCATAGAGCACTGTGGTAGAGTAGTTAGGTTGTCATCTTATGGCTCCACAAGTATGAGTCTGCTTTGGTCTTGTACTAAAAGCTGCCTCAGTCAACTTGATAGTATATGGGCAGTCACATAGGGCACCTATGTACAAGTGCAGAGTCTGCCCTGATATACTGTAAGTACAGCACATCAGAGCATACTCAATTAATCAAGTCTGCTTGAGCACAGTAATTACCATGCTTTGTGTATCAGCATCCCTGCACTTCAAAAGGGCAGCAGGGGCGCTTTACCTAAAGCTCATCGAATGAGATCTAGATAAAGCCCCCTGCCTCCATTTCGATACACAAGACACGCTGAGTGCTTTAATTAGAGCAGTTCTCATAGTCATGCTAATTAAAGCACCCACCTGCCCTCCCCGAGCACACGTATAGATGCCCATAGAAGAGGGGTGGCCCCTGCCACAGAATCATGCTGTAGGGTATTAGATTATTTTCCCGAGGTAGTAGGAGACTCAAGTTCCAGGCAGTAAAGTGCTTTAACCATTAGGCAAGAGGCTAGACATTTATGCAAAAAGCAAAACTGAATTTAGTTTACAGTGCAGCAGGATGTGAATGGTGCATTTTGAAATAGATTAAAATGATGAGTATTCTTTAGGAGGGAATAGCCTAAATTACTTACTCACTTTTTTGGCTCAGGTGAGAAATTAAGTTTGCCTAATCTTTGTCATTTTGGGTGAATATTCTAATAAAAAAGCCGTCTGTCAGAAAGGTCTGTGGAAATGGTTAGTTTATGAAACACTAATCAATATGTGTGCAAGGTAATTAGAAATCTCAGGGAGATTTTTTTAAGCAAAGGCCTGTTCCCAAAAGTTATATTATTTCAATGTAATGGGAAATTAATCTGAATTTTTGGAAAAAAAAAGTATTCTCATAACAAATACTAATCAGCAATTGATACACCATGAAATATTTTTAAAGATTTTGGTGGAATATTTTTGAATAATTAACAATTCTAAAAAGTAAAGACTCTTGGTACTCATTCTGCACATTGAAAAACAGTAAATACATTTATTTTCTAAAATATTTGTCTAGCTTTAGTTGAGCTATACACCTGCAGATTCTACTACAATACTTATTCAGCTTCAGTCACTATACATAATCTGTAATTAAAACAGGGTCATTTCATTTGCACCAAATTTTATTTGTTCAAAAGGAAAAGTTAAAGCAAAGTGTGAAAGCAAAAAGCTACCACTAATTTTTCTCACTGTGAAATATCTAAGTGGCAAGAGCCCCAGCTCCCAAGTTAACTCCTTCTGTCATGCAGACATCTGAAAATTTCACAATCACACATACAAACAAGTGCTCCAAAAAGGAAGATTTTGGTCCAGTGTATTTTCCTATCTTGAATTTGAAACAATAAACAAATAGCAGAGCTAACTGCTGCTGATGTCCTCATGTTTCTAGCAAGCTTTAAGCAGGGGTGGGGGTGGGGGTGGAAAAGGTGATGGAGAGAAGGTAGTGGGGTTCAAGGCTCCAGCTGTGGGGAGTGGGGGTAGGAGCCCCCTGTTGGCTTCCCCCAGCTCCCTGTGGAAGATGACACCGCTGTAGGCACATCCAGAAGCCCGGGGCTTAACACAGCCAAGAGTCCCTCTTGCACCCCTGCAGCCACTTCTTTCATTCCCAACTTCAGTGTTTAATTTGGAACAAAAATTGGTGGTGGTGGCAGCAGGAGGGGTTCATAAAGGAGTTCATACACTGGCAGCTGCCACATTAATCCTGTAGCTGCTGATCATGCCAACACCTCCCCCACTTCAGTAGTGGCAATTCCCTGCAGGCCAGGGCACAAACCTCTGGCTTTAAGTCTCTTCCTACTGTTTTGCATTTTTCTCTCCCTACTCCTCTCTGACACTTTGTAGCAATAAAATAACATTCTAAGATCCCAGTAAAATAAAGGTAATAATTCACACTTTATCACTTAAAATAAAACATTGACTTACACGTAAACCTTCTATTTAAATGACAGTGTATTTACTGCAGTTACACAACGGTGTTTGACTCGGGATAAAAATCAGTGTATGTGCTTAATAAAAACATTGTAAATCTCAATACAGGTGCTGAGCACCTGTCACAAACTATTACACATTAATATCTACCACTACTGTGCAAGATCAATGCCTCTATGACAAACCCTTTGGTTACAACTTTATCTGTTATTCTTAACCATGCACATCAAGGCTAGGTACCGACATTACACATAACCTGCACTAAATGACAGGAATTCTAACCAAACTCAGACCCGTATAGGAGTTTGGGGTGCACAGCCCAGGCTAAAAAAGGTGGAAGCTGGTTTAAGATACTCATGGATTGATATGCACTTAAACTTATTTGAATTAGGTTAGTTTGGACCACTGAACTTCTGTACCAAATCTCCTATTGAATCAAGCTAGTCCACTGTCTGCCAGCATCCCAGCCTGCTTAGTGGATCCCTCCCCTCACAGGGAAGCACATGGGAACTTGGCTTGCACCTGGCTGCTCTGGTCAAGCACCCAGCCAGCCTTGCTCCCAGGCCCTCGCAGAGTGGAGTCAGCACAGTAGGGAATGCCACTCGGAGGTGGGGAGGGAGGGATAGGCGTGCTTGCCTATCCCTTGCAGCCTGCTTGTGCTCTTTGGATCTGCGCCTGCTTGTGGAAGGCATGGGAGTCCCTGGGTGGGTGTGCAGGAGTCCCCCTGGGACCCCCATGCCCATATGAGTGGACACAAACCAAGGAAGCAGACCACGTTGCTGCCTCCACTGCTTGCCTGCAGCTGCCGTGCCAGTGCCTGGCAGAGGACCGGCAGGGGGAGGCGGGCACGTGCCCGGCAGCCAATCAGGGGCAGCCCAGCCACTGGGCTTAGCTCAGCAGAGCATGAGCGCCCCCAACCTGCTGGCCTCAGCCAGTGGAGGCAGCCTGCATGCACACTCCCTCCACCAAAGAGCAAACTTGTACTCTGCTCACCACTGCACTAACCTAGTCTGCTTAGAGAAAATTGCATAAGGTAGTTTGAATCTGCCTTGGGTTTTTTGAATGTCTGTACATAGCTCAAGTGCCAGTATCAAACACCTGTTACCATGGCAAGTTGTCCTACGAAATGTTTGTCAATAACCCCTTGGCGAATACGTTCATGAAAAGTATTTGTCATAATACACTGACATTTCCCTTGAAGTAACTGACAAAACAGCAAACAGACAAGTTAAAACAACAATGATTTCGGACAAGGAGGTGTGACCCTACAAAATCATGGCGATAATATTACCTTAAATCCAAGATTTTCTTTTAAAGGGCTCTTGAAATACTAACTATGAGGACCTCTTAATTATAGTCTAAAACACAAAAAAAATGGTAATCATATAAAACCTGTAAGTCAAGATGTTCAAAGCTGGGTGTCTAAAGTCAGACTTCTAAATCTGAACCAGACTACGTTTCCAGTGTTGAACAGCCTCATTTCCCATTGACTTTAATGGTAGAAGAGATAGGACTTTAAAAGCATGAAGTAAATATATGTATCGCTGTTTCACCATAGATGTGTAAGGCCAACCTTCAACAGCATGGGGAAGGGCATAAGATAAGGTAGCAGCTGATTTATGGGGTCTGTACACTTAATTATTTTTTCTTACAGTTTCTGAAACCTACAAGTGTGACTGGCTTTCCAGTGGAGATCCATGATTTCTTAAGAAATGCAATGCAGGGCTAGAGCAGAGGAAAGGTGACATTATTACAAGTCCTGGGAAAGGACATAAGCTAAGCAGTCCAGGTTTATATTACAAGAACTGTAGCTGTGGGGTTCTCTTCCATGATTTTGTGATGTCTGTGTTATATATTACATTCCAGATGCCACCATGATCCTGATTGTGATTATGAAGGTACTAGCAGCAGCTGTTTTTTTGTGCCTCCCCAAGTCAGCACTCTGGGCAGTTGCCCTGTTTGTCCTGCCCTAGTTAGGCCATTAATTTTTTTACTGGAAGCATAGACATAAAAACAGTCTATAACTGCAGTCATAGATTAGGCCTTGATATTAATTTAAGCAAAAAAATCACGCTGGTAAACAGTTTTAAAAGAACTCTGCAAAACAGGGGATTGCAATGGAACATGACAGTCACATACTATATATCATTATCTTTTTACCAATGACATTCATTTTTCCTCTCCTTTCCAGCATAAGAACAAAAGAAGAAGGAATTGCTCTAAATATAACCACTTGTTAGGGCTCTGCCTATGACATTTCTGTAGTTATAAATGGGCATAAGTTTATAATCAGATAATACATGTAAGGAAAGTGGACCACTTATGTTTGACAAGTCAAGGAAAAAAGCCATGTAAAAATAGCATTTCATTCTATGTCAGGATACTCAGCTGATTTTCTCTGTTAAGGGAACCTGCACTGGAAAAGATCCTTGATCAGAGTAGCTTAAAATCATGTTAATATCATTGTTTACAGACATCTCTGATATAAGAGCCTACAGCAGGGCAATCAGAAAATGAATACATCCTGCTCACCTAGCTGAAGAAAGGCAAATACATTTATGTTTTGCTTCTAGATGTGCAACCCTAAATACCATAGCTTCATGAGTACAGTTCACAATCCCTGGCAATGTGGATTTTATTCCTGAGTGGTGAAGCTAGGTTAAAAGAACACTGTTAAAGTTGCAAATTCAAATCAAGCTGCAGAACCTTCAGAAAATGAAGAACACACAGAGGCATCACTCAGGTATAAAATCCACATTGCCAGGGCAGCATTTAATTGCTTTAATCATGATGCTTTCTCTTGTTTTCTCTGCAATTCCTTGCCACGTTCATTATAAACCAGTTACAATTAGCAGGAATGACATCTGCAAGATCCTGTCGAAAACTGGCTGTCCACAAAAGGTGCTCTCCTCTTCAAAGAGTTCCATGAAGGAAACCATCCAGTATGAAAATGAAACATCATCTGAGTATCATTGATACTGGCACGGAGCAAGGCTGTGTTTTAGTGCCTACTGGCATCTTCTCTATCGTTCTTAAGTATGCTTTTGGAGACAATCAATCTGGCATGCTAATTGAATCGAAGACAGACAGCAGCTTGTTCAACATCAGATGATTTCAGAGCAAAAGGCATGTCACCCTGCTCGCTGTTCAGGATCTGCTCTTTGCAGATGATGTTGCATTCGTCTCTAACTCACCTGATGAATTGCAGATCATGATGAATAAGTTCTCTCATGCATGCATCAAATTTGGCATGGCAATCAAGAAAACAGTTGTCATGTCACAGGGCACCAACATCCCACCCAAAATCTATGTTAATAATGAAGCTCTGGACATCGTAGACCACTTCTGCTATCTTGGCTCAAGTCTTACCAGCTCACTTAGCCTTGATAGAGAACTTGGCGCAAGAATTGGCAAACCCTCTCTTACCTTTGGTAAATTTGCCTTATGTGTCTAGAACAACAAGCTGCTAACCCTGAACACAAAAGTGTCTGTCAATCAGGCACAGCTTTCACCTTTGCTGTCTCAGAAAAGTCCTTGGAGTCACTTGGTACCAACGGATTATCAACAATGAGATCTTTGAGAGGACTGGCCTATAGTCTACGCAGATCACACTGGATATTTGGAGACTTTGCTGGCTGGGACACATGGAGCACCTGCCTCAAGTTAGTTTGCTGAAGGCTGTGCTCTATGGCCAACTCAGGAATTGTCCACAATGTAGAACAGGGGTATCCAACTGTTTTGAATGTAGGGCCGGATCATGAACTCTTTATCACCCAGTGGGCTAGCAAGCCATATTCAAACACCCTCTGTCCTGGGCCAGAGAGACCCTGCCTGTGTAGCCCTACTGCATCTGCCAGTTACTGCAAGGTTCCTGGTAGCTGCTGGTGGGCAGGGGCAGGAGGGACCCATTCTGCATCTGGCCAGCTACTGCCCCAGAGACAGAAAGGGAGAAATAAATAGCTCCACTTCTCCATCCTCTGAGCAGCACAGCTCCACGAGCCAGTGTTGCACTGCAGCCCCTCACCCACCCACCCGCACGGCCCCACTCACCATGGGGCCCAGTCACCTGTGCATGCAGCCCCGGTGGCCTCAGTGCTGCGAGCCCAGAGCGTGGGGTCCAGCACCTGTTCCCACCACCCTTGCCCCACAGAGGTCATGCCAGGACCCTGCCTGCCGAGGCCCTCTGTGCTGGCTTCCCACATGCTGCTGGGGAAAGGAGGAGGAGGCTGGCCAGGTTGGCTTCAGCCAGCAGAAGCAGCGGCAGAGCCATGTGCCGCTTGGGACTCACCAGTGTAGGCAGGGGGAAAATGCAGCTGAGCCCTTGCTGCTCTGGCTGGGCTTGTCCCGTCCTGTCCTGAGCAGCACACGGCTCTGCCGCTGCTTCTGCTGGCCGGTGCAGACCCGGCCGGGCTCCTCCTATCCCCAACAGCTTGTAGGAAGCCAGCTTTAGCTGCATGCTGCTCCAGATGGGACGGACCCAGCCAGGTCAGCACCGGCCAGGAAAAGCGGTATGCAGCTTTTCCACGCACAGATAGTTGGCCACCCTTGAGCTAGGCCAAGGTTTTATTCTACCTGTAGGTGTCTAGGACATTAGAACACCAGGAAACAGCACCACTGGTCATTTCTTCATCTTAATTTTTCTTCAGTAAGCTCATGGCGCACACAGACACAACATACTCATGGAAACAAAAACTCCCTGTAATAGAATCCCACTACTTTTCCTACCAGCCAGAAGGGAACAGAGAGATCGAAGCTGTTATTTAAATTTTTCTTTTTAATTACTTGGGAGGCCACTCAGATACTACAGTGAGGGGGCTGATACAAACAGAGAGACAGAAAATAATACTGAAGCGAGCTTTTGTGAATAAAAACATGCTGGGAAGGGAATTTTAAAACTTTAAAATCCCTTTTTGAATGGTTAATTAAGAGCAGATACTATTTAATAGAACTTCAGATTAATCTTGTTTGTCCTATTTTTAATTTCCTTCTTATTTCACTGTGAGTTTTTTGCCTTGAAGCCTGAGAGTAGTGAACTAAAACTCTCAAATGTTTAACTAAATATTAGTGTATTTTTTAATTTAAAGGTAAATAGAAGGATAAATACTAAAATTCTCCTGCAACTGTGTTTGGAGATATTTTGTATCCAGGGCTGGAAGAAACTGAAGATGGAAATCTGGACTTGAAAGTGGCACAAAGCATCTGTCAGTAAGGCCAGCTCATAACAGCTATTTGAATTCACAAGGGGAGAGTTTGAATGTAATACAAGAAAAGCAAGGGCAGATGTCTCCAAAAGAGAGAAAAAGAAATATTTACAGAATAAACATACAGAAGGTTTCCTTTAGAGGACCAGGCTATTGATGTTATGGTTAAATAAAAACAAAGCAAAACAAAACCCCTTCTGATTAACTAATTGATCATTGGAATCTTTTAGTGCTTATATGCCTCAAGCCAGAGGTCAAAAAATAAGTGCACTGGAGATTTAAAAGTTGAATTGGAGGACAAGCTATAACTTGCATGAAAATATACTGGGACAAGGGACAGAGAGAGTGACCCCCCCCAAAAAAGCCAAAAAACAAAAAAAGAAAAACAACTTGCCCCTCTGATTCATCTTGATATTGATCCCAAACTCTGCGGCACTAAAAATAGACAGCAATAATTAACGTGCAGCTTTCATCAAGCCACCTGCATTAGTGCAAGTTAATCCTGCTGGGGTTCCAGATACTATGTTTTTGAAGCTTGAGGTTCAAAGCTCTTTCAGAAATGATCAGCAGTGCCAGAGGAAGTGGTGCAGGAGCAAGGGTTAAGGGACTGAATGTGTGGCTGTCAAAGCATTCTCAGCCAGCAGAAAAGGCAATTACTGTATGTATATATAGGCAGCGACAGGACGGGAAATTAATCAGGTTGATCACTATTAAAATCTATTCTAAAATTACCTAATGGGTTTTAAATAGTTTTAAAACATCACATTACTATGAAGTAGCCGAAACAGGTAAATATAAAGAAAGAACTGTTGGTAGAATAATCGCTCCTCAGAGATTCCAACTGATAATTACATGAGACATCCAAATAATAAGGTTTTGCTCATTCTGTTATCTAAGGTCTACATAAGGTAATGTGACCTATGAATAGGAAGGCTGAGTTAGTAAAAACATTCTTAAACAGCGTAAAGCAACAAGCAGCTAGTAATACAAATATAACTACCACGTTTTTTTTTTAAATAGCCCCAGGTGCTAATTGTTTCATGTTTGGTATCATTCCAACTTCTTTTCTCATAAGCCTAAAACATGAATTTGCTTCAAGACTGATTCTGCAGTTGGCTTATCTAATCACATTTTATTCTTGATCTGGGATACTTATTTCCTAGTGTTGAAAACATTGCACATATTTACTTCTTAGTGCTGAAAACATTGCACGTATTTATAGCAGTGCAGTTCCTACTGGCTCTATTGATGGTCATGTGCCCAAGTTAAACATAGTGTAAAATTACTGTGCCTGGAAGTGGTACCCTCAAGTATGCTATGCTGTTCTCTATGGACTGCAGTCTATATTAGAAACAGTAAAGTTGTATCTAGGTGTTGCCTTGGGCAGGCTAATTAGCCCTAATGAGTTCCAGGGCCCGTTAGCTTGCTTGCTGTGCTAATTACCTTTCATGTCTCCATGCAGCATTGCATGGACTAGTTATATGCCCAGTTTTGAAGGCAGCCCAATGCAGCATCGAGGGTACTGCTGCACACGGCCAGTGGAGCAGCAGGAGGGCTGTGGGTGGTGCGGTGTTTGAATCAATGGCTGGAGGCATGCTCCCCTTGCCTGCTGCTGCTGTGGACAGAACAGGCAACCACACACACACATACATACACACACACACACTGATGGGGGCATGGCTCCCCCAAATTCCTGGGGGGACACCTGTTCATGTCTGATGGCACACCGTTTGGGAAATACTGTCCTAGTGAATATATTTGCAAGTACATTAGACAGGGTTAAAAAAGGAGATTAATCCCATTGTGCTTCATGGCGGAAACTAACCATAAAAGGATAAAGATTAAGATGAATTTTTTTCTATTTTTGCAAAACTTTTTCTATGGGAAGGTTAATTATCATCACTGTGTTTTGGGCATTTTCCTTAAGAAAAACAATTTGTATATTCTTATACAATATACTATATATATATACCTATACTATATATTTTGTATATTCCTATTTAAAATGATATATTACCTTAAAAACACCAAATTTCAGCTTGAAAATGTTATATTGACTGTTTCAGAATAACTAGGGTGATTATATGTCCCAGTTTAGCCGGGCAGACAGTCTCGGCCTCCTGGTGTGAATTAAAATGAGCATCCTGGAAATGTAGGGGTGAGGGGCGTAGAGAGGCAGGGCAGTGTGGAGTGGCACAATGTGCCAGGCACCGCTGCCTGGTGCACCACACCACCTCACCCCTGCCTCTGCCTGCTGCAGCACTACTGACTAGGGAGAGTAAGGGGATGGGGACAGTGTCCCAGATAGCCCAGATTTCCTTAGGGTCAGTTTAAGAATAACAATTAAGACTGCTATCATAGAAAAATTATTAAAGAAAACAATATTTCTTGATTTTCAATGTGTTTACTTAATTCACTGTTGTATATTGTCAGTTCTGCTGTTTTGTTAGTGGTGTGTTACCTCTGTGCTCTGCAAGAGGATTTTACCTCTAACTGCTGTTTAACAATAATAGCAGTAGGAAAGTTTAAGATGGAGTTAAAAAGGCAGCAGATAAGTGTATGCAGAGAAAGAAAGGGAAATTAGAATATGTGGGCCTGAATATACTTGGTGTATTGTTTTTGGGCTAATCCATGTGATTTTCTAAAGCATCACTGGGTAATAGTTATTCATTTTTAAAAGGACTTAAAAAGTCAGGACATTATAGATAAAAGAGTGCTGCTTCAGACTTTTTTTCATTTTCTGAATTTAAAAAATTAAGCTGACTATGTTCCTTTTAAAGTTAGTAAGCTTCCCATCCAATTACTGACCTGACTGCACCCTACTTAGCTAAGACAATCTGTTGCAATCGCAAACTTCTTAGCTACAGAAACATTATTGTATAGTCTGAAACAATTTCAGATATTCAGGTTTATATATTTCATCAAATGAAGCATAGCAGGTTGCACTGTAGGGCCTTGTGCAAGCACAGGGGAGGGCATTGACTAGTCAAAACTTGGCTTTGATAATTATGTTCTATCACATCAAACTTTTGCAGTTTTCAAGGGACATGGTATTTTATTTCACTTCCTGTCCTAAAATGTTTTAGCAACACTATATTCATTGACAGCTTTCACACACTACCCCAGAAGCATCACACTGATAGCATCACAGATTTGGCAATTTCTTTGTGAAAGGAGTTTAAAAGAAATATACATCCCAATTATAACCAAGCTGTAATATGAACTTATCTCTTCTTTCAATATAGTAAATATATGTAGGGTACTAAGATCCTTGACCAAAGGATTCTACACAAGATGTTTACTGAGGAGTTGCCTAATTAGATTTGCAGTATAATGTGAGCTTCTACACGTGCAGTGCTATTAGGATGGAGTAAACTAATGAACTCTACCATAGGATAATATTGCCAGACAAAAGTACTATCCTAAAGCAGAGTTTATTCTTTTACAGTGCATGTGTAGATGCTGACAGGGCTGACTGGGGCACAAGGGTGCTGGCTAGCCCTGCACTGAAGCACCCTTGTGCCCCAGCCAGCCCGTCTGCATCATGTTGAGCCAGATTGGAGCCCTGAAGCCCCCTGCCAGCTGGGGTTGTGCTGCCCTGGCTATATAGTCCTGGAAGCATGTGCACACAGCGTGTCCAGGAGCATGAACTGCACTGGAGCTTATTCAGGCATGCTAATTTTACATGTAGATGTGTCCATTAAAACACAAAATAATATTAATAAAGAATCACCTATCAGTTTCTTTGAAAGCCATGTTTCTTATTATCAAGGGCTAAATTTATAAAACACTTACATTAAGAAACTAATGAGAAGACCTCATTCACTCTTGTTTTCTACTATAAAGCTGGAATGCAAAGATCTAAAAAGTGTGCTTTCAATGGCAAAAACTAAGTATTCAATAAGCTCCAGCACTAGTGGTGTTTATATTTTTGAAGTGGGTTTCTTCATGGCCATACTCTGAAGGCTCTCTGATGTTATTCTAGTTTTCTCTCAGGCAGTTTAATTTCTAAGTTAACTTTGGTTATGGAAATGAGTATGCTGAGACTCATTAGGGAGAAACATCACAGTTTCGAAACCTTAATAAACCCCCATATAAAGGTTAAAAAGAGCATCAAATTTGGAAGAGAGGTAGGTTTCCTTTGAAAAAATACACATTGATATTATACACAAACCGTAATATGAAATGATAGGATCAAAATTGATCTTGAATGCTTTCCTTTGACTCACACTAAGATTTTTTTAGGTCTCATTTAACTAAACAGCTGACCTACAATATAAAATTGTGTGAGCTCAATTTATTATGTTAGATCGCTCTATGGAACTTGACTGAAAAATTCAGAGACAACTGCTAAAATTATTAAGTGCAGCCCAGGTACACCCGGGGGTGTGCCCTGTCCTCCGACAACAGCGGTGGTGGTCAGGCAGTTGCTACTAGAGCGACTTCCTCCCCTCTCTATACAGCTAGGCCAAAACCAAGTACTTAACTATGTACAATTTATTACAAGAATAAATACATACACTTAATATAAACCATAGAATATTTCCAAGGCTTAACATATAATACTATATTTAATATTCCACAATTCACATATTATTATATACATATGAACCAAATAACTTACAACCTATACAACACAATTAACACATAGGGATATTAACTTATATAACCAAAGTAAATTAACAATAATATTTATTTAAACCTTTACAAATAATACCAATATACACACTGAGGCATTAAAACACATAAACCATATAACCCCCCTTTAAAGAATACCCCTAGGTACCTAGCCCTTAACACAATGACAAACTCAAAATAGGGAGTGCACTCAGCACCTCCCTGAGGGGTTTCTCTAAAGCCCCTCCCCTTTAGGGCCCTGGGTCATGGACATGCCCCTCCCGCAAAGGTGGGTGGAGGTGGCAGGCCCTCCTCACCTGTGTCAGCCTCCCCCGGGGGACCTGCTTCCTCAGTAACTCATGCTTCCTCTCTGGAGAAGTCAAGGCTCGTCCACTGGTGGCTGATCCCACAAGAGCCTTTCCCCAGTGGCACCTTCGGCTCTGCTCGATGGCCTGGCACTCCGCACCCAGAGCTCTCTCTCTCTCATGGGAGCCAAGCCCTTGCAGGCTCTGGCTCCTCAGTCTGACATGGGGGGTTTTCCCCTTTCCTGGGCCTTGCTCTGGGCACTGGGGCTCTTTTAGTAAAAGGTGGAGCCACAGTGCGGGACTCTGGTCACTCGACCTAGGGCTAACTTGAGCAGCTGTGAGCTGCTTCCAAAGTGCTTTCACCATGCACCGACCTGTGCTCTCCCAGGGCCATGCACACTCCGTGCGCTGACCCGCACACTGTGTGGAGCCCAAGCAGCCTCAAGCTCCTTCCAGGGCCAGCTCCCTGTGCACTGATCCGTGCACCACTGAAGCTCAGGTAGGATTCCAAGGATGGCCGTCTCTGGAGCTCCTCTCTTCTCGCCATCCCTCATTGTCTCTCTCCAGCCTGCTGAGCATGCTTCCCTTTTATACTCTTCAGGGGCTCCATCCTTGAAGTTTTCTGGACCTGATTCTGGTCCAGCTGCTCCTTGCCCCCTCCCTTCAGAAAAGGATAGAGTATTGCTTCCCTTTGCTGTCTCCAGATTGGTAGATGAGCTTTGCCAATCAAACAGCAGACCCTTGAGGCTGGGACTCTACCCAAGCCCCGAAAAATGTAAGCCAGCTACATAAGTAAATAAATACATTTTAATATGATGTTTGTATACAAATCCATTTATGCATGCAGGTTTGTGTATGCACACACATGAATGAATGCACTCTCTCTCTCTCTCTCTCTCTCTCACACACACACACACACACACACACACACACACACACAGAGGTCAGCTTATATATTTAGACCCACTAAATAAAAATACAGATTACATAGGTTGAACTTGTTATTTCTTATCTAGCAAGGATAATTCCTGCTTCCTGTTCATAAAAGCTGAATGTCACAACTTTCTTAGTATGCTAGCTATTATGCAGTTTCTTTCAGAAACAGGATTTTTTTGTATTTTGCCTGCAAGTTCAAAGACCCAGGTGAAATTTCCCTCTAAAAACTGTATGCATTTAAATTGGATCCTGGCAGAGACACAAACTCATCACTACAAATTCAATTCATTAAAAAGAAAAATCAGTTACACAGGTCCTCTGCACTTTTGCTGTTACAGTCACTCAACGTACAGGGTGAATACTAAAGGACAAATCTCATCTGGTACATATGGTCATAGCTGTAGTGACTTTAATTGAGCTATGACATTTTACAGTCCCTAAGGATATACTCCCAACTGCTTAATATAAATGCTCTCCAGCCACATGATGTAATTTAGAAACAAGACTGGGTGACAGTATTGTAACTCCACCTCATGGAATTCTGCTGTGAAAAGCCCAACATTTCAGCAGAAAATTGCAAATCCATATTCCAAACTTATGGTCCACTTTGTTTTCTATGTAAAATATCTCTAATGCTGCTTGAATGAAATAAAGGCCACATGCACTAAAAAAAATAATAACAAACCACACTGTTAACGATAATTCAAGAAATGAGATGAAAGAGGTATGAGAGAGAAAAAGTAAAGATTCAAACAGAACAGATGTTCAGTGCACATAAACCAGTTTGAAAATGGCTGAAACTGGTTTGAGATAAACCTGGTTGAATGTAGCATCAGACTTAACTGATTTGAGTCAAACTGGTTTGTGCAATGTCTGTCCCAGACCCCTTGCTGGTTTAAGTTAAACCAGACTCCCTCAGCATCCCAGCATGCTCTCTGGCCTGGGTGGAGCATTCTGCTCCACAGCAGAGCTGTCCCCTGTTCTCTGCTCCCTGGCTGGAGCCTGGCAGAGAATTCAGGCATCTGCCTGGCTCTACCCTGCTCCCCCACTCCTCTTCTCATTCCCTGCTAACCAGGAATTATTCCCCTCTCTCCTCTGCCTTACACAGACACCTCTCAGCATTAGCTAGCAGACCACATGCTGGCTACCGTCTGTGCTGTGGCAGATGGAATAAAGGCAGAATCAGGATGTAGCTGGTAATATCTCTCTGTTGTTTTCTTAATGGAGTGATAAACACCATGTTATCAATTCCCTGCTGGGCTTGTCAGATGGGGGAGGGAAACCCCTCCCTTATCAGAGGTTCCTGCTAGGGCCTGGCCACACCCATCAGCTCAGCAGAGTGGAAGGGAAGGGAAACCTGCTCTAGTGCCTCCTGGCTTCTAGCCTGAGCCACTGGAGGGATGTGCTTGCATTTCTGGGATGTCTGTACAGTTATACACTGATTCAGCTTAGCCAGGTTAGACTAACCTGCAAAGATTGAATCAATTCAGGATTTTTGAATGTCTGTCCCTAGCCCTTTACCCAGCCTGTTGAAACCAGGGCTAGGGACAGACATTCAAAAAGCCTGAATTGATTCAATCTTTGAGGGTTAGTCTAACCTGGCTAGGCTGAACTGATTTGAAACTGGACAGACATTCTCTCTGGACTGAGGAAATTGAGGCACATGCCTGCAATAGCACAAGCTAGAAGCTCGTGGGCACTAGAGTAGCCCTCCCTTTCCTTCTGCAGGGAGCTGAGCTGAGTGGGGCATGGCCAGGCCCTGGCAGGACTTTCATATTAGGGAGGTCTGCCTGTATGATCCCAGGTTTTTCTTTGCTGTCTGCTGAAGGGGTGGGAGTGTTGGCAGCCCCCAGCCCCGGGACAGCACTCTGAGGCAAGGGGGGAGGGGGGTGCTCTGCATATATTTGTTGATGATGCAAAGCTTTTCAATTTCCCTCCCTGCTTCATCATACTGTCTGCAGCAAACTGACAGGCAAGCAAGCCAGCTGGGGGCTGACAGTGATAACAATCTTTATCATCTGATTAGCAAAACAATGGCCTCTCTCCATTACTTCCAACTTCTTAAACAGATTACCTGCTGACCCGCAGATTAGCTCTAAATAGCCGTAAGCAGTCATTGTTCTGTCTGCCTATCCCAGTGAAATTGGAGAGAGAGTCATGCACACAGACACCTCTCAGGATTAGCTAGCAAACTACATGCCTAAGGTCCATGGGGCTAGGGTCCGTGCTGTGGGAGATGTGAGGGAGGGGTGATTTCCTGCTTGAGCAGTGAGGGGTCTGGGGGCAGGGGGAAGCCCGGAAGACCTTGCTGTGTCTGAAGTCTCTGCTGCAGCCTTACACAGCATTAACTAGCATACCACATACTGGTTATGGTCTGTGCTATGGCAGAGAGGAGGATGGGATCCCTGCTTAAGCAGCGAGTGGTGAGGGGGCACGGGGAAGCCAGCAGACCCTGCTGTGCCTACAAGACTGCTGGAGGTCTGGCCAGGGAGCAGAGGAGAGGGGCAGAGAGCTCCACCCAGCCCGGAGAGCATGTCATGATGCTGGGGGACTCTGACTTAACTTAAACCAGCAAGGGGTCTGGGACAGACATTGCATAAACCAGTTTGACCCAAATCAGTTAAGTCTATTACTACATTCAACCAGGTTTATCTCAGACTGGGCCATTTTCAAACTCGTTTATGTGCACTGAACATCTGTTTAGTTACAGGTTTAAACTAGTTTCTGATCACTTAAACTGGCTTATGTGTAATTTCTGAACCTAGCCCAGCTGAGGATATGTACCCAGAGGATATGTACATAGAAAACTTGCTGGACCTAGCAGTAGCATCCTCAAGAACCTTTGTTGCTCTGGGTACAGGCACAGCATAGTCACATGAGAATGAGCTGGAGAACAAGCTAACAGGCCTGTCATACAGCAGTGTCTGGATGTGGATACAGGCAAGCTTTTCTGGTTTAGGAGTCAGCTGTGTAGTGTGCTTGAAGGCACAGCCTCCAAATATTGTAACTTTATCACATTGACCTGACCTCTGTCCGATGATCCCAGCCTTTGAAATCCTGGTGACAATATGCTCATAAATGCAGAAAGTGAATACACATGCTAGAAAATAATTGAAATTGCTTCCATAACAGTCCATGGATATCAGACAGCCAGAACAATGCAGCTAGGGATACTTTATTTTGAAATGGGCTGAGTTCAACTACAAACTCATGCAACCATATAGAATTCCTGCATTACACCAGTTGAAATGTCAAATTCAGGGCCACCAGTAAAATTTTATAAATACACCAAATTTCAGTGCAACAAGCTGCAAAGTAGTGCATCTCTTGATCAGAGCAAGCAAGGCTGCTCTGGTCAACATGGTCTGACTGCAGAGACAGGATTGGGGAATCACATAATGAACCAGTGACTGCCTTTGGACAGCAATGCCCTTTTGTACTTCTCTCCTTTTAATGAATATACACTGAGCTCCATCCTTGAAGCTCTTGATCACACAAGTAGTTGTATTAGCTTCAGTGGGACTACTCGCATGAGCAAGGATTAATTGTGCATGTAATGGGTTGCAGGATTGGACCAAGTTTGCTTTGAAAGCACCTCTCCATGCTGACTCAATGTGCTTTTTAATTAAAGTGAACCTTGAGGTCACTATCTTCATTTAAGGGAAGAAACTTAATGAGTGGATTGCTGAGTGGTTCAGAAATAATTGGGGCCACTTAAAAACACAAGAGTACATACAGAAGCTACCAGTCCTGCTTCTACATGCCTTGTATACTAATATTTTCCTGCAAGTGCAACAATTTATTTGTAAGGTGATATCTTTAACAGTGAAGGAAAAGAAAGGCTATTTGAGATTTTATAGAGATTTGGGATAGCTCAAGGTCCAAAGGGAAGCAGTATAGTCTTTTTTCCCTTACAAAATTAATAGGAGTGTTGCTGACTGCAGGCTGTCAATACATACCCACCCTCTATATCACCACTTTTCTTGCTATTTTGTTTATGGGAAACGACAACTGGTCGATTCTATTAAAGAAGAAATCCTGGTTTCACTGAAGTCAAAGGCAAAGCTCCTGTTGCCTTCAGCAGGACAAATATTTCAGTCTCAGTTGTTTATGGACATTTCTTTTAAACCCACCCCCTAAAATATCAGAATATTTTCTGCTTGTAGAAATAAGGCCTGATTCTTAAAAGAGTGGAGCACCCACAAGCTCAGTGGACTTAAGTAGCAGTTGTGGATGCTCAGCATCTGTCAAAATCAGATTTTGGTTCTTCTGTCCTGATTTATATACCATAGTATAGAAATGGGATTTTTTTGGCATAAGTCAGCTCTATTGCCATTGTTACTTAAAGCAACCACACTCTTCTACTATTTATGAGTTCTACAGCATGCCAGACTAGTTACATGAGATTACACATATAAAGTGAAAGCTTTATTTGAGGTTACCAGAGTATACACCTAAGAGAACATATTACAGTAGTGGTCTCCAACCTTTCAAAGTAGGAGATCACCTTTGGCATTTAAAAGCAACCCAAGATCTACTGTGCACTGCTGTTGCCACCACCCAGCTGTCCCCTTCCAGTAGGTAAGTCTGTGGTCAGGGAAGGGGCCTCAATCTAGCCCCTGCCCCTTCCCTCCCCCACAGACTGACCTGCTGGCTGTGGCACGCATGTGCATTTACATGGGCACTCAGCTCCCGACACCAGCTTTGGATCAACTCCAAGATCTACTGATGAATTGAGATCTACTGTTTGGCAACCACTGCATTACAGGTTCCATAAGAAGAAGGCTTGGTCCTGTGCTATTTTAGCTTCTTCTAAGTGTTGGACTTAAACACCTCATTTAGGTAATCATCATCCCATAAGCCAACCAAATTTACCCAAAGTTGACAAGCCCTGCACTTAGCAGCATGACAAGCAACATTTTGAAAAACAGGAAGGATATATATATGGCACATGGGCAATTTCATTATTAAAAATCATTTGTAGTTCTATATCCTAGAACATTTAATTTGCTTCTATTCTTTTCATGAAAAGTCATCTAAAACATTATCTTGTGGGAAACTCCAAGTCTACAGTATGAGTCTGAAACTAATCCCCTACACTCCTATTGCTGACATCTGGGGGAAAAAAAGCTAAAAAAATGGTATTAAATGCTGCAAGCCATCAAAGAGTTCCTGTAAAATTCCACAGGCTACACTACAAACATTAGCTGACATTTAATTTCAAAAGTGACCAAACTTGTAGAACCTCTTTAAGTTGTCTGAACTAATATATCATTCCAGTTACTCTGAATCTTAACAGCAAAATTGTCACCTCTGTGGGTAATTTGTACTGCTGCAGAAATGTTAAGCAGGTTGCTATGCTGTCACAGTAGCGCCTATTTAGTTCAGGTTTGGAGCTGATTTCCATTATGAGCCTAAATATATTTTCTGCACTATATATAACTTTATGCAAAAGTTCTTCAATGCCTTGGTTTCTCATGTTTAGTCCCACCATGCTCACTCTCTCTCATTCTCATATGTACATCCTTTAATTTACAGTTGTGATGTTGTTCCGTCACCAGAATTTAAATTGGTCTGAAAAATTTGGGGGGTGAGATGTTATCAACACTCATATGTCTGTATGTCCTAGCAGTTAATTCAGGTCCAGGAGATACCATGGGGCTGCTGCCCCTGTCACGATCCCTGCCAGGCATGGCCAGACACTGGCCTGGCATGGCCCCCTGAGATGAAGAGGGCAGGGAGAGGGTTTATTCCCCTCTCCATCCCCTTTGCCCTGGGGAACTTCAGCCAGGATCTGCCTGGCCAAGGCACAGCAGCCCCTGTCAGTTAATTCTGTATTCAAGTCCCAAGCCAGTCTTGTTCCAATAGTCCTCCTTTCCAATCCTGCCCTCATATCCGTCTTGCTCCCAGCCTCATGTGTGCTCTTCCTGAATCTTTTGGGTTTCTTTAATTTGGGTGGAAACAGATATCCCTGAACTGAAGCGGATCATCTGTAGTGGGACATGTCTCACCTTAGTTGATCCACTTTACTGAGACACACACATGTAGCCCCTTGTCCCACATCAGCGCCTCTGCCCAATGTGGAACAAGGGGTGATGTGTTCTCTGTTTGCATGGAGCAATATAGAGGGCAGACTGAACAGTATGGATGCTTCACACAGAAACATATGTCAACACCAGTCCCATAGAGACCTGGGGTCATACAGATCCTGGCACGGAGGCACCGGGCATCTGGGATTCCCCAGAACTCCTGTGAGCTTTCCCTGCTTGCAGAGATGCACCCTTGGCCTATCTGTGCTGACATAAAAATTGTTAAGGCAGCACAAATGCAATGTCAGGCAATGTCTGTTGTTATCCCTTCTCTCTGATGAGGCAATGATGAACAGGGGTAAAGGGCTGCTGTGAAATCTCCACCTCCTCCTTACCAGACCAGGTGCAACAGGGACAGGGAGAAACAAGTATAGGGGCCGAGGAGCCCTGTTGTTCACAGGTGTGCACTGTGAGCAGGAAGAGGGGAGGCAAATAAGAGAGTAGGACTGTCAGATGATTGACTCTATCTGCCCCCCAGCTTCCCCTCCAGTGAGAATAGGGGTGGAAAGGAAAGCTTTTCCTGCTTCCTGGCTGTTTTCTCACAGCATGCAGCAATTGAGGCAGGCAGTCAAATAAAGAGGGCTTCTCCTTGTGTGGTAGTCAAAATGTACCCATCTTGAGAGCCTGGTTTGCTATTCAGAAATCTAATTTCCCGAGTCTGTGACCTGGTACATTTTAGGCACTGTCTATAAGTCCATGGGTCAAACTCACCCCCTTATGTTAGCCTCTACATTCAGACCATATGCTGGATACGTACTCATTCTAGTAGCTTCCTATGGCCAAGAAGTCAAAATGTCTCTCTTTATATACAGTCTGGAAACAGTGGTGTCTGCCACTGTCTATAACTCCATTAATCAGCGTCCCACATATGCTAGTAAGCCTTGGTGCAGAAATAGGAATGTGTCATATTGCAGAGACTGGGAAGAAGGGTCACAAGATCAAACTATTAATTTGAACTGATTGCAGAGGAGATTCTTAATGGCTCTAACAATTGAAGTACTCCAACCTATCAGAGTGATTTTTAATATAGCGGACATATAGACTGAGGGCAGAGCAAATGCTCACTTTGATTTCATATTTGAATGGAGTAATACCTTTAACATGGAGCTATTGCTATAGGTCTATTACATGTAAGGGATTTCATGGTCACATAGTAAATGAAAAGAAGAAAGTAGGTTTTATGTTAGGAATACAGTGCATATGAAAAGCTGAGCTACATGAGTATGAATCTGACCCCCTCCTACATGTCATATTACCACATATTATCTATCAGTTAAGAAGCTGGGAAGAATATGTACCCCAAAACATATTTACCACCACCAGATATTCAGCCTAATTTAAGGTAAAACCATATTATAACTTGAAGAATTGATTAGAAATGTAAATTTGCTACAGTCAAACTGAAACAAATGAGCCAATTATTATAATTACTTCCTGACAGTCTACTCAATGACTAATAAACAGATTGGGAAGGAATTATCTGACAGAACTAAACAGTAGCTTTCTTCAATTAAACAATGTACATGTCCAAAATGTGGACTTTTGCATTAGGGGATAAAGCTAGTGAATTTATAATAAGGACTATATAAATAGATAGATTTAATAGATTTGATGATCCTAGATGGCAATATATTTTGAAAGAATATACTGCTAATCTTTAAAATAACAAATACAGAAATAAAAGGATGTTTCAGCATTCCTATAATTGTGAATGGCAATAGCCTTGCTGCATACAAATATTATTTTCTTTGCCAGAGAGAAAGTGATAATTCTCCCATCTTTTTAACCCTTGACACATTGTGTGATCATGGGAAGACTATGACACAGCTTTAAAATACTATAGATATGGATGAAAAGCTCTGTGGAAGAGCTAATTCTTGCCTTCATCTTGATCTTGGATCCTGGCAGTTACCTTAAAACTCTTCTCACCTCTCAGATGTTTTTTGACCCAAACATTTTATCCTTGCTTGTAATGTCACTTTCTTCTACTCATCCTAGCACTCAGTCTGTCATGATTCTTTGTTCTCCTCTCTCAGGCTAAGTGAATAATGAATTCCTCTCTCTGAGGCTATAGACAGAAGTTACACATAAACCCATTTAAGTGATCATGGTTTAAACCTGTAACAGAACACATGTTCAGTGTGCATAAACCAGTGTCAGAATAGCCCAAACTGGCATAAGATAAACCTGGTTGAATGTAGTATCAGATTTAACCTGATTAAGGCCAAACCAGTTTATGGAACTTCTGTCCGAGACCCCTTCCTAGTTTAAGTTAAATCAGAGTCCCCCAGCATCCCAGCAGGCTCTGCAGCCCTGGGCTGGCTTATGCTCTCTGCTCCAGATAGCAGGACTGGCGCCACGCTTCTCCTTTCTAGTTGGAGCAGGGGTGGAGGTGTGGCCACACACTGGCCCAGCATGCCCCCCTGAGGTGAAGGGGATCGGAGGAGGCCTATTCCCCTCCTCCCCCACCCCACTCGTCTACTGGGGGATCACAGCTGGGGTCTGCCAGCCCCAGCCACTGCCTCTGCTGCTCATCCCCACACAGGCTGAGTGCCCCCTGACAGGGACTGCTGTGCCTTGGCCAGGCAGATCCTGGCTGAAGTTCCTCAGGGCAAAGGGGATGGCGAGGGGAATAAATCCCCTCCCTGCCCTCTTCGTCTCATGGGGCCATGCCAGGCCAGTGTCTGGCCATGTCTGGCCATGCCTGGCAGGGATCGTGACAGGGGCAGCAGCCCCATGGTATCTCCTGGACCACAAGCCCCTTCCTCTTCCCAGTGGGGGGGGGCGAGAATGGGCTATGCTGCAGGAGGGAGTAGAGAGTGGCAGCGGGATTCGAAGGGATGGATATGGGGACTAAGGCAACTTTTGGAATAGCCATAGCCCTACAACCTTCCCCTAGCCACCGCTTAGCTCAACGTAGCCACCCTTCCCAGCTCTGCTGCTTGCCCCAGCTCAGCCCTGCAGCCCCAGGCCCAGCACCGGCCAGATGGTGGGATGTCAGGGAACCACTGTGGCAAGCAGGCTCTACTCCTCCTCCTCCTCTCCTCTGCCATGGGTGGGGGTGGGGCTCTGTGCAGCACTGCCTCAGTGGCTCCGTGACAACCCAGCAGAGCCCAGCCTGGGTGTGGGGAGCCAGGAGCAATCCAGGCACACAGCTCCTGCAGTCCCAGCCCAAGCCACAGCTGGCTGGGAAGGCCTCTGCCCCCTGTTGCCCAACCTAGCCCTGCCATCCATCCCCCTTGCCTTGAGGTTGTAGGGCTATGGCCATTCCAAAATTTGCCTTAGTCCCCACAGTCATCCCTCCAAATCCCGCTGCCACTCTCCACTCCCTCCTGCAGCATAGCCCCTTCTCGCCCCCCCCCCACTCGGAAGAGGAAGAGGCCTGTGGTCCAGGAGATACCATGGGGCCCCTGTCACAATCCCTGCCAGGCATGGCCAGACACTGGCCTGGCATGGCCCCCTGAGACAAAGAGGGCAGGGAGGGGGTTTATTCCCCTCGCCATCCTCTTTGCCCTGGGGAACTTCAGCCAGGATCTGTCTGGCCAAGGCACAGCAGCCCGTCAGGGGGCACTCAGCCTACCTGGGGCTGGGGCCGGGGCTGGCAGTGAGCTGGGCCAGCCTGTGGGTGCTGCTGAGGTTGGGCATGGAGGGGCTGGATGGGCCTGCCCTTCCCAGTTGGCTACAGCTCAGGATGGGGCCACGGGAGCTGTGCACCTGGCTCCCTGAACCCAAGCTGGGCTGGGCTGGGCTGTCATGGACTGGCTGAGACAGTATTATGCAGAGCCGCTTTTCCACCCCATGGTGGAGGAGGAGGAGGACAGGGAGAGCCCTACCCACTGCAGTGGCTCCCTGACAGCCTGGCCCATGTGGATGTGGGAAGCCAGGAGCAAACCAGGCTGAGCTGGGCTGCCAGGCCAAGGCCCTTCCCAGCTGGAGGTGGGCCTTGGCCTGGGTTGCTTCTGGCTCCCCATGCCCAGGCCAGGCCAGGCTGTCAGGGAGCCACTGTGGTGGGCAGGGCTCTCCTCCTCCTCTTTCCCTGCTGTGGGCTGGAGGGGGGCCTCTGTGCATTGCTGCCTTGGGGCCAGGGATGGAGGGGCTCAGCACTGGGCCCCACTGTGGGGTGTGGGATGGGAACTGAGCTCCCAGCTCCCCATGCCCAGTCTGGGCCAGGCTATTTGGGAGCTGCTGTGATGGACAGGGCTCTCTCCCTCCTCCTTGTTCCCCATCATGGGGTGGGGGCAGGGGTTTGGCTATGCCCCTGCTCTTGTTGCTCAGTGCCAGCTGAGGGCTGAGGTTTGGCCACACTAACCCCTCCAAAAAGCCTGGCAAGGGTTGCTTCCCTCCTTCCTCTCCAGGCACACCTGAGTTAGGATGGGGGTTTCTGCAGGTTAGGGTGGGGGTTTAAACCCATACCCAGTTATACTCAGGCTTGCCAGTCCTGGCCATTACCCCCTCCCCCAGCTCATTTTTCCTTGGCTACTGCATAAGGGAAGGGAGGACTCATTTTATGGCCCCTCTTCCCTGGCTTTTGGCTATAGGCATGTGCCTGCATTTCTGGAATCAAAAGTGAATGCCTATTCACGTACAAATTGTTTTAATCTATGCAGGTTAGACTAACCTGCAAAGATTGAATCAATGCAAACTCAGGCTCTTTGAATGTCACTACATAGCCTGAGAGAGCGCTCTAAACCTCCTGGTGGGAGCAGGAAGAATGGGGAGGAATGGTGGTCTGGACAAGAGATATTTACTGATGCCTGAATAAACTCTGAGTGAGCAGAAGAGGAGCAAGTGTATTACTTGTATGCTAGAAAGGTGGGATTGGGGCCACAAGAATCTGGGTCGAAGACAAACCCCCAATTCTCTCTACCATACAGAATGACAACCTTCAAGTAAATTTTACTTGTGGCAAGTGGTCACTGCCACATTCTTTCTCTAGAATGACACATCTAAAAGAAGGATAATTCACTGTCTTTGATACAAGCCAAAACAAACCTCATATTTTTCTGAAACCATGCACTTTCCCATTGCAATTGAAGAGCTCTGTGAACATTAATTAATTCATTAATTAATTCATGTTTCCAAAAAATGAGGAACAAGAAGGAAAACAGAGTAATACCTGCTGGATTAAAAAAGAGATGCATGTATGGATGTCTTCAGGCAGGAAGGGGCAGCTGGTTGATTAGCTTAGTTAGAGAGTGCAAGAGAGTGCTACTTAACTACCCGGAAGTCAAAGGTCCTTGTGTGCCTCTCTTTACACGAGAGAGCTGAAAAATCAAAACAAATAGGAGGATAGGGTAATCACTTCTGAAAGTTTTCCACCCTTCTGGTCAGCCTTCACATCACAATGTATAAGAGCTTAAATAAGCAGCTGCCATGAGGTAGGAGTTCATGTATTATTTCAGTATCAGTGGAGTTCTTGTTAATGCTTCTAGTGAGGTTTGCTAAATAGTGAGATGAAAATAACCCTTCATGTAGTTCTTTGGACACTCTTCTTTAAGACATGTCAGGGGCTTTTCAAAGGATACCTTTTTTTTCAAAAGATTAAAGCTACTCAATAGATGTGAGCATTTTGGCTTGCCAGAGTTGGAGCCCAACTGAGAAATTTGTTAATGTGCTGGAGGGGCTCCCAAGAGCATCTTATTAAAATTCTCCCATCTAACAAGGGAAAATTGAGATGGCTTCTCTGCCTCAGATGGGAGTCATCAGCTCTCAGGATTCTGCATCCTTATCTCTGTAGCACAGAAAATATTATTTGAAAAAAGCATGCCTTTTCAAATGGACCTGAACATTGCAGATTTTAACTAATCTATCCTGGCAACATGCCCATTCTCTGGCCCAGTTCCTTACCCACTCCTTTCTTCCTTCTTATTACATTGTACCATCTTATTATTATTAATCCTTCTTACTACATGCCTTCTGCAATATGCACACACCACGGCTATACTATTCTGGTTAGTCCTTGGCATCCTCCCAAACCCTCTACTGGCACTGCCCCTATTCAAAGAGTAGTTGGCATGCTCTTCTCCCCAGGCCCTGCTTTTTCCAGTCTATTGCCCCTCTTCTCTATGCCTCCTCAAAGACTTTTGACCCTCAGATATAAGTTCTCCTATACAGCCCCTAATTACACAATGCTGCTTGGGTGAGTAGTCCCACCAAAGTCAATGAGACTATGGATTGAAGAATGGATGACTTGAATGATTTAATTCTGAAGGCAGAGTCCTAATACTGCACAGCAATTTGTCTTTGTCTTATGGTTTTGAAAGTTGCATCAACTATAAAGGAAGATAATGAAGCACCAATGGTCACTTTGTAAATGCCTATTTAAATATCTTGCTTTTGCTTTATTCTTCTGCAAAGCACACTCTCACATAGAATATTTCATTCATATCTTTTATGTGGCTATCTCTCTCAAATCATGAAAGAAAAAGGAAGTAATTGGTATATGAAGAGACAACACCAGTAAAGGTACATCACCACTATGACAAACAGCATTAATGGTTTGAAAACTATTATATCAGGCCCAGAGAGACATTAGATACATTTTACATGAGAAACTACACCTTAACTGATAGAATGTCATTTAGTTTTTCCTTTGAATCCCCAAATGGCATTCAGAGGTTTGAAGAGTTTAATATTATCTGTCAAGGAAATGGCAGCTGTGAAAGTTTTGTTAAATGGTATGTAAAGAAAAAAAGACTTTTTCCCCAACTGTAACTTCAATCATCAATTACTTCAGCTCCTAAGATCTTTCTCTTTAAATCCATTGTAACATTTAGCTGTTGTTCTTCAATACAAGTGTTCTTTGTTGTATAGAAAATAAATTAAACAACAAAATGACTACACTTAATAGAAAATATCCAAAGTATTCAAAGCTATGTTTGTTTTTAAATAATGTGGACAAGCATGAAATGCATCAATAAGGGTTTGAAGATTTTTTTACATTTAGGATCAAACTCTGCTTTACTTAATTCAGTAAAACTGCTGGTGAAGGGATTCAGCTTCAGAGATTTGACCCTGAAGAAAAAAAGCTGGGGAAGAGGCAATAGTAGGGCAGCATTTTTTCTTTATTTCCTTGATCAATGTTGGACTCTAATCAGTCACCATTGTCAGACTCTTATAACATCTGGTGAGGTCAGAGGTGAAGTAGTACCAATCCCATCGGGCTCCCTGAATTTGATGGTCTGTGTGCGTGTTGTCAGGATACTGTTGGTGACACTACACTATTACTGCTCCTAATAACCTTGTTCATTATAATAAGGAGACCACAAGCTCTGGTTCTTAGTAAAACAATACTTTTGGGGGTTTATTATTTACAGAAAGCCAAACACTAACACTAGCGTGACGTTGTCTAGCATGATATCAGTGAAGTCTATTGGCAAGGCAAGGCACCAGCATAAAATATGGCCCTTATCACAGTGCAAAGTATTTAGGGTTTCCAGCCCCCTTTCATACTTTGGTATTGCAACTTACATTGACAACATAGACCGCCTAGCCCCACCAATCAGTAAATGCATTTAAATGACATCATCCACATCTGATTTTCACCAGACATCATGATATTCTCACCAGATAGGAGAATCTATTCACCAGGACACTCTGAGCTCTGCTTTCATGTTTTGCAGCTGTCTTATCCTTTTTTTCCCCATCCATTGGCCTTTTTGAAGTGCCTAGAAGTAGATACCTATAACTTCTTCAGCATTTCTGCTAATGTCATGTATGGCATGCTTTCCAGTCATCAAGGCTGATAGAACAAGCTGCTATTGAGTCCTATGCTGGTTCATGCCACTGTGGACTTTTGTATGGTTTTGTATGTATTGATCAATGACTGCACCAATCCACACTCCAGTGAGGCTTACAACTGTTATTAAAGTGATAAGTAATAGCACCTATGGTTTAAGATGCCTGACATTTTATTATATTTTCAGTTTCTTAAAGCTTTGCAAATCTTGAACTTCTGAGGCTGACATTTCCTTGCTGGATATCTTCCCCAGACTGAACAAGAGGGTTTTGGAGGAAAATAGTATGTAATTGAAAACTGTGTCAAGATACATAAATGCAGGGAGACTGAATTGAAACAGCCTGTGCAACCTAAATTCTGGTGTTGCCTTCTTTTTGACCATCTTATGTTCCTTTAAAACTCATTTATTTTGGATGCAATTTCAAATATATGATAAAGTCCTGAATTAGAGCTTTAAAACGCTGCTTCTCTATGTGATTGTACTGTGGAGTCCAAACCTAATGACATTCCAGTGTTCTGCAAATGCAGCGTCAAGACTTTTCTCTAAGATTAAGTATGATGAATGGGATGCAGCCTAGAGGACAAAATCAGGCCATGGAAATTATAGCTTAGGCTTGCTCTTATCCTTTAATATGGAATAAGTGGGGAGAGATGCCACCCATGGAAGTTATGGAACACTGTATGCTGTATCCAATTCAAGCAACCTTTTCTTCATTTGGTAAACCTGCTTAGGAATTTTCTGATCATATCTCTTCAAATGCTTGACGGACGAACATAAAGAGGATGGGCATATCCTTTTTGCTGTGGCTATAGTGAGTAGAACTAGGAGCAATGCAAAGGAGATTTAGGTGGGAGAACTTTCTGACTATACAGGTTTTTAAGCACTGGAACAGTCTACTTAGAGAGGTGAAATTTTCATCTCTGGACATTTTCAAAATCATGTTAGGCAGACACTTCGCTGGGATGGATTAGTAAGGGCTGATCCTTCCTTGAGCAGAGGGCTGGACTAGATGACCTCATGTAGAGCTTAGACCTCTATTTTCCTATGATCCTACATTTGGCTGAAAAAACCTCTGATTTGGCAAAACTGAAACAATGAATATATTCATTTCAATTACTTTTCTCTATCGTTTAGGATGGGCCACATCTCCTTGCTAACGGTGAACATGGTTGGAACTTCCTAGGTTTTACGTTAATTACATTTGGTTCTTTCTCTACTGGCAAGTTACCATGGGGTCAAGAACTGGAACAAGTTTTTGTACCCTCTCCAGTAAGAGGATAAGGCCAATTATTGCAAACCTAGTTCAATGTAAGAGACAGGTGCAGTGGCAGAATGAGTGAGATGTCTTTCTATAAATGCATAGGTGTGAGTTTTCTTTTGAACATAAACTAAAAAGCTTCTCCAGTTGGCCCAGCTATATAAAGGTACTTTCTTATTTAGGCTGGGGAGTCAAAAGTTGGCCAGGTACAACGTTAGCCACATCATCTCTTGTATAATACTGGCTTTAGAGGATGGTATGCCTTGACCAAGTCTACTGTGGATGTTTTTTCCCCCCTTACATTTTCCCTCCAGATTAAGCTCAGCTGTAACTTTTCACATTTACTTCTCACAGGTTTAGGTAGAGAAAGAGAAAAGAATAGGCACGAGCAGAACACTAATGGAGTTTCTGCAATGTTGTCCTCTCCAACCCACACATATCAAAGTTTGTCCGAGCCAGCGCTGAACATTTTTGTGATTTTTGGATGAACACTTGCAGTAACTCTGAGAGTGCTACGGAGGAGGAGAAACCTAGCAGCTGCAAGAGTGGGCCAACAACACAGTGCAGCAGAGCACTATAACACTTGGCTAAGCAAAATGAATCCTGTACCCACAAAAGGAATTTAAATAGCCACATCAGTGGTCCTTTGGATATCAGGCCAGAAACATCATCCCTAGTCTTGGGAAAAATTCAGCAGGAGATTTACAGGGCAGATTTAAATCTTTCTTGATAGAGGGCAACTCCAGCCAAACAGAAACACCAAAGTTAAACTGGGATTTTGGTTCAGTGCTGTCTGAGGAGAAGTATTCCACCTACTGAATCACCAGTACTGCTTCCTTTTTCACCAAGCATGGAGCTCTCCTATTTGACATTATTTAAGTTGCGAGTACTTAGATCAATCAGCACATGATATACCATGGATCCAAGAGATTACATGCAAACCCAGGCACAATTGCAACAAGTGATTACATGCTTTAATGC
The DNA here is from genome assembly GCA_030014935.1 of Caiman crocodilus. Taxonomy (NCBI): domain Eukaryota; kingdom Metazoa; phylum Chordata; order Crocodylia; family Alligatoridae; genus Caiman; species Caiman crocodilus. Next base: position 122,266,584 of record JAGPOW010001296.1, read on the forward strand.
AGTATGCATTATTTTTCTTTGATGTGTTATGAAAATGCATGAGCAAGTTGCTAAAATCAAGAGATTCAATTTTCTTGTTTTTATTTCAGTTTGAAATTTTTATTGTTTGGAAATAAAATAAAGTAAATCAATAATGTTTCCCTAATGACATCTGCTGCTATTCCTTCTCCCCTCCTGGGCTGGATAGTTTGCCTACATGGATTTAAGATTTTCATGAGAAAAAGTCTCTGTTCTTCTGTTGCATGGGATTTATTGCATCTTCTGTTGCATGGATTTACTAATAATTTAGAAAGTTTGGCAAACATAACTCAGCGTAACTTGTAATATTTATTTGCTCTCTCATCTGTGGTTATAATCCCCTAAATAACAAGCTTAGACAACATATTATAATTATCCTCTGTGTTGTGTATTAATATTTACTTAGATTTATTTTTTGGGAAAAAAGTATTCAAATGGGGCTATTTAACATAATTGAGTATTAGAATTATTTGATTTGTTGGCTCATTGTTTTAGACCATCCATGTTAAACAGAGAAGTGTATTAATGAAGAATTCAAAAAGAGATTAGAGAGCAAGGTTTCCAGTGCAGAAAAACAAGTTGCTTGCAATGCACTTTTTAATGTACTTTTTTCTATATTGACAGCATGGCACACTGTCTATCACTTATGGTGATAATAAAGAACAACATATCATTTATATTCAGTTTCCAGTTATCTACCATTTGAGTTTACCTACAATTTTCCTGACAAAAGCTTTCCCTGTTTACCTTCTCTAAATAGATTATTAAAGAGAGTACCATGTATACAAATATATTTTATTGATAAATTGCTTGGATACAGTATGTTGTATATACACATAAACTTAGGAAAATCATTGCTCTTTGCTTTCTTATACGAGATTTCTGATTACTATCAAGTGAAGAGATAACAGAGATAGAAACGGTTTGCAGGGTTTTTACTGTAAGTAGGGAGCACATTCAAACACAGTGCAAATTATTATAGGTGGGCTTTCAATTATTATAAAGGTTAAAGACAACTGATGCCGGCTGAGGATCTACTTCTTCAAGTACTTTGAAGAATGACTGGCTTGCTTTTCACAGTGGTTAACAGGTGAAGGTCAGCTTCTGCCAGATGCATGTACACTTACTTTCTGAGATACTGAAGTCAGTTATGAAACCTGAAAATATGCAATCACATGTTGATAACTTACTTACCTAGTGAAGGTACATGCTTGATTAACTGTGTATAGGATCAGGATTGCATTTCTAGTGTTAATAAAGGATATTGTGACATAGTGGCCACTAGGGCTGTGCGAAGCTTCGGTCCCCAATGCAATTCAGCAGAGATTTGGCCCGGTTCAGAATCGAATCAGAGAACCCTTTAATCTCTCTGAATCAAATTGGAAACCTCTGAATTGATTTAGAGAGATTCAGAAAGATTCAGCGATTCAGACATAGACAGTTTTAAATGTTTTTCTACATACCTCTAGGTAGCAGGTGGCTCATGAAAGCTGCAATGCTGGGGCACATTGAATGTCCTGAAGAAGTGTGGGGGGTCCTCAGTGTGCTCGGCAGCAGACCCGGAAGTGGACCAGAAGTACTTTCGGTCCACTTCTGAGTCCACTGTACAGCTGGGAACCTCCCATGCCCCTCTCCCCCGGCTAAGCAACTGGTGCCTCCTGAGTTTGGGTGGTCACCCAGGGTCCCCTGTGGCTGATCGCTGAGCTTGGGGGGGGGGGAAGGGGGAGCTCTGGTGCACTCCCTGGTGGACTCAGAAGTGGATCAGAAGTACTTCTGGTCCACTTGCGGGTTTGCCGCTGAGCATGCGGGGGGCCCTCCCATGCTCCTGTGGGACTCTCCATTCGCCCCAGCATTGCAGCATTCATAAGCCATGTCTGGTAACTTGAGGCATGTAGAAAAAACATTTAAGGCTGTCTATATGTACAAATCGTTCATTCTCTGAATCAGCATTGAAACTTCAGATTTCAGCCTAATCAAATTGGGGACAGTGATCCAAATCAACAAATCAAATAACTGTCCCTGATTCAGGCTGAATCCGAATTGAATAGGGCCTGTTTTGCACACTGCTACTGGCCACCACTGTGTGCTAAGTGTATGCTGTCTTTTTAATAGTGACCTCTCTACAGCACATTGGGTCTGTTCAGGAGTAAGTAAAAGGAAATGAATATAGACCTTCTTTTAGTTCTTTTTGTCCCCTTTTATACTATGACGTGATTACAGTCAGAGATTACTATAAGATTAAAATCTTCAAAGATTTTCTTTCCATATGTACAACAGCAACTCAATTTTAGGTCTAAATGGCTTTGTAGTTATTTTATGTCACTTCTCCCTGATACTAGGGAGACAAAAAACTAATATTTTGTGGCATTTCTAGTCAACAATTTGAAGTTAGTTGCTGTAGCAAGATTGTGATTTACATGGACATTGATTTATTAAACAGAGGGGATACAGTAGACTCGCCAAGCTTTATCCAACATATGGCTGATCTACATTAGAAAATCAACATACAGTATATTATGAGAAATGATAATGTACTAGCTTCTCCTCATTAACTCTTAGTCCACATTATATGTATAAGGCAGCTTACCTTTCAAAGGCACTCTTAGGATGATGTCAGTACCATTTACTTCCTGGTCCCAGTGTGGGGAGAGAGGACAGAAGCCCCCCTCATTCCCACATGGATACATTAGAGTATGGCCATTAGAAGCTATTTTCTCAGTTTGGGAATGAGCAGTGTGCTCTCCCTACTCCACTCCCTCCTCACTAGGCTGTACACAGGCTCTGCTGAGACAGAGCATCCTTAGTGCCCACTACAAGTGTTCACACTGGGAACTGGGAGTTAGTTGGGACTAGCGAATGCACCTCATTTACAGCCTTATTAACTTCCCAGTGCAAATGTAGCAGATACATATAAACACACCGGCAGTGACAGATCCAGGATTTGGCAAAGGTGGGTGCAGAAGCAGCGACCCATGCTGCAGGGATGGCTGCATCCTCTACCAGCAGCCTTTCCCTCCTACTGGTGTGGGCAGACCAGGTAGGAGGACTCTCTGGAAATTTTTTAAACTCCTAAAAGCAAGTAAGATTTTCCTCTTCCCTTCCATGGTCTGAGTCATGTCTCCTCCCCACCCTTTCCCTCCATCCCCCACCTGCCGCTGCTATCCCTTCCCTATTGTCCCAGGGATGGGGGAAGCTTCAGAGGTACTTCTGCCCACTTCAGCTAGGCTATGTTAGGGCTGGGCTTAGTTGAGAATGTGTCAGGACAGCAGCAGAGGTGATAGGCATGGGGATGGGTGCCACCAGGAACAGGCAGAGGGAGGGTAAATCACCCCCATCACCACTGCTGCTGCTGCTGTTGCTTTCCCAGTTGAGCCCAGCCCTTATGCAGCCCAACCAGAGTGGCAGGAGCTGCTCTGAAACATCTCACCATCAGGCAGGGAAAGCAGCAGCAGTATGGGGGGAAGGATGGGGGTTTCTTACCTGCTTTGAGGACTTTAAAAAAGTCCTCAGAGGCTCCTGTGGCATGGTACAATCTGAAAGGGAGGTACAGTCATGCCACAGCACTCCCTCTTGATCTGCCCCTGCATACAAGATACAGAAGGCAGGGGCAAAAGGTTTTATAAGCTTGTGCTTGAGACACACAAGTGATGAAGTCAGGCAAGAAATATGCAGGTTATCCTGAGTATGTACCAATAAAGCCTACATCACTCTGCACCATCATATACTCTGTCCCCCACATGACAGAAAAACTATTTAAAGACAATTAACATGACATTACTTCTTGTAACCCTCCCTCAGTAAACAGTGTAAGGCTCAAAGAGAACTATGGAAACATCCTAAAAAACAATAGTAAAATTTATTAAGTTGGGCTCTTCCAAGAATAGCAGCTAGAACTAGACAATTATCTTCTCTATTTTTAGCTTGGCTGGACAATGAGATATTGGATTTTAGGTGGTGATATCAGCGTACAAAAGAGCAGTCGTTGGAGCTGGCTGCAACTACTATCTATGTAGTGGTGCTGGGAAAGAAGTAGATTTCTTATGTATAGGGAAGTGCAGAAAACATTTCTCTGGTTGATTCATCTGGGAACAATGTGGGTATTCCTGCAGTACATAAGGGCATGAAGTTTTCAGTAATTAGGAAATTCTAACTAGTACAGAAACAATGGTACTAGATCAACTTAAAATAAACCCTTCTTGGACTTGTCAGTGAACTGAAAACTACTATTTGCCCAGCTGTCGTCCTCTGTTCCCTAAACTGACTTCTCCATAAAATGCTGAATCTCCAGTTTGACTACAATAGTAATCAGTTTGATGACTAGCTCATTTATATTTATATTCACATTTACATATTCATTCATACACGCACCCTCTTTTCACAGTTCCTACCATTCTTCCATGTATTCTATAAGCAAATAACAAAATCTCTCTTTCATGAGTTTATAAGCAGTTGCAGTACCTTTCTGTGACACTGACTGCAACTGCCGTATGGCCGTGCCATTAAAATGCTCCAAAAAGACAATCCAAATGGCTAGAACTACTGTTACATGCTTTGCTACCCAAATTAAATTCTGCATTTTTGCATTCTCTGCCACCTAGGATGGCAAGAAAATAATACAAGCCAACACATTGAATCTATATGCAAAATTCAGCTGATTCACTGACAAAAAAATTTATTCTTGCTTTCAGTAAAATGTAACATTTTGACTCTATTTTTGCCAACTGGAAAAAATGTTAATATATTTTGAATAAAAATAATAGGATTAGTAACAAAAGTAATGCTGCACTGAGTATTTTCTGCTTTTGTTTGTGTAGGTCTAATGTAGTCTTGGTTTGTTTTCTATTATAAAACAGTGCCTTGAAGTCGAAGTATAATGAAGGGGGAACGTTGCCTCGTTCTTTTACCAAAACAACTAACCATATTTGACGTGTGCTGATTATGCATAGATTTAATCCATTTTGGACACTGGTTTTGGAATTTAGTTTTTTCCATTAAAATATTTCTCCATTTCAACTTTGTTTCAACTTTGCAAAAGCAAACAAATAGGATTTTTACTGAGCGGGCAAAATGAGTACAACTGAAACATCCTTGATGCTTACCTACAATATACCTGAAAAAATTAACAGGTAAGTCTTTAAATTGTTATTTAATCCTTCTCACATGCCACTGTTATAATTTATCCATTTGTCTCAATTTTGTTTTTGAAAAGCCACACCAACATTGAAGGAAACTGGTTCTGTTATGAATGTTTCAAATGGTCTAAAACAGACCCAACACCTCACGTTCATAGTTCAGCCATTGAAACCAAAATGCTTCAGAGTCCTACCACATACTAACTCACTCTAGCTTTGAATTGATTTACCTACAAATAAAGAAAAATGTTTCAACTTGCTGACTTGAGAAGTAATCAATATTTTAAGTGATTTCTTTCTGAATATTATGAAGATATTAGCATCTTTAAGGAATACTCTGGGCCGGATCTTGAACTTCATTCCACTCATTTTCTACTGCTGTAACTCCTTGGTTGTCACAGAATCACAAAGGGAAAGTCATATATAATATATATAGTCCCAACCCAACCAAGGGGTTATAGCCAACCTTCCAAATTTTAATTATCTTATGTCTTTCCAAAACATCTAATTCAGTAACATGAAACCAGGAAGTGAAGAGTTGTGGTTACACCTGTGTAACCTTAGCTCTACGCTCAAGGAGACAGCAATTGTCTATGGGAATTATTTGACAATACTCCAGGGTTGTTCACAAAATCCCTGCTTTGGTAGTCTGCTAATCCCTAAGAAAACACCTGGTGTCTGAAAAATGCATAGCAAGTGAAGGACAGATAATGTAGTGGGCAGAGTTCTGGAACCACAAGAAGGCACCAGCATCCACCTATCTGTGTCAGTGGAAGGAGTAATCACATTTCACAGGTGAAAACTTCCTTGCTGGGCTTTATTTAAAGAGAGAAAAGTGTCAGCATTGCTGCATTTCAATAGCATTGAGAAAAATCTGACAGGTAAGTGACAAATCAGTCACACATCTATTGTCACTTTTGCAAACAGCACCTGCCTCTACTTTCAGTGCAAAAACTACAGTTTTATAAGCCCCAGAGAAACGTAAACTAACAATGAGAAAGAACTAGTAGCCACCTAGTTTCCTTCCCTCCCAGCATATATTCCCCAGCATATTCCCTCTTTGCCTCGGTCTTTCTGAGGGGGGACTGGGACTTCCCTCCCGTTGGAAGCCTGTATTCCCCCTCGGGAATCACTGCTAGGCCACGGGTGAGGGTTGACCTAATGGAAGGGCTTCTGGAAGGGCTGGATCTCTTTAAGTTGGCGGGCCCGGATGACCTACACCCGAGGGTGTTGAGGGAGCTGGCGGGGGTGATTGCTGAGCCCTTGGCTCGGTTATACGAGCGCTCGTGGAGCTCTGGACAGGTGCCGGAGGACTGGAAGGTGGCCAATGTGGTTCCCATCTTTAAGAAGGGGAGGAAAGAGGACCCGGAGAACTACAGGCCTGTC
>JAGPOW010001296.1:122273219-122297869 GCA_030014935.1 Caiman crocodilus
CCTGCTGCCCACATATCAGTCTAGTGACCCTCCTCTGGACCCTCTCGAGGCTGTCCACATCCCTCTTGAAGTGCGGCGCCCAGAACTGGACACAGTACTCCAAAACTCTGTAAATGGCCCTCTGCCCGAAATAATTGCCCATCCCTGCCTTACACGCATCGTTTCAATTATACCTCTTGTGGTTATTCATGCATGTCAGAAGAACTCAGCAGTAGCTGATATGTTCTTATATTGTAATTCTCTCTATACATTTTTCACAAGCACAAAGTGCATTTTTCACAGGTGTGAAGTGCCTTATAAAGGCTAGCACTTTCGATGACTTATAAGGTAGTATTACAGGTTTCCTTTAAACCATCATAAAGACACTTAGAACAAGAGCATTCAACCATTAAAGGGCATTGACCTATACTAAGTACATTCTCAGGCTGCCTATACACATGTTGATTTGCATTATATTAGAGCACATATAAGTTGCCAGGTATTTAGAAATGGCCATGGGGGGTGCTTTATCCAATGAGATTTAGATCAAGCATCACATGGTTATTTTTAAACCTGTGGGGGCTTAATACATGTGGTGGTGAGGCATTTTAATTACAGCAGCTCTTTTAAAGTTATGCCACTTCAGGCAAGAGTTATCTTTGATCTGTTTTACCCAGGTTGTTCCAGGGTATTGTTAATCTGCTCCAGGGAGAGAAATTGCTATATTTTCATTCAACAATTCTCAGCCCTCCCCATTCCTTTGCTCTGTGGGCAAACTTTCAACCCTCCTGAACTCTACTGTTTTGTTTCTAAGTCAACACCCCTTCCTGGCACCAGAGGGTGTGACCCAAGCACACCCTGACTACTCACCAGTTTGCTGCTTGTTCTAGCACCTCTGTGCAAACAACAACAGCAATCCTACCTCCCTCGTAAAGACAATGATCCAGAGAATAAAAACCATTCTCAGCTGTGCATCAGTGTGGCATGCATTCACCATAAACACTGCCCTGGCGTGGGTGCTAACCTAGTTACTGCTCTGGTGCAGCATGCAGAGAGCCTGCTGAGGGTCAGCTCTGCCCTGATATGAGTGCTAACCCAATCCTCCTCTGCCACAATCCCAATTCAGTGAAACATGAAATTTTTTATTTCTTTTTTCTTTTTTTTTATCCTTTCTCTTTACTTCTCCACCCTGCCCATTCATTTCAAACAGTTTTTTTTTTAATTCTGCAGAGTGAGGGAAGCCATAGCCCCTATGGTGGTTTCTCTGCCTCTAAGCTACAAGTCCCCTTCCTCTTCTTTTTCCTCTCCTTGCTTCCATACATGCTGCTGCTTGCTCAGCCCATTAATGAGAAGTCATAGTTGTGCAGGTCTAAGATAGCATTAAGCCTTAAACTGTGACTGCTCTGAAACAGTTCTAACTTTATGATAGGATAACATTCCATAGATTTAAAATGTTTTAAAGGTAACGTGTAACAGCACCCAAGCCAAAACAGGATGGACTGATCACTGGATAATCCTGGAAAAAGTCTGGTATAATTCCAAAGATTCTTAGTATTCAGTGAAACTTTGTGAATGAATATGGTGACCTATCCATTAAAGTTAGAAGGTAGGTGGAAGATACAGAATGATCACAATTCTTATTGTTAGCTGAGAAAAAATTTGAAAGTTTCTGCTTCTGTGAATACCTTCAAAAGGAATGAGTATGTCTTGCTAGATTTAAATTGTATAGTGTTCTCTATGGAGGACTTCAAGAAGATAGAGAAATCAGAAGTTTTATCTAAACAGCCTGTTTTGAAAGATGCACATGAAGGATCACCCTTAAGATGCATCACCAAAAATGCCACTGTGGGTGCACCTACGTGTGCACATTTACTGTGCAGGAACTGAAAATACTGTGCTGTACAGGTGCACGTCTACACATGCATGCCTGTACTGCAGAGTAAATATGGTGACTTATGCCAATTTGAAGGTAAATTTGATACCTGCATCATGCAGGTATTAAATTTGTACCTACTTAGTTACTGCACAATTACACGTGTATAGATGACTTACTGCACAGTAACACTGTGTGTGTGGACTGACTTGGGACTAACTTTAGAAGGCACACAAAGGTTAGTCCCAAGTCAGACCATGCACAGCATTAACGCACTTTAAAGCCTGCATTTGTAGGCACTGGCATATTCCCGCTTACTGTGCAGTAATTTACTGTGCAGTAAATTTAAGCTGGTGTAAATGCATGTGTAGACATGCCCTGTATTGCTGAAAAAAAAAAATCACAGTATCATAGGCTCTGAGCATTTGCAAGAATTTTAAATCTAGATGTGCAACAGTGGTCCCAGACTTATGATTTTTTTTATGAAAGCATTGATTTGCAAAGGAAATTTTCTGAGAAGTCCAAAATTTACAAAACTTGTCTGAAATCAGTTCCACCAGCTTTCCAGACTTCTTTAAACTGGAATCACTTCATTACTTTATTGACTGACTTGCATGAGATATTAAGAAGGTGAAAGTTGAGATGGCTGTGGTTGAGCCACTGACAGACAAGAGGAATTGCATGGAATTTGAAACAGTTGGGAGTGCTCCCAAGGAATTAGTTTTTTTCAACATTTATTTTTGGACTCTCTGTAGTGATCCTGTTGTTTGGAGGATCAACTTAAGCTTGCTTAAAAGAATGTTATCATGCCATACGACCCATGGAAGAAAGAAACTCTTTGTTTTCTTGTCATATGAAAGTGACTTGACTGCAAAACTGAACCTGGATGACTTTGTGGAAGAGTCCAAGAAGATTTCAACTGTAATTTTATGAATAGTCTTCACAATACAGAACACTTTCATGTTAAGATCTATGCATTCATAATTCTGAATCCTCGAATTTTCTGAAAGCTTAAATAGTTCTTGTGCTGCACAATCACATGAATATTTATCTTATTTTAATTTTGTGGAATAAGAAAAAGGAAAGGAAAAAAAGTATTCTGTTTGTGACTATTTTTACTATGTACATAAACTTTTGAAAACCTAGATGCTTTTCCTTGTCCTGCAATCTGTGCCCTACCTACTACCTGTGTTAAAAACATTTAGTTTCATAGTAATTTTCCATTTTCTGCCTTGTTGGCTTTACCTTTTAAGCTACTGTTCTTCTGTCTGTCTCAAAAGATTCCTTGGCCTGCATAAGCATCTTCTTTCTATTGTTTCTAAACTGATGTAGACAAAATGAATGGCAGCATCTCTCCTTCTTCCTGCATTTGAGGAAGCACAGTCTTGCCACTTTCGTATTGTGTTTAGTGGGAAGCCACAACACTGACCAACTCATGATGATGACCCTGAATTAGCATACTGTAATTGATATTATGTAAATAGGTATAAGTACTAATTACTGATAGAGAAAATAAAGTGTCTTACTTTTATTCTAATGCTGAGGGCAAAATATTCACCAATCACATTTGGGTTTTTAAAAATTAATTAATCAAATAGCTATTCAATCAATTGCAACCATAACTTGTACAACTCAGATACTATCAGAAATTTTCATTGGGAAATAAGGTTCTTATTAGATATGTTAATATAAATATATAATGAATAGATAAATAACACCACAGCTGCTGTATCTGATGATTCACTAAGAAGTATGTAAAAATTCTATTCCAAATGTGCCAGCTGCAAACATCGGAAAGGAAAAATGCACGTGGAACTGACATGGTGAAATAGAAGTAACAAACGAGTTAGATAATAATGCCATAACATGCATTCAGAGATTAATTTACTCAACTATACGCATTCTGATGAAGAAAGAAAGTGAAGTAAAGCAAAGGCCAGGGGCCAGATTCAAACTTGTTCTATAGGTGCCAAATGGGCTTGGGTATAACTGCGTGGCCCAGTCCCAAAGAGCAATTGAAAGAGGCCCTGTGCCATCAACCACTGAATTGCTTTTGCACCTAAAATAATTAGGTGCTCCCAGGGGTGGAACCAGGATTTGGCAAAGGGGGATACGGTGTGGTCAGACTGTGCCTGTGGCCTCTAGAAACTGCTGCTTTTGGCTGGGAGAAGCATCAAAGCCTCTGCTGCCTGCGTAGCTGGGGCAGCTAGAGCAGTAGCAGTGGAACTAAACAGGGGAAGGTTCCCCCACCCTGCCCAGTCTCCCCAGAAGCAGGTGTGGAAAGGGGAAAGGGAGCTGCTTCTGCTCCACTCTGAAGGCAGGGACCAGTTGTGTCTGGAGCTAGAGGGAGACACCTGGGAGCAGGGGGTGGGGAATTGGGGATGGAAGAAAGAACCTGTGTGCTGCTGCTACCACTATCCCCATCTGTGCACGACGTACCAAGCAGCTGCTCAACCACATGCCCTTCATGCACCATTGTTTCCTGCCCATTTCCCCAGTGTCCTCCATTGGCCCAAATGCTCCAGTCATGTCTTGCCCTCATGTCCCCATGATCTGAGGATCCACCCATGCATATCACTAGTCTCCTCATTGACTGTGTAGGGATATTATGTGCCTAAAAACAATCACAGCAAAATACTCTCCTGGGCAAGGTTCCTAATTTTCAGGCACTACCACATATGTGGTCTCAAAGGGGTAACTAGAAGAAAAATCTTAATATAATAAATAAAAATCAAGAAACAGATCTCTTGTTTTACCAAACGATACATCTAATATTTTCTGAGATTATTATTGTTGGCTTAGAAATGGCATTCAAAAGTCTGTTTTTTGGGAATTGGTTCATAGATATAGATATATGTATTATAAGGGTTCAAGATGGGCAGCATGGGTTAATTGATTTCTAAAGAGCTTGGGTCTCTTATACAAACTTTCTCACAAGCCTTGAAAGCAGACAGCTTGTCTAACACAACAAGGCCAATGGATGGACACAGCCTGGGAACTGAGGGGGCATATATCATACTGCCTAACACAATAAGGCCAACTTGCCTGGGAATCAAAGAGGTATGCACAATACTGCCCATAACATGAGATAAGTGGCACCAGCTAACAAGGCCACAGAGGAGGGGAAGGGCCTGAGTTCCAGTTTTGGGGGAACAGACCAAATTTGGAGAAGACCCAGAAGTCTACATGGATTTGTGACCACAGAGGCAACCAAACAGTGATAGCCATGGACAACGAGTCATCAGAAGTCATCAACAGAGAAGGAGAATAAAAAAGAAGAGACATGAGAATAACAAAGGGTTCTTCCTTCTCGTCCCTCCTGGTCCCTCCTTCTCTTTTTTTTGGTCCCTCCCTTTGTCCTATCCCTGTCTGCTCCTTTTTCTCTTCAGGAGAGGTCCCTGTTCCCATCCCCTGGAAAGGGTGTCTGAGGCCACCGTGGACTGAGGGCATATTACCAGCCCATCTCATGCACTTCACTGCAGGTGGGGGGAATGGACCTTGGCATCCTATCTCCAGACTGCTGACATCTGACACCTAAGAGAAAGACCCTCAGGGTAGAGACTGCATCCCGGCCAGATGTATTTTGATTTTTATGACAACTCTTGGCTTTGGTAGATATATGGAATTGTTTGACTGTTTGTATTGTTTCTTTTCTGTTATCATTGTAGTATCAATAAATTTGCCTAATATTGAATGGAAAGGTCATGGTCAGTCTGGGGGTGGGTGTAAAATAAGTACACTTATAAATAACCTAAATTGATATATGCATGATTTTATTTGAATATGAATAGAAAAAAGCATCTATTTGTAGACTGCTTATGGCACATTGTCCTCACAGGTACATAACTTCATAAGTGTTTTTACAGTTCCTTTGAATTCTGAGAATAAATATACACAGCCATTGAGAATCTTGCAAATAACTAGTCACTTGTGGAACTGGCAAACACAATGATGAATAAGTCTTGTATAAGTTAGCTATAGGGAGACATATTTATTGCTCTGACACTAATTAGAAACTAATGTGAAGTCAAAGGAACTGGCATGAAATCAGTACAACAGTGGGCATCAAGTCAGATTCTCTGGGAAATTAATCACATGCTGGAGTAAAATGTGAACTACCATGTTTACCCAAACTCAAGATGACTTTAAATTTTAGCTGACCCCCTCCCATAATTAGATTCTATACATAGAAAATGCATAAATTTGTTACCATATTGGGGGGGTATCCTAAATTCATCCACTCACTGCTGCAACAGGGAAAACAGCAACAAGGGGCCAAACTGTGGTGGGGGAGTATGTGGCAGGGGAATCAAACAGTCTGACCCCCTACCCTTTGCCCCTATACTACCTCTGTCTGTAGCTGTGTCCCCTGGCACCTGTCCTCCCTGCAGTGCTTACATCTCCTGCAATTTCCCCCTCTACACCTGCCTGTGCTCCGCCCCCACCCCCACACTGCCATACCCCAGTGTTTGCCCCCTCCCACCACTTACTCTGAGTTGCAGCTATGGATCCAGGTCTGAGTCTAGGTGCAGCCCAGAGCGTGAAGCACATGGGCCTAGAAGCAGCGGTTGCAGTAACAGCCAGGGGGCAGGCAACATGGGGCAGAAGCTGGGTACAGAGGCAGCTCGGAGGACGGAGGCTGCAGGGCAAATCAGCAGCTGCAGCTCCAACTCTGAACCCAACCTGGAACTGGAGCAGAGCTAGGAGCAGGAGATGCAGCTATTGCCTGCCCCCTCAGCCTCCTTGCACTTGAATAAAAGATGAGGAGCTCCTCACCATGTTGAATGGGGAAAAAACCTTGTCTTGGATTTGAATAAACTTGGTAAGTGAAATAAGCAACAAGAAGACAAAAACAAACAAATGAAAAAGCAACCAAAACTCAACGTCTGTACATGACATGGGTCCATACATTACCCCTTTGTGACAAACCCTAGCAAGGAAGGATCAAGGATTTTATAATGAAATGGCCTGACATAGTCCAAAGAGAAGGCAACAAAAGTGGGATATATAGCATAAACTGTCATGGAGTTGGATATATACTTCAATTTGGACCTTTTTATTTCTTGTTCAGTGATAGTCCCCTTCCTGTCCCTTAGCATTGTATCATATTAATTTTGTACACCCAGTGAATGCTGCATCAATGTATGCCACACTATTTATCACTTACATCAATATCTTAACTAGATTCATAGATATTAGGGGCTGGAAGGGACCTTCCAAGATCATTGGGTCCAGCCCCCCTGCACTTCAGCAGGAAAGATGGCTAGGATAAGATGACCCCAGCAAGGTAGGCATGAAGATGCTTTTTAAAGATTGCCAGAGTGGGTTACTGTACTACCTCTGGGGGAAGCCTGTTCCAGACCATTGACATCTGACTTGTAAAAAAGTTTTTCCTTATGTCCAGTCTGAAGAAAACTTCAATCAGTCTGTGCCCATTGTTTCTTGTCTTCCCCTGCGGTGCCTTGGTGAACAGATGGTCTCCCAGGCCTTGATGTATGCCTCTAATATACTTATAGGCTGCTACCAAGTCCCCTCTGAGTTTTCTCTTCTTCAGGCTAAACAGTCCCAGGTCTTTCAGCCTCCCCTTGTAAAATCTGCTCCCTTGATGTCTAATCATGTGCGTGACCCTCCTTTGGACTCTCTTGGACTCTCTCCACATCCTTCCTGAAGTGCAATGCCCAGAACTAGACACAGTACTCCAGCTGCAGTCCCAGCAGAGCTGAGTAGACCGGGAGGATGACATCCTTAGTCTTGCTCGAGATGCCTTGGTAGATGCATGCCAGTGTTTGATTCGCTTTGTCAGCTACGGCATTTCACTGGTGGCTCATGTTCATTCTGTGATCTATCACGACACCCTCAAGTCAAAAAAATCCTAGCATTCTGTAACCAAGTGTTAGAAATAAGAGAGTATGTTAACTTAAACTGCATTGACCCTGGGTTTTTGTTATGGCAATGCTTTGCTAGATTTTCCTAAGCTTAGTGTAAGACATCTGCATTTTAGATTTCCCTGATTCTCTATCTTTTATGTGATAGGCTTCAAGCCAAAACACAGAAGTAAGGACCAGGTGCTGAAAACGCAATGTTAATAAGCATCACTGGCTCATGTAATGCGCAAAAAAACTTGGCTTCTCTATTCAACACTGCTAGAGAATTAGAGGGAGCATATAGATGTGCTAATAAGGCAAAGCAATAAACTCCTGTGCAATATGTGCCAGAGTTTATTGCTCCCAGGTGCTGCGTTTACATGCATGCCTGAGACTCCAGTGTGTTGAGCCAGGTTGGAGCAGCCCTGGCTGGCAGAGGCTCTGGAGAGTCAGCCGTTAGCCTGGGGCTGCTCTCACCTGGCTCCATGTGCTGTGGCGAAGCTGGCTGGGGCACAAGGTGTGCTCCGGTGCAGGGCTAGCCAGCAGGCTGCCCCCACACTGAACAACCCTCGTGCCCCAGCCAGTCCCGTCAGCATCTACACGTGCATTGCTGTGGAGTAAAGAACTCTGCTGCTGGAGAGTACTTGTATTTATTTGTATTTGTATTCACATGTATTTACTGGTACTTGTATTTACAAGTACTCTTCTGCAGTAGTGTTAATTAATTTACTCTGTCCTAGAACATATGATTTACAATTTTTTAAGCATAAAGGGACAGAGTAAAAAAAGTCAAATTGTAGGACAAAAACCAAAACCCCTCTGCATCCAGAGGCATTACCGAAGTTTATGAAAGAAATTCTGCCTTCTCCCTTATGTTCTACCTCAGTCCCTATGGTCAGCCAACAGCAGCCTCCTGCCAGCACTAGCTGTACACCAAGCACAGCTGGTGAAAACCCGAGGGAGTCATTCTCAAAAGGAGCTCCTCTGCTCAGGAACTTCCTCCACTTTCTGGCCTGCCAGGGCCTTTTCATTTGGGCAGGCATTTAGTAAGCAAGGTATAGTTGGGATCTTATTTGGGGATTGTTTTGTTATTTATCTCATCATTTTATCTGCTTTAAAAATGTATTTTGTCTTCTATTTGGGAAGGGTCACACATAAATGAGTAAATAAAATAAATAAACTACTTAGCTCTTAACAGCCTCAAATAGAATATTACTGTTGATTCTGACTACCACTGAAATATCTCCTTATCTTATACGGCAGCAACTCTTTTGGAAATCTGGCCCCAACGGTGTGTGCTGGGTATTTGCAAATCTTCCCCTTAGCTCTTCTGAAAATCTTTGCCCTAAATTTGCATTTGTGGTTGCTTCTTTTTCCATTCATATTAAAAAGTAAATTTTTTACAGAAATAAAAAAGTCAATTGATAAAAAAATGTTTTTTGTGGAGTATGTTAAATCCTAGACATATTAATTTGCTCTTTTTATTTAATACATCCTATTGGTTTGTTCTAGAAGATGAATGAACTGCATGAACTGTTGGATTTGGTAGTGAATAACAGCAATGCTAAAATGCACAGAATATGTACCTTGGTTTATGTCTTCTTTGCAGATGGCCTGGACTGACCGCAGCAGATTGTAAGAGTCCTTTGTGCTCAGAAGTTTGTCTAAAGCATTGCCCAAATGTGCAATTGGTCTAATAAAAGATTCCTGCCTCCCACCAAGCCACCCCTTCCCCTCCAAAAAACCATCACCTCCCACACGTTTTTTTTTCTGGACAACATCACTCCAAGGCTACTGCAGCAGATGTAGACATACTTGATTTGGCTTTTTTCTAGCTAAGAGAGGTAGTCAGACATGTTAATTTGAAGTCAGTCAGAAGGCAGGGAAGATGCACACACTTTAGTGTATAATCAGAGATGCAGCTTTTGTGAGCAAGAGCTGGGAGCGCAGCCCTGGCTCTCCCCGTCTCCCGCTGCCAGGCTGTGGGAAGCTGATCACAGCACAGGGGAAGGGAACTGAGCCCAGGCTCAGTTCCCCTCCCAAGCACTGTGATCAGGCTGGGGATGCGGGCTGACTTCCTATCTCCAGTGCTAGATTGGGCTGGAGACGGGAAGTCAGCCCAGCTAGACCGCCTTCCCATCTCCAACCCAATCTAATGCTTGGGAGGGGAACTGAGCAACTGGGCTCTGTTCCCTTGTCCAGTCCCAGGTAGCAGCACTGGTTTCCTTCCATCATCTGCCAGGTGAGAGAGGCTGTTTCGGGCTTCTCCATTATAGCTAATGGGCGAAATATCTAAACAGCGTTGAGGCAGCCTCACTGTTTTGATGAACCAAAACAGAACAGCTGTTTTGAATCAAAATGAAATTTGAAACAAAACACTGTTCCGTGGAACCCTTCAAACTCAAGTGGAAACAGAACGGTGCCATTTCACACCACCCTATTAAGATGCAAAACTTTTTTATGACTTCAGAGTAAAAACATGATTCTGCTAAAATCAATGCAGATCTTGCTATTGACCTCAAAGGGGTGAAGACTTCACCCAGGTTGTACATAACCAACACTCTGGAGGATGTGCTTTTCTGGTGGGTAGACAAATCTCTTAGATAACAAAGAGCAGTCTAATTTGTGGTGTTCTTTAGATTCACTGTATCTTGGAGTAAAAGTTAATGCAGGAATTCATTATGGGTTACTAAAAAAGAAATTTGGAACAATTTAACATTTAAACAACTTTTCAATGCAAATCAGCATTAATGTAGCCAGGTGAAACAAACTTGAAAGGCTTTTCCCCTCATTGCATGAATATTAAACTGCACTAAAATATCTGCTTTTAGAGGATACCTAAATTTTTAAGGTATTTTTATTTATCAAGTAATATTAGAGAATGTGACTTGTAGTTTGAAAATAGATCCCATGTGTTTTAATTACCAAATTATTTTTTGTTGCAAGAATAGCAGATACTTGAGATTAACTCCAATTTAGTCAGATGCTTAATTAAAGCAGTTTATTTTGGAAACAATAATGTTTTAATAATTTTCAATCAAAGGAACATCACACACAAACAGGAATGTCTTCTTGAATGTCACAGACTTGGTGGAGCCACACAGTTCCTTTAAAAATAAATCAGTTGGATAACATTGGGATGATTCCCTCTGCAATTTTGGGGTACCAGGGCTGTCCTGTGGGCCTCTGCAGCTGCCTCTCCCATTGCCATGCAGCAGAGGAAGTCTTGGGGGATAGATTGCTTGCAAGGCAGGGAGGCAGGAGGCCACGTAGGCACAGTGGAGCACAGCACAAGGCAGTGGAGAAAGGGCTACATGACAGAGGGGAGGGATCCCAGGGGCTGTCTGCCACTGGCACCACCCGCCTGGCAGGGGGAGAATCCCAGGGTGCTGCATGCCATCTATGCACCGGGGTGACAGGAGGACAAAGGGGAGGGGTGGATCAGTCTCTTCTCAAATGAGATGAACTGTATTTATGATAATATCCCCTTATTTTCCTAGATTTTGCAGAGGATAGCCACAGCATCTGCTGCAGGGAAGAAGAGCTGAGAGATAGGCATAATTCTCTGATCATCCAATATCTAACGGGGAATCCTTTCCAAAGGCAATGGTACCCTGACTCCTTTCTGTACTATTGAACTCTCCTTCCACATACAACAGGAGAATCTCTGGTAGCACAGCTTCAAACATAAAGCTAGAGGGTGAGGAGAGAAGCCAAAAGTTTTTTTCACAGTCTAACACTAGCTACAATTCAGAGATTCAGAACACATTCATAGATTCATAGACGCTAGGGTCAGAAAGGACCTCAACAGATCACTGAGTCTGACCCCCTGCCTAGGTGGGAAAGAGTGCTAGGGTCAGATGACCCCAGCCAGGTGCCTATACAGTCTTCTCTAAAAGACCCCCAAAGTAGGGGAGGGCACCACCTGCCTTGGAAGCCCATTCCAAATTTTGGCCACTCTTACTAGGAAGAAATGTTTTCCTGATATCTAGCCTAAATCTGTTTCCTGTCATTATTTGACCATTGTTCTTTGTTACCCCAAGAGGCGCTCTGGTGAACAGAGCATCTCCAATCCCTTGCTGCATCCTGCTCATGAATTTGTAGGCGGCCCCAAGATCACCTCTCAGCCTTCTCTTGTGGAGGCTGAAGAGATCCAGGTTCCTTGGTCTCTCTTGATAGGGCTTGTCCATTGTTTGGAGCTGTTCTAATTCACATGCAGCAGACTTTTTCTTCTCTGTGGGTGCATCTGTACATACAATTAATGATCATAAATAAACTTTAGAGCTTACTGCTCTGGAGTTTAATGCTGCAGGGCACCGTGCCTTCATGTGTGTCTGGGAATGCAGTTGAGCTAAGTCAGAGCAGCCCCAGCTGGCTTTGTATTCTGTAATCTTCATTGTATTCTATAATCATCTTGCTTGCTTTGCTTGCATTACTCTTACTTTCTATCACTGTGTATCAATAAAATTTGACTATTATCAAACAGAAGGAGTTATAGCTGGTCTGAAGGTTGTGCTAACCCAGAACAAGGTATCAGGACTGGGTCATAAACCCAGTACTATCATACTGTTTAAGTAGACAAAGTCAAGGTATACTGTATTCTTTACACATTCATAGAGCAACTAACATCCATCAGCAGATTACATAGTATAACTACTAGATAAAAAGGACTACTTCCATACTGTCAACAACCCAGAACCCAACAAATGTGGGGCATACTTTAACTAATTACACATGTGAATGTTTATTACCCACTATTCATCATTGCTAGCAACATAACACTTCAGGAGGTTTCAATTACTAGAAAGAATTTTCTTCTCAACCCTCCAAATGGAGATCAGACAAAAGCTTGTGTTTGAACATTTCATTGGTTTGATATCCAGGACTGACACGTCAATCCTAAGTTAGCAAAAACTGTAAAACCTGAAAAACACAGAACCTGAATCTCCAGAGTGATCAGTTTGACACCTTAACAAGTACTAAGTTCACTTAAAAATAGTGAGAAGAAAGAAAAAGGGGTGGATAACAGAAGACAAAAAGGTGAATAACAAGGTTGACAGACAGGGTCTAAAACATCACTTCGAAGAGCCCTTTTGCCAAGAAGAAGGAAAGGAGACAGAGTTAAAGATGGCAAAGACACTATTTTTATAAATGCTAAGCTAATTCTAGAAAGCCTGTTCCAAAGCTCTGGTTTGAAGATATATCTAGTGATTCTTAAACAGCAGAATAAAATTCCAACAAATCCATGACTAACAACATTCTGTAGGCCTGTAAAACCACTAACTCTGCAAAATCCTCTTAAAGTGGATCCAATACAAAAATATTAATAACATTACACATTATCCTTATTGTTCCTATAAACCTATGATTTCAATGATGACATGGTAAAGGAGTAACTGAGGGCAGAATTTAGCCTCAGTCAGCTGGTGTGCTCCCCTGACTGAGAGTCAAAGGTTGGTACTTGCTGGTACAAGGGAAACCTGGGATAGGGCTGCCCCTGCACCAGCAGTCTGGTGCAATGGGATCTGATCCAGGACCTGACAATTGTGCTTCCAACCATGCATGTGTGGCATGCCAGAAAGCACAATTTTTGGGAACCCACATCAGATTCCACCGTTCCTTTACTTTCACATCTGCACCATGTCCTGCAAGTCGCTGGAAGTCCTGCATCTGAGGGGACTCCCAGCCATGGCACTGCCCCATGGACTGCTGCAGATCATAGTCCCATTAGCTGATGAGACTCCCACTCACAGCAATGCCCTATGTACTGCTGTGGATGGGAGTCCCATCAGCTGATGAGTCTCTCATGTGCACAGCAGAAGCTGGTGCAGGGAAAGCCCAGGACTGTGATCCTGGGATCCCCTTATGCTGGCAATATCGGATCTGATGCTGGATTCTATGATCATATCTCCTCCCATGCATGTGTGGCATTGCAGGAAGCATGATTACGCAGCTTGTGCATTAGATCCTATCACAACTTTCCTTGTATGTCTAGAATAGCCATCAGGAGCCTAAGAGAAGGGAAAAGGGGTACAAAAAGCTAGCAGTGTCCATATAGGGCCTGTGCTTGCCTCCCACATACAAGTAATCTAATGGAGTTCCATTCCTCTCTACAAATACATCTGATAGTATGTTTTATACCTATATAATGGTAGCTGATGTATATTATATTAGAACAAAACCTCTCCGCCTCCCCGTTCCCCCAGTGAAAAGATCTGCATTTTGGGTCAGCATTAAGGTCTTGTATGCCAAGTTTTAACCTGGTACGAGTTAAAGCAATGAAGATGTGTATATCTGGGTAATTTATTTTACAAAAGAAAGAGTTCTGAATGTAGTGGTGCTGCAGAAAGCCATTTTAGGTGATAATAAATAGCCGGATTTTCAACCTACAGCTGACATAGCATTTTATATAAATATTTCTACTGTTCAGTAAGGAATAGACCGTGCCTCAGCCTTGCAAAGCTATGTAGGAAAGAGTCTGGAGAAAGGACTTCCTGGCCTTCTGGTCCCCTAGAATCCTATCCGCTATGCTTAAGGAGGACTGCTTAAGGAGGACTGCTTGTACTCCAAAAGTATTGCAGGGATTTGTTTGTCCCAATGAGATCAGTCAGGGTGCAACAAAACAACCATCTTTATTAAACAAGCAAAAGGCTTAACTGACTGGTCTTTGCGCATAACAGCAGGCAGCAAGAGGAGACAAACACAACATGGAATAGCCCCACTTACTGGTAGGAGGAGAGACACACACACATACCACTCAGATTCTAACAGTCTCTAGGAGACACATGCCTTTAAATACTTGGGCTGGATAGCAGCTGTTCTCAAAGGATCCAGTTCAAGGGTTGAAGTTATCTCACTGGAGATGGCAGCAGGCTGTTTGGGCTCTTCTTGAATTGCTTTGGCATCTGGAGAATTTGACTGGTCTGGAACAACAGCTGGTGGGCCTATAAGAACCAGCTCTGATAGGTCTCTGGAACTCAACCTCACACATGGTTGACATGTCTAATATGTCTTGCTATCAGGAGTTTTGGCTTTGTATGACACTAGTCCTGTAGCTTCAAAGACCCCTTGATCTACAAGATGATCAATGTTTCCATCCATCTTTGGATGGAGGGGAATTATAACATGACGTGACTTCTTTCAAATAGGTTCCATGATCAAATCTAATGCAAATGAAATCTGTGGACCACTGAATACATCTAGCCCTTCTTCAAAACTTTACTGTATTCCTTTTTGCCACCTTGAATAGCATCCATTGTAATGCTATATGTTCCTGTTAACTTGGTGCCCAGTCTCAAACAATTCTCTACCTAGCAAGCTTGCTTGCTGTCCTTTTGCAATGATGAGGTAGAAGACTCCTTGATCCTTTCCACAGTGGAAGGATCAAGTAGAAGTAACATTCACCCCCACCCCAGATCAACTGTAGTTGACAAGTCTAGCTACACGTGGGACAATAGGAGGCTGATTTTGAGTCCACAGCAATTCATATGTCTGAAATTAAGGCAAATTTAGATGCTCAATCTACCTCCGTGACACACACAGAAACCCTTGGAGCATCACTGTAGCATAGGACTACTTTTTCTATCAGGACAGTGTTTCTACACTGTTGACAAACCTGATAGTGTAAACATCTGTGAACATCACATAGGCTTAAATTTCATTCATATTAGCAAACTCTTTGTATTTACAAGGAATTTTCTTCTTGCTACTTAACTCAGCCTGTATGCCTCTTTCTTAGACCTGAGAAAGGGCCCTTGATGCGGAAAACTTGTCTAATAGCTCTTCCAGCTATAAGGCTGGGTGCCCAGGGTGCAAAATTGCCCAATTATGCCTCTCATTGCAAGGGTTGCTTTTTCCCAGTGAGATCAGACGTGGCACAAGAGGGCAGCCATCTTTAATGTATAAAAAAAGGCAGCAACAGGAAACAAACACAGAGAGGAGTATCTCTACTTATTGCCAAGAGTGCACTCAGACATGTAACACTAAGTATGTAAGATTTCTTTCTGGGACAATTCAATGAGGAAAAGAAAAGAAGAATCAGATACTTTATCTCCATCTCTTCCCAGGCAGCTGCTAGGACTGACAGAGCACAGGATCAGGTGTTGCATCAAATCTAACTAGTGCAAACAGGCAGTGTATCTAAGAGACAATATTCATGAAGTTCCCAGAGCTTCACACATGCTTATCTGTGCCTTATGGAATAAATATCCCACATGTGATTTCAATGGGAATATTTGTAAAGTAACGTACTGCTTAACATGTAAAAGTCTTCATAATCAGGCACTGTTAAAAGCTTGAATTGCAAGGTTTACAACATGGAACAGAGAGGTGGTGTTCTCATCCCAGGTTCCTGAACTAAAAGTAAAACCATTTAAAAATTCAATGTTCTCTGAAAAGCAAGATATTGTGGACCAGTTTTAAAATACCTGTTATTATAGTGATCACAAAAATGTACATCATTTGAAATTCTGTAAAAGGAAGAAAGGGTCTCTCTATTTTTTCCTTTTTCTTTCTTTTTGGTTGTTTGCTCAACTGCTGCTTATGAGACACAAAGTAAAAAGGGACTGAGAAAGGAAAAGCAATCCTTTTCCTCAACCCAGAAGTATTGTAAAATGTGTATCAGAAATTATTTTTACCTGTAGATGTATTTGGTAAAAACTACACATAGAGGCCATTATTTTGAAAAGGAGAAAAAGAAAATGCTTTATCAAGGACTCATGCTTCTTGTATTCAGAAGGTGACCACTGACCAATTCAGTTTAACCAGCGTACTGTTTAGCATTATCTTTCGTATGGTTCTTAATAGAGTGATAGAATAGGTTGATAGATTTCTTAATAGAAATTAAATAATAGACAAAGCCTTTTAAGAGGTAGATAATGGAAATCTCCACTTTTTCACTCGAGGGATTTTTCAAGGGCACTCGCAAGTTAAAATCAGATTTAAAAAATGCCTTTCAATGATACAAGCAAAAACATGGATTATTAAAACTGGTGATTATTTTCAATATCAAATATACATCTCACTGCTATTCTTTTCACTGCATTTTGCATGTCTTTGTGTTAGGCAAGTATTAGACACCAGATAGCATTCTAATCATTTTCACATTCAGGTTCTCATGTACTTGAATAATGTGTAATGTATAAGTTGCAAATGAAGCAGTAGAATGCTTATTTTGTTTTTTTAATCTTTGCCATTGGACTATAACTAAAAACGTCAAAGGAAAAGTTGTGCAAAACTCTAGAACTCCTGGTTCAGAGATGATACCTTTTATTAGACCAACTAAGAAATTGCAAAAACAAAATCTTTTTCTGTAAGCTTATGGGCATGCATGCCCTTCCTCAGGCTCAGGGAAAATTCAAGATGGTAAAAAGTCTCCATAAATAGAAAATAAACTTCATTTTTACACAGAGGAAGCTGAACAACAAGAAAGATTTCTATGCCTCCCGGACTTTCTGTCATCTGCCATTACCAGGGAAGGAAGCCTGCCTTATCTGCACATGAAAAAGCAACCCACAAAGACACTCTGATGGACCCAGAGGAACAAACTTCCACCTTTAGCTTCCTCTGTGCAAAAATGAAGTTTGTTTTCTACCTATGGGGACTACCCCGTACCCTATTCCAAACCTATTCCTTGTAACCAATAAAGTTCTCCTCTGTACCTAGCATGGGAGACTTATTGGGAGGAGGGCTAGATTATGCCTTGGGGTCCCCTTGGTTGAGCTGACTAAGGAAGACCACTATTTGTGCTTCAGACTGAGGGAAGCACCCCAGGTTCTTGCAGTGGGTCGAGTAAACCTCAAGGAGTACTAGGCCTGTGTATCTCAGGGGGCACAGGACTAAGATCAGTCCATACTCTGGGTGGCGGTGGCATTATCCCCAGGCTTGTGGATGTGCTCCAGGAAGGGCATTAGCCAGATGTGAGGCATGCCCAGGAAGCCACTCAGAGCCTGGGAAGTGGTCAGGTGCAGTGAGGTGGGTGGCTCAACACAGGAGCACCCTGTACTGGCCCACCACATGAACTGCCTTATTGTTTAATGGTAACAAAACAGAATAGTTTTTAATTTCAATGCCAGTTGCCATAAGAAGTAAATGTAAGGTCTTATGCCAGTTGCCATAAGAAGTAAATGTAAGGTCAACTTTGGTTCAAAATAATAGCTTTTGTAGAAGCCAAAAAGTTTCTACAAGACCTCATATCAGCAGAACCTTTCCTTTCAGGGATGTAATGGTAGCTGTGTTGTCTAAGACAAAAAGAAATGCAAAACTCTTGGTTCAGAGATTATACCTTTTATTAGACCAACTAAGAAATTGCAAAAAAAAATATTTTTTTCTATAAGTTTTTGGGCACACATACCCTTCCTCAGGCTCAGAGAAAATTAAAGATGGTAAAAAAATCCCCATAGGTAGAAATATGAGGCCTTGTAGTCTGTATTACTTTAAATACAGAGGCCTTGCAATAAACTTCAATCAACTACTTTATAAGCATGTGCATTTTCTCTTAGAAATATGTTTTGTCTGTCCCTGTTGACTCTGTTTCTTGAAACAGCTAGTTTTATTGACGGTAAATGAAGTTTTTTGGAAAATTTAAAAACCAGGTGCTTCCCTGATACATTAAATGAATGACCTTGGGATTCTGAACACAGAAATATAGCATTGTTTGTTGAAGCTGACATAGGGCAAAATAAGTGTACCCAGAATTCACATTACATATATAACTTCTATTTTAGTATAGGTATGTGTGCATGTGCACATACAACAGATGTTTATAAAAATATATAATGATGTACTCCATCAATAAGTCTAACAAGCTTTCCAACTGCAGAAATAATGAACTTCCATAGATTTCACACTAATCAAATTAATTTTTGCTAATGGGTATCCATGGAAGCTGCTCCCCAGGTTTTCTAATTTTGCTCATTATGTTCTCTAATTTTTCCAGAGAGACAACTCAAGCAACTATTTGATATACAACGCTGTATCCAGCTGGCTTTGACTTGAGCAGTTGCCTTGCTGCAGCATCACATGATAATGCTCATTACTTCAAATAAATTATTCAAAAACTCCCAGATGCGGAGTCCTACAGTTCACTAAACTATGGCCAGCTTTTGCTAAAACGTCATGCTTCCACATCACAAAACAAACATGAGTTTGTGAATATTGTATGCTCCTAATTAGCTGAATGAACTCGTGTATTATACAGTGGGTCACTGAATTGCATTTAAACAGATTAGCATTTTTATTGGGATGCCCTTTAGGTATCCCAATACCCAATTTTGTTTTGTGTCTTCTCTTACAACTGAAGTCTGCAGTTTCCTCTTGGGATGTAATGCACTTACATTAAGTAGAAATATGTCTGAAGCTAATGTTTGTATTTCCAAGATGAGAGTTGCTACCATTTTCTTTTAAAATGGCAATTTAACATTGTACATGGTATAAAAGCAAACCACCAATGAAAATACCCATTAAAGGATAACGCTAATTTAAATTTCGCTCAAAACTTCATTTTAAAAGAACACTTAAAAAAGAAATCTAAGACCAATACTTCTTCTTCAAACTTCTTCAAAAATTTACCAGATGCTTGTTTTTAAACTAGTACCCAGTCTTCCAAAGTAGGGGTTGACAATCTGCAGGGCTTCCTTCCCTGGTAATGGCAGATGACAGAAAGTCTGGGAGGTATAGAAATCTGTGGGCCAGTCCCAACCTACTGTATGACTTTATCAGGCCAGTGAAAGCAGGACATTGGTGGCAACTCACTGGTGATGCTCAGCAGATGAGGGGAATCGGTGGCTTTCCTTAATGAGGAAGTGACAGTGGTGGCTGGACTACAAGTGGCAGCCCACATTTAGACCAAGCTCTATTAATTTGGTCCACTACTGCTTAAAGGGTGCTAAACTGTGCTCTACAATGTTTGGAAGCCAACTATGTTGCTGAAATTGAAACGGACTCAATTATCTTAATTCTGAAGAAATTGTCTTTAGGGTTTCTTTAAGATTTTCCTGGATTAGGTGACCACATATACTCTCAACTAACTTTCTTTCTGCACTTTTACATACATTTCTTGAAAAAGCTTGAAAACTTTAATCTTCAAAGATCAAATACCGTAAGGCTGATAAACAGCAAAAACTTAATATTTTTTAAAGATTTCATGATGTTATGTCATATTTGTGATTTTTGGGAACTGTTTCTTAACTATTGGGTACTTTAGTTTGGCAATACTGCTAAATTATCTATTTAACTTAACCAACAAAAGACTGACAGTAGACTTGATCATAATCTATATGTAATTACAGAGTATAGAAGTTTCTAATAGTAGAGGGGTTTTCACTCTAGCAAATATAAATATAAAAAGATCCAATGGCCAGAAGCTTGAGAGAGATATATTCAGATGAGAGAAAGGTTGAATATTCCTCATGAAGAAGGTGATTAACTACAGAAACAGCATCCCAAAGTATATGTTTAATTGTCTATTATTTGATTACTTTAAACCTTTAAATTCAGATTGGACTTCACTTTCTAAAAGATGAGTCTTCGGCTTCTGACAGACATTACATGAAATAGATGAAATTACATGAAGTAAAACTCTAAGCACAAACCCAGTGATATACAATGCATGGAGGTACTGCTGCATTCACACCCAGCTGCAAGTCAGTTGATCAGGGCTTTGTGCAACCTGCTGGGGCATAGTGCACTGCAAAGGTGGGGCCTTGTTTTGATTCATAAATAGGTGGAAATTGGAGTATACATAGAAAGCAGTTTTAAGAATACAGTGCCATTTTAACATTCACTCTTTAGAGTAGAGATACACTTTATTATACACTAAATGAGTTCTCCTGCCTGGTTAACTATATACAATTTTTTAAACAATTTGGTCTTTTGATATGTTTGGGCTAGTAGATGGATGTGACATTAGGCATATAACTCCCGTGTGTGCTGTTGGTTACAGAAACTGGGGTACCTTAACCACAGCAGCCCAATGGGTGGGTAGGCTGAAGTGAGCCTTTGTCCCTGTGAATTCTGTTGGGAGAAGACAGATGAGAAGACCAGGTGAGAATGATGACTTGGAAAAAAAATGATTTTAAGAATCAGTCAGCTGACCTGCAGGATCTCCAACTAAACCAAATACATTAAGGCCATGGAAAGATGTTGCATTTGTCACAATAAATACATTTGTCATGTTACAAACTGACATAGAGACTTGCATGCTGCCTATAGTATAAAAAAGATGCCGGGTCCACCATAAAAATGTGGATCTGCAACAAAAATGTTCCTCATTCAAAGAGGAAATTCTTTGTAGCTGAATGGTTTGTAGAGCCACATGTAACACTTGTGAAGTTATGGGTAGTGCTTCAGAGGGTCCCTCTGACTTCAACATCCCACAGTCCTCCAGTCGCTCTCTCCCCTTCCAAGGGGGAGGGAAGGAGAGCAGATGGCTCCCTGACAGACTTCAGTGGTAGGCTGTCAGGGAGTCAGTGCCGCTGCATTGCTGCTGGTGGCAGGATCTGTTCCCTCTGTTGCTGGTACAGGAACATCAGCTATTTCCAGCGCCCTTGTAGTGATGGCAGTGGTGATGGTGGTGGCCGCTGAAAGCATCCCTTTGTGGCAGCAATGATGCCACTATCATTGCAGGAACACCATTGATCACTGACAGCCTTATGAAGAGGACAGGCTGACAGTGATAGGACTCAAACAGACTCCCATGGGGGCAACAGGAGGAAAAAACAACAACTCCCTGTTAGCTCCCCTGGAAGGAGAACTCACTTTTGAGGAGACTTTTTAGCTCTGTAGCCTGGGGGCTGGAATGTCTGTAGCCTTCCAACACATGTCTTTCTGTATCCTAAGATACCTGGCATAATATTACATCATATTCCATTTGTTTTCACCATAAAAAGCTAGTTTTTCCAATTGAACAGAACTGATCTTAATTATGAAAATAAACTTGTAGGATAGATTTTCACAACTTATAGAGCTTGAAGTGAACACAGTCCATAGTCCAGTGAAGCCAATATCATCATCTCTGAATTTTTCATAAAACCAAGCTTGTAAAATTTTGACACAAATGATATGGTACCATACTGTCACACTTTCAGCTTTGAATCTGCAGCTTTGACCTGACCAGCACAGTGTCTAGCCCAAACCAGCCCCCTGTTGCTGTTACCAGAGGCTGGAATGGGCCTGCCTAAAGACCCCACATGTCTGAGGTCAACAGATATACAGACTGGGAAACTGAAGACATTTACCACACTGTTCTATAACATGAGATAAGGGACTTTGTCATGTTGGCTGGGTCACAATGACCAGCTGCAGAGCCCTTGAGACTTCTGGTTTTGGTAGATGGACCAAATTAAGACACCAGTCAATGCCCAAATTAAGATGTGTGCATGTGATGGGTTTGTTGGAACAAAGGAATATGCTGATGGAACAGAATGTAGACAGTATGATGACCACAGGGAAACCAATCAACAGTACCCAGGAATGAAGAGGCATCAGAAGGGAGAAAAAATACAAATGGAGGAAATTCAGAGCAGCAAAGGGCTCCCAATGGGGGAAACTGAGCCCACCATGGCAGAGGATAGACCACCAGCCCATCTTACCCACCCCACTGGGGAGGGGGTGGGTCCTAGCTCTCAACCTCCAGGCTGCTGAGATCTGACATTCAAGAAAGAACCACAAGGTAAAGCTCACATACTGGTGAGATGTACCTTTCTTCTGTGACAGCCCATGAACAGGTAGGTATAGAATTGGGGGCATTGTTTGTTTGCCTTGCCTGAATTATTCTCATCTGCTATCACTGTGTATCAATAAAATTAGCCTATTATCAAATAGAGAAGTCTTGGTCAGTCTGAGCATTTGCATCCACCTGTAGTAAGGTATTTGGATCATAAATTCAGTGCCAACACCCAAGACTCCTCTAAGTTTCTAATACCTGAATGTCTGTTGCCTGTCACCTGACATTCTACTCTTCCTATACAAGACTAGGGAAAGGAACAGTAAGTGTCTGAGTACCACGGCTCTTCCTGTTCTCAGACAGCACCTTTGGTAACTGGCTGCTTCCTTACTTCTCCATTTCCTGACTTAGCTCGCTTGTAGAATTTGCTATCTGTTTGGTCTTCTGATTCCCTGACTTGCCTCCATTGTAAACTTTGCACTCCATTTGATTTCCTATTTTGTATACCAGGCTTGTTCCTGGACTCTGCCTGCCTTCTCAGACTCTGGCTTGTACGCGTACCTAGTAATTTCAATCCTTAATTGACTTTTAGGCCTGGCTGTCCTGCTCTGCCACTGACACATATCTAGGAAATTAGAATCTAGGGATTGTAGACAAAGAAAATATGTTTGATGAAAAGTTCATGTAGGATGATGCACTGGCTTCAATCTCATAATTTGCAGATTTTATCAGTTTTCACTCCCCATAACAGTGACATTATTCACCAAAGTACACTTTTAGACTATATGAGAAATAAATTAATACCCCTGGAAATAGGAACATTAGAAATGAAAGTTTATATTTGCTTTTTTATTTGTTGAACTTGTCCTTTGGTTTAAGTTTTTTATCTAACCCCCCAAAGATCTGGGAATTCCTGGTACGAATTCAAGCATTTGTTTTAAAGCTCTTCATTGCTTAAAAGCAGGCTAGGGATGAAAAAAAATGCTGCAGGAACTTCTTGTTATAATATACTCTTGTATTTTAAAGGTACTTTGGTGGGACATAGTAAACAACTGGACTGTATTGTGGCCTTTTATGGTATTCTGAAAAGATGAAGTTAAAAGAGGCTGAGATGTATAGGGGCCAAAGATAAGAGAAGGAGATGAACTGTGAAGGTCAGGGTGAGATCCAAACTGCACATTAAGGCTCAGGCTCTGTCTAATCCATTATAAAGATACAGGGCAACTTCAAAGTTCCCTTAAAGCTAAGTGTGTTCAGATTTAGGATTTTCCATTGGCCTTGTTTAAAATTAGCATAAACTGGATTTTCAAAGACTTTTTGTACATATTTTACTATGTATTGTATTTATATTCTTCATACGTAGAGTGGTGATTTATACTCTCAACTCAACTGCTTTTCAACCATGTAGTCATGACCAGTACCTCTCTAATTCTAACAACACATGGCTGCAAACAGACATTGCCCTTGTGCTAACATAAATATTTTTATGGTGGCACAAAACCTAAGTGAACAGATGTCCCTGCCTATTGTCATACTACAAATGCCCAGAATTGTGGCTGCAACACTGTGTAGTAATACTTTGTGTTGCCTTTTTGTAGCAGTTGTGGGTTTCTTTGTTTATGGCATCACAGTGCAGGCAGATTGGGGCTGCCTACATTCTCCAGCTGCCCCAGGCAGGGCTTCAGGGGCTCAGTTCTGTGGGAAAACAGCCATACGTGCCTGCCCTTGACCCAGACCACATGTCTGCAGGTGCTGAGCAGGGAACCCCATGAGCTTCCGAGCTTTGTGTTTGCAGACTTACACCCTGGGAGCTCCCCTGTCTGGTTCCCCATCCTGCACCTGCAGAGAGAATCCTGGGGCATCCATCTAGAAATAGGAGAACTCCTGAAAGGACATCGCAATGTAAAATGTGCTGGGAATCCCTTGCAGGGGGGTTACTGAGGTGTATATTTCATGCTGCTTTGGCCCACTTTGGGGTGTGGTCTGCAAGTGTGGCAGTTCCCTCAAGTGCAAACACGTGGCCTGGGCTAGGGTGCAGCAAGCAAGGCCACTGTCCCACAGGACAAGGCCTCTGAAGGCCCAGAAATGACAGGGGCCCAACCATGTGGGACAGGGGCTCCAGTGAAGCCTGCAGAAACCAGTGAAGTGGATTAACTGTGGTGAGACACTGGTGTCTGTCACCAGCCCAGACATAGTGGGGATCACAGAAACGTGGTGGGACTCGTCGCATGACTGGGCGGTGAATATCGAGGGCTATAGGCTATACAGGAGG
>JAGPOW010001296.1:122297969-122325737 GCA_030014935.1 Caiman crocodilus
CCCGGTGCTCTTTCCTGCCAAGGCAGGGGGTCGGACTAGATGATCTGCCCAGGTCCCTTCTGACTCTAGACACTATGAAACTATGAAACTATGAAACATTCTCAAATAGCTGATACTGCTCCAAAGACAAAGTTTATTTATACTCTGAGTTAGACAATAATTATTCATAGATACTTCCTTTAAAAAAAATTAAAATCTATGAAATATGTGGTATTGAAGTCATTATAATAAATGTTCCAGGCTGCCAGGTATAAACATCTTTAAAAATAGATTTCTAGTTTCTCTGGTCAATTCAGAATACAGATACAGGACAACATTTTTTCCAAATGTAGGCATCTTAAGAAATTGCGCAGTTTTCAAGAGGTCTGAGTGTTCATAGTTCCCACTGAAGTAGATGAGAAGACTTCAGTTCTTCAGAAAACTTGTACAGATGTCCTTTTATGGACTGCTGGTACCAAATTTAATTCTTAATAGCCTTCTATAGAAAAACAAAAAGACGGAACCCCCTGAAAAATCTGTACCTTTATGCAAATAACGATTAGGAAAGTGAAAGGTATTGGGGGAAACTGTCTCTGGACTAGATCTGACTCTAACTATTAGGCGTGTAAATGGACTTTGGATTAAGTGCAATGTGGACCCAGACCCTTTTTCTATTAAAAGTTTTCAGAGACTAGAACAGGGTACGCTTTGGTGCTTACTGTCCAATTAGGAAATTATCATAGAATCATAGAAAATTAGTTTTGGAAGGGACCTCAGGAGGTTATTTAGTCCAATCTCCTGATCAAAGCAGAAACATTTCTATTCTAGACAGGACTTTGTTGAGGCAGGCCTTAAAAACCTCCCAGGATGCAGATTCTATCACATAGATTCATAGATGTTAGGGTTGGAAGGGACCTCAATAGATCATCAAGTCTGACCCCCTGCATCACCTTTCTAAGTAATCCATTCCAGTGCTTTTTCAACTTCCTAGTGAGAATATTTTTACTAATATTGAACATGAACTTCCCTTGCTGCAATGTGACATCATTGCTCCTTGTTTTCTCACCTGCCACCACTGAGAACAATCGAGCTCCAACCTCTTTGCAGCCACACTTCACGGATTTAAAGAAGTCTTTATCAAATCCCTCCTCAGTCTTCTCTTCTACAGATGAAATAAATCCAGTTCTCTCAGCCTTTCCTCATAAGTTGTGTGCCTAGCCCCCCAGCCATTTTCACTGCCCTCTCCTGGACTGTGTCCAACATGTCCACATCCTTTAAGTAGGGGAGGGAGGGAGGGGGCAAAAATGGACACCCTACTCCAGATGTGATCTCACCAGTGCTGGATAGAGGGGAATAATCACATCCCTCAATCTGCTGGCAACACTACTACTAATGCAGTCCAGTATGCTGTTAACCTTGGCAACAAGGGCACGCTGTTGGCTCATATCTAGCTTATTGTCTACTGTATCTCACATGTCTTTTTCTGCAGAGCTGCAGCTTTAGCCAGTTGGTCCCAAGCTTGGAATGATGCATGAGATTGTTCTGGCTTAAGTGCAGGGCTTCAAATTTCTCCTTGTTGAGCCCCAGGGGCATCCGTAGGGGCCATGAACTGGGGTGACTGCCTTGGGCCCCACACTTTGGGGGGGACCCATGGAGCCAGGCGGAGTGGCATGGTGACTCTGCGCTGCCGCTGGCTTCACATCCAGCTGCTCGCCACCCCCCTCTCCCACCCCCACTGAATCTGCCACCAGCTTCTCCATGTCTGGGGGCAGGGTACCACACACACTTATTTGCCCCAGGCCCTGCACCCTGCTTGGATCATCTCTGGCCAGGAGATTATTTTGGCCCAATATTCCAATTTCTCTAGGTCACTGAATCCCAGTCCTATCCTCCAGCATATCTACTACTCTCCACAGCTTGGTGTAATCCACAGACTTGCTGAGGGTGCACTCCATCCCATCTTCCAGGTCGTTGAAGAAGACATTGAAGAAAATTACCCTCAGGACTGACCTCTGGGGCACTTCACTTGATACCAGCTGCCAACTAGACATCAGAACATTGATCACTACATGAGGAGCCCAATGATCCATCCAGTTTTCTATCCACCTTACAGTCCATTTATCCAACCCATACTTCCTCAGCTTGCTTGAAAAAATGCTATGGGAGACCATACCAAAACCCTTGCTAAAGTCAACTTAGATTATGTTCACTGCTTTCCCCTTATCCACAGAGCCAGCCATCTTACCACAGAAGGTAATCAGGTTAGTCAGGCATGACTTTGGTTAGACAGCATGCCCTTGGTGAATGCATGCTGGCTGATCCTAACCACCTTCTCCTCCAAGTACTTAGAAATAGATTCCTTGAGGATCTACTCCATGATTTTTCTGGGGACTGAGGTGAGGCTAACTGGTTTGTAGTTCCCTGGATTCTTCTTCTTCCCTTTCCTAAATATGGGTACTATATTCGCCCTTTTCCAATAATCCAGGACCTCCCCTGATTGCCAAGAGTTTTCAAAGATTATATCTGGCCCCATGGACTTGCACATGTCCAGCTTTCCCAAGTAGTCCCTAACTTGTTCTTTCACTACTGAGATGTGCTCATCTCTCCAAACTGTACTGCCTGTTGCAGTAGTCTGGGAGCTGACCTTGCCTGTGAAGACTGAGGTAAAAAAGGCATTATGTACTTCAGCCTTTTCTTCCTCTGTCACTAGGCTACCTCCCCTGTTCAATATGGGACCCACACTTTCCCTGATCTTCTTGTTTCTGACATACTTGTAGAAACCCTTCTTGTTACCCTTCATGTCTCTTGCTAGCTGCAACTCCAATTGTGCTTTGGCCTACCTGATTTCAACCCTGCATGCCCGAGTAATAGTCTTATACTCCTTCCTAGTCATCTGTCCAAACTTCCACTTCTTCTAAGCTTCTTTTTTGTGTTTAAGCTCACTGAAGAGTTCTCTGTTAAGCCAAGCTGGTTGCCTGCCATATTTGCTATTCTTCCTGAAAACTGGGATGGCTTGCTCCTGTGCCCTCAGTATGGTTTCTTTAAGATACAACCAGCTCTCCTGGACTCCTTTCTCTCTCAGACTGGCCTCCCATCAGATTTCACCTATCAGTTCCTTAAGGGAGTCAGTCTGCTTTTCTGAAGTCCAGGGTCTTTACTTTGATGTTTACTCGAATTAACAGGTGGAACAGGACCTGTCTTTTTCTCTGCATTTGAATTTGCTATTGGGCTACACATTATTATCTTTTAAATCAGGGTTTGCTCTTGACATTCCTTATTAGGGAATCTCAGAACTGTCTGATAGGAATTCTCCTTGTATAAGCAGCACAAACCAAGAACACCAGATCACAGCTGCCCTCTCAGATGGACTCCTTTCAAAGCAAGTCCTGAAAGCCTGTTCTGAAAATATATATATTTTTTTAATTTAAATCCAAGATTTAAATGCTTTTTAATATGATGGGAACATGTCACTTGAAAAATGAGCAAGTCCAATATTAAAGCCATAAGCCACTGTTTGCAACCAGCTTATAAACTTGTAATGCTTTGCTTTGTATTGTAGAAGTCTATGCATTTCAACAGATGAAATACAGAAACAGTCTTTGGCAATATATAATGCTTTAAAACCAAAAGAGAACAGCTGGGACTCGCTGCTCAGAAGGACCAAATTCATGGTGGCATTATTTCAACTCAGGATCCTACAAAATCCTGTGTAAAATCTCAGTCGATGGCCCTGTACAGCAACAAAAGCTGAAAGGGCAACATTTTCAATTCAGAACCCTTTTCTTAGTTCCACATGATAGTAACGAACTTCGATATTCTGGTTTCCTTTTATAGCTCCCTACAGCAACATTACTGGGAGATCTGTACACGTAAGGAGAGCAGAAAAGCAAAACAGTTACCAGAGGCTCAGAAGTTATGGTGTTGAGCCTGGTAGAAATGACTAGATTAGGTAGATGAGGGACATGCAGACACAAAAGGAGACATTTGCCTGAAGTGATAGCATTAAACTAACCAAACAAAGGAGTTCTGCAGTAGATTCTAAAGCATATTTAACTATAATTTTTCTGTCTGCAACAAAGTATATGGGATATGAGTATATCAAAGCACCTTTATATCACAGTTCTTCTTAGTAACATATGTGGTTGCCTTGCAATGCAGAACATGACTTAAATATCACCCCCTCCTAGATTTTAAAAACTCTTTCTATGAATTCTCCAAATATCCAAACCAAGAAACATGTCCTTATATGTCTAATGACTATGTATAATTCAGCAATGAGACAACTATGCACATGCAGTTTCCCAGGGAAGAAATAGGTTCCTGAAATAATGTTTCCTTCTCAAGAAAATAATTTAACAGAACAAACAATAAGCTAGCACACACTAAACATCCTAGCTGGTCTTTCTAATAATATGATCAATAGAATGAATATCCTAAAGAGAGAAAACAAGCTATTACATTTTTCCAGCTTCTGGCTAGCTCAAGCACACCAAATCACAGGAAGAAACAAAGTAAACATGAGCAGAATAACTCAGTGATGATAATTGGCACAGAAATTCTTTTTAATTGTCCACTATAATCAAGGGATGAGAACCAGCACAGGTGCAACATGCCTGTAAGCCATCAATCAGCAGTGACCACTGCCACTGTCACTCAGAAGCTATTAAAGGGAGAGAAAAAAATGTATCATAAATGCTGATGCCATATAACATAAATACTATCTCTCTGCAAGTTTAAAAAAATGATCCACACTCCCACTAAGTCATGCTGCTCTGTCTGGCAACATTATTCATTTAAATGTAATTAGCTGTATTTTGTGTGGCACAATTAAAATCCCCAAAGAGCCTATTCTTCAACAAAACAGAGCCCTGTTTATATCCTTATTTGAAGAAGATGGGTCTAAAAAGGACAAGCATCCTTCCTACAAATCACACATCTTTTGTGCCTAAACCAAAGCAACCAAAGTCATTGGCATCCACTAGATCAGGGGATTACAACCTTTTTAACTTGACTGGACTGAGGCATCTCTCTGTAACTTTTATGAATTGAGTAGTGTCCAATTTTCAAAAACAAATTTGTATATTTAACCCCTTGCAGATTGGCTGGATGGAAGGGGTTGGGATTCATTCAGGCAAGGACAAACATAAGCCTGTGCTTAGTTTATCTGCTTATGTCAAGACTCACTGCTTCTGTAGGGGGGGGTGATCCCCACTGACCCGCATCACATGGAGGGCTCTGCAGGAGCCCCTGAAGCCCTGAGGCTGCACCAGGAGCAGAGCGTCCCAGGGCTTTTCTCCACTTCTTTCTTAAAGGGCCAGAGCCCCAGCAGCCATGGGGCAGAGCAGCAAGGGGGCCCATGCAGTGAGGGGGCCCATGCAGCATGGGGCAGTGGGGGGCAGCAGGGATCACCCCTGCCTGGCAGCACCCGGTGAGCACCAGGGATTTTTTTTAAACTACAGGGAGCTGGGATGGGCGGGGTAGCCATGGTGGGGCTGGGGGAGCGGGTGGGGGTCGGAGGGATGGCAGGGGTCCCCCTATAGTGCCCTCCCCTCTCACCCAGACCCCCTCCACTGCCCCTAGTACTTACCAGCTCAGAGTGGCTGCACTTCCCCGCTGCAGCCACTGGGGACTGCCCAAATCATCAAAGCTCTCTGAATCTTTGCCAAAGATTTGGAGAGCTTTGAATCGATTTGGACCTTTAAATTGGTCCCGATTTCATTCAGATTAAGAGATTTGGCCACTGAATTGGGCTGAATCTCCTCCAAATCGAATTACCACCCGAAGCTTCACATAGCCCTACATACAACCAGGTTTATGTCAAACCAGTTTGGGCTATTTTCAAACTGGTTTATTTTTTACTGAATGTCTGTTCTGTTACAAACTGTTTAAACTAGGTTTAAACTAGTTTCTGATAGCTTAAGCCAGTTTATTTGTAATGTCTGTCCCTAGCCAGGGTGGCTCCCTAGACTGTGTTTCACCTGCTGAGATGTGCATTAATTAGCTATGCTTGGGGGAGTTCTGCTCAAATCCTATGTCTTTATCTCCTTATTCACAACACTATCATGTGTACTTATATTCTTACTTTCCTGGTGATCTTCTGTATTACTACTGCAAGAATAAAATCTTTGTTCTTTTATTAGCAAAGAAAACTTTGCTTAAACTAGTAACATTCCTTCTGATTGGGCTAAGATTAGAGGAAGGCAAACATTTATGATTTAAATATCCACTAGTCCATATTCTGCACTGCTTTAATTCCTTGTATAGATCTACAATAAGGCAAAACCCACCAATACACCTAATTCGTGCATAATCCAGTTAATGGGAAAAGATGATGAGGGTTGTGCTTTCTACCCATTTATACATATTATTGTTGGCATGTGGTATACCTACTCACTTTAAACTCTATTTGTACATCCCGTTTAATTTTAAGATGCTGGCTCTCTCAGAAAAGATATTGAGCCCAGGATTGAATTTCACATATCTAGAGAAAAGCATATTCTGTTACGAAATTGGAAGGGATACTTAAAAAGATTTTTTACTGATTTAGTGTAAAAAACTTATAAACTTAATATAATGAGTTCTCATGATATTGCAGTATAATATCAGGCCCTGTTTTTAAAGTAAATAGGAAAATACTGAAGCAAAATATCTACAAATATTAAGGAATGAACTTCAATATCCAAACTAAGGACAATTAGCAATGTTCATTCTACACTGCTTTATGGTGTGGATTATACTCATTCCTTAACAAACAACTCAGATATTATTACTGCACATTGATATCAGTTTATCAAGTAGAGGGGCACACATTAAATAATCTGTATAATCAACATGTTTTATACAACTTGAACATTCATTAATCAGAACAGGACTAGGTTTTCATAGAAATATCAGAACAAACAGAAACCTTCGTGGCGGAAAAGCTATTGCCATATGCTCCAGCAAAAATAAAAGAAGGGGAATAAGCACCGCTTAAAATCTAGCAAGAAACATTAACATGTTATTCTGATTAAAATGAAAATTACCCTAATCATACAAAAAATTTCAATCTTTAAACTTCTCAAAAGGCAAAATCCAGATTGGTCCCTTATGTACTTCCAATTTAGGCATCACAACACCTTGTGGATCAGAATCAGAACAGCTGAGACCTTTTCTGAGGGCAGACAGTACATTCTAGTGCACCTCACTGTGGCCTACCTTTTGCATTATAGCCTCTTGCCTTGAGCACTCACTCAAGAAGCGGCAGACCTATAATTCAAGCAAGATTTAGCTGAACAGGATTAAAATCCATGTCTCCCACTTCCAAGGAGAGTGTCCCAAGCATTACACCGCAGAGCAATTGGGGGAATTACCCTCTACCCTCACAGCCCTGCTCCTAGGAGTAGTTCTATTTCCCATGCAATCCCTATCTGGTGTAAAATGCATACATAGTCCCAGACAGGATTCTGGATTGCTTTTTGAGATTCATGTGCCTAAATTTTACTTAAGTACCATTCCGACATCTAGTTTTTCAGTTGCGTTCTGATTCTAAGCACAGATCTAATGAACACTTATACACGTGCTTGCTTTTAATTCCACTGAAGGCAGTGTGATTAGCCACAAGTTTAAAGATAAACGTGTTTCTCGGATTGGTTCCTAACCTAACTTGTGCAGTACTGAAGGACAATAATGTCATCTGTAATTGCATAGCAAAATCATTTAACAGAAGTAATAATACAGAAGTAGAGCACTTGGTAATTCAAACGTAATTTGATTATCTTGCAAACAAAAAAGGAAGAAACCTAATACCTGCTGCAAGGGCATGAGGAGCAGAAGTACCAATAGGTTTCAACTATGGTGATACCAGTGTGTGTGACAAACAAAAGGTGACAGAGGAGGACAGGAGAGGAACTAAAGAAAAACATTAAAATGGAAAATGTGAAAAACAGCAAGCAAAGAACCCTCCAGGTTTTCCGGAATACAAAATCTTAAGTCATGTCTCTTTTCTCCCCTCCCTCCCTCCCCTACTATCCTGCTCAAAAACAAAAAATACAAAGCAAAACAAAACACCCACTAAAAAGCCATTAACTTGTAATGTCTGGATTTTGGTAATGTTCCTTTAAATATTTTTGGTCATTTGTAGGCATTTCTAAGTGATGGCAAGTCTCAGTGGGCCATTCCTGGTATGTCCTATCTTTGTACACCTGCCTGCGTGCTCCAAACTTAGATATGTGCTGACAAGAACTTTACCCTTTGTAGTCTCCAATGGACAGACACATCAATATACCTCTTGATTGAAGAATATGTGCAGATATGAGAGGTGGGCCATGCTCAGGAAAAGGCTGGATGGGATAGGTCACCACTGCAGTGCAGAAATGCCTTCTCTCCTTTATTGCAATTACCACTAGAATCCATCCACAACAACAGTGTGCAGATACATCTAGGCCTTGTAGATTTGTACATGGCTATTGCACATGATTATCTGTATCCCAGTTATATCTCTGATTTCCTATAGTTTTAGAAACTGATTCTGCTCCATCTCAGGCACTGAAAAAATTTAATAGAAAAGGTAGATGGATCCTTTTCCTCTTTGCTGCTTTTTGAGCTGAGTTTCAAGGTTAAGATGATAGGATATCACAAAAATACATGCATTAATGGATATGTGGGGACTCAAACAATATGAAATAGGATTGCACATAAGTCAACTTATATGTCTAATGAGGAGCAGGATCTGGTCCATAGCAATGAAAATGGGATTCTATTTTAAGAAGGTAGTGCTGTATATGTGGTTACTTCTAGATATGAGGGCATTGCAAAGCTTCAGTCCCTGATTCAATCTGGCAGAGATTCAGCCCATTTTGGTGGCCGAATCTCCAAACTGAATCAGAGGACCCTTTAATCTCTCCAAATTGAATTGGAACCCTCTGAATCGATTTGGAGAGATTCAGAAAGATTCAGAGATTCGGACATAGAGACAGCTTTAAATGTCAATGCTGGGGCACATGGAGTGTCCCACAGAAATGTGGGGGGCTCCCCAGCGTGCTCAGCAGCAGACCCAGAAGTGGACTAGAAGCACTCCGGTCCACTTCTCAGCCCACTGGGGAGTGCCCAGGGGCCCTTTGCTGTCCCCCCGGCTCAGCGACTGGTGCCTCCTGGGTCTGGAGGGGGCACCTGGGATTCCGTTGCAGCTGATCGCCAAGCTGGAGAGGTGTGGGGGGGTGAGGGGGAAGGGTTGTACACTCCCCAGCAGACCCGGAAGTGGATCGGAAGTATTTCCAGGTTTGCTGCCAACCATGTGGAGGCACTCCCCTCCCCTCCGCACTCCTGTGGGATGCTCCACGCACCTCAGCGTTGCAGCAATCACGAGCCATGCCTGCTACCTCAAGGTATGTAGAAACATTTTTAAAGCTGTGTCTATGTCTGAATCACTGATCCTCCAAATCAGCATTGAATCTTCAGATCCAGATTTGGCCAAATTGAATCAGGGACAGTGATCCGAATAAATTATTTAAATCACTCTCCCTGATTTGGACCAAATCTGAATCTGAATTGAATAGGGCCTGTTTTGCACACCTCTGCTAGATACTTCCAGGATGCTGGAGTCTGTCACCCTCTTCTCTTGATTTTTTTTTACTATAATAAAAACTTTTAAAAAATGGCTTATTCTTTAGAGGCACCTAAGTCTACCTGGACACTTCTACACATGGGCTTTAATGCACAGTAGACTATTTTAATGCGTGTTAAAGCATCACATAAAAAAGTGACATTATGCTAATGTGCAGTCAAATAGTCTACTGAGCGTTAAGTATCACTAAAAAAGTGTGCAGATGCACTACTGTGCATTTGTGAAGCCTAATGTGGAGGTACTAAATTAATGAGCATTAGAAAATGTGCATTAATGCATATGCAGATGCAGCCCCTATTGACTGTTTAAGTATCTTAAACACTAAAAGCAGGTCAAACTCTATTACCCCCTGAAGCACTTCTAAGACCAAAGAAGACATGGCCCATAATGCTAATAGTTATTGTTTTAAGGACAAATCTTACAGAAAGTAAAAATACTGAGGACTCATACATCTATGTAAATGAATATACCGCAATTTGGCAAGTGTCACAATGAAGAATGACAGATTCATCAGTTTGTAGCTGTCAAGATAGAATGCCTGACATTAGTGTAGCATTTCTAAAAATGTTTAATTCTGAAAAAAAGTAAAGTATAATTTGGATTCCTTTACAAGTAGGACCAAGACTTAAAACAAAGTTTGTGGCATCATTTGCTATTTCTGTATTTTTTTACAACGAGATTGTCTGCAACTTAAAAGGTTGAATTTGTAAAAAAGCCTGGTGCTTCTAAAAACATATGCAAGGAAATCCTATCTTACCTGGATATCATTATAGAAAAGGCTGCATATAACAGCATATGCTAAACCTCTTAGTTGTAAAGCATAGGAGGCCATGCACTACTTGATAAAAACTGACAGACAAGTTCAGCTGGATTGCCAAAGCATATATCGTCTGTAGGTATGGCTGAAATTCCTGAAAAAAATAACATGGCTTTCTGGATGACATCAAAACCTTGAAATATATGAAAGCAAAATTGTTTCTGAAGAAGGTACTTCTCTTGCATTCTGCCAACACTGGGAGCATCTACATATAAATTAGCCCGACTGAAAAACTCTAACATAGTTTGCACCAGAGTCAGCTGCTCCTGGGTCTGATTTGGAGCAAGTTAGTGATTGGAATAGCATCCACCCTCAGGATTTGGCAATAAGCCACAGGTTAAGTATTACAAGGCATTCTTAACACTGCTCCTTGCATAAAGTACTGATCATGGAAGAGAGTGAAGAAGAACCCTTCACACCTCTAAAGAGGCATTTGGAAGTTTCTGACAGCCTGATTATAGAGCACATAAGAGCAAATGGCATTTTTTTCAAATATTCAGTAGTACATTGTGGCCACAGTATTGAGAAAGCTGGTTTGTTTGGATTATAAAAAAACCACTGAAGCTATCCTTAAGGTACTCCAACCACAAAATGTGCCACAAATGTACTCTTCTCTGGAAATGGCCAGTTACAGCTATAGGCTCCTACCTTACCTAAGTTAATAACACTATTGCATCTGCTGAATAAACTGTTATCCAGTAGACAGGGTGAGCATTGCTTCATATAGGGTGCATCTACATGAGATGCTTAGTGCGGAGTTGATTAGTTAGCTCTGCAGTAAAGCATCACTGTCTACACAAGAGGTGCTATTAGGCTGGAGTAACTAATTAATTCTGGGTAGGAAAGTACTGCCGAAAATTAGTACTATTGTGCAGCAAGCAGTATTATTTACTCCACTGCAATGCACATGTAGATGGTGATGAGGGCTGGTTGGGGCATGAGGGTGCTACGGTGTAGGGTTCCCTGATCATTAGCCCTGCACTGTAGTATACTCTTACCCCAGCCAGCCCCTCTGCAGCACGTTGAGCTAGGCAGGAGCATCCTTGGGCTAACAAGCTGGCCCTGTGAGCCCACTTCATCTAGGGCTGTGCTGCCCTGCCTCAGTGTGCTGTGGTCCTAGAAGCATATGTAAATTCTGCGCTCGGGAACAAACAATGAATGCTAGTGTGAACTGCACTGGAATTCATTGCATCAAATTAATGTCATGTGTAGACACACCCATAGTGTACCAAGCCAAGTATGGGAGTTTTGATACGGCCAAGTAGTGTTTTGATAAGGCGATGTGATTCGAAGTTTGTAATACTTCCTGGTAGTATCAATAATTTTCTATGGAAATATGGGTGAAATAACTCCCTATGTTAAACAACAGCTATAATCATATCTAGAGATAGTTATACAACATAGCTATATTTTGCCAGTGTAGGAAATCTAGAAATAAAGGCAACTGGTCTTTCTTCTATTACATGTACAAGAACTACACTTGTTACATACAGTGCATGTCTACATATGAGTCTAATGCGCATTCACCTATTTTAATGTGCATTAAAGCATCGTTTTGAAAAGTGCAATTTAGTTAACGTGCATTAAAATAGGTGAATGAATATTAAACATCACTTAAAAACCATGGGCAAATATATACATGATGGACCTCTGCTCTAACGTGCTAATTAGCACACAACAGAGTGTACTCGATTGAGTCTGCTGCATGTGTGCTGGAGCGCGTTAATTAGCACACTCCATCAGCCTCTGCAAAACGTGTATTCAGCATCCCCAAGCTTCAAAATAGTGAACAAGCTTTAGTTTAAGCACCCTGCCACCATTTTGAAGCATGGGACACTGAATACCATCAAGCAAGGGATGCGAAGGGTTACAAGAAGGGTTTCTATAAGTATGTCAGTAGCAAAAGGAGATTCAGGGAAAGTGTGGGTTCTTTACTGAATGGGGGAGGCAACCTTGTGACTGAGGATGCAGAAAAGGCTGAAGTGCTCAATTCTTTGTTTCTCTCTGTCTTCACAAGCAACAGCAGCTCCCAGACTACTGCACTGGGCAACAGTTTGGAGAGGAGGTCAGTAGTCCTCAGTGATGAAGGAACAGGTTAGGGACTACTTAGAAAAGTTGGATGTGTACATATATATGGGGCCAGATGTGATGCACCTAAGGGTGCTGAGAGAATTGGCTGATGTTATTGCAGAGCCACTGGCCATCATCTTTGAAAACTCATGGTGATCAGGAGAGGTCCCAGATGATTGGAAAAGGGCAAACATAGTGCACCTCCTGGTGGGACTGGACACGTCCAAATCAACAGGTCCTGATGATGTTGACTCCAGAGTGCTGAAAGTATTAGCAGAGGTCATTGCAGGTCCCCTGGCACAGCTTTACAAGCACTTGTGGTGCTCTGACAAGGTGCCAGAGGACTGGAAGAGGGCCAATGTGATCCCCATCTTCAAAAAAGGGAGGATGGAGGACCCCGGAAACTATAGGCCTGTTAGTCTTACCTTGGTTTTGGGGAAGCTCTTTAAGAAAATTATTCAGGAGTACATCTGCGAGGGACCAGCAGGGGAGTACATGCTTAGGGGCAACCAACATGGGTTCATCAGAGACAGGTACTGTCAGACCAACCTGGGGGCCTTCTATGATCAGGTCACTAAATCCTTGGATGCAGGTGTCACAGTGGATGTAGTCTTTCTGGCCTTTAGAAAAGCCTTTGACACTGTCTCTCACCCCATTCTCATTAAAAAATTAGGTGACTGTGGTGTTGATCCCTATATGGTCAGATGGGTTGCCAATCGGCTGGAGGGCAATACCCAGAGAGTGGTGTGGACGGGTCATTTTTGACCTGGAAGGATGTGGGCAGTGGTGTTCCCAAGGGCTTGGCCCTTTGGTCTGAGCTGTTCAACATCTTCATCAGTGACTTGGACAAGGGGGTAAATAGCACTTTGTTCAAA
This sequence comes from Caiman crocodilus, assembly GCA_030014935.1. Taxonomy (NCBI): domain Eukaryota; kingdom Metazoa; phylum Chordata; order Crocodylia; family Alligatoridae; genus Caiman; species Caiman crocodilus. Next base: position 122,311,315 of record JAGPOW010001296.1, read on the forward strand.
TTCACAGATGACACTAAGATGCGGGGGGAAGTGGGCTCGCTAGAGGGGAAGGACAAGCTACAATCAGATCTGGACAGATTACAGAGGTGGGCAGATGAGAATAGGATGGGTTTCAGCACTGACAAGTGCAAGGTACTGCACCTGGGGAGGAAGAACCAGCAGCACACCTACAGGCTGGGGATCTCCCTTCTCACCAGCACAGAGGTAGAAAAGGATCTTGGAGTCATTATTGACTTGAAGATGAACATGGGCCACCAACGTGGGCACGCAGTCAGAAAGGCTAACCACACCTTGTCATGAATCCACAGATACATCACAAGCAGCTCCAAGGAGGTGATCCTACCCCTCTATGCGACAGTGGTCAGGCTGCAGTTGGAGTACTGCATCCAGTTCTTGGTGCTGCACTTCAGGAGGGATGTGGAGAACATCGAGAGGGTACAGAGGAGGGCCACTCGCATAACTGGGGTCAGCAGGGCAGGTCTTATGAGGATAGGTTAGGGGATCTGAACCTGTTCAGCCTCCACAAGGGAAGGCTGAGAGAAGATCTGGTGGCCATCTATAAACTAGCCAAGGGAGACCAGCAGGCAACAGGAGAGTCCCTGTTCCCCTGAGCACCATTGGGAGTAACAAGGAACAATGGCCATAAGCTAACAGAGAGCAGATTCAGCCTGGATGTCAGGAGGCACTACTTCACAGTCAGGGGGGCTAGGATCTGGAACCAACTTCCAAGGGAAGTGGTCCTCACTCCTACCCTGGGGGTCTTTAAGAGGAGGCTGGATAAACATCTTGTTGGGTCCCTTCTGACCCTACTAACTATGAAACTCTGAAACTATTTAAGAAAGGGAAAAAAGAGGATTCAGGGAACTAGAAGCCAGGCAGCCTCACCTTAGTCCTTGGAAAAATCATGGATCAGATCCTCAAGGAATCCATTTTAAGCACTTAAGAAAGAAAAGAGTGATTAGGAACAGTCAGCATGGATTCACCAAGGGCAGCTCATACCTGACCAACCTGATTGCCTTCTATGATGAGGTAACTGGGTTTGTGGAGGTGGGGAGACTGGTGGATGTGGTGCACCTTGATTTTAGAAAGGCTTTTGATATGGTGTCCCACAACATTCTTGCAGGCAAACTAAGGAATTATGGGATGGATTAATGGACTGTAAGGATGGGTGGAAAACTGGCTGCAGCACTGGGCTCAGAGAATAGTAATCAATGGCTCAATGTCTAGTTGATAGCCAGTAGCAAGTGGAGTTCCCAAGGTGTTGGTTCTGGGGCCAGTTTTGTTCAATGTCTTCATCAGTGACCTGGGAGATGGCATAGAGTCCACCCTCAGCAAGTCTGCAGATGATACTAAGCTGGGGGGAGTAGTAGATATGCTGGAGGGTAGGGCTAGGATTCAGAGAGACTTAGACAAATGGGAGGACTGGGCCAAAAAGAATCTCATGAGGTTCAACAAGAACAAATGCAAAGTTCTGCTCAATCCCATGCACCAGTACAGGCTGGGGGCTGGGCAGCAGCTCTGCATAAAAGGACCTGGGGGCTACATGGACAGTAAGCTAAACATAAGCCACCAGTGTACCCCTGTCGCCAAGAAGACTAATGGCATACAGGACTACATTGGTAGGTGTGTTACCAGTAGGTCAAGCTAAATGATTATCCCCATCTATTTAGCACCAGTGAGGCCACATCTGGAGTACTGTGTTCAGTTTTGGGCCCCCTACTACCAAAAAGATGTAGACAAATTGGAGAGAGTCCAGCGGTGGGTGACAAAAATGATGAGCGGGCTAGGTCATGTCTAGTCATGACATGACTTCTGAGGAAAGAATGGGGGCTTATTTAGTCTAGAGAAGAGGAGACTGAGAGGAAACTTAACAGCAGTCTTCAATTACCTGAATGGGGATTCTAAAGAGGCTGGAGCTGGGCTATTCTCAGTGGCAGCAGATGGCAGAACAAGGAGCAATGATCTTACGTTGCAGCAATGGAAGTTTAGATATTAGGAAGAGTTTTCTCAACAGAAGGGTAGTAAAACACTGGAACAGAATACGCAGAAAGATGGTGGAAGCTCCATCTTTGAAGGTTTTCAAAACCTGGCTGGACAAACCATTGGCCGGGATGATCTAGTTGGGGCTGATCCTGCTTTGAGCAGGGGGTGGATTAGATGAACTCCTGAGATCCCTTCCAACCCTAACTTTGTAAGATTCTATGAATACATGTGACGCTGTGGATTTATATATATATATGCTGTAGGAAGAGCATTTATACATATGTTGTAGGTGGGAGGGGGCACTCTAAGAGCCACTCTAATTAAAGCTCCCAGAGCATCATGTGTATCAGTGTCTCCACACTGAAAAATGGTGGTGGGGGTGCTTTAACTAAAGCTCGTTGAATGAGCTTTAACTAAAGCTTGTTGAATGAGCTTTAATTAACAGCCCTGAATGAGCTTTAATTAACAACCCCGAGGTTGCAAGTTTGAGGTCAGAGCAGAAGCACTCACAATGTGGCTGTGTCAGTTTCTAACAAATCTGCAAATTCTGCTAAATACCTTGTCACACAGAGATGCAGAAAGATAGGAAGGGCTATCACAAGCAAAAGTAACATAAAATCAGAAACTACTTGTAAAACCTACCATAGCAAGCATCAGATAATGATACTGAGGTGGAAAAAGGTGCTCAATATGTAGCACAAGTTCAGTCCTTGCCAATGAAAAAATGCCATAGTACAATATGAAAATATATACAGTCTAAATGTATTACCTTAGGATGAGAAGATGCACAGATCAGCTGTGTGCATATCAAGGCTGCCAAATACATACCAAATATATGGCACCAAAATAATCGTTTTTAAATTCAAGTTTTACAGGCCCCACTAGCTCTGCCGCCACCGTGTGCTGCCAGCTCTGGCCGCTGCCCCCCACCCTGGACAGGTTGATATCCTCTGGCCCAGGCACATCCCTAGGGGCGGGTCTGCTCATATACTCGAAGAATTACATGTAGGCCTTTTGGGAAGTTGTAAAATCCAAAGTTCTGACCAGCAGTCTTGCATGGCAGTCACAGATTTATACATGAATAGAAATAAGGCAAAAATGGTGTCAACACAACACATGCCTAAACAAACATACTCCATTGCACAATTGGAAAAAGTCTTCAACCATATAAATCTAAATTGACAACACTGGACCATTTATAGGGCTTGTGCTTTCTCTTGTACAAGATGCTCTTTCTAAATGGCCTGAAGAATTGTGTATAGTTTGACTTAGTTCCGAGAAGACAGTGTTAACATTTGTTTTCAAGGAATGGCATGTGTGCAAAACCTGTAAGTGACAATGGGATTTGCTTCACATCGGAAGAGTTCCAATTGTTTGTCTCAAGAAATGGTATCAAACATTGTCACATCAGGTCCTTAGCATTGTGTCACAAATGGATTAGCGGAAAGATTTATTCACACATTCAAGCAAGTGATTCATGCTACAACCCTGGAGAAAGGTAGCTTACATCACATCACTGTAAATCTTCTGTGGACACTGTGCAGTATATGTTACTGCAAGTAAGACCAGTCATGTTGTTTATAGGATACAATTTAAAGTCTCTCTGAGACTTGTTACAGCCCAGTTTACAGAGTTGAATTTGAAACAAACAGAATGATCAAATGACTACAAATTGTTACACACAACTGCACAATATTCACATGGGAGGAAAGGAGGCAACTGAGGTAATTCATGCAAACCTGGGCTGGGACAGAAAATACAAATCAACTGGTATAAGTGTTTGGAAACTGGTATAAACCTGTAACAGAATAGAAGTTCAGTGCACATAAACCAGTATATATGTACTGGTCTAAGATAGACCTGGATCAATGCAGAATCATAGAAAATGAGAGTTGGAAGGGACCTCAGGAAGTCATCTAGTCCAACCCCCTGCTCAAAGCAGAACCATCCCCAACTAGATCATCCTAGCCAAGGCTTTGTGTACCTGGGTCTTAAAAACCTCCAAGGAAGGAGATTCCACAGCTTCTATGGGTAACAGTGCTTTACTATCTTCCTGGAGAGAAAGATTTTCCTAATATCTAACCTCAACTTCCCTTGCTGCAACTTGAGACCATTGCTTCTTCTTTTGTCATCTGCCACCACTGAGAACAGTCTAGCTTCACCCTTTTTTGAACCCCGCCATCAGGTAGTTGATGGCTGCTTTTAAATTCCCCCTCAGTCTTCTCTAGACTAAACAAGCCAAGTTCCCTCAACCTCCCCTCATAAATCATGTGCCCCAGCCTCCTAACTGTTTTTGTTGCTCTCTGCTGGACTGTCTTCAATTTGTTGACGTCCTTTTTGTAGTGGGGGTCTAGAACTGGATACAGTACTCCAGATGTGGCCTCACCACTGCTGAAGACGGGAATAATCACTTCCCTCAAACTGGTAGCAACATTCTTATTACTGCAGCCCAGTATGCCATTAGCCTTCTATGCAACAAGGGCACACTCAGTGGTGATGTGTAGGCGGTGCACATGGGTGCATGGGATGCACCCCCTGAGAGGCAGCTTTCCCCACTTAGGCAACGGGTAGGGGAGGCAAGGTGGCTTGGTGCTGGCACTCGTGAGTCAGCTTGATTGGCTGCTGGGGACCAATGCCCCCCCCCCCCCCGTTGCTGACACCAGTCGCCCATGGGCACACTGTTGACTTATATTCAGCTTACTGTCCATTATAACACCAAGGCACTTTTCTGCAGAGCTGCTGCTTAGCCAATCAATCCTTAGTCTGCATCAGTGCATGGGATTCTTCTGTACCAAGTGCAGGACTTTGCACTTGTCCTTGTTGAACCTCATGAGATTCCTTTTGGTTCAATCCTCCAATTTGTCTAGGTGACTCTGAATCCTAGACCTACTCTCCTGTGTATCTACTACTCTTCTGAACTTGGTGTCATCTGCAAGCCTGCTGATGGTGCACTCTATCCAATCTTCCAGGTTGTTGATGAAGACATTGAACAAAACCAGCCCCAGGATCAACCCCTGGGGCACTCCACTTGATACTGGCTGCTAACTAGATGTTGAGCCATTGATTACTACTCTCTGAACCCAATGATCCAGCCTGTTTTCTATTCACCTTACAGTCCATTCATCGAACCCGTACTTCCCTAGTTTGCCTGCAAGAATGTTGAGGGAAACCATATCAAAAGCCTTGCTAAAGTCAAGGTAGATCACAACGTAGATAAGATATGCTTTCACCATATCTACAGAGCCAGTCATTTCATCATAGAAGGCAGTCAGGTTGGCCAGGAGTGACTTGCCCCTGGTGAATCCATGCTGACTGTTCCTAATCACCTTCTTTTCCTCCAAGTGCTTAGAAATCAATTCCTTGAGGTCCTACTTCACTTTTTTCCAGGGACTGAGGTGAGGCTGACTGGTCTGTAGCTCCCTCGATCCTCCTTCTTGCCTTTCTTAAAGATGGGCACTATAGCCACCTTTTTTCATCTAGCAAATCATTCAGGACTTTTCCTAATTACCATGATTGTTAAAAGATGATGGCCAGTGGCTCTGCAAACACATTGGCCAACTGCCTCAGCATGCTCTGGATCATCCCATCCAGCCCCATGGACTTGTATATGTCCAGCTTTTCTAAATAGTCCTGTTCTTTTGCCACTGTTGGCTGCTTACCTCTTCTCCAAAATGTGTTGGCAGGTGCAGTAGTCTGGGAGCTGACCTTGCCTGTGAAGGCTGAGGTAAAAATGGCATTGAGTACTTCTGTCTTTCTGCATCATTGCTCACTAGGTAGCCTTCTCCCTTCAGTAAGACCCACACTTTTCTTCCTCTTGTTCCTGGCATACTTGTAGAAAACCTTCTTGTCACCCTTTATGTCCCTTGCTAGCTGCAACTCTCATTGTGCGTTGACCTTCCTGATTTCATCCTTGCATGCCTGAGCAATACTCCTATACTCCTCCCTAGTTGTTTGTCCAAATTTCCATTTCTTTTAAGCCTCCTTTTTTTTTTTAGCTCACTGAAGAGTTCCCTGCCAAGCCAGACTCAACTGATTTATATTAAACTGGACCATTGAACTTCAGTACCAGATCCCCTTCTGAATCAATTCAGTCACAGTCCCCTCCAGCATCCCCAAATCCTCTGCAGGCCCCCATTAAACCTCTATCGAATGAAGGGGCATGGGCACGCTTCCACCCACTCTTGTCTTCTCTGCCCAAGCTGAGATTGCTCCACCCCCAGGTTGTCAAAGAGCAGAGGCAGCAAAGCATATGTTCCACAAAGAAATTGGGTCACGTTGCTTTAAAAAGCTAGCAGGCTTCCCTGTCTCCTATTACAGTAGTGGCCCAAACCTGCCAGAGCATCAGTATACATATGTAATTAGACATTGTGTATTTATGTATAGTTGTCAGGGCCCCTGGGATTTTAACCCTGATCTTTGGCATTCATAGGCAGAGGACCAGGCTGCAGTGGCACCAAGCATGCTTCAGCTCAGTCTGGGCCCTCCCATTAGGTTCCCAACAGGGGACCAGGTGACCTGGGAGAACCAATACAAGCTACAAGTCCTGATGGAAGGGGTTATAAAACCCTGCACTGCCTTGTTCCTGAAACGATACTCCCAAGTATCTTTGCTGTGAACTTCCTTGCTTGACTTCTGTACTCCTGCTCTTGTCTTTGGACATGCCAGCTCTGAACCACTGAATCATTCTTGTCTCACCCCTGCTTTGGACTCTCCTGCTCTGCCTCCGCACTTGCTCCAGGTTTGTTCCTTCCTTGGATCACAGCACATTGCTCCTGTTTATCTTTTCCTAACTATTGGATTTTCCAGCTCCTGGTCTCTGGCCTGGCCTCGACCACAGACCCACTTGTCCTCTGGTATGAGGACACAGAGTCAGACTGACAACCAATATTGTGACCCTCTGCTTTGGTTTCTGAACTTATGGTATTGTTGACCCTCAGCTTCTGAACCCTGACACCTACTCCCTGGTTATACTCATAACAATAATTAGTAAATATGTTTGCTTGGGGTATGACCAAGTTTCTGAGACCTCCTCATATTATTAATGTATTTTACAGAGCAAAGTCAACAATTCCTAAAGAAGATTTACTCAGAAGATATTATTTTAATTAAACATTAAATTTCATCCTATAGCTTGAAAATCTAATGATTTAATTTAAAAGAAAAATGTTTTTTTTCTGGTTCAGAGCCCCCTAGCATCTGAAGGCAACTCCAAGGACAAGTTCTTTCTATAAGGTTCTCTGGTTTTAATCTGTTCCATTTTAATTCAGAGACATGTCTTTGCTTCCCAAGCCTTTGTCTACATCTTTGCTTTCAGCTCTATATTCAAGATCTTCTCGTGTCCTATGTCCTTCTAAACTCAAAAATGTTACCTACATGTATTCAAGCAATTAACTGTCATATCACACACCCACATTAAGATTCTCTTGGTTCTCACACACTCAGTCTCTTATGCTACCTATTTTACTCCAAAACGCTCCGCTACTCATGCTGAAAACACACTTCTTTATGTTGTACGGCACTATGACTTTATAGCTGGGACCTGCTCAAATCACAATTTTGCAGTGGGAGCCAGCAGACCTCATGGTCGCTGTGGCCTGGTCTCACAGCCCACAAAAGGGGTTGGGGAGGAATTGCTAGTGTGAAGGGAAACAGCCAAAATGGCAGCCACCCCCTTGCTGCTGATTGGCTGAAAGGACTGCCTGTCACATGGCCCCACCTGTCTGCCAATCAGTGGTGTGGGGTGGGGATGCATAATGGACAGCTTTCTTGGCCAATCAATGATGAGGGGCAGGGTCACTGGGCCCTTTTGGCCAATCAGAGGTGTGTGGGGTGGATCTGCTGCAATGAGCCTGTGAAAATGGCAGTCAGCTCCATGATTATAGTTTCATAGTTTCACAGATGTTAGAGTCAGAAGGGGCCTATTAGATCATCGAATCCAACTCCCTGCCCTGGGCAGAAATGAGTGCTGGGGTCAGGTGAGCCCAGCCAGGTGTCTGTCCAATCTCCTTTTAAACATCTCCAAGGAAGGGAACAGCACCACCTCCTTTGCAAGCTTATTCCATATTTTGGAAAGCCTCACTGCAAAGACTTTTTTCCTGATGTCCAATCTGAATTTGCTGTCTTCCAGTTTGTGGCCATTATTTCTAGTTACCCAGACAAGTGCCCTCATAAACAATGTATTCCCTATTTCTTGCTGTCCCCCCGCTCCTCTCCCCCCACTCCCCGATGAGTTTCTAGGCAGCCATGAGATCATCTCTCAGCCTCCTCTTGCAGAGGCTGAAGAGGTTCAGATCTCCCAATCGGTCTACATAGGGTTTTTGCTGTAGGCCTTTAACTAGATGAGTGGCCCTCCTCTGAACCCTCTCTAGGCCATCCACATCCCTCCCAAAGTGTGGGATCTAAACTTGGATGCAGTACTCCAGCTATGGGCAATGCCGCATAGAGGGGAAAATGCTGCATAGATTGGCCTGCGAAACTGACCACCTACCTCCTTGAGTTCAGTAGGTCCCTATTTATAGCAGTCTGGGTCCTATGCACACTGAATACCTATGCCAATGCCTTCTGCTCAGGTAGATGTACTTCGTGGTAAGCTCAACTATTAGCATTGCTTATCTACACTGAAAATTTAAAAGCAATGACATATTGTGTCTTTGAAACAGGTAGTATTATTTATCAAACCTTAAATCTAGGACATGAAAATTTACTCGGACATTTCCTTTCAGCCCTGCAACACCCCGTTTAACAAGGATCCCAGCAACTCATTTCTCTTCAGTGGAAGACTGGAATCAAAGCCCTATTCTAGCAATCAAAGAGACATGCTTCAGCCAACACACTTCTGTATACTTGTAGTTCCTTCTGGTTGCCAGCCACCTTAAACATCATAAAAATAAAAATTAAATCAAAACCTCATAATAACTAACACTCCAGGTAACAGGTATAAGGTCATAATATTATAGATAAAATCAGATGAAAGCCTACATTCTAATACCCATTCACAATGAAGGAGTTTTGATTTGCATTTGAACTCTGCAGTAAAAGTCTATAATTATTTAATATAGAAGGGCAAAACATACCATGACAAGAAAGAGGAAGCAAAACTGCATTAAAGAAATGTCTGACAAAATATTAACAGAGTGGATACTGCAGTCATTGGTAAAGTGTTATACTTTTCTGTATCCAGTAGCAAACATGATTTTTAATGATTATCAGGAAATACTTAATAGAATTGTATAGACAAGGATACTCACAGGCAAAGACATAAAATTATTTTTTACATCTAAACTCAGTGAATTCTTGACCTTCTTGATCAAATTTTAAATGAATCCATTATGAAGATTAATTTTTATAAAACAAGATGGCTGTCATTCATCTTTCATTAACAACCTCTGTTAAGAGTAAGAGCTTTCAGGAAAAAGTCCAGAGGGAGGAGGCATAATAGCAATGAGGGTGGCAGGAGATATCGTCATGAATATAATCCCACAAGTCTCTTGCTAAATCAATCATGCTTCATTACCACTTAGAAGTCAAGGATCGGAGGATTAAGGATAAAGAGAGAATACTCTGATGCCTATTTATGATTAAAAACATATTTATGTAGTGATTTCAACATTTTTTTCTTTCTTTCCCCTACTCCCTAACAGGAGTCTGTTGTATAACTTCCACTAAATAACATGTTGTTGATTCTTCTTCATATTTCTTGATTGGAAATTCCCTTCAACTAAGAATATTTGTGGAAGACTATTTTAAGCTTACTTCAATTTCTGCACCAAATGGCACATATACATGAATGGTGAAAACCACACCTCCCAAGAGTCAGTTAGAATACTATTATTGCCTTCCATGGAGACAGGAATTCACCCTATGAAGGTGTCCAAACTGAGAATTTTTAAAGATAAAATAGTTGAAAAGATTCAACCTTTTAATTTCTTCAGCTCTAATGGATGCAGGGGTGGGAAATTTTATCAACTTTTTTTATAATTTTCTGATTTTCTATAATCTCATTGGTTTACAGAACCAACATTTCTGTCTATGGGCTCCCATTATAATACTCAGATGTGGATGGAAAGCAAGTTCTGATTAAAAGCCTCCTTTGTTTTCATCCAGACTGAAAGCTTAGCATGTTGCAGAAAAACTGAAAATGACTCCTGATACATTTTAGATTTTACAGGTCAGGGTACATAGTGTCAGGGCATGGGTGCAGCAGCGAGAGGAGGCAGATTTGAGCCAGAATTCATCTAGCTAGCTTGGGTAATGGTAGTAATGAAGAGGCAATGGAATAGGCTGTACAAACCCTCCTGGGGCGCCATGAAGGTACTCAGGAGCTTGAACTCTGTGCTGCTGTATTTTCATTGTCATCTTCACTTAGATGAAAACCATCTTGGGTGTACTTACCTGTGGTGCAGTCCCTCCTCCCAGTGGCATGCAGACATTTTTTCTGTATTAACATAATCTGTGTGCTGCCATATTAGCTTTAATTTCACTTTCTAGCCTGCCATTTTGCCTCTGCTATCAATACCTTGCTGATATGCTTATTTGATTTTGAAACTGAAATGCAATAGTTTAGTTACCAACACCTTAAAAGGTTGCTACTCTGTCAAGAAAAATACTTGATATGTACATTACATCTTTCAAATGAGAACCTCAGAACATTTTACAAACAATAAGATTTTACAGCCCTCCAAGCTATGTACAGTATCCATCTACTAGAAGGGACACTGAAAGGTGATGTGATTTGTCTTATGTCACATGATGAACTATTTCATCATGTAGAATTAGAATTTATGAATCCTTATTCCTAGGCCCACAGCATTAGCCAGTAGCTTATACTTCTTTTACCTCGAGACCTTGTAAGTCATACCTAATATCAGGTTGCACTGATAAGTACTTACATTAGAGAGCTATATATATATGTTGCAAGGTAGTCAAACCATTGCTAAATAATTAAGAAAAATAGTTTCTCCTTTATTTGTATTCATCTTTTCTTTCTGTGGTACTAGCAATAGCAATAATCGTGCCTCGGATTAACCTCATTGGATACGATACTGCCACTGCACAAAGCTGTGGTACTAAATACTATGTCTGATATGCCAAGCATTAAATGGTTCCAGTTGCATTTAATAGTATTTTATAAACTCAGTGATATATTATACAGGACTCAAGCACCAGAATGGCTTATCTATAGATGGGTATTCTATGGCATTATCCTCTACATACTAATAGGAATACCCCAAACCAAAATCCTGCAGGGTTTTGCCTTTTTCATTCTCTAAGAATAACAGTAAGTTTGGCTCAGACACTGCCTTGGCCCAACTGGAGGTATTGGCATAAGATGGTCATTATTCTCCATAAGATGCTGTGTTATTGTTTAATTAATATTGAACTGAAATTACAAGCCCAGGAAAACGCATTCAATTTCTATTTAATTGTCAAATAAATTCCTTGTAATCAATATTATTACAACAAATGCTTGTTTCTTCCAAAACTGATGGTGTTAAATGCTATTTTTAAAACCCATGCAGTAAACTGCAAAAAGTAAAAAAAGTATTAACAACAAACCTATGGGTTTAAGAGATGCAAGAAGCTTATCATCTGTAAACACCTGTATTTCAGTCACAAGTGGAAATGAGTTTGGTAGGCTCTCAAACTACTGTCTTATTCCTAGTCATTCGTTCATATCAGAAAGCCACCAGGAAAGAGGATGTTATGTGCAGTACCTGTCTGGAAGTGGCTCAGGCCTGGAAAAGGATGAGGGTTGATGTTGGAATAGAAAAACATTTGCAGAGCTGCATCAAAATGTTTGCAGTACAATTATTCATGCTGTGTCTGACTCTCTCCACACCCATGTGGACCTAATTTTGCAGGCATTGCAAATATGCAACTCCTGCTTGATGAAAAGGACTTCTTTGCAACCAGTAGCTATATAATAATAAAAAGGACCACTTTTTTCCCTTTCAAATTTTAAGTAATGCAGTTGCTGAGAAAAGCAGACTTGGTCTTTGGTCCAATAAAGTTAACACACCTAAAACAGTACATGAAGTGGAATAGGGGTATTTATGAAAGCCTGCTCAAATGTTGCATAACTCTTTACAGGTGCCTAAAATCACTGAATCCTTCTCTATGTCCCTGAGTAATGACTCTGAGCATGCTCAGAACTAACTTAGTAGATGCAAAAGGAGGTTGGCAAGGTATGTTTGGGAGTGGCATTCCTGGGAGCACTGTGGATGTGGTATAGAAATACTCTGATGGCTCCTACACATATGCATAGAGCCTGCTCCTATGCACCAGAAACCCAGCACATCAGAGCACAGAAATTGACACACTTCAGCCGTCTTCCAAGTCACGTGTATCAGTGTTGTGGTGTATCTCTGTGCTGAAAAAATGATGGTGGGGTGCTTTGAAATAGAACATGATGGATGAGCATGGAGATACTCAGTGTGAGGATGCTCAGTGATGCTGATACACATGACATGTTGATGCTTTTAATTAGCATGGCTTGCTAATTAAAGAACCTTGAGCTATGTCCCACAGCATGTGTAAAAATGCCCTGAGGTATTCTTGCAGTGTGTCTACTACACAGAACTGGACTCTTCATAGAACAAAGTGGAGCCTGCTTTATTTTTAAGACAGAGCCACACATTGAGGTGGTTGTTCTGTTCACCTTGTATATACAGGCTAGTATTTAGACCATTCACCAAGGAAATGCAATACCCTTTTAGGTCTGAGGGGGTTAAAAACCATATTGCCCACAAAGGATCCCTAAATATCAGGTGACAGATTAGTTTGGATAGAGTGTGATTTTTACTACAGCCCTCCTGAAGCTGATTCAAGATTCATTGGGCCAGAGAGAACAATGAGCAAAAGGAAGCACGATTCCATGTCAGTGATTCTCAACTTTTTTTAAGATACAAAGCACCCCTTGTTAGACTAACGGCACCCTCAGAAAATGCCAGCTGCTAGCTTTCACTAGTTTAACTATGGAAAAACAGCAGAGCAATTCTTCCATTGGAAAGAACCAAGAAAGACCACAACAGGTTTGATTGGTTTTGACACCCTGGATTCCTATTTGAAATTTCTGCATTTATCTTGTAAATCATATGTAAGTGTTTGCACACCTAACAGTTCTAATATTACATAGCATGCTGTGGCACATTTAAAAGGATCTCATGGCACTCTGATTGAGTATTGCTATTTTATAGCCTAGTATTTAGGACTCTCATCAGAGAGTAAGAAATCATAGAATCATAGGAAGTTCAGTTTGGAAGGGACCTCAGGAGGTCATCTAGTCCAACCTCCTGCTCCAAGCAGGACCATCTCCAACTAGACCATTCCAGCCAGGGCTTTGTTGAGCCAGGCCTTAAAAACCTTCAAGCGCAGAGATTCCACCACTTCTCTAGGTAACTTCTTCCAGTGCTTTACCACCCTCCTAGTGAGAACTTTTTTCCTAATACCTAACCTAAACCTTCTTTGTTGAAACTTGAGACCATTGACCCTTGTACTGTCAATGTCACCACTGAGAGCAGTTTAGTTCCACCCTCTTTCAAACTACCCTTCAGGTAGTCAAATTTCCTCTCAATCTTCTCTTCTCCTGACTAAATAAACCCAGTTCCCTCAGCCTCTCCTCATAAATCATGTCCCCCAGACTCCTCACCATTTTTGTTGCCCTCTGCTAGACTTTCTCTAACTTGCCCACATCCTTTCTGTAGAGGGGGGGCCCCAAAACTGGACATAGTACTCCGGATGTGGCCTCACCAGTGTAGAATAGAGCAGAATAATTACGTCCCTCAATCTGCTGGCAATGCTCCTACACATGCAGCCCAGGATGCCATTAGTCTTCTAGACAAGGGCACATTGCTGGCTCACATCCAGGTTACTGTCCACTGTAACCCCTAGGTACTTTTCTTTAGAGTGCTGCTTAACCAGTCTCCAGGCTGTAGTGGTGCATGGGATTCTTCCATTCTAAGTGCCGGAGTTTTGCACTTGTCCTCATTGAACCTCATGAGATTTCTTTTGGTCCGTGGCTATAGTTGCTGCTTAAGGGACATTTTCTATATTTCTCTAGGACCTATTTAACATAAAAGACAGAAAAACTGTCCCCAAGCTGAGATCCCTGAATGCTATCTACTGTCACATTCCATCTTTTTCTTTCTCTTCACCCATGAATTTACCATTTTTCTAGTGCCACAATTTTAAGAGAAGAAGCTCTGACCTCTGGTTCCCAAGTGCATAGAGGAGCCTATTTGAAGCCACATACAGGTGCACCATCTCTGGAGCACAGTTGGATTCAGACATCATAGTATCTAAGGTCAGAAGGGGCCTAGAGCAGGCCATCTAGTCAGACCCCACCGCCAATGGTAGGAACGAGTGCCAGGGTCACAGGACCCCAGCCAAGTACCTATCTAATCTACTCTTAAAGATGCCCAAGGTAGGAGCAAGAACAACTT